>OX457039.1:32624312-32669312 GCA_949752735.1 Lumbricus terrestris
CTTCTTAGTAGCATGGGCAGATCTGTGCAAAAGAGTAATTCACCTTCACCTGTCTGACGCCGTTGGAACAATCAAGTCTATGTTAAAAACATATAAAGTGTCTGGTAAATTGATCATCTCTTACTAGACGAACCACTTAAAATCCCATCATTTTATACGTTATCTGCCATAATGATATATGTGTGTACACATTGGGCATAACTCGCATAGTATATTGGCCAATATAGGCCCACATAAATACATATGTGTATTGTGTATATAATATTATATGTATGTGTATATATATAATACACAGATATACGATAGTCTTGTCGTATACATCGTCCAATTTAAGACAAAATTACGATATAATTAATTACACCTTTCTTAACTTTGAAATACACAAGGATTTTTTTCTATCAAATTCCTTAAGTGTGCTTTTGTTTTTAAGCTGTCTTTATGTTTAAACTGTAGGCCTATGTTCTAACATCTATCTTCAACACTTTCCATATTTTGGTTTTATACATTTATGATTGCATGGTATTCATTCATTCATTCATTCATTCATTCATTCATTCATTCATTCATTCATTCATTCATTCATTATATGCACTTATATAGCGCCTCTTCAAGGGCTACTCAGAGGCGTTCCCAACCTCAGCGCGACCAACTAAAACTGTCTTAAGATGAGAGTGGAAAGCCTGAGAAGAATTTTTACAAAGAGAGCGCGGAGGGTCAGAGGAACAACATTCCAGGTTGAGGGTCCTACCACCGAGACACATATCATAGGTTCTGCAGAGTTGAAGTTCGAGCAAAAAGGACTGAGAGTAGACTTTGTTCAGTCGAACGAAGAGAGCGGAAATGGTGAGAACTAAGAGTATAGTTGACGCAGTTGATAATTACAGGCATGGCTGAGTGAGTGAATGTGTGGAGCAAAAGTGAGCTCTTGGTCCAGCTGGGTAACACCAGGACCACGGACTCTGGTTTAGAAGACAAAATCAGGACAGACATCAGCAATGGTTGAAAAATTTCTATTGCACGCGTGGGGTTCCTAAAGTGTGGAGCCCTGTTCGGCCAAACATGTCCAACATGACTTAATCAGGCCTTGCACAGCAGCCTTCATGAAGGCACTTAATTCCAAAAATTATTATAAGTTTTTTAAACTAATTGTGTAAGTGCAGCGTTATTCTGTGATGCAATTTCACAAGAGAAAGTCCAATGAAGCCAACAATTAGCATTGTTGTGAAATTGTATACAAAAAATAAATCTATAGGCGCTGGCTAAAGAAAAATTTAAAGAAACAGACTGCAAGCATGCACATTATCTAGACCCATACATCAGTGCACTGGTGTCATATCAACTCAAAGTGAAACAACATACTAATTGGATAATGTAGGCTATAGCTTATGCTTCCTAAATTGATGATCGAGGCAGAAGGTCCATATATCTTTGAGTACCTGCAGACGGTATAGGTAATCCCATATGATTGATCCAATGTATGTCGGAGAAAATTGTTTGCTGTTAGCGGTGAAAAATTTCTTATGCAATATTTCCTGAGGATGTTTCTGTAATGGTTATAATGGACAGCCGATGCACTGATAAAATATCATGGGGTCTATATATTTATTCATGGACGACGGAAGCAGCTTACTTGTGATTCAATACATAAATACACTAATAAATTCGAAGTTTGTAATGCATTCGAGTGTCAGTATTCCTATATAGACTGACAAGAGTAAGTTATAATATATGAACTGTAACGCATAGAGATTGGAGATTGAATGAGGGCATGTCTGTGGTGTCATCGGGCAATTTATCCGAACTATATATTTATTAGACGCTCATGCAGGGCATGCAGTGTGGCACGATATCAAAGTATGCATGAAAGATAGAGATAGACAACAGTAATACTGTAAAGACCCTAGTTGAATTGGCCAGGTATACGCAGCAGAGCGAAGGACCCCGGTCAAGACTCCTTATTGCAAGAACAGCTCGCGAGTAGCAATTATCAACTCTCACGCTGGTAACAAAGGCGTGTCTGTCTGTCTGTTTGTCTGTCTGTCTGTCTGTCTGTCTGTTTATCGATCTGTCTCTCTTTCTATCAGTGTGTTTCTCTATTTATCTCTGTCTGTCTCTCTGCCTCTCTCTCTGCCTCTCTCTGTGTCTCTGTCTTTCTGCCTGTCTCTCTCTGTTTCTGTCTCTCTCTCTCTCTCTCTTGACACTTAGTTTCACTATAATATTACATGTATGTGGAGCATTAGTGAAACAGATGCCTCTGTTCTGGTCAAGATTTGATCCCTGACCTCAGAATCGTTTGATAGCCAAACACTATGGACTATATTATATAGGAAATTATATAGACTATTCCTACTGATTTTTGCCTTGTTGAGCATTGTTCGTATTTAGCCATATCCATATATAATATACATACATGTGTATTTTTATATTTATGTATAATTAATATACATAATACATATATATCAGCAGATAAGATATAGGCATGCCCTCAATTTGCCTTCCAAGCATTGCTGCAAAAGATGAATGATAAAGCGACTTTACTTTCTCAGCTTTATAGGATATATGAGAGGAACACCTATCATTCTTATCATTCTTATCTTTGTACTTAAATGCTTCTGTACAAAAGTTCATGCGAAAACTTGTTTTTCCTTCAGGCTCTTCAGGTTTATCTGGCATTTCTTTGCGATACAGATTGGCACGCGTTACACATGTAGCGTATAATATATATATATATATATATATTATATATATATGCCACGCCACCAGACGCGTAGCTACAGTGTCATTTCCACTTTCCACACACACATATATATTATATATATATATATATATTATATTTATATATACAGCTTTGTATATACTATCAAAGCCCTGCATCAAACAGGCGTTTACAATTGAGTGCTGGATACAATGAATTGCTTTGTTTCACTGCAAGATGTGGTTCCTGTGAACGATGTTTAGGAAATCGGGACATGACCACTGCATATCGTCCTAACTCTAACCCCCTTCACCCCCCCCTCCCCCCCCGTCTTTCTTGGGCGCCGTTTGATCGACAGAGGGCGTTATTCAATTAGACGCTTGACACTGAACAGGAGGGTGTTGGTTCATTGGTTCATGCGGTGGTCGAGCAGAGCAGACGGACGATGACATAATTCAGGTTGAATGGTCCGACCACCCCCTCCCACCCAGTCCCCCAGGTCCTCCCTTCAGGGGTTGCTGAGGCACTACATATCTGTGCCCCTCAACGATACTGCAGTTCATCTGGATTTACTCTTGCATGTGCAGCTGAAAGCCCGATAAACACGGTCCTATCTATCTATCTGTCTGTCTGTCTGTCTGTCTGTCTGTCTGTCTGTCTATAAGTGTGTACGTGTGTGTTTGCCTATATCCGTTTGTATACATTGCTTATTCTCTATATTGGTGCTGCATATACTTCGGTCTACGTGTACCTGTAATCGTCTCTGTCTGTACTTCATTATGTATGCCTGTGCATGCTTGAGTTTCGTTTTGTTTCCTTGTGTATGTGTCGATTTGTCTTAGCCTATATATTATTATCTATCTAGTTTTTTTTCTCGATTTGCTTTCTCGGTGCAACCCTCTCTGTTGCAATCTCTCATGCTATGGTCTTATTTCGCATCGAAAGAATTAGTCATCTGCAGAATCTTCGCTTTATCGGAAACGAAGAGATTGGACCAGAAAACGAAAGATAAAACCATAAAAGCCGATATTAAACAAAAATTAATTGTCCCACACTATTAACGAACAAGTCTTTCTGTCATGGCAGAAAAAGCTCATAGTCTAGGCCTACCTCACCTGGTTTGTTGTAAGGATCAAATTAACCATGTTGGCCGAATTCACCCCGTATACCGGGGTAGAACCGGCCAAAAATTCACTTTGAAAAAAATTCTTTTTTACAAAATGTCTTCCTCTTTCCCAAAAGGTAACCTTGCAGTATATTGTCCCTATACCTTACTTTATTTAGTTGTGATTTTATTTAATTTTAGCTGTCAACCCGTTTCAATTTATTACAAAAATAAGAAAAAAATGGCCGAAATTACCCCGGCTTCCCCTACATGTAATAGGTCTGTAGCACTATAAACGCAAAATCTTCGCAGCTATTTAAATCATTGAATTGTAGGCTACATGCAGATTAAATTTGACTAATATTAGACCTTTAGATTTGAAAACTTCAATAGACTACATGTATGTACATAATTATGGGTTTATCCGGCCGCCGTCTTCATCTTGTTCGGAGTATGATTATTGTACAAGAGTTTTTTTCTCCCATATTGCTTCTTATGCTTATCCGCTGCGTGTTCTCCAGTCGCTTATAAATGTTATGAGGAGACCTTTGCTTTACTACGATGTAGCCTACTGAACATGAAAATCACTAACAGATGCGAATGAAATTTGAATATGAAGCAGACATTCTCGATTATGATTACTCTTGAAATAACTATCAGTTGATACTTTATTTAACACAATAAATGCGCTATAGAAATAACTCATCAGGTCATACATTAGATTGAATTAAATTGGACTAAATAAGATTGGACTGATTTCAATTTGTATTCTTTTTTACAGGCACGAACGTCATTCCTGAAGTAAACGTAGGTCTCCTCGGGATGAATTCTCATTCAGTAAGATAACAGTGTTTATTTTTTGCTTTACACTAGACAACAATCACAGTCTCATAAATGTACAAAATAAGAAGAGGTGGCTGTCTATCATTATTGTATAGGGCAGCGTTACAGCTCTTCCCAAACGCCAGGTTTAGCTTATCTGAAATTTTATGGCAGTCCGTTTAAAGCATAAAATGCTGGCTGACAACTGGTGTATTTCGTTTATCTAAGAAACAAATGAAATGATGGTAGATCTACTCAAAAATGTTCTAGTAGTGATCTGATTAATATTAGGCCTACTTAGTTTAGCGAAGACTTCTAACTGGTTATTTAGATTCAGTTTGTGCTTGTGTTTAGATGGTAATCGCCAGAGGGCTGCAGGGCTTCGGTTTTACCGTCTTCGGGTCAAGTCCTGTTCAGATCGGACGAATAGAAGATGGTAAGAATCTATTCTTGCTTGCTCTTTTACTTTTCTTACCAAAACACAATTTGGTTCCGTGTTTCAGGAAAGCTATCAACTCCATAGACTATGGTCCAGTACTGGACCAGTAGGCCTACTATTTACTCGGGTTAACTAACTTATTATATCTTCATGCTCATGTGACTGATAGCCTACGATCGCCTCAAGTGAAAATCGAATAATGTAAAACTGAATGCTATGCGACTAAACGCTAGGCCTATCAAGATTTCTGATTACCTTTCTTTTGTCTGACTGATTGTTGCATACAAATTGGCTTTGACAATCTCCTAAGACGTGCTGTGTAGGCTGAGCGTTCTTTTGCATTTTACATTACCTCTTTAAAACGATGTTTGTGATCAAACTAAAAATAATTTAATGATATTGAAGTTGCCTATAGGCCTATTGAAACATCAAAAAACACTGCTAAGATAAACTGACAGTTCATCCGTGGAAGATTGTCAAACACTTATAGAACCAAACTATGCGCCTAATGGAGTGCCACGCAGCATTGGCAATTGAATCCACTTTCTCGGTCCGTGGAAAGTGTTGGATTAAAAACGCGGAATGACGTGCACAACTGGCACAACAGATAAAGTGCTCGCACTTTACAGCACACAGCTTACGCCCACCTATACCGCATTGGTCCCCTCTGGACCGAGCGCAGAAGACACCGTGTCCCGTTAGTTCTCAAGCCACTAAAAGCCCAATCTACAGCCATTAAACGAATGCAGATAAGAAAGTAAAATATGCGTAATGTTGTACCCTTTCTTATCTGTTGCCCTCCTAAACTACGTAGACGCCCTGTAGAGCTGATTGTTTGACTGAGAAGAACCGTTGGACGATTTCAAAACATGCTGAAGACAATACACGTTACACGTATACAATGGAAAACAAAGAAACAGACAAATAGACATACATACATGCAGCAGCTGCTATTGTTTTGGAAATTAGTTGTTACAAGATTTACTTTCGCATTGGAACATTAACGGTGATATAATTAGGCCTAGCGGATCTGCCTTAAGCTCTGCTGAGGTTGCGTGTTTCCATTAGACAAGAGAAACGTCTATACAGTGTTCTTAAAAAGTGCATTCCCATGGTTATTAATAATTGCTCTTTTCAAGTTCTTCGTGTTGCTTACAGCAATACAATTTCAGTAGAGGATGGCGTCATGGTCATCGGAGTTATTCAGCAGGTCGAAGAAATGTAATGTAAAGAAGACATTAGAACTTACAAATAATTTTGGCAGGTCATAAGGCAGGTCAGGAGTAAAGTAGTCAGTTTGTCAAATGAGATACTGCCGCGACCTATGCTGGCGCCGCCACCGGTTGTTTATGATACCTTACACTCTCTTTACTCTTTGTCGCCTTGGTAACTGACAGTAGCTTCAGACCATATTGCTGAAGCGCTATTGCCTCCCCCTATAGCATGAATCGTAATCGTAGATTTCAAACATCTAAGACGCCACTTGCAAAGCCAATGTAGGGCTCCAGCTTATATGTATATATGAAGAAGGCTGTCAGAAGCATAGGGTTGCGCTATATGAAGTTATGCTTACTCTGCATCAATGTGCTGATGGATGTTGCACGGTGTTGCTTCTAAAGCGGTCCTGCTTTTAACCACGAAGTTCCATTAGACTAAATGACCCGAATGCAATTACCAAACCGACGCCTCAATCAGCTCATGCAGTCAACAGCTCGTAAAATTCGCTTTAGCCAGCAGCAGCAGCAGCAGCAGCAGTTATTCCATCTACAGAAACAATGGATCGAAGATCATCCATGGCCGCCTTCCGTGATACACCAGGACGGGAAGAGCTCCAACTGCTGGAGTAGCTGCACAGCTGTTATACGGCCTTTTAACTTTATGACGAGAGCAGCGAGAGGCGCCTAATGGTCCGGTTCGTCTCGCTACAAACACACACGCACCTCTGCGGTATAATATTGTATAGACTACTCTGAAATGCGCATCTGCGTTTCACCTTTAACCGGCGCGAGAATTATGAGCCATGGTTTAGTTGGCACGTTTATGGGAAACTGAATGCCCGGACGGCAGAGGTCGTCTTTTATACAGGTATAATTGCAAGGAAAACGTTTCTAAAGAGAATGATGGTGCAGGTTAATTCAAAACAATTTGACTCTCCGTATATAGGCCGTATGGGCCTGAAGTCAGGCAGTCGAAAAAGTGATTCTACATAACGTTTCGGTTGAAATTGTTGGAAGACTTACTGAAAGAACTACTGGTTTATGATAGGTTATCTATGTCGGTTACCAAGGCGACAAAGAGTAAAGAGAGTGTAAGGTATCATAAGCAACCGGTGGCGGCACCACCATAGGTCGCGGCAGTATCTCATTTGACAAACTGACTATAGCAGCAAAACAACCAATGCTTATGCACAGATGCCTAAGTGAGGGGAATTTAAATTTCTTCAACTTTGGAACCAGGAGATTAATTCTAAAATTCTTTCTCGCTAGTTTTGTCAGTTTTGTCAGTTTTGTCTGGAGTTGTTTTGCCACTTTGATTCCCCCGCCCACAACTGCTTAATATCTTATTTCGATGATTTCCATCTCTTCAGGTTCTCCGGCTTCAGACGCAGGTCTCAGGAGATACGACTGCATCGTACGAATCAACGGACAGAACGTTTCGAGATCGACAGCAGAAAGCGTCGCGAGGATCGTCAGGTGAGAGACTAAAGAACAGTGAACAGTCTGAGTCTCTGAGATGAAACCACAGAGGGACGATGTTAATTGCTGATGTCTAGGCCTATGAGTTGCAGCTGTTGACGCAGTTGATTGACAAAATCTTATGAGAAACGGAGCGACAAGGGCCGTAGCGGCGCTATGGGAGCTAGGGGGCTAAGCCCCCTAAAAAGTCGATCCATTTTTTCCTATGGCGGAAATGAAAAAGGTCCATTTTCCAAGATTTCGACAAAATGGCTAAAAAACGTCGTCAGAGACTTTGTCGACTGAAAACGGAAAATTTTCTCCCGCAAATTCAGCCCCCCAAAACAAAAATCCTGGCGCCGCCACTGGACAAGGGCGTCAGATTCGGCCAATTCTAAGTTAATCTGGTCAAAAAGTTTTGATTCTGTTATTGGAAGCCACTATAATTATAGACTACATGTACTTCATTTCCACGCATGTGATTTATTTAGCGAATTTTTGACGTTTAACGCTTTGACAACGAGCTGCATTTGTTTCCCTGCAATCACTTTCAGCACACTCTCTTAGATAATACTGCAGTTAAAGTGTTAAAAGCTTTTTTTTTATCGCTTCATCGCTAATTCGCTGCCACCTTAGACATGCCTTATTAAGAATCAAAGCGACTGATTATAATCAGTAAACGTAATTTCTGCTTGCATATTTTGGCTACGATTAGATAAGCAAAGCTCAATAATAATAACGTGGATATTAACGTTAATGACGTGTTTTAACTCTTTCTAATAGAGAATCAGAAAATGTGATCGGACTTGAAGTACAACGACTGCAGCAGACTCGAGACACCGACAACAAAACTTCCCAGTCATCAAGACCTCTGCCATCGGAAGTCGCTCCGAGCAACCCCGTCGCGTGCACCTCGATCGGCGGCATCCTAGCGGGGCATCTACCGCGTCCGCAGTGCCTCAAGGCGTTCGGATCGCAGGAATTCCCACGCATGGGACTGAAGTCGAAGCGTCCGACGCTGGACTACGACCGGATCCAGGCGCTCGACCTCGATCAGATGTCCGTTACGTCGTCTGAATTCTCCGACTCGTGCGGCAGTCCTTGGAGAGCCTCTTCCGATGAGACCCTGGTGACGGTGGACGACTCGTCGGATGATATGCGCATCAGGGGTCGAGCAGGGTCGTTTCGATTGCGTCGGGAGATCGATCGGGTGAGGGGAGTTGGAAGAGGGGGAGTTGGGAGAGGAGGAGGAGGAGGAGGAGGAGGGGATGAGGTCAATTCTGATTCTGGATACGGAGACAGGTGCAGGCTCAAGTACCAGTTGTCAGACAAAGGACCGCTGGTAAAAAGATTTTTCGCCTTATCGCATAATTATTTAAACCGTTCTATAGCTTATGACCTCCCGGTCTGCATGCCTGCTAAAGCGTATAAGTGTATTATAAATATTTATAAATCTAAAATTTCTGATTATTTATTTATTTAGCGTTTGCAGTTCTCGCAAAGCCAGCACACAGCATCATCATCAGCAATATGCAAAGCGGAAAGTCCGCCATGAAAACCAGTTAATCTGCACTCGTCATGATTGTATCGTAATGTAACGTAATGTATCGTAATGTATCGTCATGTATCGTAATGTATCGTAATGTAACGTAATGTATCGTAATGTATCGTATTGTACCGTAATGTATCGTAATGTATCGTAATGTTTCGTAATGTATCGTAATGTATCGTAATGTATCGTAATGTATCGTAATGTATCGTAATGTATCGTAATGTATCGTAATGTATCGTAATGTATCGTAATGTATCGTAATGTATCGTAATGTATCGCAATGTATCGTAATGTATCGTAATGTATCGCAATGTATCGTAATGTATCGTCATGTATCGTAATGTATCGTAATGTAACGTAATGTATCGTAATGTATCGTATTGTACCGTAATTTATCGTAATGTATCGTAATGTATCGCCATGTATCGTAATGTATCGTAATGTATCGTAATGTATCGTAATGTATCGTAATGTATCGTAATGTATCGCAATGTATCGTAATGTATCGTAATGTATCGTAATGTATCGTAATGTACTCTTGACAGAACTGAATCAATACAGTTGTTGTAACTTGTACGACACATCTTACCATAGAGATGTTTTCTTTACACTCAGAGACGCTTTAGCAATCAAGATGGCTTTATTAGCCAGAACTTGCTTTACATAATTATCTGAAACGACTCAAGCGACGCTTTTTCTGCAGAGGATCCAAAGCGATGAATATCAATTGCAATGGTCGGCAGTGCGGAAGTTGATCAGCTACGAAGAGGACTTCGTCTTTCAAATGCAGCTGGGAGTCAGGGTCTACCTGAAGCCCCTCAGGCAGAAGCAGTCCATCCTGTCCGCTGACGAACATCGGGGTCTCTTTCAGAATCTCGATGAGGTAGGTGAGGCGATTTATTTCCCCTATGTATATAATTTTATATATATACACGTATACATATATATAATATTATATACAAAAGCTTAGGTGAGACGATTTATTTACCCTATATATATATACATGCATACATATATATATATATATACAAAAGCTTAGGTGAGGCGATTTATTTCCCCTATATAAAAGCTTATTCTATTTGCAAATTACTCACATCACTAACGCCTCATAACGAACGCATCTGAGAAGTTTTTTACTCGAAGGAGCGCTATATAAATATCCGAATGAATGAATGAATGAATGACAAATTATAATAAAGAGATTCTTAATGCGGGACTCACGTAGACGTATCTTTCAACAATTGATTCTGGAGAAATTTAACATCTGCAGCACGCGCATTTTTATCCTTTGCAAAAACATTGATGATGGTTTCTCATAAGTCTAGAATCTTTATATAGGCTACTTTTAGCCAGCAATCTAAGTACCAAACAGTTTTTCATTGCTTGATAAGAAAAATTGTAAATAATTTCACCAGCATCGTTTACACATATTCACAGGGTTTGGTGAGAGTTGGTCAAATGTGATTTTTAAACGAACGGTATTATACCATTCAGATGAGTGCACTGAGGTAGAATGTCTGTACCATACGAGTAATGACATCGGCGAGTTGTCTGCCTGCAGATAGCCTTCGTAATATGAAGACCATGCAGTGGAGATTTATTTTCATCTGTGCATGACTGAAATTCTTTTCTACATCCAGATCCTGTCGTTGTCAGAGACGCAGGTCTGTCAGTTACACGCTCACAAGAATCTAAATCCCAACAATCAGTCGTCAAGCGACGCCGACACCGACGCCGACGATGTCGTCTCCGAATTTCGTCCACCTGTTCCCATCGCCGTCCTCTCAGCCGTCTACCTGGCCAAGGTATTAATTATACGCATTCTTATTTATGAGAAGTCATTGTCAACCTACCTGAAAAGTTCTTATCAAATCTGGAAAATAGCATTGCATGGTAATATTTATGTACACTTAGGCCCATATGGAACTTAGATGACCCCATTCTAATCAATATAGTTAATTCTCTTTTCTGAAATTGACTTAACTTTAGCAATTCCACTCAGGGATAGTCTTTCAAGACTCTTCTATATACTCTGGCTGAAAAAATATGAATTTCCAAAGAGGCCGACACATATATATATATATATGTGAATGTTACCTGTTAGACCGAAAGTCTGAGAATTGGCTAAAGAAGTTGTTGCTCTTTAGATCAGTGTCTACTTTTACCAACACATGCAACTTCCTAATCATCTGCAGGCGAATCCACAACTACCAAGAACTGAACTTATAATTATGCAGTAATCATGCATCCATGGCGATAGAAATGAATAAATTTCATACGACTTGTAAAGATGTATGAACTTTGTCTTTCGCTGCAGATCGAATCGTTCTGTGAGACATACGAGAAATACTGCGACGGAATCCGCGATGCCTTTCATCTGCTCGTCGCTCTCAAGAAAACCACTGAACTGGAACAGTTCCTCAGCAGGGCTTCGGTCGACTGCGGAAAGCTCACGTTGTCTACGCTTCTACAAAAACCAATCGAAGCAAGTCTCACCTCCATTCTTATGAAACAATTTTATTTGCATTTAGATTTTACAAACAAAGTGATATTCTTGTCTAAACGCTGCTTCTGAGTTTCTCTTGAAGCTGGAAGAGAAGCAGAATGAATTGAGACGCAGAGTAAAACTTTCATTTGTTTCTTTGCTGCAGCACATCAAAGACCTCGTTCTGTCTTTTCAAAAAGTCCTCTGCTACACGCCTCCAAACACTTCCGGTTATGATGGACTAAAGCAACTCGTCAAAGGTATATGTACAGTCGCTTATTCTTCGTTTCTTGTAATAATTATTGTAATTCAACATGACGTAGATTGACAACGATAATGCAATTTAGGCCTATGCAATAGTATGTGCGCCTGTCTTTCCTCCGCAGTAACCAATGACCATCACTGGTTCGGTCCATTAAAACCGGCTGAACGACTGCGAAGTTCTGGTATATATAGGATATATGCCAATTCAATGTTATGTTATTTTCTGTTCGAAGACGCGATGTAAACTCTAAGATTCGTATACGGGGACAAACTTAGAGCAAAACGACTTGTTGTTGGCTTAGAGCTAATGATTTCGAAAGTTTCTTTGTGATTGCTAGCTTTCAATAGCCTAATGTTAGTAAGGTTGACATACTTTAGATTTGATTATCCTGAGGCATATTTTCAATTCTCATGATACGCTGTTTCATTACATCACGACTATGAACTGCACTCTTTCCTGTGAGCGTGAAGATCTTCCTGTTCATTCGACTTCTATTGTCTTGAACCGCGTTTGTTATTGCTTCCAGCGCTGAGATCCTGCTGCTATCGCATCAACGAGAATAACTCTCTGAGATGCGGAAGTTCATTGTCCGTCGTTTCTTCGTCCTACTCGACTGAGTCGGGGGGAGCGAAGAGTTCGTTGTCACCATCCTCCTCATCCTCTTCATCTCCCTCAGTTGCCACGAGCATCGTCAGCAGCATCGATACCGAAGTCCTCGACATCCAGAGCCGGCTGCTCTTCCCAGAGAACATACCGGTCAGTAATAATGTCATCATCAACAAATGACCGCATTTAATCTCGACTTAAATAGCGACTCTCTAATAATTATAGTAGTAGGCCTGGTAGTAGTAGTAGTAGTAGTAGTAGTAGTAGTAGTAGTAGTAGTAGTAGTAGTAGTAGTAGTAGTAGTAGTAGTAGTAGTAGTAGTAGTAGTAGTAGCAGCAGTAGCAGTAGTAGTAGTAGTAGTAGTAGTAGTAGTAGTAGTAGTAGTAGTAGTAGTAGTAGTAGTAGTAGTAGTAGTAGTAGCAGTAGCAGTAGCAGTAGTAGCAGTAGCAGTAGCAGTAGCAGTAGTAGTAGCAATAATATATTCATTCTTGTATTCATTCATTCGTTAGTTGGGGTTAATATAGGATATGTCTGCGAGAGTCAAACACAAACCGTGCTCCCGAGTTATAATAACAGGCTACGAATTGGCTTTCAAGTATACAAAGCTAAGTAGATTATAAGTGGAATTACTGTCTATTCATGCAATTAATGGCGGTCGTTGCAGTGTTTCCAGCTGGCGACTGCCAACCATCACATGATCTACTCAGGAAAGCTGAAGCTCATCGATGAAGCCGGATGTACGATGCCGCTCTTTCTCGTGCTCATGAGTGACCTCATTCTGCTCACTCGACCTGACCCAGATGGAGAGGCGCTTCACGTTCTTGAGGAGCCAATCATACTTCACGACGTTGTCGGATGCAATTTCAACTGCAGTCACAGTAAGCACTTAAAAAACTGTTCTGTTTGGCCCTGATGGAGTCGGGAGCGCCTCTGAGTAGTCTTCTTGAAGAGGCGCTATGTAAATACTTGAATGGATGAATAAATGAATGAGTAAGCTACAGAAGGTGTTACCCGATTATGACTTCTCTTAATGTTGTAACAAATTTGTGTAGAGCATATTCAAGAGAAACTGTATAAACAATCAAGAAGAGTACAGGAACTTTGCTGTCCGATCTCGGGCATCTAAGAACGTTGGGTCTGTGTATAGGCTATGCTGTGGAAAATGGTTTATTTATCTATTTATTGCCAAAGAAACGAAACAAACATGGGTACAAGTAGTGGATACAGAACGATCTCTAAGCAACAGGAAGCCCGGAACATGGTCCCTAAATTACATTTACATTTCAGTCAACGATCCATGTCACACAGTTGTAAGCAAAAATGTGCTGTTGAGATCATAGGAATGTTAGCACTGACCAATATTATACAGCAAAATATTAAAGTCTATATTGTACTAGGTTCACCTAATAGTATTATTATTTTCGCTCGCAGTGCAACTATAGGCCTACAGAATCGACTTTTTAATCAACTTTGGTCAGCGACGGTCGTTCTTTTGAGTTACGAATGACCCTTCATGGGATTCTTTCTTAATCGTAATCTCCAAATTTCTAAAGCGCTACTCGAAAGCGAAGCGTGGGGCACCAGATTATTCACGAGCGCTGCGTTGCGTCAAAATGATTGTCCGTGAGTGTAGTCCAAAGGTGGTCCGGGTCGAGTTACGATAGACCCAGAGGGGCGGAGCGGCTACTAAGTCGGGTAAAAGGAGATTTATAAAGGGTAAATCTTCCTTTCCAGACTAAAGGGGAAAACTCTGCATCGGGCTCTTTTCCTTTGAGGCTTCTGCGAATTAATTTGCGATTACAACAAAATAAAAATGGCGCTCATGTTTTCTATTTTCTCCTGCAGCCTGTGACTTCATGCTCTTCGTCGAGACGCCTCTGAAATCGCTGCAGAGATCGTGGGAGCCGCGAATTCTGAGGATACGAGCGCCGTCTAGCGAACTGAAATGCACGTGGAAGAACATCTTGGAACAGCGAATACTAACGTGCAAGACGCATCGGGAAATAACAATATCAAATCGCCGACTAGACAATCTGGTCTAAGTGCAACAGTTCCGGCAAAATATATGCACACTCTCTCTGTCTCTCTATCTCTCTGCCTGTCTCTCTCTCTCTGTCTGTCTCTCTCTCTCGCTCTCGCTCTCTCTCTCTCTCTCTCTCTGTCTGTCTCTGTCTGTCTGTCTGTCTGTCTGTCTGTCTGTCTCTCTCTCTCTCTCTTCTCCTGTTACCTTCCTCCTTTTCTTCTTTTCGTTGGTTATTCCATTCTTTGTTTTTCTGTTTTTCTACTCCCTTATCTTTTTATTTCTTCCGTTTCTTCCTTCCACTTTTTTATTTTTCTCTTCTGCCATTCTTTACGTTCTTCGATTATATTTTTCTTGCTTTTCTTACCCGTTTTCTTCAGCGTTTGTGTCATGCGCTCAACCTTAGAATATTTGGAGAATGCCATTACAATTATTCTGCCTCCTCCTCCTCCTTCTCCTCCTCATCCTCCTACTTTCCTTCTTCTCCTTCTCTTTCTCCATCTATACTTCATTGTCATCCTTTGTCATCTTTTCCTGCTCATCCTTCTTCTCCTCCTCATCCTTCATCATCATCTCCTTTTCCTCTTCTTTCTCTTCTTCTTCCTCTTCTTCCTCCTCTTCTTCTGCTTCAGCCTCTCCTAATTCTCCTCCTCTTCCTCCTTCTCCTCTTCTTCTTTTTTCTTCTTTTCCCTTCTTTTTCTTCTTCTTCTTCTTCTTTCTCTTCTTCCAGTTCAATCTCAACTAATTCTCCTCCTCTTCCTCTTCATCCTTTTTCTTCTTCTTCCTCGTCTTTCTTTCCCTCCTTTCTTCTTCTTCTTCTTCCTCTTCCCAATCTTTTTCTTCTACTTCAAATTCTACTTTTTCGTCTTCTTACTCCTCAATCTCCTGCTCCTCTTCCTCCTTCTCTGCCTGTCCTATTTTCTTCCCATCTTTTCCTACTTATTTTGCTCTCGTTGTTCGCTGTCTCTTCTCTTCACTCGATCATCAGTCATTTTCTTTCATGCTTCATTTCGCCTTGTTTTATCCATCTCTGTCAGCCTTTCGTTATAACAACCATTATAATAGTCCGATGTTGACGTCGTGTGCGTTGTGTAGAGGGATGACAATTCAAAGCAAAACTAATTGTACATCGTCAAGCAGAGGGTTCGGCGTGCTTTTGACGCTGGAAGCTTACGAACCTTCAATTAAGTAACTGTCACTTTTCATCCCAGTAGACCAAGGAGGTGTTTAGCCTATCCGGAAATCAACAAGCTTACAAAGACGTTTGCATTTGCGGTCAAAAATGAGGTCGAAAACAATTAAAAAGTGGAGTGCATTGCATCTGTCGTCACAACTCCGATGACTTTTATGATAATAACGTGTACCAAAGCAGGACACAGTTAACGAATTTGTAAATAGGAAACATTTTCAGAGCTTGGGGCTAGTATAGATTAGCGAAAGTTTCATAAAGTTGGTCTGTATAATGTTTTCGTCCTCATATATGATTGGTACTATAAATGTCTTAGTGTCTGTTATAGGTCTTAGCGCTAGTCAGCGGCGCCCGCAGGATTTTTTTCTTGTACGCACAGAAATTTTCGATGGAGGGGCGAACAGGGAAAAATTTTCGTTAGTGTCGCCGAAAAAACTAATGACTCTTTTTAGTCATCAACCTAGAATTTCCCAAAAACATACCTTTTTCTATCCGCCGAAAAAACTGATGACCTTTTTTTAGTCATCGCGCTGTACGCACTTGCGTACGTGCGGACGTCTGCGGGCGCCGCTGACGCTAGTGTTGAATTTTTGATGTCACTTTTGAGCTTCAGCCAAATGAGTCTATAAGTATGGCCTATATATACAGCTGAAATAATGTGAACAAAGACGTGTATTAAAAATTAGCGATTGTCTTAATTTTACCCGTAGTCCTAACATGTTAGAATGGATGCTTTTAAGATATGCATAATAGCACTACGTATGATATTATACCCAAGAAATAAATTGTAAAGTACTGTGTAACTTGTACCAAAGCAGGACAGAGTTAACAAATCTGTAAAACAGACACTGGACTGGCAGTGTTTAATCTAGACGTCTCTGGGGGGGGAAAGTTCCCCCCCCAGGATTGACATTTCCCCCCCCAGAAAAAATTGACGAAATTATATTGGTTTTTAGTTACTACTTTCGTCATTGTTTTAAATGAAGCGTTATAATATATCGTGATATAATTTATTATTATATGAATATAATGACATCATTTTACTACTATAATATATGATACTATCATGTTAAGATGACACCTTAAAATGCAGCCATTGCAATGTGGAAATTCAAAAAGTTTCTAATAAGTCACTGAAAAAGTACAGCTATTTTGTTAAGATGACCCCTTAAAATGCTGCCTTTGCAATGTGGAAATCAAAATTTTTTCTAATGGGTCAATGAAAAAGTACAGCTATTTTGTTAAGATGACCCCTTAAAATGCTGCCATTGCAATGTGGAAATTCAAAAATTTTCTAAAGGGTCACTGAAAAAGTACATCTATTTTTTTAAGATGACCCCTTAAAATGCTGTCATTGCAATGTGGAAATCCAAAAGTTTTCGTATGGGTCACTGAAACAGTACAGCTGTTTTAGTTAAGATGACCCCTTAAAATGCTGACATTGTAATGTGGAAATCCAAAAATTTTCTAATGGGTCACTGAAAAAGTACAGCTATTTTCTTAAGACGACACCTTAAAATGCTGCCATTGTAATGTGGAAATTCAAAAAGTTTCTTATGGGTCACTGAAACAGTACATCTATTTTGTTAAGATGACCCCTTAAAATGCTGCCATTGTAATGTGGAAATCCAAAAATTTTCTAATGGGTCACTGAAAAAGTACAGCTATTTTCTTAAGACGACACCTTAAAATGCTGCCATTGTAATGTGGAAATTCAAAAAGTTTCTTATGGGTCACTGAAACAGTACATCTATTTTGTTAAGATGACCCCTTAAAATGCTGCCATTGCAATGTGGAAATCCAAAAATTTTCTAATGGGTCACTGAAAATGTACAGCTATTTTCTTAAGACGACACTTTAAAATGCTGCCATTGCAATGTGGAAATTCAAAAAGTTTCTGATGGGGAGGGGCGCCTCCCCAACCCTATACCCCTCCCCGTCTCGGTGCTACGTGCATCACGAGCGTCTTTCGGACATTCAAATGTCTCCCCCCCCAGAAACCCCAATTCCCCCCCCCAGAGGAGGGGGACTAGATTAAACACTGCTGGACTGGATTCCGACGGGATGGAAGAGAAAACGCGGGAGGCCGAGAAAGACTTGGCGAGACACGGTCGCACAGGACAGGACGGTGGAATGACGTGGGAGGAGACTGAGAGGGTTGTGGATGACAGAGTGGTGTGGATCGAGGATCTGTGTCACCCGATGTTGTGCCAGCGCGTGGAAGAACTAAGGTTTACGGACTGCATGTATTAATAAGAAATTACTTTGACTGCAAGCGCGTGTTGGAAAACAAGAACACTAATTACTGGACCTGTCAGATGCTTTTCATATTCCTCCTGGCTTGCTAATTAATGTGGTATGTACACATGGGTCTATTATAAATGGTTTGTTAATTAAGAATCGACATAAGTGTCTCTTAAAACGCCTGTAGAACGTCTATAATTGAAATAATTCAATCAAAGCCGATGAAAAAGCATCCATTTTCAAGAGAATTCATGTTGCTCTTCTTCAAGAAACCTACTCAAGGTCGCTACCTGTCCAAACGAAGTTGAAGAGATCTAATTTGAAGTGCATACTTGTAAAAAGTAGACGAATCCTACAACCGGGACAACAATTAAGCGCATGTCCAGTGGGAGGCCATTGTTATGAACAGAAGAAGTGATGCACTTATGATATAGCCCCCATGCACTCTCTTTCTATCTCTTTCTCAACCGAATAGCCTACATGTCTTTGTTTAATGTTTATGCTATCATGTAAGCGGTTGACGAGAAGATCAACGACCTGCCACAGAAACGTCACGTGCTCCTATAATGCATCTCGACTCAGTGAGGAATTATTTTCATAATCTCTTACACATGTCGGTCGTCCTCGTTGCCATGGCAGCTTTGTTGACAATATATCAGATTTTAATTTAATCCCGGAGTTCATTAGTTTTCCATTGTAATGATCTATAGAGGATCTGTTCTGCCCACCTGCGTCTATGTCTCTATACCTCTCTATGCCCTTGTGAGTAGGTGCGTCTGTGTGTGTGTGTGCATTCGTGTTGTCCTATAAACACGAGCTTAATTAAATCGTAGGCGTCGTGCTACACGTATTATAATATGAAAATCCTCTCTTGTGGGTTTTCTACTCCTAGGAGAGAGCCTTTCTGGATTGCTGAACAAGAGGACGACTCTGCCGTTTGAGAATGGCTACGCGAAGAGAAAAATACGGAACTATATAGAATCCCGTTTTTAATCGCTTTGTTTTATTTGTAAACAGACTACAGCCCTTTTAATTTAATTATATATAATATAAATTATGCATATTGCAAATCAGGTAATGATAACACGACGATGCGTATATAATTATTTTCGCATTTTTCGTTATATATTTTATATAATATATATGTCTATAGCTAAAACCTGCGTGTAGGCGCATATACATTTAAATATAGGTTTTATGTTTAGTGTTGGGTCAAAAGTACCGCTGCATTTTGTTTTGAGATTATATATATATAACCATGACCATTGGGTTTTTACTAATCCTGATAGGCCTATATATATATATATATACACAGGGTGGGCCATAAAAAAGTAACCCCCTACGGTTTTTATTTCATATCTTGGCCAAACATAAGAATTTTAAAATGAAACTTTACAGTCTTAAAGGCAATTCATATTTACGTACAATGGTCAAATTTCAACAAAATATTTCAAACAGAACAAAAGTTATATCACTTTTAGCGAGGCCACCCCTCGTTTTTTGACGATTCAAAAACGTAACGCAACAAAAAGTAGTTTTTTGATAATATCTTGGTCAGAAGTAAGAATATCGAAATGAAATTTTAAAGGATTAAAGACAATTTATATTTACAAATGATAGCCAGATTTCATAAAAATATTTCAAACGGAACAAAAGTTATACCACTTTTAGTGAGGCCACCCATCGTTTTCTGACTTTTTTGAATCAAAAAACGTAGGGTGGCCTCACTAAAAGTGATATAACTTTTGTTCCGTTTGAAATATTTTTATGAAATCTGGCTATCATTTGTAAATATAAATTGTCTTTAATCCTTTAAAATTTCATTTCGATATTCTTACTTCTGACCAAGATATTATCAAAAAACTACTTTTTGTTGCGTTACGTTTTTGAATCGTCAAAAAACGAGGGGTGGCCTCGCTAAAAGTGATATAACTTTTGTTCTGTTTGAAATATTTTGTTGAAATTTGACCATTGTACGTAAATATGAATTGCCTTTAAGACTGTAAAGTTTCATTTTAAAATTCTTATGTTTGGCCAAGATATGAAATAAAAACCGTAGGGGGTTACTTTTTTATGGCCCACCCTGTATATATATATATATATATATATATATGTTGCTGTGCCTAATGCCTATGAAAGAGTTCGTTGCCTGCAGAAACGAACAAGCGTGTACAACATGCTGCAGATGAAAAATACAGAACGCAGATTACCTTGATTAATTATTACATGATACGATGAAAATTGCACAAAAGTAGCTCAGCTTATTTAAGAATATGATTATGTCTCTCTGATCAAAAACACAACTGATAATAATATTGAAGTCACGCATTGTATGAAGCCACATAATAATTACGATGATAAAAGTAAAAACGCTGAAATATAAATCTAAAATCTGAAATAATTATGATTGTCTTTAAATCTGGGGTTGATGCCCCGGGAAAATTTTGGAGGAGGCTGAAGACCGTAGCCAGGATTTGATTTCGGTGGGTGTTTCTTCGGCGGAGAATTTCCGACGATCTTTTTTTAGTCGTCAAAATTTCTGACGACCTTTTTTAGTCGTCAAAATTTCTGACGACTTTTTTAGTCGTCAAAATTTCTGACGACCTTTTTTTAGTCGTCAAAATTTCTGACGAACTTTTTTAGTCGTCAAAATTTTTGACGAACTTTTTTAGTCGTCAAAATTTCTGACGAACTTTTTTAGTCGTCAAAATTTTTGACGGCCTTTTTTAAGCGTCAAAATTTCTGTCGACCTTTTTTTAGTCGTCAAAATTTCTGACGACCTTTTTTAGTCGTCAAAATTTCTGACGACCTTTTTTTAGTCGTCAAAATTTCTGACGACCTTTTTTAGTCGTCAAAATTTCTGACGACCTTTTTTAGTCGTCAAAATTTCTGACGACCTTTTTTGTCATCGTAAACGGCGCTTTCTTACCATTTTCGCCTAATTTCACGTTTTTTCATTATGTGCTATAGTGAATGCATTCTATTATTTTTTACATTTTTCATTTCAGGGGTTGTTTTCATGGTTTTGTTTCATGGTTTTTAAATCCTGTGCTACTAAATGCATTATATTTTTTGACATTTTCCATTTCGGGGGTTTCAAACACCCAAAACACCCCCTAGCTACGGCCTTGAGGAGGCTACTAGTTTACTTTGAGGAGGGTTCATAAACATAACATGATATAAGGAGACAGCGCCAGGGAGCGTTAAGGGGAGTTCTGACTTGTCTTGACTGCATGTCGTCATTGCAGTCTGTGTCGGCACTTCCGTGTGACTTTAATTAAATCTAAATCTAGTTCGTGTTACATCTATGCATTGGTGTCTTAGTGCACAGGAATTTTTTTAACATGGTTGTATTTTCCTATAGTGGTAGTGTCTAATAACGGTATAGGGCCTATCAAGGGCGGATACAGAAATTTTCGAAGGGGGGGCCAAAGTCCTATGGAACTACTTTTGGGGGGGGGCCACGTCTACTTTTCGAGCAAAATTGCTGGTCAAAAAAAAGAAATTTTTGAAATGGGGGGGCCATGGCCGGATTGGCCCCCCCTGGATCCGCCCCTGGGGCCTATTCACCTAATGAATTCGTGTATGCGTTTGAACTCGTATTATATCCTGTAAGCTTATATACGTCCAATGTCCATGATACGAATAGACCTATTATGGGCTACACAAAATATGTATCTATCATGTATAATCATGTTATTATGTATTATATTATTATATATATTATGTATGTATATATATACATCGATCAGAACACCATCATCACCATGCAAGACCACCATAGTAACAACCTTCATTGAACGGGTGGTATAAAACTATGTCGTCTCGGATAGGTTGGTCGTCTTTAGCGGGAAAGGAAGGAACTACGCTGGAGTGACCTTGACCCTTAGTCGCTTATAGTTATGTGGTTTAGATCTGTCCATGCTGCTGCAGCTGCGGGCGACTAATGCACTGCCCACTCACTGTGCGTTTGACAGATCTATGTATATAGAGCGTCGTTTTGCACCGTTAATGAACAACGTGCTATCATATTTTTATATGCGTTGGCGTTGCCGTGTGTCGCCGTCGCCTGTTATTGTTTCTCGTTGCTCTACGATACTTGATCTGCAGATACCTTGAATATGATGACATCTAGCAACTTTGGATGGGGGGTCCGTGGGCTGCGCACCTATCTGTGTGACAAGATTATTAGCAGTGTGTTTTTTAGTTAAGTTTACTACATTAATTATCATCTCATGCGTTTTTAGCCTACTGTTCATAGGCGCCTAGTTGACCCGAAGAGTGTGAGTGCCCAAAGGAAAGTGTAAAATGCGCGCGTGAGCGCGAAAAATTTTTTCCAGCCTTTTTTGATATAGGAGAGTTATTGAAATTACCTCTGTTCATAGGCGGAGACTTGTTCATGGTGTTAGGGGACGAACTCGCGGTCAAAGGACGATCGCCGAGCAGGGAAGAGCCGAAGGGACTTGGGGAGGGGATGTGCTCCTAACCATTTTCGAATTTTTTCTTGCCACACTGCGATGGTAGCATCTTAGGCTGTAGTTTTTACGAAATTGTCGTGGTTTAAGACTTGAAAACATTCCTGCCGTTGTTTAACAAAATTTCCACACAACATGAAATAGTGACATTTTAGGCTGTTTTCTCATCAAAATTTACCAATATTTTATTGTTTAAAGATACAATTTAATACTTCAAAAAATGTTCTTCCCAATTGTTTACAAAATTTGATCACGCTTTGGATCAACATGTACTTCTCGTGGAATCCACACAGAAGAAAGCACAATCTTCGTTAGCATGGGTATCTTGGAGCACTCTCCCCTAATTAGGTCAACACTCAACAGACTCAAATTTTGCACAAGAAATAAAAAAATTCTGCCTACATTAACCACTATTTAGTGAGCCAATATTGACATCGTGGAAGACAGTTTTTCAAATGGTTACCACAGACAATTAATTTAGTCAGGGCTGTTAATATGTTAATTAACGCAGACAAAACAATATCCAGCGTTTTTGATCCTGGGCGATGATTATCGCGCAGCGAGGATCTAGCATGTAGTAGGTTCAATAAAAAGAAAGTCATTCAAATCGTCGCCTTCATCTGTAATAAAAAAAAATGACTGTAGCGGATCGAATGAGCAAGATTTCGAGGTTTTCCTCGTATTCGTATGGAGTTAAGACTACCGGACGGGATAAAACTGGAATAATAGTAAGTAGACTAACTGAGATAAAAGAAAATATGTAAAAGATGCAATGATTTTTATAGATAAGCAATGCCAACAGAAAAAAAATCATAAAAAGCGCATCTTGTTGGCTGATTTCTGGTAGTGCCCATGCATAGGCGGGCCTCGCATGGCCAATTTCTGGTGGTGCTGAGCACTCACGGGCCTCGCAGAATCGGCGCCCATGCTACTGTTCAATTCATGATGTCAACCGTTTAGCCACCTGTTAAAATTGCACATGTAAAATAGGTGTCCCTGTTAGCGGGATATTCATACCTTAGGCCCTAGGGTCTTCCTTGTTGCCATCCGATTATGTGAAGCATGTTATACTATGTCTATTGTTTATGGTTGATGGTTACAATAAAAGAATTGAATTTGAATTTGAATTAATTTCCTTACAGACCTTACTGATGACATTTCCGTCCTTAATCACACTTAATACGAGTTAGGGTCTCACAGAGTTACTGATTACTTACTAGATTGGTGCTATATAAATTGACGTTGTAAATAAATAAACGAAGCCGAATATATTAGCTGGGAATGTCTGTGAATAGTCTAAAATGGTGGTCTACACTAGGATGACCATTTTCTCGCCATCAAAAACCGGGACACTTTTGGGGAAATGAACGATAATATTGTAATTCTTTAACTGCGGCCATGGATCCATAATGGCCGGGTATAGAGGGGACAAGAAGCAGACGAAGACAGGCAAAGACATGGATGATGAACGTGATGGAAGATCTATAGACAAAGCACAATCAGGACACGAGAGAAGCCGTGGATAAAACCAGGAACAAAACGATTTGGAGACATCTTGTTAAAGTCTCATCGACAAATAAAATTCGATTTTTAACGACATTCAGTACTCTTTGCTTTAGGAGACAGGTTAAAATATGCGACGCTCAATTTCGATAGTGAAGATGTTGCAAGAAATGAAATATATGAAATGGGAGTGGGCCTTGCTGAGTATGAAGATCAGATTACAACATTACAGCCTGCCCTTCATTCCATATTGAAATAAAATAGTCTAGTAGGGACGATAATGAAGAAAGGGCAGTAGCTGAGGCAGGGCCGACCTAAGGCATAGGCAAGGCAGGTAGTTGCATGGGGCGCCAAGTTCTAGAGGGCGCCATTTCCATAAAGAGGACGCCATTTCCACAAGAGTGTATTTTAATATTTTTTAACTTATACCATTCTCCACAAAATTGAATATTATCCATCCTTCAGTGCACTAATAAAGAAATTATAATGAATTACTCAGTTGAGCGTAGGCCCACAAGGCCATAGCTAGGGGGATGTTTTGGTTGTTTGAACACCCCCCAAATGAAGTAATGTAAAAATGAAATAATTATGCATTTGCTAGCACATGACAGTGTGTAATGTAATTCTGAACAGAAAATAGTCGAAAATCGCGGAAAATAATGTTTTTTGGACAAAAGTCGTCAGAAAATTTCGCCCAAAAAAGTCGCCCGCAGCGTGTACGCACCTCAAAATTCACGGTCAAGAAAACATCCCCCGAAATAAAATCCTGACTACGGCCCTGTAATCGTATACCGGCTTCTATAATTCATCTTTAGATTCTAACGTGGGCTGAACAATTGAGTGGGAAACTAAGGGCGCCAAATGCAGGCCTTTGCCTGGGGCGCCAAATGTATGCCTTGTCTAGGGCGCCACTTGGGCTAAGGCCGGTGACACGAAACGGAGTATTCCCCATGAAAGCTATCCGGGGGGATGAATTAATCTATCCCCCAGGATGGAATTAACCGGTCTATACTATCCGGGGGATAAACCATTCTATCCCCTTTTTTGAAAAATGCGCATAATAAAAATATTTATGCTGTAATCAAAATTTAGAGTGAATCTAATTGTTTTAAGTGTCCTAGGCAATGCTCAGATAAAGGCAACTCGAATTTATTTAGTGAATCTGAGTGTTCTTAAGTGTTTTAAATGTTTTAAGTGCTCTAAAAACAGGGCAAAACAAATTATCTAGTCGGTATTAACATACCTGTTAGTGTCATTTTTCAAAACAAAGCAGATAAAAATTAATTTGCAAAAAAAAACTACAAGCGGAAGCGGTTTTTTCAACTTTTTTAATTTTGGGGGGATACAATTAATACGGGGGATACTCTATTTCGTGACAGGCCCTGGGTTTAACGCATCGTGCATACAGCCTACAGGCGCCTTTGACCTAAAACAAGGCCCCATTATTATTCAGCCTATTACCATCTGTTACCATCTGCTACCATCTGTTACCATCTGTTACCATCTGTTACCAGCTGTTACCATCACACCTTAGATAGTCAGCGAAAAGAAATGTCAATCTAAAGCAATCAGCGAATACATGAAGCATCGTAAACTAAATGTCTTCCATTAGATTAGACTGCAGCGTCCGTTTAAGTCGACAGTGTGAGCCAACTTCCATGCAATCTGATACGAAATTTCCCATTCTGTCACCAGTTTACGAGATCATCCAATGACGGCGATGCTGACCAGTGACCAGTTTACGAGATCCGGGACCAGCTTCGTTGGCCAGTTGTTCAGTCGATTAGAAAAGAGGTCGTGTTTTATGACGTTTTTACGACGTCATTCGCGCGGCAGAGGAGGAAGACTCTTGATTGATGTGCGGCGTCTGATGACAGACATTAAAGTGTTGCACAATGAAATTAACATCCTCTATAGCCGCCGACGTTTCCTTCTACAGCTGCCTCAGCTCTGAGCTTATAACTTAAGCCAGTGCCTTACGCTTCTGTATTGGACCATAGGCCTACGTATATAGAAGCGATTTGGATCTACAAGGCCTACGTATATACAGGGTGCGCCTAAAAAATAATCCCCTACGGTTTTTAGCCCATATCTTGGCCAAGCAAACGAATTTTTAAATGAAACCTTACAGTCTTGAAGGTAATTCATATTTACGTACAATGGTCAAATTACAAAAAAATTCAAACAAAACATAAGTTATATCACTTTTAGTGAGGCTACCCACCGTTTTTTGACGATTCAAGAACGCGACGCAACAAAAAGTAAAAAAACAACATTTTAATTATTCTGGCCGATATCTTGGCCGGAAGTAAGAATTTCGGAATGAAATTTTACAGGCGTAAATACAATTCATATCTACACATGATGGCCAGATTTCAGCAAAATATTTCAAACAGAATAAAAGTTATGGCACTTTTAAGGAAGCCACCCACCGTTTTTTGACGATTCAAAGACGTAACGCGGCAAAAAGTAAAAAAAACACGATTTTATTAAGTCTCATCTCAAATAATTGTTATCAAATAGGCTTTGATAATGCCAGATGATCATTAGTATTGCTATATAAAAAAGGAACAGGGTACCAGCGTGGCTGCACGTCACTGTGAAGTCACTTAAGAAGTTGGCAATCAAATTGGTAAATAAGAATTCTGTCAGATTAATCAACAGTTCCATCAAGAACTTTGCAAAGAGACGCAAAAGAAGTTTTGGTAGGCCTACTGGTGGTGTGCACATTGAACACAAGTTGTGAATCACTATCAAGTTCAGTTCCAAACAGTTATTTGAGATATGACCTGATAAAATCACGTTTTTGTTACCTTTTGTCGCGTTACGTTTTTTAATCGTCAAAAACGGTGGGTGGACTCACTAAAAGTGGTCTATAACTTTTGTTATGTTTGAAATATTTTGATGAAATATGGCCATCATGTGTAAGTATGAATTGTCTTTAAACCTGTAAAGATTGATTTTGAAATTCTTATGCCTACTTCTGGCCATGATATTAGCAAAAAACGTAAATTTTGTTGCGTTTCGTTTTTGAATCGTCAAAAAACGGTGGGTGGCTTCACTAAAAGTGATATAACTTACTTTTGTTCTGTTTGAAATATTTTGTTAAAATGTGACCATTGTTCGTAAATATGAATTGCCCTTAAGACTGCAAAGTTTCATTTAAAAATTCGTATGTTTGACCAAGATATGTGCTAAAAACCGCAGAGGATTGCTTTTTTTGCGCACCCTGTATATATATATATATATACAGTGTGTAGTGATTTAGCTTGCTTGTTGCCATTTAACGACACTGTGTCTCGTCAAGGATGTCTAGTGTTGCCCTCCTCGTTTTCCACGCTTGGGACTGGTACTGCCAAAGTACGAGCAGTGGTAGAGTTCGCAGAATTAATTAAAACGGCTGTGATTTAAATACCGTGGCCGCGTGTTAATGAAGGCACAGATCTAAATTATTGAATAGAGGCTGAGATATCTTTGTGACGGTACTAAAATAGAGCGAAAGCCTATAGTACACGATTTACCATTTCCTTATTATCGCCCATGCACGACTGCTGGGCCCCAAGCAGCTCTGCAGGGTGTCCAGCCATTACCGCGCAGGACATTTGCGCGCCGTCATTTGCGCGCCGTCGTTTGCGCGCAACGTCATTTGCGCGCAGGACATTTGCGCGCCGTCATTTGCGCGCAGCGAAAGTGTTTAGACCTACTCTCAAAATAGCACGATTGTTACCGCGTTTGTTTCCGAATTTGTTAAATCCAGCTTCTATTTCATACCTATAAATACCTTCATCCAGCTTCTATTTCTCGCTAGTTATTTTCGTCAATCCAGCTTCTATTTCAGACATAGAAATACCTTAATCCAGCTCTTATATCAATGCTTGTTTCTCAGACGTTATTTTCGTCATTCGAGCTTCTATTTCACCTGTAAAAAACCATCATCCAGATTCCATTTCTCTTGCGTTTTTTCATCAATCCAACCTCCATTCCACCTGTAAAAAAACTTTCATCCAGCTTCCATTTCTCAATGCGTCACAATAGGATTGACGAAAATAAGGCATGAGAAATAAAAGCTGGATGAAGGTATTTATAGGTCTGAAATAGAAGCTGGACTGACGAAAATGAAGCATGATAACTGGAAGCTGGATGAGAGTATTTTTATATATGAAATAGAAGCTGGATTGACGAGAATAACGAGCGAGAAATAGAAGCATGATGAACCGAACATGTGCACCCTCGTACGATAAAATACGGAAATTGAACAAATTCGCAAATAAACGCGGTAACGATCGTGCGCGGTATTAAAGGTGCGCGGTATTGACCGGATACCCGGCAGATATAATAGTAGATATAATAGTACAAGTCTACGCTGCGCGCGCGCAAATGACGGCGCGCAAATGACGGGCATTTTTTGCTGCGCGCAAACGACGGCGCGCAAATGACGGCGCGCAAATGACGGCGCGCAAACGTCCTGCGCGGTAAAGACAGGGTGCCACTCTGCAGCGAAAGACAGAGGTGCATTTTTTGGTATTGTATTTAAACATTTATAAAGCGCCTCTAGTAGGGTAAACCGTTCAGAGGCGCTCCCAGTGCGCAAGGCCCCGCAAGAAGAAGCAGGTTTTGAGAATAGACAGAGCAGAGGAGAGACTGACAGAAAGAAGTGTAGAGCGAACAGAAGGAGAAAGAGCATTCCAGAGAGAAGGACCAATTGAGACAAAAGATCGAGACTGAGCCATAGCAGTTCTAGACCGAGGAACCAATAGGTCAAGTCTGTTGGATGAACGAAGTGGACGATGGGATGAAGCTGAGGGAGGACGAAGTAAAGCATTAGTCAGATATTTTGGGGCAAGACCCGTTGAGACTTTAGGATCAGAGTGAGGATCTTGAACTGTGTGCGAGCACGTAGAGGAAGCCAATTTTGCTGACTATATTAGTTGCAGAAGCAAGTAAATATTATACGATCCTTGTCATGTTGCTTGCGTTACGAAATGTCAAAAATAGGACAAAATGAAAAGAAGAGTGACTTGAGAAGCCACGCATTGACCTATAATATTTGTGTCCATGTTTTTTTCGAGTGCACGCTTCCTGGCGTCCAGGTCTATATTAGACGCGTCTTATTATAGGTATTTGGTGTATCATATGCACATATTATCAGCAGGAGTATTGTGTTTCATTATGTGGCGTGTGGCGTCGTGAGCATATTATGTCTGACTGCTGCGTGTTTCGCTCCAAAGTCTTGGTCTCTGAGTATCTTCTTCGTAAACAACAGTCAACAGAGAGAGATAATAATTGCTAGTCTAGAAATTTGACTTGAATATCTCGAAGGTATGCATCTAGACACGACAGCGCATATTATGTAATCAACATTTTTTATATTGGTGATTGCTTTTTAAGTCAATGTACGTCACGAAGGCATTGCCTGAGCCAAGTTAAAAAGAATTTTGACAGCAAATTTAATTTATAAAGAATTTTGACAACAAATTTCATTTATAAAGAATTTTGACAATAAATTTCATTTATAAAGAATTTTGACAACAAATTTAATTCAAAAAGAATTTTGACAACAAATTTAATTTGTAAAGAATTTTGACCACAAATTTAATTTTAAAAGAATTTTGACAACAGATTTGATCAATCAATAAAGAACGCTGCGCGGATGGCTACATGTAGAAGAGTCACTTTTGGTTTATGTCCCTGCAGAAAGTGTAATCATCTGCTGCATGTTCACGTTGACACATTGCCAGTCAGATTTCGGCGATGTCCACTCTCTCCTCCTTTCACTCATCTCCAACATAATTATTTACGAATGATTGGAACTTTTTATGTTTCATATTATGCCACAATCGCCCCGTGGAGCTACTAACAATCACCATATATATATATATATAATTATATATATATATATTACAAAAAGGCACTATCTCTAAAGCTACAGGCTAACAGAGGTGTCTTTTTGGTGTAAACGGCGCATAAAAACGATCGACATGACAGCGGTCTGAATATTTTATCAGACACGCCCTTGCGAACAACGTTTAGGCGTAAAACTGCGTGGGGAAACGTGCTTGAGATATCAATTATTCAATATTCACTCCACTCTTTCAAAGTTCGCTGTAAAGTGTCATTGACTGATTTGGTTGCCACCACAATAATTCTGGTTTGCAAACTTGCCGACTGCATGGCAACAGCTCAACAATATCTGGGCAATAATTGTAGCCTACGCTTCGTTCTTTCGAACAAAAAACGATGCGGCAGTCGTGCGAAATCACGTAGAAGCTAATTGTGACAAAGTGTATGCCAAATATCTGAAAGTGGTTCTCATGCGACGCATGATGTTGTGACAACAACTTCAGACTTCATAATAATTGTTAAAAGTGTGGGCGATAGGACAACACCGTTACTATGAACAGTTATAACGTATACGTCTATAAGGATTCCAATGCTGATGACCGGCGACTGTTTCTGGCATAAGCTGTGCATGACTGACTATAACGGATGTTGCAGTCTCCAAGTGTTCATGGCTTAACAAGCGCAAACAACTGCACCGCATGAAACATCGTGTAGCAACCTCCGCGACTCTAGTGTTATCTTGTCGTGTCGCCAGATGTCACTTCTTCTTCTTCACAGAGTCACGTGACATGTGGCATATTAATCAGGCGGCTGTCCGTCTCTGACGGCAGGGGAGCCACCTCTGCTGCTGCGCGGAGCAGACGATGACGGATCCATAGACGAGCGATAGGGGTAGAGGGCGCCACGAGAGATAGGATATAGAGGGAGCCACGAGCGATAGGACAGACGGAGCCACCTATCGGTCGCCTGGAAGGAGGGAACGGAGTCATTTGCTGCTGCGAGAACGTTGTCGTCGTCGTCGTCGTCTTCATCATGCGCTGCTCTGTCCGTGCGATTCCTGTCATTGTCTTCTACTTCTTCTTCTTGGCGGACTGACTCCGAGATTCAGCTTTTCAAGACAGGTAGGCTGGTTTAGGTCGATTATGTCCTACATTGCAATATGCTACCATGAATTCTGAACTCACTCTACTTGGGATTCACGTGAAATGACATTGTTCGACGCAGAACAATAATAATTATTATTGTGGAAAGTTAACTGCTTCAGTCCGTCGGTCGGTCAGTCGGTCGGCTTGGGGGTCTGTCTGCGCGCTTATCATTTATTTTATTACTATTATAATTATTATTTTATTATTGTTATTGTTTTTGTTATTCTTGCTGATTATCATCATTGTTATTATTTTTTTATTTTTTTATGTTGTTATTATTATTATTAGCAGTAGTAGTAGTCGTAGTAGTAGTAGTGGTAGTAGTGGTAGTAGTAGTAGTAGTAGTAGTAGTAGTAGTAGTAGTAGTAGTAGTAGCAGCAGCAGCAGCAGCAGCAGCAGCAGCAGCAGCAGCAGCAGTAGTAGTAGCAGTAGTAGTAGTAGTAGTAGTAGTAGTAGTAGTAGTAGTAGTAGTAGTAGTAGTAGTAGTAGTAGTAGTAGTAGCAGTGGTAGTAGTAGTAGCAGTAGTAGTAGTAGTTGTAGTAGTAGTAGTTGTTGTTGTAGAAGTAGTAGCAGCAGCAACAGCAGCAGCACACACAATGTAGTAGTAATAGTACTTAGTAGTAGTGGTTGTTGCTGTTGTTGTCAGGAAAACTTACACTTTCCTACAATTTATTAGCTTTTAGTTGTTCTAAAGCATAATAGTCTATGTATATTTATGAATAAAAATATCAAGTTTGCGACATCCTTTTGCAAAAACTGCCTTCACCCGTTGTGTATGAACAGGTTTGAGCAGGTTTATACACATCATATTCTGATGCTAAGCCGTTTATTTCTTCCAGACCCGCATGGCATTGAATATATGCCAAGCACTCGTCTGCTATTGTTGTCTCGACGAATTCCATTGTTCTGCTAAATCAATGCCAACAATCGAGCATGCAGGCCAATGCTGATGTTTTTTTCTCTCGTATAAACATCTTCATATTTTTTTATCACTGTCCCAACAAAAACAAGTCTCGATGAGTCGGTGGAGCTTCTGCATTAAACCTTGTGCAGTTTTGCGATTGCAAAGTAAAGATGATCGATCATGATCGGATGAACTGACTGCCTATGAAAAAATGTGTTCAGCTTAAGATTCTAATACTCATGCGAAATTACAGGGTAAGCTCCTATTTGTCTTATAGGTTGCTTTGAGAGCCCGTGCGTGCTAACCATTCCTTCGCTCTGCCATGCGAGGTGACCTGGTTGTCCCTTTGGCTCGAACTTCCACAGTGCTACAAAGAAAGCTTAGTTATGGTCGGTCCGTGTTTCTGGAACAAGTTATAACGTAGTAGTCTCCGTAGTGAACCTCTCTGTCTTTCTTTGCCCATTTTCCGCAAGCGTTTGAAACCATTGTCTTTGATTGTGCTTTCGTAATCGTAATCTCCAAACTTTTAAAGCGCTAGGCCTACTCGAACGCTGAAAGTCTCATTTGACGGCAGGATGTATACCGGCAGGCAGTGCGTGTGGGTAGAACATCATTGATCTCTCGCCATTTTGTGCTGATGACAGATGATGCTTACCAGTGCTGTCAGGTCGGGAACGCCTCTGCAGAGGAGTATCTCTTGAAATGGCGCTATATAAATTTACGATTGCGATTACGATAACGATAAACTTTTTATTGTCGTTGCTGTTACTTGGCCTTCAATATTTAGGTTCAACGTTGAAAAAAGTGTAAAATCGATCGTCAGTCGTGACAGTTCCAGCATCCATAGCATTTACGTCGACATGGTTTTGCGTTTAGCTGCACGGTCGAAACACTGCGAGCGCTATATAAATCTCTTTCCCATGCAGTGTGTGAAGCCGCTTAAAGGTAGCGAGCTCACTGTACAACGATAAACCAATTATTGTCATCGTAGTCACGAATTTATTTCTTCGCTCAGACGGAAGCAACTCAAAAGCACTCGTCATGTGACAACGGAAGACCACACTATCAAAATAGAAACGGTTGCAAGGACATTTGCACAAGAAAAGCACAATGTCATAAAGACTGAGAAGTTTCTGTAAAATATTGCTAGGTAGCTCTTCAAAGAAAATGGACCGACCACAGAGTAGCATTGTTGTTGTTTGACCGTCGAAGTTCGTTGTTCTGTGGAACAATGAAATCACATTGAGGCAGAAGAACAAAAGGATCTGCATGAGAATCAGAGTATATATTATGGTGGCATGAATCGTAGATATGGTAAGAGCACGCTCGACCAATGCTCTTCATGTACAATTGTACACGTGTATGGCCATTGGTCATAGATGATTAATTGCTGTTCTAAGGCCACATCCGGGTCGATATTGCTCAAGCTCGATCTTTTGCCATCATGGAGATCTTCTCCTTGTGGATTGCCCTTTCCACACACTCTGCGTGGGACTCTGCTTTCTGGATCGTTGTCTACATCTCTCTGTCTCTCTCTGTCTCTCTGTCTCCTTGTCTCTGTCTCAGCCTGTCTCTCTCTGTGCTACTGTCTCTGTACCTCTCTCTCTCTCTGTGCCTCTGTCACTTCTCTATCTCTCTCTTCTCTGTCTCTCTGTCTCTGTATCTGTTTCTCTGGCTCTGTCTCTCTGTCTCTATCTCTGTCTGTATGTGTCTCTGTCTGTCTGTCTGTTCTCTTTCTCAGCTTAAAACCCGTTTCTTCTTCGCGGTTATCGCACTGTGAGCGCTGATGAATGATGTGCTATAGAGATTGCTAATAATTACATTACAGTACTGTCATTACAAATGCACAAGTGAGGAACAAAGGACCATAAAAACAATGCTGAAGATCAATTTTAACATCTGTCTGCAATTAACTACCTATAGTCAAACCAGCTGATTTTTCATCTTACAAACGCTGGGTCATGAACAACCGAGTGTCATCAACATATTCTCGCAAAGAATAAGAATCAAGCCTTGATAAGTACTGCAGAGGAAGTAGATAGAACACCAAAATATAAACAAAATCCACATTTTGATGAAAATTTTGAGACCATAGCCAATTACATGGTACTCGGTAACCAATTAAATCTCTTTGACGTAAATGTGGCCTTCAGCCTGATGACATTCTGTGGAGCGCCTTGAGATGTTGCTTGCGTCGTGGTCCCTACCCTTTCAGGCTACTTGGAATGGAACTTTCTCAACTCCGTTTCTTCCCTGTAAAGGCTTTTAGATATAGGAAGGAATTTGAATCAAAATAATATGCATAGCCTACGGAGACACACATTTCTCACAACCGTTTAGATAGGAAAGATAAGTTAGGAATAGGTATTTTATTGTTTGTTTGTTTGTTTGTATTTGTTTGTATGTGCACTTGTTATAGCGCCCCTAAGCGCCCCTTCAAGCTCTCTCTCTACTCAGAGGCGCTCCCGAATGCAGAGCGGACACTGCATCGGAGTTTCACGCCGAAGCGCTGAGCAATTGCGAGTGAAGGACTTGCCCAAGGCCCCTACGCGGCGAAGTGGATTCGAACCTCGAACCTTCCGGCTTCAAGGCAACGACGCCACCACTACACCACCGCGCCCCACGGTGTGACATCCATAATGCGTTGAGTGGCAGAGCGTTCGGTTAACCGACGGAATGGATCCACCTGTTGATGCGTGGACTTTGGACAGTTCGTGACCATGAATGACGATATAGTAGACATGCAGCTCATCGTAGATGGACCGAATATGCGTCTGTGGCGGATGAAGCTTTTATTTGTCCCGTTCAATCACACTCTCCCGCGAAAGAAACTCATTTCCCTGAACATGACATGCATATGTCGTGTGTGATTGATCCAAACCGTATATATGGCCGCCTTCGACGTTGCTGCGCTTTTGCCTGAAGCTTCGCAATAGCCGTCTGACATCTTGACGTAGATTGCAACAAGCTCCATCGAACGATATACAATGTATGCTGTACAATGTATGCTGTGGTCTTTGGCAGACGACCGATGCAGTCCTCGTGGACAGGAAACTGTCAATCAGAATGTGCACAGAAAACTAATAGATGCATGGCTGTGAGTTCGTCTAATGAAAGAAAGGTATTTCGTAGTCGACAGGTATTTGCACAGAGAGTCATTCAACTGGTCTGCTTGAAAGTTTGCGCGAACAATTGCTAGCGAATAGTTCCTCGCCGGGCAAAAAACTATTGCTCACCAACGGTTGCTCGCCATATAGGACAGTTGGTCGCTATAGGGCAGTTGGTCGCTATATATGACAGTTGGTCGCAACGTAAGTTGGTCGTCAGATGTACGTTATGTTGATGTATCTGTGCTTGTATTGTGCAATGGCATTGCATTTTGTGTTGTCAGCCTAGAATGTCATTATTATCCTTACTTCCTTAGATATCAAGTGTGCTGTGTTTTTTGTTCATCATTTAACCAGAAACAGTTTCCCGAGACGGGAACTCGAGAACATCGTTTTCTGAATACGGCTGCTGAGAGTTATACCTAGTACTTAAAATAGGTGTAGGCTATTTTTTTCTCTTTCTCCGTGCGATACGTTGGTAACTTGGCATTGCAACACGTGTAAACAACAAAAAGCGAAGATTAAAGTTGATTGATAGCTGTAACGCTGTTATAAAAGACAAAACCACAGAATTAATTTTGTGGAAGTGTATACTATTGATAAATTGTAGACATTTCTTTGTCATGTTCGATTATAATTATATAGGCCTACGTAATCGTAATTATTATAAACTCCAACTTTATAAGACGAGTGAGGAGGCGAGCAGCTCGAGCGCTCGAAGAGATAGGTGGATTATCTCTTCTTCTTTAGGTTCTCTGCCAAGTGGCAGGTCCAAACGTCCATTGTCTCCATCTTTCACACTGTTGCGCCAAAGCGCCATGTCCTTAAGTTCTCTGTAACCCTTCTCCATCATCCCGTCCAGCAGTTTTTGTCTAGGTCTTCCTCTGCACCTTTTCCCCTCCAATCTTCCTTCAATTATTTATTTCTGCACTGAGTTTCCTCGCAACAAATGTCGTATACCCAATTCTTTTGTCTCGTCTTCATTGTATCCAGGCGGATTATCATTGAATGAATTAGGTAGGAATTCTTGATTTCTCTGTTCAGCAATTTCATCGATGGCAATTGATAGAGTTGCCATGACAACGGGAACTGTGGCAGGTACTAAAGAAGTTCTGTGCAATTACTGCAGAAGAATCGACGATGCAGCCATAGAATATCTAAGCAGCAAGTCAACGAGTGCAGTCGGAGTGAACGGAGATGTAAATGGGTGGTTTAAGACCACAGCATAGGCGAAAGACAGTGATGTGAATTGTCTCAAGATTGGTTTAACCTGCTGCTGGAAGCCATGATAAGCTCCGCAATTAATTCTGTCAAAGCTGGAGAGAGAGAGAGAGAGAGAGAGAGAGAGAGAGAGAGAGAGAGAGAGAGAGAGAGAGAGAGAGGAGAGAGAGAGAGGAGAGAGAGGAATAGGGAGGGGAGAGAGAGAGGAGAAATAGAGAGAGGAGAGAGAGAGAGACAGAGAAACAGAGAGAGACTAAATACGCAGATACTTAACAACCTGCGCTTTGCTGATGACATTGATTTGGTAGTAGAATCGCGTACCAACTGCAGGTATTGACGGACACGATAGCCTACATGACAGTATAAACGGTTTGAACTCAGAATAAAATCAATGTGGAAACCCCTCAACAACAGCCATCGGAAAACAGCCTAAAGCGTTGACAGTGTGATTGAATGCAGGAGTACTGAAGCAAGTCAAGAGTTTCTGCACCTGAAAGATGAATAACAGAAGATGGATGCTGTAAGAACATTGATAGTAGGATTGGTCTGACAACAGCGATGCTTGAAAGATTGCTTAGGATGTGGAAGACGATCAGCATATCAACAAGTACGAAACTGTTCATGGCATTTTTCGCTGCAGTACTGCATGGTGTACGTATCTGAGCGCTGATGTCCACAGGATTAGGGCCAACGGAGAATTCTACAAATTCATCTCACCTCATTAAGAAAAAAGCGGGAGGGCAAAATGAAAAAGGATGCGTTTTTAGATTATGCGGAATTAATTGGAATAAAGAGAGAGAAAACCATCAATATACGATACATGATGAGAAAAGAAGACTGACATGGTTTGGTCACTTAGTAAGATTAGTCGACAAAAGATTTCCATAAATAGGACTAAAATTGCTGAGTGGATTGAATTGGTTGGAGGAAGATAATTATTGCCAATGGCCTGGATGGAAAACGTGAGATACGATCTTGCAAAAAAAGACCAGGATATGAGTAGGCTTACGGTGCTGGATAATATCCGATATAGAGGAAGAGATGGAGCGATATTATTGTAAAGGTTGATCGTCGACTGTCATGACGGAAGAGAGGAGAGCAAGATAAGAGATACAGCGATGTTGCGCATTAATTAATTGCTATTAATTTAATACAATAAACGTGCTAATATATGGTGTGCGTAATATAATGTACCCCCCAAAGACCGACCCACACCTCAAAGCGGTGGGGGTGGCAACAGTCAAGTAAGGGAATGCCTGCTGGGGCTAAGCCATCAGTGGAGAAGGTTTCGACCGAAGTACCACCTAGGGCGCTTCGCGAGGTGGACAGGCCCAGCAGGAACCCTGAAAGAGCTGGCTAACGTGGGCGGCAACCAGTCCCCAAAAAGGGGTTTGTCAGATGAGTGTCGATGCTCTGACAGCAAAAGAAAAACACGATTGTAACTTGATGCCAGTAAACTCGAATTCACAGACATGCCGGCTCGGACGTCGCCCGGTCATACAAGGTCCGCGGTTCCTATCGAGCAATCAGGATAGAACCGAAAAGTTAGCTACTGAAAGAAAACTCAAAATGGTCAGAGACACGCTGTCAGTGGGAACTTGGAATGTAAGAACATTGTGGGCAGCAGGGAGACTACAATTACTACAGGAGGAGATGAAAAGATACAGATGCGATATTCTTGGGATCTCAGAAATGCGATGGACACAAGCAGGAGAAATGAATGGAGGAGGAATCATATGGTCTGGTCATGAAAGCAACCACAGGGCAGGAGTAGGCTTTATTTTAAGCAATAGAGCAAAGGGAGCCCTGCTAGGGTACAAACCAATAAACGAAAGAATGATAATTGCACGGTTCCAGGCACAACCATTCAATATAACGGTCATCCACGTGTATGCACCAACGTCAGAGAGTTCAGATGAAGATATAGAAAAATTCTATAAAGACCTGTCCAGTACAATCAAGGAAGTACCAACAAAAGATGTGATTATCATAGGAGGCGACTGGAATGCAAAGATTGGAACAGACAATGCGGGATGGGAGAAGGTGATGGGTAAATATGGCTACGGAACTCGAAACGAACGTGGGGAGAGACTGCTAGAATTTGCAATGGAACATGAAATGATGATATGCAATACGCAATTTCAACACAAGGATTGTCGCAAATGGACATGGCGGTCACCTGATAATAAAAGCAAGAATATGATAGACATGATGCTAATCAAAAACCGCTGGAAGACATCAGTCCAACAATGTCGAACATTCCAGGGCGCGGATATGGCCTCAGACCACAGCCTAGTTTTGGCAAACTTCAAGTTAAAGCTGAAAAGAAAGCATAAGATAGAACCGCAAACAAGGAGAGACATGTCAAGACTTGCCGAGGCGCAAATACAATCCGCTTACCAAGCCGCACTCGAAGAAACTATAGGAAAATTTGGGGAGGAGAAAGATCTAAACACAAGGGCAAAACGACTGACCACGGCGATGACAGAAGCAGCAGAGCAGACAATACCGCTGCAAGAAAAGGTAAACAAGAAATGGAATACATCGGAGACATTAAGTTTGGTACAAGAGAAAAGACGGCTAAAAACCGAGAGAGACAGATCAGTCGAAATGGAGAAACTGTACAAAACAAAATGCAACGAAGTGAGAAAGGCGGCGAGAGCAGACAAAGCGAAGTGGCTGGAGGAGCGATGCAGAGAGATAGGAAAGTATCATGCAGAATTTAAAACAAGAGAGGCATATAAAATGATCAAGAACATAAACAGAAAATGGCAGCCAAAAACGGCATCAATCAGGGACGGTAATGGCAGAGCTCTGACGAACACAGAGGAAATAGTACAGAGATGGACGGAATACTGCAGTAGTCTGTACCAAACACAACTAAGTCCGGAGGTCGCAAGCCAAGTAATTGAAGAATTAACAACAATAGCTCCACCAATAGAAGACAAAAGCGCCGACATACTGGAAGAAGAAGTCGAAAAAGCCATAAAACGCATGAAAAACAACAAAAGTCCCGGTCCAGATGGCATAATGGGAGAAATGATAAAATATGGGGGGAAAATGGTGCTAAAGGAGCTGCACCAGATCTGCAAGGTAGCATATGATGAAGGTTACACACCGGAGGAGTGGGAAAAATCTACTATAATTGTGATGCATAAAAAGGGCAATGCACAAGAATGCAGCAACTACAGGACGATTGCACTCATGAGCCATCTGGGGAAGGTACTAGCGTCAGTCTTAACAGAGAGACTTAGAGCAGAAACCGAAGAATACCGGGCAGATGAACAAGCAGGATTCAGGAAGGGTAGAAATACAGTGCAGCAAATACTAACACTGAGGCTAATAGGAGAGAAGGCCAGAAGGAAGGACAACAAAATATACAACTGTTTCATCGACTTCCAGAAGGCATTTGACAGCATTGACCAAAACGTCACGTGGGCAGTCTTAAAATCGTATGGAGTAGATAGCAAGCTAGTACGAATAATAAAGGAGATCAACAGCAACGCAAAAGCAGCAGTTAGGGTGTGTGGAGAAAACGGGCCCTGGTTTTGTACCAATAGAGGCACAAGGCAGGGCGACCCACTGTCACCAGATATCTTTATCACACTCTTGGAAAGAGTGCTGGACAAGATCAGGGAAAATGAGAATGAAAGTGGAGTAACAGTCAGTGGAACAAAAATAAACAATCTTTGCTTTGCGGACGACATCGATTTGATAGACGACGACGACGACGAACAGAGACTAGAACACACAGTGCAGGACTTAAACGACGAAGGGAAAAGATATGGGCTCAAGATGAATTTTGAGAAGTGTAAGACAATGGTGTTTGGAGCCAAAGATCTGCCCAGAAGAATGGAAATAGACGGAAACAAACTGGAAAATGTAGAAAATTTCACCTATTTAGGGTGCGTCAACACATACGACCTAGATAGCAAGGCAGAATTACGGGTAAGGATTGGGAAAGCATCAGCAGCGTTGAGTGCAATGGACAAAATCTGGAAGAGCAAATCTATACAACTGAAGTTAAAACTGGAAGTGCTAAGAACCTGCGTGTTCAGCAGCATGCTTTACGGATGTGAAGCGTGGACAATAACAAAGGAGTCAGAAGGAAGAATACTCGCTTTCGAGAGAAGGTGCTACAGAAAGATCTTGCGAATTGGATGGATCCAGAAAGTAACAAACGCAGAACTGTATAGGCGAATAGACCACACAGAGAACCTTATGCAGAAAATAATAACAAGGAAGCTAGATCTCTTCGGCCACATATGCAGGATGGACAATAGCAGAAAGATCAAGACAGCTGTGCTTGGAAGAATGGAGGGATCCAACAGGAAAGGACGACCACACAAGGAATGGCTGGATAACATATCAGAATGGTGTGGAGCATCACTACAGGACCTAACACACGCTGCCTTGGAGAGACAAACCTGGCGTGGAATAACGAGAACGGCATCGAGCACCTACGGGCATTGGTCCCTCGGTTGTTGATGATGATGATGATGAATATAATGTACGTAATGTGATGTACCAAATATAATGCACGCAATAATTTATAGGGCCTATTGTGGGTTAATTTGATGTACGTATTATAATGTGAGTAATATAATGTAGCCTAAGTAATAGGCTATAGGCCTAATGTAAAAGTGATATGATGTAGGGCTGTAGGTCTACGTAATATAATGTAGGCCTACGTATACTCTAATATAATGCACGTAATATAATGTACCTAATATAGTATACGTAATGCAGTGTAAGTAAGTAAGTAAGTAAGCAATATAAAATAGGCAGGCCTAATATAATGCACTTAATATAATGTGCCTAATAAGATGTACCTAATAATTTATTATAATGTACGTATACTGTACAAGGCATGAACAGACGTTGCACTCAAAACCAAGTTCGGTGCCATCTTGGATATAAGCTTACTGTGGACACCAAACAAATAATTAAATTCAATTATTCAAAGCGTTTATTGATCCCAAGTAACGAAGCAACCTGAATTAGGCCCCCTAACAATAAGAAAACAATGCAGAAGCATAACTTCTGTACACTGTCATTATCAAACATGTGGCCTAAGGGAGCAAAAGACTTCCCCAAAGATGGGAAACTATTTTTGCATAGATTAAATTGACAAATGTTCAGCAATATAGGCCTAAGAGATAAACTGGCTATAATGGAATGGCAATGGCTTGGGAATTCTGCAAACTAAAACAAATAACGGCTACGGGATATCTTCAGTTGTAGGTCTGATTGATATCTTTCTCGATATATGACATAGACTAATATAATAACTTCAAAGTAGCCTATCTGCCAATTTTCGGAGGATTACTGTACCCTGCACATTTAGCCTGAGACGCTTTCAGGTACGCCAAAATACATGCCCTATAATTATGCTCCGTGCGGAACGGACGGTTTATTCCTTGCGCTGGTCGCAATTAAGTGAGGAACAATAATTAGTATTATTGGGTTCGTGTTGTACTGTTGTTAGATCACGATCGTCGTATTTGCGCTGCATACAAAGAGTCGTTCAACCCTCGAGTTAGAATAATTAGCGTCAATTGAGTTGCCCAGTCACAATCAGACGGAGTTAGGTTTTATAAGCTTTCCTTTGAGTCGTTGTTTATTGGATTTTTTTATAGTGCAGACGAAATCTATTTTCTTTTTCTTTTTCTGTTTTCTCAGTTTTCCACTTTCTGGCATTGATGCCGATTCATGTGCAATTATCTGAATTCACCGGTGGATCTGTGAGAGAACAGGACTATAGGCCTACTTAAAACCAATTTTAAAAAATGTGATGCGATCAGCCAAAACCAGGCTTATGTCAAAAATAGAAAATCACTTTTTGATAATATGCTAAACAAGTAGAAGTTTCCCTTTAAAACAAGCCCTATTCTGATCAAATATCTAATTTTGTTTAGGCTAAGTTATCAATATTTAGTGTCCGAAATTGCGATATTGCAGTTTTCGGGAAACGCGAAGTAAATGCGATCAACCTAGTTTCGTTTGTTTACTCATGTTGCCTCTAATTTCTGCTTATTATCATGGCCTGAAAATAATTAGCATACCGGTAATTTATTTGACCGCCATTTGTTAGCCCACAGTCTCAGCTTTCAGAGGATACCAAGTCCAATAGAGGTGAAAGGTTATATGACCGACAGCAACGATTTGAAAATGCACTGCCAAGTCAGATTTTGACACTTTGGAAAGATACAACATTCCCAAATAAAATTAATTTAAAATATTTCCAGACGGATTTTAGCTTTAATACCTGACGAATGTATAATTAGATAATACAGTGTGTTATACGAACATGCAAAAAATCGACCTCTGAACCCAGTTAGCTAAAATCGACCATTATCTCAAAATGCTATCGTGCGACATGCATACATGTAGCCTAAGCCTGATTTTGCCAGATCGCATCACAAATTTATAAGCACGAAAGCTATGAACAAATTAACAAGTATGCTTGCTCAGACATTAGCAGACGTGAATGAATCAAAGGTAAACACTTTTTTGAAAATGGATAAATAAATTGAGCATGGCAATTCCGTCAAGTAGGACTATCTCATTAATTAATTATTTATGCCTATCAAAATGACTTTTAGGATGAGAACACATAGACTAGCCTACAGCAGTACTGGCATCGTTGGTTTGCTCATTCTCCTTATTGGCAACTAAGCTTATAGGCCAACATGTGCAATTGCGCATCATAGGCCTGCGCTCGCTCTCTCTCTCTCTCTCTCTCTCTCTCTCTCTCTCTCTCTCTCTCTCTCTCTCTCTCTCTCTCTCTCTCTCTCTCTCTCACACACACACACACACACGAACGGAGACTCACATAGACACACATACACACACTTATGCCCACTGCATGTATAATGTTTATCGTCGATGAGAAATGCCATTCATGACGCGTCTCCTGGCGTTCTGCCAATTATTCGACCGTGCTTTTTATTCTCTCCGACCATTTTCTAAATTATGTGACGAAATTGCTGAGCGAGACACATCAGGTCGACTGCAGCAGTGGAAGAAGCGTTTCCATGTGGTAGGAGCGTTTTCATGTGGTGGTGGAAGCGTTTCCATGTGGTGGTGGAAGCGTTTCCATGTTGAATATCCGTCGAGCGATTTCATCCGTTAATCATCCGTTCATCCGTTCCTCCTCCAACCCTGGCGATTGCTTTTCCAGAGGTGAATAGGATCACGGAAGGATGACGTGGAAAGGAGTTAGAATGGAAGAGGATGAGTGGTGGGAGGAATGAAGAGGATTGAGAAGGAGGCACGTCATCTCATGACGGAAAATTGTGACAAAACGTCGGACCGTCGGACAGCAGGAAAGGCAAAGCAAATTGGACGTTTGACAGGACTTTGGTAACGGTGATCTCGGGGTGGGGCGGTGAGGGGTGGGGGGGGGGGTGGGGGTAGTGAGGAGAAGATGGACGGAAACGGAAACGGAAACGGACCCTTTCGCAGTCAACCTCCATGCATGCCCTTCTCCATCCACGATGCGTCTATCCAGTGCTACGTGACCTAAAGACTATAATAAGCTGTCTATATGATGATGTAGACTGGACGACAACCATGTATGCGATCATGATAATGATTATGATGATGATGATGATGATGATGATGATGATGATGATGATGATGATGATGATGATGATGATGATGATGATGATGATGATGATGACGACGACGACGATGGTGATGATGATGATGATGATGATGATGATTATGATGATGGTGATGATGATGATGATGATGATGGTGGTGGTGGTGGTGGTGGTGCTGCTGCTGCTGATGATGATGGTGGTGGTGGGGTGGTGGTGATGACGATGACAAGATGATGATGATAATGGTGCTGATTATGGCGATGATGAAAGTGCTGTTGGAGAGAGCTATCGTCAACAGCATAATTGATAATAGTTAATTTCCATCAAACCGTAATCAGCTGTATTCGATTGGCAAGAATTTGTTTTATCGGGAGACTGCTGCAAAGACATCAGTCGTAAAGACTGGAACCACAAGAGTGAGAGAGAGAGACAGACAGACATACAGACAGACAGACAGACAGACAGACTGACTCCCATGCAGCAACATCGGAGTTCAAATGTCGGAATTTGAAAACCTTCAATGCCATAAAATTATTATGGAATCATTGTCAAATGGACTTCATGTGTTCTACTTAATTATAATATGAAATTGCCTCTATAGGGACAAAACATGGAGAGATAGGGAGGGAGACAAAGACAGAGACAGAGGCAGAGACAGAGAAGGATACGGGGAACAAGCAATCGAGACAGAGGCAGAGAAGTATATAGTCTATCTAATTATTCATGCGTGCGTATATACAATACATGCATATATTATATGTATAATAGTATACATAATGTAAGTACAAAAAAAGCGGAAGTTGAACGTTTAAACAGCTGTAACTTTTGCAAACATAGCAAGTTTTCATTGAAACTTTCAGGGGGGATTGTTGGAAATTCATTCCCCTGCAAATTGTAAAATTTTCGTAGATCAATTTCATTCGATTGCGACGATATTGCATTTTATCCGGTGGTAGACCTACATTTTTTAGCCACCCTGTATAATACATGCACAGAGAATAATCCTCGATGTTCGTCAGACGAGTGAGTCCTCGTTATTTCATAGATATTCGGTCAATTATCGTCTGCTCCATCGTTTCAGCAGACGACATTCTAGTCGG
>OX457039.1:32674312-32711812 GCA_949752735.1 Lumbricus terrestris
TGAAAAGAACCATTTTCCGAAAAAATTTCTGAGTCTGCGCCTTCTTGGGGGGGGGGGGAGCTGGGCTAAGCCCGAGAAAAGATACCATTTATACACGGTAAAGAATGACTTTGGGTCTTCCTGGGGGGCTTAGCCCCCTAGCTCCTGATAAACTCCGCCCATGTCGCTATGCATGCATGCATGATACTCGATGGACGAAGATGTCAAGTGGACAAAATGAGGTCTTTAGTCGACGACGTATACTTACTTACTTACTATTCGGCTGCTGAGGCAAGGCTTCATCTCAGTTCGTCATCGATCGCCTGTCTCCTATTATCGTCTATCATCCATTTTATTATACGGCAGCGACTAATCCATTGTAAGCGAACGACAACGAAACAACATTCCCATACATTCAGAAAGCTTTATTTGATCAATGCGTGCGCACACGGTCACCGATGTGTTTCGTAACTTTGGTTATAATGCATTGCGCACGCACACACGCACACACACACACACACACACACACACACACGCAAGTGGGTTAATCCAGACACATATCTCAGGCGTCCGCTCTCCAATCTGTCTCTCTTTCCTAGCAATTCCGATATAGCCAGATTGTTATATCCGTTCGGTGCCAGGTCAGAATCGAGGGGGGGCGGTGCCAGGCCAGAATCGGGGGTGGGGAGGGTTGTGGGGGGGTGTGGTGGTTCAAGCAGAAGAGACTGTGTGGTGCTACCTTGGATATTGTTGGCGTTGGTGGTCGTGTCATGGTTCAAGGATAGAAGTTTGAGGAGCAAAATTAATCGAGTATAAGAGTCAGTAAAGAGATTTATCCTTTGTGTTAAATTATCTTGTTTTTTGCATGTATAGGTGTTGCTGTTTCCACATATTATAGTACAAAAACGCGGTCATTCTGCGCGCAAACAGTCGTCTAAATTAAGTGCTAACTAAAATATTGCGTACAAATAATTAATTTCTGAACGTTCGGAGAAACGTTTTAGTTGCAATAATCTATCCGGTTGTTTACTAGATGACCAGAATGCAAAGTTAGTTTTAAATCATGGAAAACACGCGCTAGTCGGTGACCCAACTAAAAGAAATCTTTAAAATATGTTTGTTTGCATGCTGCCTGAGAATATGCCTGAGAATATGAACCAGCATACATAGACAAATAAAAATTAGCATATTTTATACGTGGTTACGAGCATGCATTTTTATATCTAGCCTATGTCTACACACGCATGCGGACATTCAAACATTCATACATTCTGCGAATGTAATGTCTTTGATTTCATTTAGATCTATAGGGTACTATAATGTTTCAACCTCGTTTGCTTGCTAAACCTCACCCAAACCAGTTTTGGAGAAAGTTGGGGCAACTCAGCCCACCAGATTTGTCTCGTGGAGCAATCCTTGTCTTCGCATGTGTAACTATGGTCAAGGTTTATGGCTAACACGTGTGTTGCTAATTAATCGAAGCAAAATTGCACGTTGGCTAATGGCCATACTATACAAAACGTTCGCATTTATACAACAGCTTCATGCTTGAGAATAACTATTTCACCGGATGCAGACTTTGATAATCGACGCTGGAATCGATTGAATTTCGTCCTTTTTCCGTCGGCCGCCGTTATACAACACACCTATAGCACTCATGGAATGAACGCTTCTTGTGCATACATAATGTGACATATAATTCTATGCAACCAACTCATATCAAAGCGTATATGACATCAAATTTTCACTAAACAATTCTCATGATATCAAGGTTTTGAAATTACTGTAATAACAGCGAGTCCTATCATTCGTAGACTATAATATATAGAATATCGTCTCTTTTGAGCTACCGTACATGGACAGTAGCCATGCAGCGAGTATTTCAAAGAGGTTTCTCCAGAGGAAACTGCACATACATGTATACAGTCTACATGATAAAGCTAATTTCAACCCGGTCATATTTGAAGCTCTGGAACAAAGTCCGTCAAAAGTCAATCTTCAAAGCCACCGGCTCGCAGATGCTTTTCCTCCTACGCCTTTCCATTTTCGCGGAATGTTTCGATAAATTGGTGCATCAGAGGGAAAGAATGCCTACCGTATACATACTGTGGTCGATCGATGGATAAAGCAGTCAAACTAAGTCGTGTATAGCAACAATCGAAATGAGAATATGTCCCCAGGCTAAGCATGTCCGACTGTAAATCGATATTGAGTCCTTGAAATCTATAGCTTCCCATTACTACCATGACAGAACTCAAATAACGTGTAAGCTTATTGGAAATGGTGTGCCGCAGGTTCTAAAATAGCGCATTCCTCTTGCACAAAATAAATCGTGCAGTTCACGTTCTCAAGTTTGCAGTTGACTTGTGTGGAGTGTGCAGTGTGAATGGTAACTCGACCCGGACCACCTCCGGACTACTCTAAAGGACAACCCTTTGACTCGACTCAGCGCTCGTGAATAAGCTGGTGCCCTGCGCTTGGTTTTTCTAGCAGCGCTTTAGAAGTTTGGAGATTACGATTACGATTGTGATGATGTTCTGTGAATATCTGAGAGAGTAGTTCGAGTCAAACATGATTCCATTCTATTATCTGGCGTATCACCTATCAGCTTATAAGTACAATCGAAAATTCGAGGAAAAGTGGGTATAGTTAACGTCTATTTTTGAGTAGATTAGGGACCGGCTTGCTGTACATACGATGAAAATTTAATGGGTTCACATCAGAAACATGGTGAAATCAAATACGTAGCATGAGCCAATGGTTGGGTAGACTGAACATTTACTTGTGAAAGTGATGCGTATAGCGTCCTTTTGTTTCAAATCTGTTGGACCATCCTGTGACTGATAAGCATAAAGTGGCTTGAGACAGATAAAATAATGGATTAGTTAGAGAACGAAAGACGAGTATATAGCAGCTGGGCAAAGACAAACTTGTGTTAAGGGGATGATCTGGTTATAAAGATGGATGATTTGATGGCGAAGAAGAGTTTCCAAAGAGAAGCATGTGAGATATATTGCAGAAAGTTCAAGAGCGTTGAATGCGCATGTATAAAGTATTATTGTATAATGTATATCTTGTATAATTCTGTTATTGCAAGAAATCCTTTTAAGTAGTCTCTACGCTTCCTAATAAAAACCAATTGTTTTTGATAAATTGCCCAATCCCAACACCTTTCAATAGTCCCCAACAAGACCTGCTAGATGGCAGTAAACTATTGGAAGGTCAATAAAAGATAATGAGAAATAAAAGAGAATTTAATAGTGAATGGCGCAATTCTCTTATGACCTACATGTAGCTGTCACGGAAACGATGAAGTTGTAAAACAGACGTTCTTAAGGCACGTACTCAAAAAAATTTAATCAACATCTCATCAGTCACAACACGTTCAAGGTCATGACCCGTAGAATTCCGAATGACGCCAATCTACCCGAGGCTCTATCTTAAGCACTTTTCCCTGTACGCATACGTATAAATGTTCCGTCCAGGTCGTTGAAAGATGGAACATCAATCTCGGATCTGGTAATGGATCTTCCGACCCGCCGCGGGATTGATGAATCTGTTCCCGGAAGTCATACGGACTTCATTAGACAACTCCATTGGAATTGAAATACTTGCCATCTATAACACTAGAGAGAGGTCATTGGCCAAAGGTCGTTGGATTCCGAAAAATTCATCATAGGCTACGTGCGTAAGATTATTTCCAAGAAAGTCTCATTTATACGAAAAATTAATATCCGAATAGCTTTTAGGATAATACAATGTTCTACTGTTATTTTAATAATATATTTCTGTTAATGGTATTCAATTACTTAGGAGTCATTGCTTTCTTTCTATCGCTTGGAACAATTTTCTCGATTGCTGCTTCAGGCTAAAGGAGACACGCAACGTACACAAAATTTAATAGACTTAATCAACGAAGTCATGAGATGAGCGTAAGTGTTCAAGTTTAGTTGGTTCTTGTTTCTCCACAGAATCTTATTCATATGTTGTTTGAACGACGACTGTGAAGCACAGTTGACTTCATTCTGTGAGAGTCTCACCAGTGACGGATAATACTCGCATGCTATACAGCAGCTTCAATGATAGTTAGAACATTATGTGATGTCCCATGTGAGTCAGGATACCGGTTCGCATTCCAATGGTGTTTTTTTTAAAGAATTGAGTCACTTGAGAGCATGGTCCGTAAATAGGAAACTCACATGGCGTTCCACCCTTTTATAGGGCAACGGTAATGAAGGATCTCACGGATTCCGCTACAGTGTTTGCGCTTTGACAGTGCCAGTCCCACGCCTGGATAAAGTAGGAGGGTGACCCCAATGATCTTTGTTATCACACGGTGCCGTTATAGACCCTACTCAAACTGTTAAAGATCTCGCACATTAAATCCATTGGAAATCTAAGCCTATCTAATCCATAGAAAAACTCGAGTGTTTTTCTTTTATATTGCTGTCGATTCGTGTAGAAAAAATCCCTCTAGCGGACGAACGATGAGTTGACGTCAACAGACACTTTAATCTCAAACCGTAACTCACTCGTGTAATGCGGTCATCAAAATGTAAGGAAGGAACGGGAAGCTGGACAGCAGCACACGTTGTCTGACACGCGGGGGACTGCTGGGAGAAGATTTATGCTGCGCTTGATTGTCAAAACCGACAGATAAGTTACGGCGATTCATCCTAAGCTGCATCGGGATTGCTTTTTAAGACGATCGCCGCCGCCGCTGCTCGATCGCTTCGCTTCCCGACCGATGATGTCCTCATTCCTTTGTTATGTTATGGAAATTCCTGTCTTTGTGCGATGGATGTCAACGTCAAGCCTTTGAAACGTACGTTGTTCTTGACCTTGAGTCCTTGACCTTGACCTTGCCGATCAACGTCATCTGTGGTCTTTCAGTGATAGTTTGACGAACGCGTGTGGACATTGACCCAAAGTGGTCAACGGCTGATCTAGGTATCTATATATGAATAGCTGTGAAAGTCGAACACTGCAGTGTGCAGCTGTGATCGCGCATCATATGACGGATGGATCGATGTCCTTTTGTCGTCACTACATCACCGTCTTTCTCCTCTTCTTCCTCCTCCTCCCATCGATCGACTGTCGGCCGATGATTTCTTCCGAGGCGTCGATCACAATTTGCTCTTCCTCCTCCTCCTCCTCCTCCTCCTCCTCCTCCTCCTCCTCCTCCTCCTCCCCCTTCTCCTCCTCCTCCTCCTCGTCCTCCTCGTCCTCCTCCCCTTCCTCCTCCTCCTCCTCCTCCTCTTCCTCCTCCTCCTCTTCCTCCTCCTCCTCCTCCTCCTCTTCCTCCTCCTCCTCCTCCTCCTCCTCCTCTTCCTCCTCCTCCTCCTCTTTCTCTTCCTCCTCCTCCTCCTCCTCCTCCTCTCCTCCTCCTCCTCCCCCTTCTCCTCCTCCTCCTCCTCGTCCTCCTCGTCCTCCTCCCCTTCCTCCTCCTCCTCCTCCTCCTCCTCCTCCTCTTCCTCCTCCTCCTCCTCCTCCTCCTCCTCTTCCTCCTCCTCCTCCTCTTCCTCCTCCTCCTCCTCTTTCTCTTCCTCCTCCTCCTCCTCCTCCTCCTCCTCCTCCTCTCCTCCCTCCTCCTCCTCTTCCTCCTCCTCCTCCTCCTCCTCAGAAGGAGGAGGTTGCTAATCGGATCTTTCGCTCCATTGATCAACTTAAGCCATGCACACATTGCACACATTCACCGCGCTGCAGCTGCTGTATGATACGACGACTCAGAACCAATGCTACGTGTGAACAACGGAGGGCTGGCTAGAACGCAGAGTGTACGGGTTTGAACCTCGTCACAGTGCATGTGTAGGTAGATTGAGTTCACTATTATCTATATACTCAACCTTCCATTCGGCAGATGGCGCTGATAAATTGATTCTTATAGCGCGTTATGAACGCCTTGCATGGCTACCGATAGTTAGATTCGACTCCTCGTGATCATCCGCTCATTATTGATTACAATCAGTCTGCGTTGCGTCAGTTTTAAGTTAAAACAAAGATTATTAGCATTATTATTATTATTATTACTACTATTATCATTGTTATTGCCGTTATTATTATTATTTTTTCTTTTTTTTGTACCCGAGGTACCTAGGATCTCTCGGGATTTCAAAAAATTATGCTTGGAGCTGTTATTCGATGTCTAGAAATTCAGGCCTCGTCCTCCGCAACAATATTAAATAATAATAATAATAATAATAATAATAATTATTATTATTATTATTATTATTATTATTATTATTATTATAATTGTATGGGTGTAGGGGGAAGATTTTTTTATCGAGATGGAGGGAGGGAGGGAGGGTGGGAGGACGGAGGGCAGAAGGGTGGGAGGAGGGAGGGGGAGAGAGGGATGGAGGAAGGGAGGGACTGGCCGGGAATGGCCAAATCCTAATTTTCCCGGGCAACGCCGGGTACCCCAGGTAGTAGAGAAATAAGGGCTATACTTAATTAGCCTACTTTTAATTTTGGAAGACTAGCGTTTCATGTGATGAAGTTATTCCGTTTCTTCTTCTTCTTCTTTAGTGTTCTGTCCTTAGGCAGATCGTCCAAGATTCCAGCGAAGCCATTCTTGTCTATTCTGTGCTTTCTCCTTGATTTCATTATAATTATCGTCTTCTCTGTCCATCAACCAGTCAATCATCGTCCTTCTTGGTCTTCCTGGTGGTTTCTTTCTCTCCATTCTTCCCTCGAATAAACGCTATAATCAGTTAAATTATTTATTATTTATTCTTACGTCACAAATGATTCTGAAATTTTACTGTTGACGAGAACGTTTGCTCGTGTCCATAGCAACAATAATGGTATTGTTGCTATGGACACGCGCTCTCGTCAATGCGATCTCTGGCAGCGGCAGATACTAGCGTTGACACAATTTCTACGGACTGATATCAGAACAGTCTATGGAACCCACAGACTGTGACTTTTATGCTTACCATGAAATTCCAAGGTGCTGTAAGTAGGATTCGGGAAACTTTTAGGGTTAGCAGAAGGCTGCCTACTGCTACGAACCCCACTTGACTCTGGCTACACTATTATCCAAATATATACACATGTAATACGCATATTTCATAAAAATAATATAGATCTATATATAATTATGTAGGTCCTAAGCATTATAAAAAAATTCTTGCATGCAATTGGCTTTGGTGTCAGCCAATAAGATGGCAAAATCCTCAGAAAATATTCAGAAGAAGGACGAACTTAGTTACAATAAGTATTTACGGTCCGGATGTTGTTATAATTATGGTTATTTACAATGAAAACAAACTTGTATGTGTTCGATACGTCCTACAGATACAAGTTTGCCTCGCTTATTTCAATCAGCGAAATTTGACCTTTCATGTCTTGCAAATGCAACAAAGTACTAAAGAAAAATGGTCGTTCTTAGCGGCGACTGTTTTGGGAACCAGTTTCCCGAACCGGAAGCTGCTTATTTAGATAGAGCCTTCGGATGTCTAGCGGGTGGTTGCACGGGGGAGGCTAGATCCCTTGAGTTTGGCAGCTACCACTTATAAGTCCATGATGCATGTGGTTGTTTCTGTCCGTGATGTACGGTAGGCGCATTCGAAGTGATTAATCCGACCAGCAAGAAGTGACTTGCTGAGGCCACGTCCTATCTAGCAAGAGCAACTGTGCGAGCGAACCTTTCTCAAAGTCAACCCAATTATACAATTGTCTTCCTGTCTGTCCTGACCAATGTTGAGATAATAATCATAAATAGAATTGCAATTGCAACACAGACAGTAAAAATAGCAACAACAGAATGTGTTAGGTGCATTATGAAAACACACAACATTTATCGAAGTTTGGAAAGCTGGACCTCTGACGAGCATTGTCGTGTTCATTATAATAATAATAATAATAATAATAATAATAATAATAATAATAATAATAATAATAATAATAATAATCGTAAAAATTAAAAATAATAAAAATAATAATAATAATAAAAACAACAATAATCATGATAACAGTGATAATAATAATAATAATCGTAAAAATTAAAAAGAAATAATTAAATACCAGTCCGAAATTCGTCTGCTTCCACGCTTATTATTATTATTATAATTATTGTTATTATTATTATTATTATTACTAGGCTTATTATTATTAGATGCATGCATGCTGGCTATGTTCATAATAATTATTATGTAGGCCTAGGTACGCATGAACTGAAGCGAACTCCCGACGTTTATTTCGATCTAACCCACCGTCGTGTGTTGACTCGTCACATCCATAATATATTGCTATTGTCCACACGCTTTTGTTCCGACGCTTGTGTCAAACAAAACTTTAAAGGATGCAATCATAATTTTTTTACTATGCGGTGACATGCGAGTGTGCTGCCGTTGGCTCCCAGGGCAGGACTCACCGCTTATAGCTAGAGCCTTCGATTTCTTAAGTAATCTCTGGTCGATATTTGCTGTGCGGTCATTGTTTCACGAAGCGTTTTCATTGCAGCCACTTTGTCTCGCATTACATTCCAACTCGCTTCGAGGTGCCAACGTAAACGGCTTTGCTTGTCCGAGTAATTTTTCTTTGCCGTCGAATTTTCAAGATGCTACATGCACGTAGTTCTACTCAGCAATTGTTGTGCAAGAGGTCAGTTTACATAGCTGATCGTTGTGACTGAATGTCATTGGATGAGCATAAAATTGGAACCTTTTAAAGTCTGTTTGATCATCATTGTATTTCAGTTGAGAGGTTGAAAGTAGGCTGAAGAATGGGCGAAATTCGATCATAAACGAACGTAAACATTAGATAAACAGACACTATCTTCCAACGCTGAATTTCTCCCATGCACAACGAGCAAGTCAACTCTACAGATTTGGCTGGCCTGTACCTCCTTAGTTTGATGACTGATTTACACGTAGACCTATGTCTCTCTAAAAATCTACGGGAACGTTGACAGAGCACCTGTAGCCTAATCCATGGTGCACGCTCGACTCTTCTACTTTGTTTGTATGTGCACTTGCTATAGCGCCCTTCAAGCTTACCACTCAGAGGCGCTCCCGACTACAGCGCGGACTCTTCATTGGAGTTTCACGCCGAAGCGCTGAGCAATTGCAAGTGAGGGACACGGTCCCGACGCGGCGACTTGAGGTGGATTCGAACCTGCAACCCTCGAATATACCCACAACACCACCACGCCCCACAAATTTACGATTCTAGACATTGCATTTAGTTATCATTTCGAAGCCGAACACGCTGATTAGTTGGATGTTCTCCGTCACTGGTCCACTGTTTCGTATTTTGCTGACCAAAATTAATAACGGCATGCCGTTAATTTTAATTATTAATTAGCTGATGATTAACTAATATCCAAACTGAATATTCTTCTCTTTCAAGGTACATACTTACTGTGATCTGACTCTGGATTCTCTTTATCAATGGGATTTCGAATTTGAAAATCTCAAGTGGATCATCAATTGCTTTTAAATATCATTTGAAATTAGTCAAAGGACCATTGGAGATTGTGGCAACGACGCTTCAGGAAATCATGTTATATAAGAGACATTTGATATTTTGACTGAAAATTGGCAATATGTGTGCAAAGTGGTGTAGCTAACCAGCGTGTTGCGTGCAATGGTGATGAAGCGACATTTAATCGTCTCCGGTAAGATGCACAGATGGAACAATTTCTGAGATATTATTGGAACTGGCAAGAGTCGAGAGAAGCGAAGAAGGGTGACAGAAGTAGACAGCAGAATGTGGTTCGGGTCCAGCATCTCGTTCAGCTCTACATGTAAATGAAAAACTCAATCGACGCAAGCAAGATGAGAAGAAATGAGAAAAGTAAATATCGGCGTCAGAGAGATAACGACACGAGAGAGAGATAGGCTGACAGATAGACAGACAGACAGAGACAGACAGAGATGGACAGAGACAGAGACAGAGAGGGAGAGACAAACAGACAGAGACAAAGAAGAGACGGAGACAGAGAGGGACATAGAGAGACAGAGAGAGAGACAGAGAGACAGTGAAAAAGAGAGACAGACAGAGCAGACAGATACAGACAGAGACAGACAGAGACAGAGGGAGAGGGAGGGAGTGAGAGGGACAGAGGGAGAGACAGACAGGCAGACATGCAGCCGGACAGACAGAAAGATGCAGAGAAAGAGACAGACAGACAGAAAGAGAGAGAGAGAAAGAGAGAAGTACAGATACAGGCAGATAAATATTCTGGCTAGGGAGAAGTAAAAAAAGGCAGAGAAGACGCACAGACAGACAGACAGACAAACAAACAGACAGACAAGCAGACAGAAAGAGATATAGATGTTCTGATACAGACAGATAAACATTCTGGCTAGTGAGAAGTAAAAAAGAGAAAGAAGACACACTACAGACAGACAGACAGACAGACAGACAGACAGACAGACAGAAAGAGAGAGAGAGAAGTACAGATACAGGCAGATAAATATTCTGGCTAGGGAGAAGTAAAAAAGGCAGAGAAGACACACAGACAGGCAGACAGACAAACAGACAGACAAACAGACAGAAAGAGATAGAGATGTTCTGATACAGACAGATAAACATTCTGGCTAGTGAGAAGTAAAAAAGAGAAAGAAGACACACTACAAACAGACAGACAGACACGCAGACAGAAAGAGAGAGAGGTACTTATACAGACAGATAGACATTCTGGCTAGTGAGAAGTAAAAAAGAGAAAGAAGACACACTACAGACAGACAGACAAACAGACAGACAGACAGACAGACAGACAGACAGACACACAGACAGAAAGAGAGAGAGGTACTGATACAGACAGAAAAACATTCTGGCTACATAAAAGGAGAAGTAAAAAGAGACAAAAAGACGAGTAGACACTGAGTAGAAAATAAGAAAGCACTATAGAGACTACAGGAAAGCAGAAAATAACGTCGGATAATAATAATTAAGGACGTCGGTCTGTAGAGTGGCTTCCTTCTGCTATTGCCATACGAGTTATTTCGGATAGCTTTTAAGCCAGCCTACTAAATACATATAAGCTATACGAAACAGAGTTCTAAGAAGTTTATTGAGATTAATGAGCGTTTATAGGATTTCAATTTAAAGCAAATACATCAATGTACGATGCTTTCATCGCTAAATATGTTACCCCCGTTCAAACTTAGGTGTGTTAAATGCTGAACTGTACAGTCGTAGTAAAGACCCCATGCATGCTGTTCAGCAGATCGTGCTGTTCATGAGTGTGTGGGCGGCTAAGCCTTTAGCAAACGATCTACCGGCCGAGGGTATGTAATGTAATTATTATTATTATTATTATTATTATTATTATTATTATTATTATTATTATTATTATTATTATTATTATTATTATTATTATTATTAATTATAGAAATAACTATACTTTAGCTGTTAAAGAGTTAAATCGCTAGGTCATGTATACATAGTGGTGCATCATTGATTGACGAGTTACGTGTAAATAAAACGTAAATAAAAACGCTGATGGTCAACCTATAATTTTTTTTATGTTCTTTGTAGATTGCAGACGAATGAAAACAATGTCAACGGACAGCTATTCGATGACCGACTCCTCTGCGGCGATGAACTCATCAGCTCCTCAGGGATCCGGTCTCTTCCTCGTCGTCCTCAACCTATACGCTGTCCCCATCCTCTTCGGCCTCGTCACTGTCCTCGGCGTCGCCGGAAATTCCCTCGTCATCTACGTCATCCTAGCCAAGGAGCGCATGCGCACCATAACGAACCTCCTGCTGCTGAATCTGGCCTTTGCCGACCTCTCCTTTGTTCTCGTCATCCCACCATTCACCGCCCATCAGATCGTCGCGGCCAGCTGGCCCCTCGGTGACCCCCTCTGTCGTCTCATGCACTACCTGGTCAACGTGACGGCTTACGTGACCGTCTATACGTTGGTCCTCATCTCCGTCATTCGATACATGACGGTCGTTCACAGCGTACGAACGACGCAGATTCGATCCCGGACGAACGTCGTCGTCATGATCGTCACCATCTGGGTCGTCATGCTGATGGTCAACTCGCCCGTTCTCATGTCCTACAGTGTTGTGGAGAACGAGAGAGGACTGACCGACTGCGACATAACTGACCACTCGGTCGGTCAGGCGCTGTTCGGCGCCTTCTTCGTCTTCGCCTACCTGCTGCCGCTCGGAGTGATCGGAATGTTCTCGGTGGCCATTCTGCGCCACATCCATCGCAACAAACCTCTGGCCTTCAAGAACCGGACGGAGAACAAGAAGAAACAGGTCGGCCGGATGCTGATACTCGTCGTCGTCATCTTCGCTCTGTCGTGGATGCCAGTTCACATTCACATCCTCGTTTTCTTCTTCGGAACGCTGCCCGATAACGACTTCTACAGAGCCGTCAGCGTGCTCTGGAACTGCCTCGCCTACTTCAACTCGTGCGTCAACCCCATCATCTATAATCACACGTCGAAGGAGTTCAGGGATGCCTTCCAGGAGGCTGTGTGTCGTGGAAGCAACGCATCCTTCTCTTCATCTTCATCATCATCTCCTCCCGATCGAAAGTCACAGAAGCCGGAACCGCAAGAGGTTCTGCTTCAGACGCACCAGCAGAACACAGACAATATTATGCATAACACAGACAATGCATATAATAGTACAGACAATGTATAATGCAGACAATGCATAAATACAGACAATGTATAATACATACGTACATGATGCATGCAGATAATGCGTAATTCAGACAATGTGTAATGCAGACAATGCATAATAGAGACAATGTCTAATACAGACGTACCGTACATAATGCAGACAATGCGTATAGGCCCTAATGCAAACAATGCGTATTCAGCACAACCACGACTAACTGACGGCCACGGTCATTTCGTCAGTGGAAAGACTGACATTTCTGCATGTATACCGATACCATCAGAATTGCCATATTCTGTCTGTGTCTGTCTCTTCCTCTGTACGTCTCTCTGTCTGCCTATATCTACCTGTCTGTCTCCATTTTCTGTTTGACTTCTCCGGTCTGTATTTTAACCATCGATCTGTCAATTAGACTTCTTCTGTTGTTGGCTTCGATCAGACATTACACTCTATGTCTCACTGATTGCATGGGAATAATTATTATTACGTGCTCTGCTCTGTCAACGCGATTGCCAGTCAGTCTGTCGTATTGTCCTTATAGTTTGCTGGCTCGGCGATCTCTCATATATAACCGTTTTGTCTTTTTTCTATGCTTAATTTTTTGTCTCTGAGATATGATTGCAACTTATCCAAATTAATGTCACCAGGACTCAACATGTAGGCTACATTGAAATTAAGCAAAGACTAGCGCAGATATTACTGTGGCGTCCGACCCTCAACAGACAACGCCTGCGCCGCTTCTCTCTTGCCCTCGGCCGCAAGCGCCTCTGTATGACCGGGTCGGTCTTTCTCGGTGGCCCCTGCACCATCAAGAGTCTCTGACAGCCCAAGACCCGAGAGACCCGCGCTCTTACCAGGATTGCCTGGATCTCCCGAGTCGCTGTCGGCGGCGTGTTCGCCGTTATCACTTTCACTGACGGTCGAAGAAGCCCCTGATACCGACGCCTGCGACCGGGTGTGCAGCGCCGTATCGTCGGACCCGCTCTCTGCCGAGTCCGCGGTCGCCGAGTAGGCGACGTCCTGAGATGGAGGATGGCCGACTCCCAACACAGGGTCCGTTGTCCCACCGGCAGAGCGGCCTCGCCGTGCGCCACCCGTCGCGCCTTCGGTCCTTGTCTTCTTGCCCTGTTCGTCTTGACTCTTGCGTACCATGCTGCACTTGGCGGCCACTGAGCCCTCGCCACCAACGGGGACTACTGAGCGCATGCCCTGTCCCGTCGCCCACAGTGACTGAAACCATGACCATTCCAGCGGCCCGAGGCCGAGGATGCGCCACGACCGTGCTCCCATTCTGGTAACAGTGAATTCCACGGAGAGACGGCTCACGCTGCGTCCACGCTACCGGGCAGAGTCGAGCTGAAGCCCGGCAGCGATCGAGACCGGCAGCGGCCGAACTCCCAACTTTGACACTTAGCCTGTCCACGGAACAAGCGCCGCCGCCGTGTACAAAGCACGCGGCGCTCTTCCCGAGTGCTCGCCTCACTCGTCCACCGATCAACAGCGATAACCGGCCTTCCCCGAGACTTGGTCTTCTCGGCCGCTCGGAAGAGCGGGGTAGTGGATGCTGGTCTGTTTCCCGTAGAAACGGACAAAAATAAAAGACCTGGCGGTCTTGGGGGGACAGGTAACGGGTAACCCCGTCTCCGAAGAGACTTATTAAATGTCGTATATTCTACTGGCGCCGTTCGCCCTAACTCAGCAGTTACGGACCTCAGGTAAAAACCCTCGATAACACTTGGTCTTTACTCTCAGAATTTACTCTGCTTCCCACGCTCCTAGTTTGCCAAAGCTACAAACTATCCTCTACCCGAGGGGAGCAACAACTCTCTACTGTACCAATAATCAACCCGAATAACTTGGTGCCCCTGCTTTACTAAATCGAGCGTATATCACCGAGGCGTCGGCTTCATGCGCCCCGTGGAGTCACCACTCTCCACCCGTAACCTTCGCGTTACGCTCAAAAGACTCACAACGATCGCTAAGACAGCAAGATCGTGAATGCAACACGTAGATTCCCTGGCAGGAAGGAGCCCAACCCAAGTCCTGCAGAATCACCCACACGTGTAGCCAAACAGTAACCGGATACTTCACCAGGGGATTTCACCCTATACAATGTAACACTTCCGCAGACCAACGGAGCTGCGGCGTCTCCGGCCTTGTAACCGTACCCCTGAAACAGAAGATTGAACCCCGAGAGATCGATGACAGAGTTACGAACCCCGACAGATCGTCTACCTGAGCCCTCACCACCGCGTATATCAGGATCGCCCAATCATGTTCAAATGGCTACAGCCAATCCTGTCGAGACAGTAGAACACAACCGATTTAACTATGAACGAATTCACGAACACAGTACGTATGGAGTAGTCGGCAACTACTCCACGTTATAAGCAACGCACCGTGTGGCAGGCTTTATTCCACTGGCAACACGCTATGCTTTGGCTTAAACGTGGACATCGGTCTTCCGTATACAATGACCGAAACCTAAATTTTAACGAAACCGGTTTCAGTTTCTTTTCTACTAAGCCAAATGGCTACCTAACGAGAGTCAGGGTTACTCCCGCCATTTACCGGCAAGTTATCTTTTACGTGTACTTGTCTTGTGGCCTGTCCGCCACACTCTCCCCACCTTTCTTTGATGCGGAGCATCGTTAGGAAACATGGACAGTATTTATCAGGACCCTCCCATTTTTATGGGCCCGTCCTCTAACCTACCTACTTAGGTTCTTGGGAGACAGCACTACCCCCTCTGTCTCCCGATCACAAAAATGAGTGTCACTCATAACCCATTCACACACCAGATATGCTCTTTATTATTTCATTCGCACCAGTCATACTCAACCACCATCATCACAGTGTCAAAGATTCTCTGTCTGAATCTCGTTGTCACGAACACGACGTCCAGCAGCGTCGTTTGTTGGCCAGCTTCCAACCAACTCTGAAAATAACAACTAACACAAATACATAGGCACATCGGAGTAGACTTTGCAGTCAAGGATCGACCCTACGACAGCAAATCGAACCTCCGCAACTAGCTGGTGCTAGTAACGACAGAATAGAACAGACATATTATCGTAATAACCGAAAATCGGAAGTTTGCCCTCCGGCAAAAATCCAAGAATCCGCCGCAGATTCACGAACAGTCTTTCCTTTATCCAGCATATACTTCACGTGCCGTTCATCGATGTAAACATCGGCTGCAAGATCAGGGAAACATAAACGTAACAGGAACATCTCCAACCCAAGCTCGATTAGAGTGCGAGGAACCGGAAACCACCACGGTTATAGAGCAACTTAATTCACAATACCAACAAGGAACTTCGGCTTACATAAGAACCCCGCCCATCGCTAACTCGTAGCGATAGCTCGATCAGGTGCGATTTCATTCCTCCAGGAACCCCGTCTCGTCTCTACAACATCACACCACGATCGCCTACACGGCAGGATCGCAAAGATGCACAGGACTTCGACTTAAAGGAACCCCGCCCATCGCTAACTCGTAGCGATAGCTAGAACAGGTGCGACTAGCGTCCTCCAGGAGACCTCGACTTGGTTACCCCGCCCGAACGTTAACATGTAGCGTCAGCCTGCCAGGTGCGAGTCTGTTCCACCAACATTTAAACCTCGGCTCAAAAACCCCGCCCATCGCTAACTGGTAGCGATAGCTCGAGCAGGTGCGAGTATCTCAATCCCGCATCACTCTACTGCTATCTCGCCATTCCTGCGAGACCCGCAACCTCGTATTGTCTCTGTCTCTTACCCGAGCTCCACTCAACTCGAAAGCCGAGGGACCTTAAGGAGAGAAACGTTACCAACTCTGTCCACTGTCCTGGGAATATCCGTTGTTCCCTCACATCACCGTCTGATAGTGATTCTACTCAACAAGAGTTATTCGCGAATTGCGTGGACAGTCCCACCACAATTAAGCGGTCAGCAAATCAAACGAAATTCAAAGGAACTTGACCAGTATCAAGGAACAATCGCCATCACGCGAGTACAAGAAAACGCAGGGCGCGTTCTCAATACGATCAGGTACCACTTTAACCCGTAACTGAAAAAGGCTACATCAAAAGGACATCAAGCACAAAGTCCACTGGCAATATATAAAACCCACCACATTGAAGCGGTGTCGAGACCCAGTTCAAGTCTCGCAACCCACAAGTACCACTGTGGCGTTCAACAAAAGGAAACTAGCAAATGTAAACAGAAATCTTTCTCGACCCCATCCAGAAACACATCGCCATTACGCGATGGTTTTGGCTAGTCATCCATTGGAGACTGACTACCACTTCGTCGACTGGGACTTTCGACGGTATTGTCCCTCATGGACGTAGGTAAACCTCCGAGGTGTTCACGTATTGACGGAAACCTCCGACACACTCTTTCCAGGTCGAGGTCGAGTGAGGAGTCACTGTCCTCTTCTTCATCCTTTAGCCAACTGTCACCGCTCATCACAGGCCAGATCCTGTCCTCAGCCTGCTGCTTCCGCTCCACCAACATGTCTTTGTCCAAAGCGTTCCCGGTGTTCACGTTTTCCTCCGGCAGTACCGTGGGTCCAACCACGTCTTTTTCCAAAGCGTTCCAGGTGTTAACGTTTTCCTCCGGCAGTACCGTGGGTACCACCTCTCTCATCACAGCATACTTGGCGTCTTTATCCGAAGCGTTCCAGGTGTTTACTTTTTCCGCCGGCCGTACCGTGGGTACCACCTCGTCTTTTTCCAAATCGCACCAGCTGTTACCCTTTACCTCCGGCAGTACCGTGGGTACCCGTGTCGTTCCTATTCTTGACGGGATCTGTCGACCATACTCGGCCTTCTGTGTCATCAGATTCTTAGTGACTTGTAATACTGTCACTCGTTCCAACAGGCATTCAGTACTCTGTCTCACCGTGGTGTCTACGTTTCCCACGTTCATCATCCTGACCCAGACCACTGACTCTTTTCCAGGGATCAGGGTTCGCCCAACTACCAATCCTTTGGATAATTCCTTAGGGGTAGTGACCCAGTCCTCTGTATCGACTCGCAGATGCGGATACACCACCGACACCAGTACATCCATTTCACATCTGGCCGGTATTACTGTGTCGTGTCGGATCATAATTTTCCTGCACCTGAGTTCTGCAGATGTAGTTTTCAGCGGTACGTTCAGTTCACCCAGGTGAACACAATGACCAGCGAAGTTCCAGCTCGCCTGATTGGCTTCGAGCCACGACAGCCCCAAGATGACTTCCGTCACTTGGTCCGTCACCAGACAAGGCAGCGGAAAGGATTTCCTGCCAATGTGAATGGTCAACATGGCTTCACCCTCCACTCGGATCTCGCTCCCGTTCGCGGCTAGCAGTCGTTGCTCTGACGGTACCACTTTACTCCCTGGCACGAAGCATTTCGGCACCAGCGACATCTCGCTGCCTGAGTCAAGAAGACATTGACGTCTTACTCCATTCAAGCGTGTGACGATGTACGCCATACTGCTTCCTTTTACCAGTCGACTTTGTGACGGTTCCGGGAAAGGTTCAGTGCTCACTGGATCCTCAGCAGCTTCTGTTCTCAGCTGCGGACAATTCCAGCTGATATGTCCTCTTTTGTGGCACCGGAAACATTCGCGGTTGTCGGACTTCCTCCAACCACCTGGTTGAAATCCTTGTCTCTGAAACGGTCCATTGTTTGTCCGGTCCGAACGATTCCATCGCTCGTAGGGTTTGTTTGCAACAAACCCCGACTCTGACTTCGGCTTGAGCTGACCGAGTTCCTTGGTCAGAGTCTCAAGTTGACGTTCCAGGTCGACCATCCGCTGATCTTGTGGATCCCCGACTACCGGAGTCGTTCTATCGGACTTGGTAGCTTTCACCCGACCATGTCTTCGATCCACATCACCACCAGACGTTGACTGACGACCGTATGCTTCCAACCGGACAGCATGTTTGTAAGCGGCCTCGAGATCAACCGGTTCCCTCTCTCGTACCTTCTGAGCCAAGTCCTGATTCGTCAAAGCATCAATGAAGGCATCACAAGCGATCGACTCGACCACATCATTTGTCGGTCCAGGATATGCCAAAACCATCAATCGCCTGATCTCCTGCACAACATTGCTCAGCGTCTCAGACTGCCCTTGTCGGTATGTCCGTAGCTTGGTTCTGAAGAGATTCGTCTGATTCTCCGAACCATACCTTGCCTTTAACTTTTCCACCAGACCCTGCCAAGACACGTTCTCTTGTGCCCCCATGTCCCACAACAATTGTGACGCCGGCCCTGTGAGAGCACACATGAGCTGGTCGGATTTTTCCCTGTCGCTCCAATTGTTGCATCTGGCGCAGACTTGAAACTTGGCTAGAAAAGCAGCGATCGCTGTCTTCCCGTCATACTTTTCAAGTTTAATCCGGATCCCACGGTCTACTGGAACTCTGGTTCTCGTCTGACTGGCAGAACGTTGACGTGTTCTGTCGTCAGCGGAACTCCGTCGAGGTGAATCGCTATCATCGCTCGATTCATCCTCTGCCCCGATCCGTGATCCGACTCGTTGTTTCACACGAGTGTTATCCTGTCCTCTGGCAACTCCTCTATCTCTGTGTCCTCTGGCCTTTACGGGAGACCGGATACTTTCACCCGACGAATTGCTATCGTCGTCTGGCACTACTGCCACACGTCGTTGTCCTTGGTCTTTCTTCTTTAGAATAGACCGACCTGACGACGGTTCAGTACGCCGTGTCGGCACCGTGATTTTCACTTTTCGTTTTGCCTGACGCCTATGACTTTCATCATTCGTCCTTATTCTCTGCTCATCCGGGTCAGTCTGTGTGGATGCATCGTCAGATGACACCACTTTTCCTTTCACCCTGACTTCCGGCGGCACCAACCGTCTGACTGTCCGAGGCTCACCATGACCTGACGTCGACACTTTCCGCTCCGGTATTCCATGCAGTCTTTTCGTGTCTTTACTGACTTTGTTTTGTTTTGCTTTTTCAGGAAGTCTTACCATCGGCTGTGGCGACGACTCCTGCCTCCGTTCACGAGAAGCTGACAAGGCCTGCACTTGCTGAGTGAGCAGAGTCAAACATTCCCGGAGGACTGACAGTTCATTCCTTACATCGACAGCTACATCATTTCCTGAGACGCTCTCAATCGTCTCAAGTCGAGGAACATGCCTGCGAGATGCACCAGCACTTCGACTCGACCTTTCTTTCACGGAGAGTACCTCCACACATCGCTCAGGTAGCCGATATGCGTTCCTGTCAGGATCAGATGGGACTACACGTTCAGAAAACATGGGTCTGCTGTCTCGAACAGCTTCCGAAACTCGTGGAACAGAACGGAGCCAATGCTCAACACCAGCAACAGAAGAAGAAGTCTTAAAACGGTCGCGAACCAATTCAGCTTCAACTTCTAGATCAACAAACTCCCTTGAGTCACCAGTACCCAGATCAACAGGCACAGCCACATCAGATTGAGCAAAACCACCAGCTACGTTCAAATCAGGCCAACAAATTTTTGGACGAGCGCCAAAGTACTCACAATCAGGTCGAGAAACATCCATGGAAAGATTCCCGGTTGAAAAGTCAACATTCAAAGGCGGAAAAGGGACAGTGCGTACCTCAGAAGTTTTGACCCCACTTCTGGTACCACGTTGTGGCGTCCGACCCTCAACAGACAACGCCTGCGCCGCTTCTCTCTTGCCCTCGGCCGCAAGCGCCTCTGTATGACCGGGTCGGTCTTTCTCGGTGGCCCCTGCACCATCAAGAGTCTCTGACAGCCCAAGACCCGAGAGACCCGCGCTCTTACCAGGATTGCCTGGATCTCCCGAGTCGCTGTCGGCGGCGTGTTCGCCGTTATCACTTTCACTGACGGTCGAAGAAGCCCCTGATACCGACGCCTGCGACCGGGTGTGCAGCGCCGTATCGTCGGACCCGCTCTCTGCCGAGTCCGCGGTCGCCGAGTAGGCGACGTCCTGAGATGGAGGATGGCCGACTCCCAACACAGGGTCCGTTGTCCCACCGGCAGAGCGGCCTCGCCGTGCGCCACCCGTCGCGCCTTCGGTCCTTGTCTTCTTGCCCTGTTCGTCTTGACTCTTGCGTACCATGCTGCACTTGGCGGCCACTGAGCCCTCGCCACCAACGGGGACTACTGAGCGCATGCCCTGTCCCGTCGCCCACAGTGACTGAAACCATGACCATTCCAGCGGCCCGAGGCCGAGGATGCGCCACGACCGTGCTCCCATTCTGGTAACAGTGAATTCCACGGAGAGACGGCTCACGCTGCGTCCACGCTACCGGGCAGAGTCGAGCTGAAGCCCGGCAGCGATCGAGACCGGCAGCGGCCGAACTCCCAACTTTGACACTTAGCCTGTCCACGGAACAAGCGCCGCCGCCGTGTACAAAGCACGCGGCGCTCTTCCCGAGTGCTCGCCTCACTCGTCCACCGATCAACAGCGATAACCGGCCTTCCCCGAGACTTGGTCTTCTCGGCCGCTCGGAAGAGCGGGGTAGTGGATGCTGGTCTGTTTCCCGTAGAAACGGACAAAAATAAAAGACCTGGCGGTCTTGGGGGGACAGGTAACGGGTAACCCCGTCTCCGAAGAGACTTATTAAATGTCGTATATTCTACTGGCGCCGTTCGCCCTAACTCAGCAGTTACGGACCTCAGGTAAAAACCCTCGATAACACTTGGTCTTTACTCTCAGAATTTACTCTGCTTCCCACGCTCCTAGTTTGCCAAAGCTACAAACTATCCTCTACCCGAGGGGAGCAACAACTCTCTACTGTACCAATAATCAACCCGAATAACTTGGTGCCCCTGCTTTACTAAATCGAGCGTATATCACCGAGGCGTCGGCTTCATGCGCCCCGTGGAGTCACCACTCTCCACCCGTAACCTTCGCGTTACGCTCAAAAGACTCACAACGATCGCTAAGACAGCAAGATCGTGAATGCAACACGTAGATTCCCTGGCAGGAAGGAGCCCAACCCAAGTCCTGCAGAATCACCCACACGTGTAGCCAAACAGTAACCGGATACTTCACCAGGGGATTTCACCCTATACAATGTAACACTTCCGCAGACCAACGGAGCTGCGGCGTCTCCGGCCTTGTAACCGTACCCCTGAAACAAGATTGAACCCCGAGAGATCGATGACAGAGTTACGAACCCCGACAGATCGTCTACCTGAGCCCTCACCACCGCGTATATCAGGATCGCCCAATCATGTTCAAATGGCTACAGCCAATCCTGTCGAGACAGTAGAACACAACCGATTTAACTATGAACGAATTCACGAACACAGTACGTATGGAGTAGTCGGCAACTACTCCACGTTATAAGCAACGCACCGTGTGGCAGGCTTTATTCCACTGGCAACACGCTATGCTTTGGCTTAAACGTGGACATCGGTCTTCCGTATACAATGACCGAAACCTAAATTTTAACGAAACCGGTTTCAGTTTCTTTTCTACTAAGCCAAATGGCTACCTAACGAGAGTCAGGGTTACTCCCGCCATTTACCGGCAAGTTATCTTTTACGTGTACTTGTCTTGTGGCCTGTCCGCCACACTACTAGGCTAAACATGTCATCATCCACGGAAAATAAGCTTATCTTTAGCCAACTGAGATCTTCATTGCGCCGTAATTTGCAAATGATTTGCAAAAGGTAAATCTGAGAATACATAATAAACTTGTTGAGATCATGCAAAGCGTTGGACTCGCTTCTGCAAAGTGTCAATAGACTCGGAACCGGCGCGTCAAGAAATGCAACGACTTTCATAAAGTCTTTCATGTGTTTCCCGTCAATTTCTGTGGCTAAAATTATGCAGCGTTGTTATATAATTGCCCCTTTAGCCAGACAAATGCAGATGGCCAAGCTGCTAGTTCCGTGGTTTCGTTGAAAGTGCAGTTTCGTGCTCGTCATTAATTGCTCCCACTCTGGTGCACCACAGACCACGCTGTCAACTCAAGTGCAGTCAGCGACTACATCCCATTCATTCACGGTGAACGGCGCCATGATACTTGCCGTGTCCACCGCCGCAGCATGCAGCCCATCCGCTAATACAATTAGAAATTTAATCAAAAACTTTCCTCGGGTCTGCTTTTCAGCATCGCGTATACCAATCATGAAAATGGCACATTCATTATTATCTCTTGGAGAAGACGACGACGACGACGACGACAACACAAAGGGAATTACTTTAATAATGAAAAACGAAAAACTATTTTAGATGTTCAACGCTTCCGCTTCTGATTTTAATTTTAATATGAAAACGGCCACAATAGGACTGTGCTAAATCTCAATTTCATTAGTCGTTATCTTATATGTTAGCGGAAGTTCATTTCAATCAATCAAACTTTATTGGCCACGACAATTGTAATAGGCCTGCAGGCACGCAGTTTACAAATTCGCATGCATGCTGTCAATAGGTACCGCAGCCTGAACCCAAAGGACCATAATTATGGTTGCGAAAATAGGGTTTCCATATTTACATCAGCAACTAATCTATTATTACGCAATGATGGTCACCATTAAATAAAGAACACTATATCTTCATATTGTCGCGTTATAAAGTGTCAACTGTTGATTTTACTGGGAGCGTAGGGGGCCTAAGGCTCCTCGCAAGATTGATTTGTCCAATCCGCAATCAAACAGTTCTTGCTGCTTGATATAATTATTACTTGAATAGATCTAAAGTCAGACACACAGAGTCACAGACACAGAACGACAGTTTCCGTGTTATGGCGCTTCGATCAGCTATAGGCTACTCACTAAATTCAAACCATTTCAATAATAACGGCACGTGTCCAGGTCCCACTAGATGAGATGCCTAAATAATCCTATTATCCCTCTATCGATGAATCACAGAAACGTAATAACGAACTTGGGAAAATTAATAAGCAATTTTAATAGTTGATGAACGTTAGCGATCAGCCGGGAGCTAGATTGGGATTACTGAGTTTCATGAGATTCTTCCAAAAAAGGTCAAATCAAATAATTGCACTAATAATGCCGCAGATTAATATTTAAACCGTGAGGTTACATACCTCTACAATCTACACAGCAGTTTTTCGAACATTGGTGAGCACCAATTATATATTTTTTGCAAGATGCAACTGATTATGTTATCAATTTTGGAACATGCAGTGATCATATCGATGATAAATCAGCCTTAGTCACCGTGAAGTCTACATCCATAGTCTATAATTATGTGTTAGACAAAATTATAATCTTAAATAACTTGTTGTAGATCTTAACTTAGTCATTTAACAATACTTTAGTTGTTAGATAATGAATTGGTTGTTTTATACAATAAATTTGATGTTTGTATTAATTAAACATTTCTGTAAATTGTTTAGTGCCGAGAAGAGCCATAGTGGACTATGGTCACAATGGTCGCTGAAAAGAACTTGAATGGTCACTTGAAAAGACTTTTAATTGGTCAGATTATGGATATAGCATATATGTGTCATGTGTGTGATGCGCATCTAACTAATCTGTTACATTGAAATAGGAAATAAAACTGTACAGAAATTGAATTGACGAACTGACGAACGGTTATATAATATTTGTGTAATTAAGTTACATATTTTTAAAGACGTCAACGGCCTCAGCGGCTAAAAGATGTCGTTAAACTTCTGGAATAAATGAATTCTATGAACATGATTATTTAATTTTTTTGACAGAATGTTGGTTGCTCAGCTATAAAACCAGTTGAAAAGTTGTTGTGGTCTATCTTGGCATACGGTATTAGCCTATAGTTCACATGGTTCCTAACAGATAGGGCTGAAAGTAGTTTCTAAAATAAGTTGGGTCTGAGTTCGCGAGAATTTGTTTCCGGTCCGCCGACTTTCGTTTTCTGATTACTTTTTTAGTATTCGTTTATTTTCCCACTGTTATTGTAGCGTTTTAACCAGTCAGGTGAAAAATTGTTCTGTATTTGATCTCATGTTGGTAATTGGAATCAAGTTTTTCAAATATTGAGCGAAAATGTGATTGATTGCATAAGCCTAAATCTTAAGCACGCGACCCGACTAAGACCGGCAAAATCAATGCCGGGTAGCAGATCTGGACAGACTCGGCCCACTTTCAGTCCTGGTTCCTATCTATGTTACAGCTTTTACTAATGTGAGCGGAACAATGCAAACATGTTTTGGTGGTCAGACTAACGAGACCGCTTAACGACAGGGATTGTTTTTCGTTCCTAAAATAATCGGGGCGTTAACAAAGTGGCGTCCTTGAAGCCGAATCAGGCAATAGGTGCCATCAGATGCCATCAGATGCTATCAGATGCTATCAGGTGCTATCCGATGCAATGCGCTATTGCGTTACCAAAGATGGCGACGTTTCGCATGATACAAAAACCAGATGAAGGCGACTGGATGTCTGAAGCAGCAGCGGCTGTCAAACCGCGTCCTCTGTCGGCCATCTTTTGTCCACCGTCGATCGTATGACTTACTTGACGATGCTCTCGTCTTGCCGTCATGTAGTTTCCTCTTGTCTTCGCCTTAACCTGGTTAGACTGAATTTACTCATGAGTCTGTGCACTCAGCGTTCAGTTCGTACGTCACTCTGCCTGATAACGGTCGACAAATCAATGAGATTGCATGGCATCACAAAGTCAATGTCCGATGCTGGTGTGCACTGTGTAGTAGCACTTGCATTAGTGTACGACATTATTCAGGCAGTGGACATGGGCGCCCGCACATAGGGGCAAGAGGGGCACTTGCCCCTGGAAAATTGACATATATTTTCTAAGCTATTACTTTTGGGTTTTTAACAAATTTCTTCGTGTTAGAGAACAGTGGCAACGCCAGGATTTCAGTTTGGGGGGGGACTGAAGCCTCGTGGAGGAAATTTTCCATTTTCGTCAGCCAAAATTTTGACGACCTTTTTTTAGTCATCCGGTCGAAAATCGTGGAAATATTTCAGTTTTGCGTGTAAAAATCCCGGATATTTCTGCGGGCGAACATGGCAGTGTGTGGTGATAAGATAGGCAATCGCCGATCTAATTTCAGAAATATTATACGGACTGAGGTTTAGAAACTGCGTGGCATCTGAGGAACGGACATAATAAATATATCCATGGACATATTCCATATAATTATTTCCCCGAATATGCTCCTTCGCATGGGCGCCCGCACATAGGGGCAAGAGAGGGCACTTGCCCCCCTGGAAAGTTTAAACCTATTTTTGTAAATGCTACTTTTTGGTTGATAACAAATTTCTTTGTACTAAAGTAACTACTTTCATAATAACAGGGCCTCCGACAGGATTTGGAGGCCCAGGGCCACAACTAATTTTCAAGGCCTTCTCATTCAATAATCTACGTCGAAATTCTGAATCGCTATGAGATCCTGCTTCAATGTCAACATGTCTCATAATATTTGAAGGATTTAAAATAAAATTATTTGAATTATCTGATAGGCCTACATTGTCAATTGTTAAATGCTGTACAATTACATTTTCTTGGTTCAAAACTCCATTCTGTATCAGTCACGTTTGTTACAGTCATCAGTCTCTTGAAGGTCACTTTCTGTTTGTGATATATTTATTTCTCGAAGATCTTCAGTCTGGCTGAGCCTATATTGCTATTATCAGGATGTGCAAAGAAATTTGAAATTTTCGGCTTGCTGAAGCAGATTCCTTTTGTCAAGTCAATTTCTTTCGTTTCTCATGTCCACTTTCGAATGATCTCTTCATCTTTCTGCAGCCTATGAGATTAAGTTAAAATAATATTTATATGTAATACAATAGACTAATAGTTAGGGGAATATATGCTATGTTTGCAATCAAATTGACATCGTGGTCAATTTTGTCAAATTGACTGATATTGTTAAAACTATTTTAATATAGATTAAATATCAATTTCCAAAGTTAAAAACAAAGCCCCTAATCGTGCCCTCATCGGCCTCATTCCCCTCGAATTCGTCCACCACCACATTCATTTTCTACACTGCCCCAAACCCCAACTCCTGGCTACACCACCGCACTAAGAGACTAAGAAAGTAAGAATATGTATGGGTCTATAATGGTATAGTGTACTGTGTAGGCTACACTATCCACAGGGTATCGGGTGATTATATATTCATATTAACAATTATGTAGGTTCGAGTGCTTGACTTATGACTACGAGTAACGAGTTACGATAGAGTTTAGACTGTTGAGTGTTGACAAGTTTTCAGTTTTACAACTAATAACAGATTTATGAAAAATTTGTCTACAGTTTGCAATTATTTAACGTCAATGATTTCGACCCGAAATTATTAGAATTTGTATAGCCCTACGTTTCAATGAATAACTCCTTAGTTCCGTAATTCTCCATTTCAATAAATTATTGCTTGAAAATTAATAGGGAATTAAGTAGTTATTTATTACAAATAATTCTGTAATTCCGAAATTCCGAAGCCCTTTATCAAGTGAGGCCTGGGGCCAAGTGGCCCCAGTAGCCCCCCTGTCGGAGGCTCTGCATAATAATAATATTCGTTTATTCAAATTCAATCTGACACACCGCAGAACGATTACATGTACAAGTTATACGAAATACGGCCAGCTTCGCACGACACGCAGGTCGGCTACAACAGGTTCGGTAACTTAACACTAATGGCCTAAGTGTTGGAACGCTCCTGATCGGCCAAGCCAGGAGTCGGAGGGCTAACTTATTTTTCAACAGACCCGAGTCAAACAACACAACAGAAAGCGCCACTGGCAGCTAACAGAAAATTCAAATAAATTTTTGCCCTGAGCGAGGCTTGAACCCGGGTCACGATAATGACTCTCAGTTTATCGGCCAACGCTCTCTCCACTGAGCTAAATTATAAAAAGTCATACTGATAAATTTACATTAAGAAACCTCCATGAAAAATACCCATACATGTCCTTAATTCTTTGCATTTTCAACCTCGTCCTCTTGCTGCAAAAAATATTAACCGTGACCATTGAGTTTTGCCCCTCCTGCAAAAAATTTCTGCGGGCGCCCATGCTCCTTCGGACACATTTTCTCCAATCCCCAAGCTAGACAAATGATCCCTTTGCAGAATCGATTTGCGCCAATTCCATAATAGAGTCCATTTATTCTTTATTCATTTGAATCATGATTAAACTTGAAGCTCGAAGCTGTTACTACCAGCTTCGTCAACTTCGAGTGATTGCACGCTCTCTCTCTCATGATGCGCTAGTAGTTCTTGTTCATGCCTTCATAACTAGTCGAATTGACCATTGTTGCTCAATCCTTGTTGGCCTCCCCCTTGGGGTTCTGGGACGGTTAGATCGGGTTCTGCGCTCTGCTGCCCGGCTCATTGGACGAATCCCTAAATTTTCCTCTGTTTCTACCTACATGCGTGATGTGCTGCATTGGTTGCCAATAGCCCAACGCATACATTATCGAATTGCAGCCCTGGTTTCTCGCTGTATCCTTGGTTGTGCTCCATCCTACCTGCGACTTCTCTGTCGTCCAGTCTCTGACATTGAAGCGCGTCGGGCCCTTCGCTCTGCTGCGAAGGGACAACTGCTTGTTCCACGGGCTCGCTTAGCTACCAGACAGCGCCGAGCCTTCTCGGTTGTGGGGCCGTCAATCTGGAATGACCTCCCTCCTAACCTCCATCTCCTTCACCTGACCAGTCAATCCTTATTCCTTAAGTCCCTTAAATCTTTTTTCTTTTGCCGTGGCTGGGCTGGGAGCGCCTCTGAGTAGTTTCTTGAAGGGGCGCTATGTAAATGCTAATAATGAATGAATGAATGAAACTTACCGATGTCATGATCAACATATCCGCAAGAAATGTCATGATTAAACTTACTGATGTCATGATCAACATATCCGCAAGAAATGTCATGATTAAACTTACTGATGTCATGATCAACATATCCGCAAGAAATATCATGATTAAACTCAGTGTTTACAATTCGATTATCAAACAGTGAACCGTGGTTTAGGTTGATGAAATGACCTAGTCAATTAGTCATATATCCTTCAATGCCGTACACTTTACGTTGGTAAGGAGGCAGTCTACCAATTATAACGATTACCAATCCGACTTCTATTTAAGCATAGAAATAGTCTCATCGATCCAACTTTTACTTAGGCAAAGAAAGCCTTTCATCAATTCAAGTTCCAGGCCTATTGAAGCAAAGAATTATATTCATCAGTGTATGGTGCAACTTCTATTTAAGGGAAGAATTATTTTCATCAATCCAACGTCCACTTTCAATAGAGAGCGAGTGACAAATCTGTGTGCAAAAAAAGTGGCCGTGACCATAATAATAATATACCAGCCGTATCCGATGAAAAAAAACATCAGAATAATTCAATAATCTGATGTTCTCGTGTCAGCAAGAAATAAGCCGATGCTACACGTAAAAAATGCTAAATATACGCATCCGTTTTAAGGCGTGTCGTAAGATCATTCCGCATTTCATACAAACTGCTTCAAGGTATTAATAGCGAAGTCTCATTGGTCATTCACTTCAAAGCATCCATTTTGAAACGTGGTTTAAAGTATATAGGTATGCTGGCGAAAACCCATAGGTACATTCAGCATTGTATAAACGATTTGAATAAACGATTTGATTTGATTGCTTGAGAGTGGTACAGAGGAGGAGGGGCTTTTCCGGGGAATATGACCCATTCGAATTATTGGTGGAGGATACACGTAGGTTACGGTTGAAAACATCCGCAGGGAATATGTCCAGTGCCATGGCGTATATGTTTTGCGCACGCGACATTTTTCTTGTCTCTGATTTAATTTCTGTCAGTTGAGAAACAGATATAGGTATGGGGACTATATATTGGGAATGCCAGCATACACGGTTAAGTTTTTGCACCATGCAGCATAAAAATGGATGCATTGGTGACTCTTCAGTCGCGAATTAGGACATGCCTGTAAGCATGATATGTAAGCTTCATTTATTTTGTTTGGTCACAAAATAAACCATTTTGATTGATTGATTGATTGATTGATTGATGCAAGAAAACAATTTATTTGCAGATCTTGTAGTCATTTTTGCATAAGAGCTCAGTGTAGCCTATAGGTTAGGGTTAGAGTAGTCTGTTATCTTATTATCTCGAAGATAAAGTCTATTATGAAGAACTATCATGTGCCGCAAAATAATTTACTCAATACCGAACCAGTGACCTTCAGCAACTGAAGACTGCAACGTTACCACTCGACACCACTGTCACTTAGTCGATTGCGTGTTCGTTGCTCGTATGGACGACAGTGTCGCATGACTGCTGCTGCTGCTGGTGCTGCTGGTGGTGGTGTCCGACGCTCTCTCTCTCTGTCTGTCTGTCTGTCTGTCTCTGACTATCTGTCTCTGTCTCTATCTCTGTCTCTGTCTCTGTCTCTGTCTCTCTCTGTCTCTCTCTCTCTCACACTCACTCTCTCTCTCTCTGTCTGTCTGTCTGTCTGTCTGTCTGTCTCTGACTATCTGTCTCTGTCTCTATCTCTATCTCTGTCTCTGTCTCTGTCTCTGTCTCTCTCTCTCTCTCTCTCTCTCTCTCTCTCTCTCCCCCCATGCCTAGCTTCGTTGTGCAGAAACGATAGGTTATGTCATTCCGTGGTTCATGATTTTCACCTACATCATCGCTGTTGTCATTGGTCAGCTTCAATAGCGCTCATTTTTTCTTTCGTTATTTCAGTCATACATTCAAGTGTTAGAGTAAATATTATATTATCTAGAAGCTCAGAATAATGACTCTCAGCGTTTCCATTATCAAAACATAATGTCAATTTTATACCGACTCGTGGATACGTATAGGCCCTAGACCTGCACAGGCGAATTTTGCCTAATAATCTTTTTCTTCTGGTTCTCTGCCACTAGGCAGGTTCGGCTGTCCAATATCGCCACTCCTCCCTCCGCTGGGCCTTCTCTTTTAGTTTTTGGTATCCAATCCTTGTCATCATCGTGTCCAACATCATCTGTCGTGGTCTTCCTCTTGTTCTTTTCCCCTCCATTTTTCCTTCTATCACCGTTTTTACCAGGCTGTCTCCTCTTAGCATATGCCCTATCCATTTCTTTTGTCTTTCTCTGATTGTTTTTGCCTAATAATATTGAACTTATATCTTTTTCCTGATCGTGCAGTTACTAACGTCATGCCAGTGCATTTTTTATTAGAGTGCAGTTGCACACAAAATGTGCAGTTCTAATTGGATTTGTGCAGTTGTAGAAGCACTTACGTGCAGTAGAAACTAGTAAAAACAGCTCATTATCCTCCGACTGGAAGTAATTTACTATGGCTGATGGGAAAGAAAAGAAGTGGTTGTGCAGTTCTAAAAATTCCTTAAAAACAGACCTGCGTCATGCATAGATCTATCTATGACCGTCGCAACGGTATTATAACAGAGCTTTATATTTCAAGGATTTTTTTCGTGCGTGTAAGAGTTCTGTATATCATGGCGTCGCTGCGAAGTCCAGCTGATGCTTGGGTCTGCCTATAGCGTTCAACGCACTTTGGCGACGCGACCGTATACGCTCCGCTGGTAATTGAAATGTAATAGGCCGGATGTTAACCTTTAGACTAGCACGCCAAGGTTCCAGTGCCGACCGAAAACAGAGCTGAATTTTGCAAGATGGCAGTCTGACGTAAGACTTCGACGAATTTAAAGTCTAATGTCAACTGATGACTGCTTTGCGTTTCATCGCAATCAGGATGTCTCTGTTTCTCTCTCTAGAAGTCTGTGATGGTGTGTTTTCGATGAATTACATATTATAGTTTATAGATCTAATGTGTTTGCATAGTATTGAATACGCATTTAATTGAGTTTATGTGAAGCACGTGTTTTTAATTCAATTCATTTAAATCCATGCTGTTTAGTTCATTTGATGGAGGCCTAACTATGCTATAAGCTTAGTTTACAAGGTCTCGTATAGGCTACCGTGTAAAATTCACGAGAATTTATAAAGAGCCTCTTATAGTAGACTACTAGCTATTCAAAGACGCTCTCAAGAGTGTGACAATTCCGGGGAAAAATCAGAAAGTCTTCAAGCAAAGAAGGGATGAAACTGTGACCCGAGTGAATCTTACTATGCATAAAGGCAGGTTATTCCAATGTAGCCTAAAGATAGAAGAAGAAACAGATCCTCTGATGACTCACACAGATGTCTCAGGTTGCGATAACATGAGCGCGTGAAATAAAACCCACACATAGCCATAAGTCAAAATAATGTTCTCTGCTATAATATACTTGCAAGCCTAAGACCAACAACTGCTGTGCTGTAATCTGAGCTACTCCCGTAGTAATAAATTGTGTGGTGTATAGAAATCTGAGATTTGCCAAGGCCAAAGCAGCACTTGCTGCATTGAACAAGATCTGGAAAAGTAAAGAAATAACACTCAAGACTAAGCTGGCAGTCCTGGATACCTGTGTGTTTAGCGGAGCATTATATATACCGTACGCAAGTGAAACATGGGCATTGGGCAATAACCAAGGAAATTGAAAGACGAATAGGCCTACTGGCTTTTGAAAGAATATGTTATCGAAAAGTATTAAGAGTCGGATGGAGAAAAAAGATGACGAATGAGCAACTATAGATCTACAATCGAATTGGGTTAAGAGACGCTCTGCTGCAAAAAGTAATCTGCAGGAAATTACAACTGTTTGGACACATAGCCTATATGCAGAATGGACGACTCCAGAATACTCAAGACGTTGGTGTTTGGTATTATGGAAGGGACGAACAAAAGGATGACATCGCGGAATGGTGTGGAGGCAGATCACTGCAGCAATTGAGCCACATAGCAAGATAAAGAGACAAATGGAGTGAGATGACAATAGAAAGAGCATCAAGCACCTACGGGCGACGAACCCATGGACATTGATGATTGATGATGATGTATATAACTTAAAATAAGAGAGCCAACTTGTAGCCACCATAATCGTTTGAGAGCTTTGTCATTCAGCGAATATAGCTTAATTATGAGACGCTCATGATATAATAATTGTTCACTTCTAGATGACAGAATTTTTTTTAAAATATTACAGGTCTAAATATTTTACAGTCCAATGGTTGGACCGTTTATGTGGGAATAAAAGCTTTGATTCTGCCATGGCCTTGAATGTAGGATAGCCTATATGTATTTAATTCATGCCGAACCATCAGTGAAACAGCATCCCCCCATGGTTTTGTCCATCGCTATCTCGGCGTATTCCATCAGTGCTTAATCAATTTTTCACGATCGGCCGGACAAGAAACATGATGTCGCTACACGTATGCAGCTTGTCGAATAAGTCACTATTAATGAAACCAGGGACATAATATAGAACCGACGCATACATCCGTTCCGACTTACGAAGACGCGAGACTAGCTGCAAAGCTGCGCTTGATTGACGTTCGAATCGATTAAATGAATTGAATTAAAGCGTTAAAGGAAACGCAAACAGACGTCAGGCCATTCATTTGGCGGCAGCAGATGGGAAATCGCAAAGAAACTCGTGAATAGCCTAATACGTTGCGATTATGTTTGACTTTCGACTTGGCTGACTCCTTCGATCTAAATATTGCGCTACGTAAAATACAGCAGTTATCCATTAAGTAAATCAGGTTTTGGAAGTAATATATTAGCAACGAGTTCAAACAATGTGAGTAGAATATTAGACATTTGAATGGCAGCTCCATAGATTGTTTACGTGTGATAGCATCGGTTGCAGTCTCTTTCCTTGACTTCAAGGTCAAATCCGCTTCCGTCGTCTTAATTCACCGTCTTCAACTGACCTTGGATTGAACAACGACCTCATAAAAGGTTATCCCTGTTGGACAACTGTTGCTGTGAGTATTGAGTGATGATGATGGTGCTCTGCCCGAAGACAGGTTCATTGGCTTTTACGCCCCTGGGGATGAGATGAGTGAGGGGGTTTCCCGTTGCCTTCCTCACAGACAATGATGGGTAAGCAACTTGCCCAAGGTCGCTCCGCAGGAGCTTGCGCCTCTGCGTCCCACACGTGCTAGCCCGAGATATCTAAATCTCTGAATGTCAACTCCCAGCCCGGGGTTTGAACCGCAGTCCGTTGCAACCAACAGACGAATGCAGCTCGCACTTACCGGTGTAGCTAACTAGGCCAGTGAGTATTGAGTAGGCCTATATATATGTGTGTGACTGTGTGTGTATATATATGCCTTCTCAGTTGAATATTGACGACAAAATAAGGGGCCTATATATAGCATATAGCATATATATATAAATATATATATATATATATATATATATGCCTTTACAGAACGATTGCATTTTGCCAACTTGATTGCTGACTCATCTTTAGGAAAAAATTCTCTCAGATCCCAGAGATTAGAGATTTGCAAATCAAATATCAGTAAACTAGATTTATCTTATCTTAGTAGAGCTTTCCATATTTGAGTTTCATGATCAGTTGGTGTGAAAGGCGACTGATCAGGTCTCTCCTTCTTCCCTGGTTCAGATTTAGCCAGGACCAGGTCCTGTTGCTCAGGGGAGACGACGAGGACGTACTGAACCATCACCCCTCCTATCTATCTATCTATCTTTCTATCTGATCTTACTGCCTACCAAGTTACCATTCTTCTAACAAAATTGACTAACTCGGGTAGATTAAATGCGTCATAGGGGAAACTCTCAAGGGATGTGTTCCAATATCGAAGATGACCAAAATGCTACTCGACCAGAGTAAAAATTTAAGACTCGCCGTCTCCTATATCGCTGTTTCCCAGTCCCTTCAAAGAAGATCTCTGCTGTTTCCGGAGAGAGGAATTCTCCGAATGGGGCCAGAGGATAATTGTACCTTTACTTCCGTTCGAAGAGCAGCAACAACAACAACACGCCTATAAGCTGAGTTTATAATGTCAGCAGACTAAACAGATTGATTGAACGAAAAATGTTTGCGAGTAAGAAACCGCGGTGTAAAAATCTAGGATGTCGGAAATTGGTAATACATATCCACTCTTTCGTGAATTCAGAGAAACAAAACAAGGCACTTAAACCAGGAGTGATAAAAAGCAAGATTATGAATTATATAAGAAGAGAAAAAGACAGAGAGAGAAAGACAGAAAGAGAGCAATAGAGAAAGAGAGAAGAGAGAAAGAAAGAGAGAAAGAAAAAGATATAGTAAGGGTGGAGGGTGGTTGAGAAAAAGAGAAAAGCAGAGAGACAGAGAAAAAGATACACATAAAGAGAGAAAAGAAAGAAAGAAGAGATGAGAAAGAAAGAAAGAAGAGAGAGCAAGAGGAGCAAAGAAAGAGAGAAGATAGTGTGAAACAGATTGACAGAAAGAGATAGGAAGAGAGAAATAGAAAGAGAAAAGAAAGAGAAAAAGGACGAGAGAAATATGAAAATAGAAAGGATGGGAATAGATCTAAGTTAGAGAGATTAAGATAAATAGGGATAGAGAAATGGAGGACAAAGCAAGAGATTGTGGAGAGAAGAGAGAGAGAGAGAGAGAGAGAGAGAGAGAGAGAGAGAGAGAGAGAGAGAGAGAGAGAGAGAGAGAGAGAGCGAGAGAGACAGACAGACAGACAGACAGAGACAGAGACAGAGACAGAGCGAGAGAGAGAGAGAGAAAATAGGGAGAAACAGCTTGTGCATGTGTGTAGGCCTATAGACTATAAATAATAATATGTGAAAAATGCAGCATGGAAGAGACTATACATTTATAAGACTATATATTATGGTCTACAGTGTCACGAAATCAGCCAACTTTTCATGAATTAATTATAAGGCTGGATCTGAAACATCGACAAACACGTTTTGCTGTCAGATCTGTTATAATAATAAAATCTCTAGTCGCAGAAAATTGAGCTCATCAGATGTCGAACGCATTGGAAGATTAAGCTTTAACAGTATCCATGTTCGCATGCATTTGCGCATCTAAATGTATGTAGTCCCATGCGTGTTTCATGATGTAGGTCAGCGGTTTCCAACCCGTGGCCCGCGGGCCAAAAGTGGCCCGCCAGGACTAAAAAATTGCCCTCGTCTCTCAAAGAATAGACAAAAATATATGAAAAATTGACATTTTGGACAGGACAAAACGCATAATTATGCCTATTTTCAATTACAAATTATTCTATTTTGACGTCTATAAATAAGATCAAACATAGGCTACTTAATTAAATTTTAGCCTTGTGGAACTCTAATGTTATTCAACTAAGAAAGAGTGGCCCTCGTGTCCTCAGAATCAGGAGAAGTGGCCATAAAGCCAAAAAAGATTGGGAACCACTGATGTAGGTTGTAAGTAAGTAAAATGAATCAGTATGCGATGGTGGCTTTATTGGACTAACACGGACCGTGCGCGGTGACCTACATGCGCCAGGGCTGTTTTAAAGGAATTTCTAGGGCTGCACAATCCCTTCTTTCCTTTCCCATCATCCATGGCAAATTACCTCCAATCGGACGACACTGACCTTTTTGCTTTAGTTTTAACTGTACAGAAGTGCTTCTACAACTGCACAAATCCATTTAGAACTGCACATTTTGTGTACAACTGCACGTTCAAAAAGCCCTGACATGTTCATGGATCGTAATCGTTATCTCGAGATTTCTACAGCGGCCATAAAGGCGAAGTAACGGGAACCAGCTGTTTCACAGGCGCTTAATCAAAAGCAAAATCGATCGGCAGAGGGTCAAGATCCGGAGAGTGAGGCATGGATGGCATACAATCAGACGGAAAGCGGCGCTGGCTTAACTAACCTCGATCAATTCATTGAAAATTATGAAGACCTACTCCAAAGTCCAAACGGTCGTTTTAAATTTAAAAAAACGTGGAAAGCATGCATTCACGTTTGTGCTATAATGTAGGAATGTAGGCTATGCATAGCGATAACCAAGACCATCCAACGACATAAATTTTATTGAATCCAAGTAACAATATTGACAAGGAAAAACAAGTGCAATCATATAACAGACTAGCAGATCAATTGGAATACGACCCTAAGAGACCGACATCTCACTAATGGGCCACCTGTAACAAAAGTGTAGGCTATAATTCAAAAAAGTCAAAAAACGGTGGGTGGCCTCACTAAAAGTGATATAACTTTTGTTCTGTTGGAAATATTTTTATGAAATCTGGCCATCATATGTAAATATGAATTGTCTATTAACCTGTAAAATTTCATTTCGAAATTCTTACTTTTGGCCAAGATATTGGCAAAAACCTACTTTTGTTGCGTTACGTTTTTGAATCGTCAAAAAACGGTTGGTGGCCTCCATAATAGTGGCATAACTTTTGGTTTGTTTGAAATATTTTGATGAAATCTGGCCATCAAATGTAAATATGAATTGTCTTTAAGACTGCAAAGTTCCATGTCGAAATTCTTACTTTTGGTCAAGATATTGGCAAAAAACCTAGGGGGGGTCTTTTTTATGGCCCACCCTGTAGACTGTAGAAAATCTATATCAACTGACTGTAGACCATCGAAGTTGTAGGCATATATATATTATATATATTATACATATTGTATATATTATATATTATATATTATAAATCATATATATTTGCCGCCTAGAACTACACAGCTAAGTCATTATTTCTTCTTCTTTCTGAAATATCATGAAATGTTCGAAAATGAATTACTTTCACTGAAACTATACTTTGTGGATCGACTGGTTTTATCAGCATTAATTATTACTGAGCCTTCAAGTGTGCATGGGGGTTGCTTCACAAGTTCACATAGAGCGTCTTTATTAATGTAGACCATTTTGCTGATTTCAATAGATTTAGATCTTTGTTTTGTTTTTCATATTTCACGTTTAAATGGTGATTCTGTTCAGGTGTTCCAAGTCACGGCATATCTTAATTGTTGACTGCATACACGTGGTCAGTTAATTGACCTTTCATGTTGTTCATCTCTTTAGGACGGGCTGCAGTTGTGGAATGACTGTCAGCGCTCTATCCCTCGCCTCCGTGTAGCGCTGGGAATGTTCAGCTGCCAACTTATCGTAGCTCCTTTCCGTCTCCTCCCGACGTCTTCTCATCGTCTCCAGAGTCCAATCC
>OX457039.1:32716812-32786812 GCA_949752735.1 Lumbricus terrestris
TCTTTCGAAGTTTTATGTTACAATCATGACTCGCACATTGGCCGACTAATATTTTTATAGGATAACATAGAAAATATTACAAGCAGATGACGTCAATCAAGCGAAAGGGTTAGGAAATCCAATGAGAAACATATAAGCTCTTTTAATCTTGTTTGGTCTGTGTCAGGTTTATGCGGAGTAACGAGAAGATGCATCATTTAAATAGGATCCTTCAGGTAGACCTACCAGTTTATATACTGTTTTTACTGTTTTTGCTATTCACTTCGGAGAAAGAGAAATATGAACGACGTGTTGCGTGTTTTTATGATTAGACCGACACTTTCAACGCCCGATAAACATACGCTGCAGTGTTTTCAGCGTCCTACCACGTTTAATTGCACTTGCCACAGGTGCAGCTGCCCTTCCCGTCGATCCCTTTCCTTGCTCAGGTGTCAGTCGGGCCGTGTCAGCTGGCTGCAGACTAAGTGCAGGCCGCACGTCAAGCGATAATCACACCAAGACAACTGCAATCAATAATTTGCGCCAGCCTCCAGAATAGTGGTCAAAGGAACCGCTTGATAAAGTGCCTGCCGTGTTCCATAATAACTCATAGACTTAAGTAGAGCCTACAGTCCTACCGGGTATATATTTAAACATGTGAATATATGATTAAATAGGGCCTATAACCTACAGCGTGAAGCACATTATGTACATGCATGCCAACATAATGTATTGTGCACACGTAGTCTACTAAACCTAAGCTTATATAGATTATGTAGACTATGTAGCCTAGGCCTATATGTAAGATTGTAAGGTATGAGGAACATAAATGCCTATTTATCTTCAGCAGACTATTGCCTGCCAAACCCAAATGTTTGTACTGTGTAGGCCCCTATAACGAATTAACGGGTAAAATGATCTGCAGACAGACTTAGGCAACTACCGTATATATATATATATACGTATACGTATATATATATATATATATATCATCATCATCATCAATATCCATAGGCACAGTGCCCGTAGGAGTCCGACGCCACTCTCTGTCTGAGTCTGTCTCGTGACATGTTACCCAGCTTCAACCGGTCCGGTCAGCTGGTCTGCCCCATACCATTAACATCTTGGAGCAGCTGGACCACCTTTCTGATTGAAGGGAATATGGGAGAGAGGCATGAAGAACAACCTGGGTCAATGCCCGTATGTGTCCCATGCTCTCTTCTCCGACTTTCTCCACCAGTCTGTCCTGACCGACCTGTGCATGCCTGCTCCACATCATGACACCTTGGGGCATCTGGGCCGCTATGTCACTTGTGTAGTGGTTTTTGCGGATTTCAATCGTCTGGGTCTTTTACAGCCAGTGTATCGCCACCCATCTGGCCAACCTTCCTCACTCTGTCCGGGCTTAGGACCGGCACAGGGACATTGTTGGTTCCCTGTGGCGGAGGATGGATGCAGTTTAACGTCATGCCCAGGACCAATATATATATACTCGTCCTTAATTTTGACACTATAGTTTTGCATAAAAAGTGCATATGACTATTAGAATTACCATAATTATTATAGAGCTATGCATGACATGTTTTCAATTGGTCTGCAAATTCAACTGCTTCCTACGAAACAAGCACTTAACTTAGATGTCAGAATAACAGAACTTCGGAATTCGCCGACAAGAGATCCATAATGATATGCAATATTCATAATGATATGCAATATCCATAATGATATGCAATATCCATAATGATATGCAATATCCTTGTTACTGATTAGCGTCACTGGAATACTAGAGATGATCAGTGTCGCCCTTCTCCTTTATCTAGGCTTGGGACTGGCACTTGCAGAGTACAACCAGTGGCGTAGTTATATATGGAACATTCGTGACAGCAGCTGTAACCTATATATTACATCGCCACACAATGGAATATCCACCCACACAATGGAATATCCACCCACACAATGGAATATCCACCCATACAATGGAATATCCACCCACACAATGGAATATCCACCCACACAATGGAATATCCACCCACACAATGGAATGTCTCATCCACAGTTCCACACAATGCAAACCCAGACAATGGAATATCCAGCTCCAGCCACGGATCCACTTAAGTGGATAGGCATACATTGTACATGTATATATTCTCTTCTGATCTCGAAGGGATCTCATGGGGATCTTTAGTCTAAGGCTGCTGCAACATTTAAATGTTGACAAAAGTGCCGATGCGTATAGTCAAGGAAAATTCTGAGGTTTCTAATCGACATGGTCCGATGGTCGAAAAAAAGACTGAACTAGTTTTAACAATTCGAAATCATTCATTTGGGGGTTTTACCGGGTTTAAACCCACAGCTCCGCTCTAAATAGGCAGCAGTGTGGAAACTGACCCAATAGAGAGAATAGACGATCTGCAACGACGACTAATTGCAGAACAAGCGCAATATTGCACATGATTGTGGCGTCGCAGACAAAAGAAATATGGAACTTGATCCGTGGAAGATAAATCCTTGGAGAGGGATATGGTCCTCCTCGATCATTATTATTATTACGGATTCTCCACAGTCAATTTTCCGGCTCGCGGATGCAATTGAAGACATTCTATTTCTCGCTCTTTCTAATTATAAAGAGATATAGTCCCGACTCCCGTTTCGATCAGTGTCAACACGCCCACACCACAGATGTTGCGTTGCGTTGGTCGAGAGCAGAAACCAACGAACGTCTGAGATGGCTATGCAGAAAATGCAATTAATTATTGAATCTGAGCAGAGGAGGGTGAACTGAAGACTCATAACCGTGGCTAAAACGGTAGGCCTATATATGTCTACACACACACACACACACACACACACACACACACACACACACACACACACACACACACACACACACACACACACACACACACACACACACACACACACACACACATATATATATAATTATATATCTTATACACTGTATACATTGACGCGCAATAGCGGAACAAGCCATAGCAAATGCTCTAGTAAAAAAGCCTTTGCCATGGCCATTTGCCACTTCCAATATTATTGCACAAAATAGGGCCTACTGTCACAAGCATAGGCGCCGAGTTGACTCGAAGAGTGTGAGTGCTCAAACGAATGTGAGAAATATTCGCGCCGCGCAAATTTTGTTGACCCTTTTTCGATATGAGAGATATTGATATTACCTCTGTTCTGTTCATAGGCGGAGACTTGTTCATGGTTTTAGGAGACGAACTCGCGGTCAAAGGACGATCGCTGAGGCACAGAACTCTGAACAGGGGAAGGGTTTTGGGGAGGGGATGCACTCCTCACCATTTTCGAATTTTTTATTACCATTTGCCACACTACGATGATAGCATCCTGGACTGTCATTTTTGTGAAATTGCTCATCATTGTCCTGGTTTAATACTTGAAAGCATCATTGCTCACATGTATGTTTTTAAAAAGTCCACACTGAAATAGTGACATTTTAAGATGTTATCTCATCAAAATTTCTTATTATTTCATTGCTTAAAAACAGGATTTAAGGTTTCGATAAATGTTCCCCCAATTGTTTAAAGAGTTTGATCGCTCTTTGGGTCAACATGTACTTCTCTTGGAATCCACACAGAATAAAAGCACAATCTTCGTTAGCATCCATGGGCATCTTGGAGCACTCTCCCCTAATTAGGTTAACATAATAAAATTTTGCACAAGAAATCAAACAATTGTGTCCACATTAGCCACTTTTTGGTTAGCCAATGTTAACACTTTGCACGGAAATAGCCTAGTTTTCATAGAGTCATTCAAATAGTTTTGCAATTCTAGTAAAGCCTGATTTGCTAACGCAGACAAAACAATATCCCGCTGTTGTGATGCTGGGAGGTAACTCGCGAGGAGTGAGAAACATTATTGAGCATGTAGCGTACAATAAAAAGAAACATGTAATTCAAATCGTCGCCTTCGTCCCCAATAAAAAATGACGACAGCGAATCGAATAAGCAGGAATGTGTTTCCTGGTAGGCCTATATTCGCTGATCGGCTCACGACCAGTGGAGTTCAGACTGCAGGATTGTGTAAAACATATCGTAATCGTAATCTCGGATTTCTACAGCGCTACAAAAGCGATGTCGCGGGAATCAGATAATTTACAGGTCTTTGGCCAAAGCATATATTGCACATGTGGGGCAAATGCACGCTGCACTTTTACAAAGAAGACGATGCCAAAGATAACGGAAACGAGACAGTGACGCAAGTCACGCAAATCATGGGGTGGAATAGAGGGAGACTGTCGCACGTAAAATTTTGATTAGGGGAACGGGAAAGTAGTGCTTTCTGTCAAATGTACAATTGCTTCAAATGGTGGACGGCAGAGAGGACTCAAAGTGTGACTGGACGGTCATGGACGGCGTCTATGCACTTATTTTAAAATCTGCATACCGTCCTGCCACTTATTTGTCGATTATGCGACACCTCCCAAGCTCTTCTCAATTTCACAAACTGTTGAAGACGGTTTTTTTCGCTTGATCTCGGTCGGGAGCGCCTCTGAGTAGGTACCTTGAATGGGCGCTATATAAATTGCGATTGATTGATCGATTGATTATTTGTCAGCACAGCCTGAAGAGGTTAGGTGCGTTCAGGCGTTTCTTTTGGAAAGGTATAAGGGGCGTCCAGGCACTTATTTTTCCACACTTTGAGCACTGCGGAGAGGACGTTGCTTTTTACTGAAACCATGCATAAAGTCCATAATCTATGCTAAACCAATTCAATTTCTAAATGTGGGTTAATCAAGCATCCATAAAAACCATTTTCGGCTTTCGCTAAGAAATAAAACGGACTTGAGGCCCTCACGAAGCCGAGGCAGAAAAAACCGAAGAGTTGAAACCTCAATTTCTGTGAAAAATTGTAGACTTCTGAATTGCATGTCAAAGAGGGCCAACACAAGAAAAGCTTCTAGATCGAGCGCTGGGGTCAACAAGACGACCCTTGGCGGCCGAGCGGAAAGCGAAGCAACCAGTAGCCTATACGAAATGCAGAGACTGCAGGAAGTCGTGTGGAGAGTCCTAAAATGCAGAATCTGATCTGCTTTTAAGGAATTTTTAGAACTGCACAACTCCATCTTTTCTTTCCCATCTTCCATGGTAAATTACTTCCAATCGGACGACACTGACCTTTTTTTTACTAGTCTCAACTGCACGGAAGTGCTTTTACAACTGCACAAATCCTTTTAGAACTGCACATTCTTTGTAGCCTACAGCTGCACGCTAGAAAAAAAACTGCTAAAATGAAGGCAGAGAAAACTTCTAAACTTTGCAATAGCCTTATAGGCCTACCACCAATTAGGCGCGCAGCAGCGTTAGGTCTCTGTATGCACTGGAGGTTGAAGTTTTAAAATGCTTAGTGTGAGAGACCAGCGCAGTTGATGTTGCCAAAGTCAACCCTATAATGATAGGCCTACCGATCAGCGCATGTAGGCCTATACCCTCAACCTGGAATGGTCTTCCTCCGCTCTCTTTCTAAAAATCCATTTAAGGTTTCCTCTCTCATCTTAAGACAGGTTTATTTGGCCTCGCTGAGGTTGGGAGCGCCTCTGAGTAGCCCCATTGAAGAGGCGCTATATAAATGCATATAAATAATGAATGAATGTTACAACTTTGTCAACCAACTGTCCGCTCTCTTTCTAAAAATCCATTTAAGGCTTTCCTCTCTAATCTTAAGACAGGTTTATTTGGCCTCGCTGAGGTTGGGAACGCCTCTGAGTAGCCCCATTGAAGAGGCGCTATATAAATGCATCTAATGTGTGAAGGGACAGCGAGTGACGGATTGTATACTGTAGGCTATAGGCGTATATAACGACGTTCAACTCAATTACGTGCAATTATTTATTTCATTATTATTATTGTTGCGTAGCAACGACGTCTACATATTTTGCCGCTGGAGGTAAATGGCGCTTCAACGGAGGCAAGTTTAAATTAACACTATTTAGATAGGTACTAATTTGGTTTTTTGTCTAATAGGTCCTGTGTTTCTCATAAGCTCCTCAAATGTATTGTGACAATTAGCAAAAATTGCAATGTACGTGTGCAATCAAAGTCAAAGTCTCTGGCAGTCGTTTAACTTTGCAATACACTGTGAAAGTTTATGGTCACGTTAAATACCATTTTAATTGGGACATCTATCCTATATAAACTCCTGCAGCCCTACAGCAATTAGCACTTCTCGGCCTTTTGGCTAAGATCAAAGTGAAATATTAATTAGCTGGTTCCCTGCTGGACCGCTGGCGTGAGGTAAAACTCCGTAAGTCCAATAGCAAAGCAGGAGGGTCACTGGCGCGCCTTAACCGGTCGTAAACCTATAATAATAAAAATAAATAAAAACAAACAAAAAACAAAAAAAATTGCAAAGCGATGTGTGGAGCGCCGGACCATGATCCTTGAGGGTCGTGGCCGGACTCGGCCGACGCCGAAGGAAAGGGCGTTGTACATGAGTTCAGTGAAATGAGAGATTAGGATTCAAACTCGAAGGGAAGCGGTATTTTGCCGCTATCGCCACGGACGTGAAATTTATGGCTGGGTCTCTAAGCTTCTACGTAGACTAGCTATTGCTTCCGGTAGAGATGGCACATTAGTTCTGTAAAAAAACGAGTCATGTTGGTCAAGTGGTTATTCGTGGCCGCTGAGTATTATAGGAGGCGATCATGAGCGTAGGCGCCGTCCATACGTGTTGCCCGGTAGAGCGTTTGAGCATAATTCGCCCTCGCAATGGTTACTTATTTTTGCCCTGACTATATGTTCTGTATGCAGAAAATATCTGATAGCGTACGCCGTTTAATGGGCCTGTGGATCTAAAGTCAATATGTAACGAATAAAATTATCTTCTGCCGCGAACAAATTATTAGCTGGAAACTGCAGCTGTAGGCCTGTCAGGCATTGACTTCGTAAAAAAAATATAGGCCTCCAGTATAGAGTGCTTGAGGGAAGTCCGACATTAAAGAGAATCATGGACGGAGACTTAGTAGGGATGGGGGGACGGTCTCCCTCAATGGATGTGGTGCACTTGTTTCCCCCTTCCTCCGTCCGTAAACGGTAAGTGTCAAACGAGACGAGGTGATGACTTAAAAAGGTCATAAACTTTTTGGCAGAGAAAATTATTTTTTCCATCGACATTTCGGACGGATGACTAAAACAATGTCGTCAGAAATTTTTCCCGGCAAAAAGGTGTAAAATTTTCGTCGGCGTCTCAGCCATTCGTCGGACCAAAATCTTCGGCCACCTTTTCGTCCCCCGCAAGTCTCCGCCCAAGTCTCCGCCCATGCTTTTAATCAACGCAGCGCGAAAAGGTGAGACAGATAAAGTATAGCATACGACATCAACTATTTAGCATTGGCATGGAAAATGGTAGCCTGGCCTATATTTTTCAAGAAATTTCGCCCCTCGAAAGCCAAGCGCGGGGCACCAGCTTATTCACAAGCGCTGCGTTGAGTTAGAAGGGTTATCCGTGAGAGTATAGTCCGTGGTGGTCCGGGTCGAGTTACCATTAGGATCAGGATCAAATGCGTTGAGTCAAAAGGGTTGTCCGTAAGAGTAGTCCATGGTGGTCCGGGTCGAGGTACCGTAGGATCAGAGGGGTGGAACAGCTACTAAGGTGGGTGTCGTCTGAGCCGGGAATTGGAGGGTGGAGGATCAGATGAAACAGGTTAAGAGTTCTTGAAAAGGAGTGTTATACATTAAGTTCCATCCAATCTCTCTGCAACCTAATTCACTAGAAGTGAAGAGCTAAGAATAGGCATAGGCTGAATGATGTCCAGGGCAATCTGGCTGGAATGTTGTCAAGACTGTACATTGTTTGTTACGTCACTTATTATAGCCGATACTGTAATTATTGATTTGCGCCACTCTAATATCAATTCATAATCTTACTAGGGCCTATGACGTCACCTGTGTATGTGCACTTGTTATAGCGCCCCTCAAAGAATACTACTCAGAAGCGCTCCCGACTACAGCGCGGACAATGAATCGGAGTTTCACGCCGAAGCGCCTGAGCAATTGCGAGTGGAGGACTTCGATCCTCAAGGTCCCTATACTCGGCGGCTTGGGGTGGATTCAAACCTGCAACCCTGCCGCTGCAAGGCAACGAACATAACCACTACACCACCGCGCACCCCACGAAAAATGACTGTGGTCTTTAATAATTATTCGCGAAAGCGATTACGTGCACAGGCAGACACTATAGTGCTGCAATATCCCAATAAAATATAATTGTCTAACGTCGTGACAGTCACTGGAAAGTGGAAATTATTGTTGACCGATTTAATTTTCTGGTTGCAAGTAGAGGAAGTCATTTCACGTTGGTGCATTTGACCGTATAGTTGGCGACCTTCTATGGTAACCAGAAGGGTGCCCACAGTTAGAAACAAGCCCAATCTAACTCTGGACACACGTTAAACATTTAAATTAAAATGATGCCATGCAAATGGCTTGCTTGTCTTAGTCGTCAGCCAATGAGCGAGGAGGAAACCTCGTAAGTCCTGTTAAGTACAAGACAGTTAGCTCTGTTCCAATTACTTTATTTGTTAAACAGTTTTACAAGTGGGCCTGTCTTCTATCAATTAGCCTACTTGTTCTTTCTTGTCTTACAACATTCAATGACAGCAGAAAAAATATGGTTGTTCTCTGCGGCGGCAGTTGCTGCTGCTATAAGGTTAGACATTCGGATGTCTAGTAGGTATGGCAGTTAATTACAGGGTACTAGATGATCCCTGTGGGCAGTGGGTTGAGACCACTTGTCTTCAAGATTTTCTGTTGACTTGCGGTGACTTAGGCGCATCCGAAGTAGTCAATCCGACCAGCAAGAGACTTATTGCTGAGACGTCCTATCTAGCAAGAGCGGGTCGACTGAAGTCGCTGTGTGAAGAAAGTCCGCTTGAGATATCGGCGGCTACCAAAGAATAGAAAATAGAGAATAGAGAATAGATTTATAGCGACCGGTCGACGCTCAAATGTTGAAGTCAGCACTCACCAAACTGTCTTCCTGTCTGCCAATTATATTGATAGAATAGAAAATTGGTACGAAATACCGGGAGACCTAAAAATGTTTCCATAGGACACTTGAAATACTTCGTAGTGTCACTATATATATATGAGACGTACAAGCAAACGATAATAATTGTTGTGGGTGAATGGCACCCAGCCATGCTTACCAGACACTACCAAAATCATCTCTCATCACATGGCACAATGCACATGCCATTTACTCTTAATGAGTAACAGCTGTCGAATGCGCCAACCTGTGCAACGCCGAGAGAGAGAGAGAGAGAGAGAGAGAGAGAGAGAGAGAGAGAGAGAGAGAGAGAGAGAGAGAGAGAGAAAGAGAGAGAGAGAGAGTCAGATAGAGAGAGAGAGACACACAGACAGAGTGTGTTCGTTCCTCTTTTCCAGAGAGCGGCTGTGACATGTGCATTGTGCAGTGACATGCATGCGCATGTGCAGTCCTTTTCCTCACAATATCTCAACGTCATCGTCTGACACTTGATCGTAAGATAGTGAGACTTGAAACAGGGCTTTTTTAACGTGCAGTCATAAACAAAATGTGCAGTTCTAAATGGATTTGTGCTGTTGTATAAGCCCTTGGGTGCATTTAAAACTAGAAAAAGGTCCGATCTTAAGTTATTCACCATGGAAGATGGGAAAGGAAAGAAGCAGTTGTGTATGTAGGCTAGTTCTAAAAATTCCTTTAAAACAGCCCTGCACATTGTAGCGAACCAGGTTGCTACAAGCTACCTTACTTATTTACTTAAGTAAGGCCGCTATTTCTATTACGAATTCACGGGTGCTATGCTTAGCACTGATCGATGCGGTCATCGCTATATTTAGCTTCCCATGCATTTTTCAATGGAACTTTCCACCACCGGCGATTTTTGATTGGTTGGACATCACGCGATGTTTCGGGCGGCAAAAAGCGCTCTCTTGCGGCAAATTAACGCGCAAACCTTCAGTCGAGCCGCAGAATTGGAAGACGTGACAACTCGCTCGTGGAGATTGCGAAATTTAGGTAAAGTTGTGGCCGTTTTCGACTCAGACAGTTTCCTACAGCCCGGAAGACAAGGTTCCTTGGGTTTCTGTTTACCGATGTGTGAATGCAGATAATTTCGGCACCGATCAAATAAATATTCAATATTTTCGGGGGAAGATCGTGACATTGACAGGCGATGAAAACGTTGGAGCGACTGTCATAAATATCTGTTGGATCAGGAAAGTATCGCCACGCTATTTCTTGAGCTCGAGCCTGAATTAAGTGTAAACTGATAAAAGTTATGATGTATCTTTGATTAGAACTGCATTTGAGAAAGAGGCGATCTGTGCATTGTCCCGATAAGTAGTAAATAAAACTAAGGCATAGGTTTTATTCAGTAGGCCTAAATAGCGGACATTATTATTAACTCTGTTCATTGATGTCTAGAAATGATTGCTGATTAGTGACAAACAGTCACCTGATTAATTTTATAATAAATAAAGCCTAGATAAGAATCTGTGAATTGATTATTAATAAGATGGACTCCGACAGTGATACAGACAGTGATGGACTCCGACAGTGATACAGACAGTGACAGGAAGGCAGAATTGGAAGAAGACAAGGGAGGTCTTAAAGGAAGTGTTGCCATAGAAACGACCGACAGTTCTACAGACTTTGACCTGATTTTAATGCATAAACAAATGACAAAGATAGCACAACTTCTAGAGTGCCAGCATAATACTTTGACAAACTTAGCCGAAGAGCTAAATACAGTTTCTAAGCAACAGGACCGACTTACTTCCCGCCAGAATGAAAGTGAAGCAAGGTTTCAGTCCCTAACTGATGGTAAAGTGGGTGGTGGAGCTTGGGGAAATGTTGAGGAATCGAACCCAGATAAGTACCCATTTAGTGGGGCTGTCGTGAACTTAACAGCCACCGCAGACATATGTCCAATATCGGCCCATCCTGAGGAAGAAGGTAACCAGAGAAGCTCACACCCTAGGTTAGGATTCGAACCCGCTTCCATTGACACCAAAACCCTTGACCTAGGACCCGGCTTTCCTCAACCGCGCTTAAGAGGGCGCGCAACAGTAGAGCTCATTAATTTGGGGGTGGAAACGGCAGGACAGGCGGCGCCCTCGCGCGTCACAATTGGTACCAGAAGTGGGGTGAAGCTACAAAAGGTCATGGGTCAGAAGGTAAAATAATAATGGATCCCAGATTTAGTAGAGCAGAAGATTTATGGGAAGAAGTGGAAAATGGAAAAGAAAATTTTTCACAAGATGATCCAAGAAGAGTGGATGTGCAGATGAAATACTTTGGTGCTAGACCAAAGGATTTACAAGGTCAAGGTCAAAAGGTAAATGACTTACAAGGTCAAAAGATAACTGATTTACAAGGTCGAGGTCAAGGTCAAAGAGTAAATACAACTGACATGTTGCATGGTCAAGCAATGTATTATTATGATACAAATGTTTTGTATAGAGATTTTGACTTTGAAAACTACATGCGTCGAAAACACAATAAATTAGTTAGAATTGGAATCGAAAATAAATCTGAAGACGATGATTCAGAAGTTACCGACTTGCGAGCGCTACATAAATTCGAACTAGAAACAAAAGCGTTAGGTGTAGAGCAAAATGAGGGTAAAACTTGTACTAATCCCAGACTTGTAGTTTCAGATGGAAAAATGGGGGATTCTTCGTTGCTGAGCGACGACCACGTGGGAACATGGGATGCACATCCTCACCGGTCATCAGCGACTGCTACCCCCTGGGCTGCCACCTTCCCCCCCCCTCGTCGGTTCCTGAAACAGAAAAATCCCGGTCACCGAGTAAAACGCTGTCACAAGTGACCGTTTCAGTCACCTCGGCTGCTTCTGATGTCCTGTTCTGCGAGTCGAAAACAGAACCCGGAAGAACCCTCCCAGTCTTCGCATCAGTTCCTCAGATGTTCGCGTACACATCTGCTCCGAGTCGACCGATCATGTCGATGGTTTCCATGTCGTCGGAAACTCGAGTCACGCACAGCTACGAATACATACATTGGGCTAATGGTCAGCCCATGTATGCGCCTTGCAGTCAGAAGATGGTTCCACCTGTTCCAGTCTTCCCTGTCTACGCGGAAGCAGTTTCTCTTCCGATCCAGATGCAACCGTGGCCCATGACGAGCACAGTTCTGGAAAACTCTGTCAAGGTCATGCAACTGCATCCATCGCCAAAAATGTTCAGCTCAGCCAGCTGGAACTGTCCGGAAACAATGGAAAGAAAGATCGTCAGTCTTCCTGCACCAGAAACTCAAGTCGCTGCTGGAAAACAGACATTAACTGGTGGTCATGCAACTCCATCAACCAACACAGAACAAGAAGAAGCTGCCGAGAAAGTTCAGACTTCAGCTGCCGACTCAACAAGGGAGAAGGTGAGATCGCACATGAAACTAGGTCATTATAATGGAAAAACGTCGGTAGAGGTGTTCCTAAAAAAATTCGAGGTGTGTTCCAAAAACAACCGATGGACAGAAGACGAAAAACTAGCACAACTGACTTGCGCCCTGGTCGAACCTGTAGATCAACTTCTCTATGAATTTGACTCTGACACAATCACCACATGCGCCGACTTGATGGACAGGTTGAGGCTAAGACATGGGAGCACTGACCAAACGGTTTTGTACCAGACTCAGCTAAGTGCTCGCAGACAGAAGGTAGGAGAAGATCTGGGTTCTTTAGTCCAAGACATAAACGATTAATGATTCTGGCATTCCCAGGACCGAGGTCAACACACAGTGAAACTATTGCGATCAAAGCTTTCCTTGATGCCTTACGAGATAAAGAACTAGCCTTAAAAGTGAGAGAGAGGGAACCGGTCACCCTAGACAATGCGTACAAAACGGCCATGAGACTGGAAGGCTACCGCAGAGCTGATGAAGATGGCATGGACCGCCAAGAACGACGTCCAGGCCGAGTCAAAATTGTGAAGGAAAGTGATGAACCGGGAGATTGCGATACGAAAGAATTTCGCGAAGACATTGCCCGTCAATTAAAACAATTGAGTGACAGAATGGACCGCTTGCTAAATACTCCATCGACCGAAAGACACTATCCGCCATGGCAACCGCAACGCACCTCTTCGGCATGGAGAGGCACAAACTATAAGAATCAACGATGGAGTCAGAAACCGAATGAAAACTACCGAAGAACAACTTCTGACAACCGACGCTGCTTCGAGTGCAACCAGGTTGGACATTTGGCCCGGGTTTGTCCTCGCAGAGTAACCTCTTCGTCAACTGGAGAGCAAGATGAACCTGAAGGACCTGGGGTGAGTAACGCTAGACATGTAAAAGGAAACAGTGACGCTTATCTGTCTGTGACAATTAGAAGGAAGAAATTGCTAGCTTTGTTAGACTCTGGCAGTGAAATGACATTATGCCCTGCGTCGCTAGTGGATCCGGCGGAAATCAAAGGCTCCAGTCAACTGTTGCAAGCTGCTAATGGGTCTGCAATTCGGGTACTGGGGGAGACTGCATTGAAACTGAAAATCGAAGATCAGGCTTTCGAAATTCCTTGCTTGGTAACTGAGCAGGTTACTGAACTGATTCTCGGACTCTCTTGGATGGTGAAAGAAAATGTCCTGTGGCATGTAGGGAAAGGATGGATCCTCGTCCGGAATCTGCGGCTGAATGTCCTGTGCAAAAACAGTTTGAAACAGTGTCAGCGAGCGAAACAAACTGTCTGTGACCTGCGAAATTCTCCGAACATTGAAACGAGCTGTGAAACGAATGTCGAAAATCGAACAGTGCTGCCAGAGACGAAAATCACGAAAGAAATCTGTACCGTGCAAACCGAAACCTTCGAACCGGAAGCTTCGTGTCAAGAGAAGACTGCTGTCCAGTCCAATCGCTTCGAAAATCTCTGTCCTGCTGAGGTGGCAGCCCGAATCCCACGTCCACCGGATGTGCATCCTCGGGTTGATCCCAATAGTTCCTTCCGGGGTGGAACTTGCCTTCCTCCAGTGACGCCATCTGTCGAATCAATGCGAGTGGAAGAGTCAGATGCACTCTACATGGTCACTCGCTGCCCAAAGTCTGGTGTCGACCAGAGGATCAAACTCACCGGAGGAAACAGACTCGCAATGCTGGCGAGACTGTGGCAAGCGTAATGTGATGTAATGTGATATGATAGGGTAGTCCTGTCGCGTAATGGCGACAAGTAGGTGAATAGAGAATAGAGTCTTCTCTGCTTTAGTTGTGTTTTGATGATATTATATGTGGCCTTGAGATGTAGGTTTACATTTTTCTTTTAATGTGCCTTGATATATTGTGCTTTCTTACTGTGTAAAAATGTGAAAGTTGATTACAGTAATGAAGTGTAATATGATGATATAGGTTATGTGAGAATGCATAGTTTTATTAGTGTGAAATGTAGCTTAAGTATTTCAGATTATAGGTGTGTCCTCTGATGATAAAAGTAACTATGTAGATGAGATGAATAATAAAGAAATGAGATAAATAAGAGATAACCAAGTAAAGGTACTTGTACTTGTCTCGTGTAGAATCCCTCCAGGTCGTGTAATGGCGACGAGAGTAAGCGATGGGAGAATAGAATCTTCTCTGTTTTATTTGCTTTTTGATGATATGTAACTATGTGATGTGGGAATACATTGTTTTATTTTCTTGTGCATAAATGCTGTGCTTTCTGATGTAAGCTAGTTGGCTATAGCTATGTGAAAATGTTTACAGTAAGTGTTTAGTAGCAGTTACAAGAAAGTAATGTAGAGTGATGTGATGCTATAAGGACATTTAGTAAGTATGAGCTCCAGCGTAATGCTTAAAGAGTAGTCCTTTAGTTTGAAATAAAAAGGGTAGTTTTAAACTCAGTTTAAATATTTGAATTGCTTCTTGTTGCCACGAAGAAGGGCAAATTTTGTGCTTGTATGTAAAGTGCATAATAATGGTTGCAAGTTAAAAAGTTATGATTATAATATGCTATGGTAGAAGTAATTAGCATTCTGCATGGTGATTGAAGGATAACCTTGTGTGATTGGATGAATGCGTAACTTGGTGATAATGTGGTGCTAGATTGTGTAGTAAGGTTGAGTAGAGCACCCAATTGTAAGCATCGCCCTGAGAGTTAGTGAGTAAGTTGGATTATAGACTTAGAGGCAGAATCACTGTAGTAGGCAGTGGAGATTGCATGCAATGGTGAAGCCGGCCTGTGGATGAATTCGTCCAGTCTTAGACTACTTCCTGCAGGGGTTGTAATGTAATAGACTAGTATAGGATATGGGAATAAATCCTTTATGCCTTGGGTATGCTTAGCTGAGCAGTAATTCCTTCTTCGATCCAGGTAGCTAAGCCTTGAAGTAATGTTGAAACGTGTGCATGTTGGTATGCATTATTAGTGGCCTAGGTTTATGATCTGACGTTGCTTCATCTCTGTAGCAGTGGCTTTGGTATAGACAGAAAGAGAGCCTGTAAAACCCAGCATAAGTGTAAATTGCTGTAATGTTTGGCTTGGAGAATGGATGAACTGCGGGTTCATTGCCATAGAAATAGATTGTTTGTGGAAATCGAACATTGCCTAAGAGATAGAGTAAGGTAATATGTATGAGAGTGACTGAGTGTACTTGAAGATGCATTTCCCATTTTGTGGCTTTTGATAACAAGTTTAAATGGATTATGGCCTCAGACTCTTGTGTCTGAGATTTAGTATAGTATCGTAACCGTAAAATTGTATAAGGTATCGATTCTTCTATAGCGATTCTTGTTGATTGTGATTATTATATGTGAAATTCTGCGTAGCGGCAATACTGCATAAAAATGTAAAAATGGATTAATATAGGATTTGGTGCCAGAGCATGATGTTATATGTGTTTAGAGGACTTTTCTCTCGTCTCGTGGCTCTGAATAATTGCTAAAAGTAGTTAAGCTAGGTGATTGTAATTATGTGTAGTTAATGGGGTTACGTTAAACGGTTAAGCTTCTTCTTACAGACCGAAACAATCAGTTGGCATGGAAGATAAGATTGACATCTTGGATTTGATATCCCCATGGAAAGAGGAAAATCTGTGGACTTTCAGAACCTGGACCTTAGCCATGGAAGTATCCCCTTGGGTAGGAAGTCATGAGGAGGCGATAGTTATAACACTCTTTACTATTAAGAAGGCCGCATGGTTCTGGCCATTCCTCGTTTAACGCTACTGAGTTGGTTGTAAGCAGTAATGTTACCGCTTAGATGTACCAGGCTCCTATAATTTAGTATCGAGGGATCTAGCATATAAAACTAGTCCTGAAATAAGATATGATTTTAATTGATTATTTTATGTGGACTATACAATTGTGTTTCTGAGTTGTCTTGGAAATGCTATGTCCTGCATTGCTATGTTTTACCTTTCCGAGATGGTATTGCTATATGATGTATGTAATCTAATGGCCAGTATTAATGATAAAAACTGTGACAGTTTCTGGACTGGGAAAATTAGTAATACGTTGTTGGTCAGTTTGAGGACCTCGGTTAGTTAAGAGCTGTTGTTGGGCATATGTGAACCCTTATGACTGACTAATAATCAGTCATTGTACAAATTTCTATGCCAATTGATGTAACTTCTGAGACAGTATAAGCTGTAGCATGCTAGATGATATGCAAGTGCTCTGTATCAGGTTCGAGCTCCGAAGTGTTATTAAATTTACCAGGGTACTGGTAAATTTAAGAGTAAGTGGTGGGGGGTGTAGCGAACCAGGTTGCTACAAGCTACCTTACTTATTTACTTAAGTAAGGCCGCTATTTCTATTACGAATTCACGGGTGCTATGCTTAGCACTGATCGATGCGGTCATCGCTATATTTAGCTTCCCATGCATTTTTCAATGGAACTTTCCACCACCGGCGATTTTTGATTGGTTGGACATCACGCGATGTTTCGGGCGGCAAAAAGCGCTCTCTTGCGGCAAATTAACGCACAAACCTTCAGTCGAGCCGCAGAATTGGAAGACGTGACAACTCGCTCGTGGAGATTGCGAAATTTAGGTAAAGTTGTGGCCGTTTTCGACTCAGACAGTTTCCTACAGCCCGGAAGACAAGGTTCCTTGGGTTTCTGTTTACCGATGTGTGAATGCAGATAATTTCGGCACCGATCAAATAAATATTCAACATTTTCGGGGGAAGATCGTGACATTGACAGGCGATGAAAACGTTGGAGCGACTGTCATAAATATCTGTTGGATCAGGAAAGTATCTCCACGCTATTTCTTGAGCTCGAGCCTGAATTAAGTGTAAACTGATAAAAGTTATGATGTATCTTTGATTAGAACTGCATTTGAGAAAGAGGCGATCTGTGCATTGTCCCGATAAGTAGTAAATAAAACTAAGGCATAGGTTTTATTCAGTAGGCCTAAATAGCGGACATTATTATTAACTCTGTTCATTGATGTCTAGAAATGATTGCTGATTAGTGACAAACAGTCACCTGATTAATTTTATAATAAATAAAGCCTAGATAAGAATCTGTGAATTGATTATTAATAAGATGGACTCCGACAGTGATACAGACAGTGACAGGAAGGCAGAATTGGAAGAAGACAAGGGAGGTCTTAAAGGAAGTGTTGCCATAGAAACGACCGACGGTTCTACAGACTTTGACCTGATTTTAATGCATAAACAAATGACAAAGATAGCACAACTTCTAGAGTGCCAGCATAATACTTTGACAAACTTAGCCGAAGAGCTAAATACAGTTTCTAAGCAACAGGACCGACTTACTTCCCGCCAGAATGAAAGTGAAGCAAGGTTTCAGTCCCTAACTGATGGTAAAGTGGGTGGTGGAGCTTGGGGAAATGTTGAGGAATCGAACCCAGATAAGTACCCATTTAGTGGGGCTGTCGTGAACTTAACAGCCACCGCAGACATATGTCCAATATCGGCCCATCCTGAGGAAGAAGGTAACCAGAGAAGCTCACACCCTAGGTTAGGATTCGAACCCGCTTCCATTGACACCAAAACCCTTGACCTAGGACCCGGCTTTCCTCAACCGCGCTTAAGGGGGCGCGCAACAGTAGAGCCCATTAATTTGGGGGTGGAAACGGCAGGACAGGCGGCGCCCCCGCGCGTCACAGCATGACCGTCCATGTGCACTTTAAGCCCTGACTATGGCACACCCAGACCCGCGCAGTTTTGAGGAGCTCGTATACATATACGTACGTAGCTATATATAGGTTACAGCTGGGGCCTGATTAATAAATGTGGCTATTCTGTTCCTGTTCTCAAAAACTGTGGGGCTCAGCCAAGGTCGTAGATAGCCAGGATTTGATTTGGGGTCGGGGTTCTTCAGTTTCCCGTTCCAAAAAACTGATGAACTTTTTTAGTCATCCGACCGAAATCGATCTTCGGAAAAATGTCACAAATTCATTCTATTTTTTCACATTTTTCATTTCGGGGGTGTTTTCATGGTTTTATTTCATGGTTTTTACATCATGCATGTGCTAATAAATGCATCTATTATTTTTTGCTTTTCCCATTTCGGCGGGTGTTCAAACACCCAAAACACCCCTATAGGCTAGATATACGGCCTTAATTTGACTCGATCAGCTCCACAGAATCGATCACAACAAAGGGACACATGAAATTTTATAGTTTCGACATATTAAGCCTATCTCTGTTCTAAAAACACTATTTTTGCATCACTAATTTTATTGGACTGATTTTTGGACATGATTGATAATGATACATTATTATAGACTTGTGGAATTCGTATTGATATAGGGCCTAGGCCCTATACGGCTTCTCCTTGTTTTGCAATTATTTGCGTCACTAACTTCGCTACTGCTATGACAATTATATGGCTCTGTAGGCTATACTATATGACGACATCTTGATCTACACTTTACAGCATTTCTGTTACGTATACGCTACGTCATTTTAGGCTATGTATAGCCGAGTAGGCCTACAAATAGTGTCACGTTGCTGGAATGATGAAAAATATGCTGCCCGTATAATTAGGCTATGTAGGCCTATTATGACGACCCTCCTTTGTTCTGCCAGCAGTTTACGTCATTATAGGCTATAACTATTTAATATGGATAGTGCTACGCTGCTATAACAATGGCAAATACGTCTACCGATAGGCCCTATATATATAATATTATAATATAGCTTCCCAGACAGCCTGCCTCATCGTCCCGATGATGGCCCACCAGCGGAAAGCATCTTAATACTGTAGGGGTCGGTTAAATATGGGCCTTCCCCAATTTGCCACCACCTCAGTGATGGTCGATAAACTTCGTGGGCAATAGTCTGACACTTGATGGGCCACGCATTTTCGGCAGGCCCAGCACTGGGCCAGCAGTTTGCCTGACTCTGCCATCGTGTAGCAGAGACTCGATCCGGGTCGTGCCAGTCACAGCCTGGGTGGGAGGCTTGGAGGGGCAGGGCGCTGCCGTGAATTCAATAGGGGAAAAGGGTGGGGAGGCGTGGGGAGAGGAGGTCGCAGCGCAGCCCAGGTTTCAACTTCATTGGCTTCAAACAATGGGACCTCAGTAGGCTATTTAGCAACGGCTTTCCTTACACGTGCGCAGCAAGGGTCATCCTGGCGCCAACTATCTCTTATAATAGTATGACTGGTGCTTTGTAGGCAGGCTAGAGAGCAAGTATATGATGCATAGTCTACATGTACAAACATACAGATACACATACATGCATGCATACGTACGTACATATGTACATGCATACACACGTACATACATACATACATACATACATACATACATACATACATACATACATACATACATACATACATACATACATACATACATACATACATACATACATACATACATACATACATACATACATACATACATACATACATACATACATACATACATACATACATACATACATACATGGCTATAGTCCTCATAGCATACATGCATGCATGACTAAATATAATCTCATCATAATCGTAATGGGCCTATACTCATCTTCTTGTATGACCACGGACACTACGGATTAGAGAGATCTATATAAATAAAGAGTCTGTCTGTCTGTCCGGAATGCATTTCCATAGTTTTTGAGCTTTTCACTCCAAACCCTCGAGCGCTACTGTGTAGGTCTCGGCATGAGACACCCCAACGAGGGGTTGGCGATTCTCTACCACCATAGGGGCCAGGGTGAGGGCGAAACTTCCTTTTTTTCTCCACTTTTGCAGCAATTCTTCTCAAACTTTGTACCTAGACAGAGGGCCATCAGAGCCACCCGGTGGAGTGTTTGGCGAATCTCTGCCACCATTGGGTGGGAGGTTGCAAAAACCCTAATTTCCGCTATATATTTCCATTCCCTTGCCATAGTTTCACAGTTAGATTTTTACGCGGGCCGCCTCGCCTCTACTCAGCCCACACCTCGGTCCGCAGGGCCGGTTGGGGCATGGGTGGGAGCGTGAGGGCGGTGGGGGAGAAATATTTCCCGAAAACCGAAATTTCACGGGTAGCGTACCGGTCGAGGTCGGAGTGTGGTGTGGTGGGTGGTGGGTGGAGTGGGATGGTGTGGGGTGGGGATGGTGGTGGAGGGAATTTTCCGAATACACAAATTTCACGGGTGGCGTACCTGCGGAGGTCGGAGTGTAGTGTGGTTTGGTGGGGTCGGGGTGGTGGGTGGGTGTGTGGTGGGTGGGGTTAAAGAGGGGTGGGAAGTGGGGGAGGGGTGGGAAGTGGGGTTGGACTTCGGGGTGGGGAGGGCTGTGAGGTATGGGGAAGGGGAGTGGGGAGGAATTTTTCCGAAATTCAAATTTCACGGGTGGCGTACCGGTGGCGATAGGTTTTAGTGCGGTGGGGGTGTTGTGGGATGCCGTGGAGTGTGGTGTGGTTGTGACCGGGAGCGGGTCGTATCCTAAATTTCCCGGGCAACGCCGGGTACTCCAGCCAATTAACATTATATATATAATTATGTGTGGCATAATTTTTTTTAATTTGAATTGATTACGGCGTTGTATACGGGAACAGGTTGGAAAAGACAGAGTTAGGCCTATACCAAATGAAATGCACTGGCTGGAGAAATGCGATTTCGGAAATATGTTTCAGATATCTCGAGCCCTTCGAATAACGGAAACCCCATTGACGCAACGCAGCGCTCGTGAATAAGTGGGTTCCCCGCGCTTGGCTTTCGAGTAGTGCTTTAGAAGTTTCGAGTTTACGATTAGCCTACGATAAGAAACCACATTTAGCATCCTTTCTTCCTTGCAGCATAATTGTATTTTCATAATTGTTATTCTTTACCGTAATTAGTAAGAAAAAATCGGCGAATAATTTAAAGCGCTGATAGTTCGAACGTTTGCATTTAATAAAACACTCTTACTTACTTAAATAAGCGAGTGCGCAATGCGCATGTATGCGCGCGGAATACCAAAAGAACTGTAGTAATTGTAATAAATGTTTTTAGATTTTGTTTGCTTTTGCAATTTATTGCAGGACTTCAACACGGTGAGTTTATAATTCGATTTGTACCGATATAATTCTTTGTCACATGAATAAATCACTTTGATGCGGATCTAATCACGCCGCATACCTTGACCCTAACCGACCCTTGCAACGCGGTCGAAATCCCCCAATTTCGCCCGAATCTCCGAAATTGATTTTCACAAAACCTAAAGATTTTTACACACCAAACTGTGCTTTTAGCAACACTTAATGGGTCCATTAATCGATGTATTCAGTTTAACTAAAAAAAATCGGGGTTCGACCGCTTTCTACTAAAAAAAACTTTTCGGGAGATCGGATGCTTGTATTTTTCTTATCGTTTTGGCTTCGGGCTGACTTCAAAACGCGAAACCTGGCCCTTACCGACCTTCATGATGCCTATTGATGAGAAGGTAACCCCGAAAACTGCGTGCCTGTCCATGCAAACAGTATGGCCGCCCAAGAGATCGCTAAAATAGAGCGGAGGCCTTATAGGTCGCATCCCATGATGCAGCGTGCTCAGAAAGTAATTAAGAAAAAACTAGCACGTGTTTTAAGTAAGCAAATGGGACATTTTGTTGAAATACAGCAATAGGAGACTTTCCCAAAATAAGCTTTTAGCGAATCTTTTCATCAATCTCATGGTAAACGTGTATTTTAGCGTCTTAAATATTATTATTCGCCATTGCGTGGGTCAGAGTTGGCCGAATACAAGTCGGATTGACGACAAGAATTCTTGCTAAGTTGAAGTTGGATTGGTGAAAATAATGTTTAGCTTGAATAGAAGCACTTGGCAAATATTTATGAAAACAAGCTAGCAGAAATCGAAGTTGGATAGGTGGGCAATAAATTTTTATTGAAATAGAAGAGTTGAATTGATGAAAAAATTGCTGCCTGACTGGATGCCAGATATCAAGATGAAACGAATTCTTGCCTAAACAGAAGCTTGTTGGATGCGATGGGTTTTGCCAAACTAAGATTGATTAAAAATTGCTGTGATGAGCAAATAATTTACAACGCTATCAATATACGATTGCTAATTCCGCTTCTATTTAAGCAAAACTTATTTTTTATCAGATTTTGTATTGTATCTATAGGCGCTGCCACCTCTTGCAGAAGGACTATTCAGAGGCATTCTCAGCTTGAAAACTATAGGGTTGCATCAATTGTAGACTTACAATTCTGATAATGATGACTCTTATTAGGATGACTGTTTGTTTTCTGTTTAGGGTAATATGGCTGTAAACAACTAAAATAGAGCCCTGCGACCTATCAGCCACACACCATGATGCAATTTGCTCGGTGAGTAAGTGCACCTGCTCGTACTAACTTTAGGAAATTTTCGATTAAGTGCACAGGTCCAAAGGGTGGAATAGAATTCCTCAAAATCTTCGTTGCAACCCTAATCTTAATTCTTTTAAGCGCCATTTGCATTTGTGGTTAACTGGACTGAAGTATTAGCTCCCCCTATATACACTAATGGCACTTCTATTCCTTTCTTTTTCTTTCTAGTTAAGGTTTATTTCTTTTTTATTGTATTCCTTTTCTTAGTTAAGGTTTGATAGTTTAACAACACCATGTTGTATTGACTGTGGATGTTTATGTTTTAGTTAAGACTGCATCATGTGTATTTCCAGATTGTAAATGCTTAACATGATACTTTCCTATCTACCATCTTGTATCTGAAAGCGTTCCTAGGCCCTGGTTGCCCTACCAGTGGGACTTCTAATCCCTTCTGGGTTTTCGGTTGTAACCAACTGTTTTGTATATACATACTTCGCAAAAAACTTTTTGTTATCTTCGTGCAATAAAATTGATGGTTGCGGTTGTTTCATCTTCTGTCATCTGGGTGTCATCTTCAGCCCTTTGCTGAGCACTTGTAGTTTTTCTTATTTCCTATGTGCTCTCATGCTCAGAGCACCTCTGAATAGCTAGTCTGTAAGAGGTACTTTATAAATTATAATATGCAATACAAGTAACAGACACATATGGTATTGCACGATATTGTGAGATATGCATAAAATAGTAAATTCAGCATAACTGCATGTGGCCTACATGCTAGTGTTCGTGTCCAGTCCACATTTGGACCGGTGGCTGTGGGCATGGCCTAATGATGTAGGCCAACGATGTCCAATAGCTGTCTAGGTGACCCGTCACACAGTCTTCAGGATTACCCTGTGTTGAATTTGCATTATTGTTGAGCCAAGTTGAGATGGTTGTAAATAGGTCGACGATGAATAACTGTCAATGAAAGGCGTACTTTGCCATATGAAATATATACAGATCAAATGTTTTTAATTGACAGGTGGTACGAATGCATGTTCCATCCTTGCCAGAAGGCCTTGACCTACCAATGGACAGTATGAGAGTTGTTCATCACATGGCTGCCCGACTCGCATGTGAAACTGGCTTGAAGAAAAATCTGGTAAATAGTTACTTCAAATCAGTAACAGTAACCTTTGATCAAAATAGGCCAGTGACCTATGATTAAAATGGACCATTTTGGATCACCTCAATTCAACAAATGTTTCAGAAAGTTCCAGGTTGACCATCTCAGATTTAAATGAAAATTTCACAGAATGTTTATTAATTTATTAGAGGAAACTATGCCAAATTTTAGCTGAATGTATTGTTTCAAAAACGTTGTGAGTTCACCTAGTTTTTGATGTTTTGAAACTCGCGTCTAAATTTGTAATGACACTCGGAAGCTCATAGCTTCATTAATATTGCAGATAACTTTATGAAATATTGTCAGGATGTTTAGTCTTTGTTATTTAGATCGCATGCTTAAGACAAGAATGATCCGTGTTGAAAACTCAACTTTATTATGACTCAACTGAAACATGTGGTAAAAAAAATAACATAACTTGCTTATTTGTGATGATCATACTTTGCAACCCCGGTGTGGCCAGATTGTTGTTGCATTGAAGGTTTTAACAAACTCTTGATAATAATGTACTTGCTCTACAAAAATATGCAAAAGTTTTCATTTCTAATACATGTCTACTGCCACATGACCTTCAAAAAAGTCGATGATCATCATGTTTGTTAGGTCCTAGAACAATGAAATTTGCATCATTGGAAAGTGAAGCTCAGATACTCTTAAGTTAACCAAAATTTGTGATGGTGTCTCTTCTTGTTCATGCAATACTTTAATTTCAATAGCTGCAGCGTTTTCTGCATTCGTGAGTTTATTATGGAGTCAATACCATGGCATTATATTGTGAAATAATCTCTGTAATAAGTCACTTTACTCAGAGTTCAGTCTTCATCACCTCCCTCAGTTCTTGAAGTTATTTGGTGGACATCTACCTTAATGACATGAGGGAAGATACATCTTAAGATATATACATGTCTCAATAGATGCAAAATTTTGGCATTTGTGTAATATTTACAAATTATAAGATTTAAAATCACCAATAGTACCACTCAGTTTCTTGCAAATTGGGAAAGAGCACAACAAACTGATTACATGAAAACAATTTATCAGTCCACTAGTTCATTTCCTGGCCTAGATGTGACAGTACTAACTTTGTCGATAATGCCATTTCTCATGATTAGTTTTGTGCTAAATGACTTACAAAATGGTAGCTTGCTCAAATGTTGAGATATTCTGTTGGCATTTGCACTGCTGGTTCGTTATTTTGCTTGTAGTTCAATTAAAAATTTCTCTAGAAGAATCGAAGTGTTGTGATTTTTGTGTGGCTAATTTGATGTGGAAAGACCAGTTAATTTTATGAAATTTTCTCGATATTTTGTCTTGGCCCTTACATGAAAAATGCCATAAAAACTAATGATCGGTGTTGGAAATTTCAGTATTATGCCGTATTTTAAAATGATAAACAAATTCTTCTCTGATGACATGCTTTGCAGCCCCGTCCGAAATATTAATTTTTACAGCAAAACTGATCACGAGAAAACATCATGATCCACAACGTTTGGACTGTCATATCTAGGCCAGGAAATGAAGCACAGGACTGATTTTGTTTACGTAATCAGTTCCTTTTGCTCTTTCGCAATATGCAAGACACTGGGTGGTACTATATGGTGATTTTTAATTAAGAAATTTGAATATATTGCACAAATGCCAATTTTCATCTATTTGGACAATGGACACGTATATTGTGTAAAATATCAGATATATCTTCTTTGATAACCATAATAACTCACTAAGTTAGATATCTTCCACATAACTCGAAGAACTGAGGGATATCAAGAGACTGAAATCTGAGTAATCTGACTTATTTCAGTGATTATTTCGCAATATGATGCCATTCTATTGACTCCATAATAAACTCGCAAATTCAGAAACGCTCCGGACCCGACCACACCTAAATAAGACAGTTTTAAGGTTCTTAAAGAACAGAATATTTAAAAAGTGACCCCTGGACACTAAGCACAGTGAAAAAAAGGAGGCCATTCCAGGTTGTGGGACCAGCGACAGAGAATGAACTATGCTGTCGGAGAGCAGTCCGCGAACCAGAAGTTCAGCCTCGTTTGCCGATCGAAGGGTGGGTCGACGTTGAACACCAAAGGGGAAAACAGTTCTCGAAAATATATAGTTAAGCTAGTCCCTCAATGCACCGCCCAACCAACACACAGACCCTGTACACAATCTGCTGCTGCATTTGAAATTAATTAACATATTGCTCGAGCAAGAAGAGACACTATCACAATTTTTTTAAACTTACAGCGTGGAGCTGCTCTTTCCAACGATGCGCATTTTCATTGCTCCATGACCTAACAAACATTATAATCTTCGATCTAAAAAAATTGTCTTGGGGAGACAATTTTCCATTTTGGAAGACCATGAGGCAGTTGACATGCATCAGAGTAGAAAATCTTTGCATATTTTTGTAGTGCAAGTACATTAGTATCAAGAGATTTTAGTCTGGAATGCAACCTCGATCTGGCCACACCAAGGCTGCAAAGTATGATCCTCAGACATTCACAAGGTACATTAAATTACCATTTTTCAGTTGGGTCATAATATTTGAGTTTTCAACACTATTCGTTCTACTCCTCAGCATGTCATCTAAACAACAAAGACTAAACATCTTGAAATTTCATACATTTATCTACGATGCTAATGAAGTTATGAGCTTCTGAATTTCACTACAAATTTAGACGTGAGTTCCAAAACGCCAAATACGAGGTCGCCCGGACCTCTTTTAGATTTAATATATTCAAAATTACTTAAGATATTCAGCTAAATTTGGCTTGTTTCCTCTATTAATACTATAATAAACACTTTGTGAAATTTTAGTTTATATCTGAGATGGTCAACCTGCAACTTTCTGAAACATGTGTTGAATTGAGATGGATTGACCCTGATGCATATCCAGTAACCAATATAAATTTGTGTGGTTAATTTCCTGTGGATTATATGAATCTGGTTTTGTATTAGTGCCTGTATACATGTATATTCAAAATTTCATTTAGAAGTTTGGTTCTCATGCCTTTAAAAAAATTTATGCCATTTTTGCCTAGTGTTTGCAATCGACAGTCATTGCCAAAAGTTTGCAACCGGCATATTTTAATGAATTAATTCACTGAAAAACAAGCAACTTTTGAAAAATACAGATCTGTTATTTACAATGTCTAAAGTGCCTATTCTATGTATAATGTCATCACGCACCACTGGGAAAGAAAATCAATACTTGCAAGTGAATCGTTAATCTGTATTTATGATTTATTTTTGTGAAAGTTCCTTATTTTGGCCAGCCTCCATCGAATAAATCACCGATGGACATCGACACAAAGACAGTGCCAAAAATAAATCATTATTTCCATTGTTTTGTCTACATGTATGTCTCATTTAATGTCACACAATAAGAAATAACACTGCGGATCAGTATTTGCAGCAATTATCTGTTTTTAATAATCGTTTGAATGATTGGGCCAGTTTTTGCAGAACTCAGGTGTTATCTAGCATACACACTGACACAGTTTTGATTCAGTTGAACAAGTCAGCCTTAGAAGTGGGATAATGCAGAGAGAACTTCTACTGCACATGTACACTGTACACACATTCTCAATAGTGTTCAAGTCTGGACTGTGCTACCAGTTCATGGTTCCAGCAGTGGAATGCCATTCTGCTTCAGGCAGGATTTGTCGGCCTTTGTGTCATGATACGGTGCTCCATCCTGTTGGAAGCGACTGATGTTTTCATATGAAAGAACATTCACACAATTCAACAGTTTCTACAGTTCCTGCAGGTATGTGAAACAGCTGCCTAACCTAAGGCATAATCCCAAGCATGTCATACCGAAATAGGCATCGAATGTCATGGTATGGGGGCGCAGTGCTGGTTGCTGGAAAGAATGGATTCTGGATAATGTCAGAGAACACCATGATAAATGGAACCGCATATCATAATATTTTAAAAGAGAAACTGCAAAACCTAATCACCATCCATAATATCAGCCACTTCCAAAAGGATTTGGTACTAAGGCCGTCAAATCTCGCCTGAGGCAGAAGGGCACTCCACTGCTGAAGCCATAACCTGATATCAGTCCAGACTGGAATATTATTGAGAATATGTGGAACAGAAGGTCTCTGCCACTCCTGGGGCTGACTTGATCAACTGGATCAAGGCTGTGTACTACATTGTATAGTGTGTTATATAACACCTGAGTTATGCCGAAAACTGGTCCAATCAGTGCATTCAAACTGTTATTGAAAAAACAGGTTATCACTGCAAATACTGAACTTCAGTGTTATTTGTTATTGTGGTAACATTAAGCAACTCACCGACAGTAAACAACAATGGAAATAATGATTGATTTTGGACACTAGGCCTATGTGTCGATGTCAATTGGTGATTTATTGGTGTTTTACGAAGGAAACTGGCCAAAATCGACGCTTTCACATTTATAATTGATTTATTATTACTGATAAAAGATTAAATTTGAAGTATTAATTTGTTCCCCAGTGATGACATTATACATCAAATAGGACCATGTAAATAATCTGTATTTTTCAAAAGTTCCTTTTTACAGTAATATATTCATTAAAATATGCAGTCGCAATCTTTTGGCCATGACTGTAAGTTAGGGTTGTCCAGAAAAACAAAAAGTTTCAGAAAACACCCATACTCAATTTTTTCCCATGATTTTATTCATGTGTGGCCTACAGATATTTTTTTTACAGAATTTTAAAATGTCATCCTAGGGTCCCTCATGACCCCTGAACTTAGGGACCGATTTTGGTAGAAATTGCACTGTATTTTCAATACGAACAACTGACAGCAAAGCAGATAGAACTCACAGTTGCCCCAATTTATACACCAAACTGATTTAATTTCCATTACTCTTGACTAATCAGCAATAAAACAAGTTGAAATGTACTATCTGAGCATTATAAGGGGCCGTCCATAAATGACGTCACGCAATTTGGGACGATTTTTGACCCCGAGCCCCCTCGTTACACGTCGTCACAAAATTCATACGATATCTAGTAAGAAACTGTCACGAATAGTCACAGATGTGTGACCCGGCCCCTCCCCGAGGTGTGTGACGTCATTTATGGACGGTCCCCAATGAAGTACCAATACGTACACGCCGAAGGAGTAGCATCATATGGTTCGCATCCCTATTTCTCACATAATGTTAGTAATGCGACTGTTGTGAATGCCTTGACACAAAGCTTATATGCCTAAAGCTGTTGACTCTCCAACAGCACCCAGATTTATTTGTAGTGAGTTGCTTAATGTCTTCTTGTCAAAAGTTTGGAATTGCTTCATGTGCTCTTTGACAACCTGCAAAGGCCATGAAGGATCTTTGTTCAAGATCGGTCGTATTAATGATTGCAAAGTATGATACTAAGCTTCAGTCCACGCTCAGCTGTGTCGTTTGCTGATGGTCCAGCAAGATGATCTCCCGCTTTGTCCATGACATGATTGATTTCAGTGTAGTTGATAATGGTAGTTACCAATACTGAAATTGATTTACATGGCAACCACCAATGATACCAAGCCCCAGAGCAAGAATCTTCAGGGTGGTTGGAGATTTCAACCTTCGAGTCTTTCCTACAGACCCATTGTAAGGTATGTTTTTCACTCACCAATTCCTAATGGATCATAGGCCAACCCACCCCGTTATTTGTCCACAATTCTCACACTCGTGGCACCTCACCGAAGAAATTTCAGTGTAGCTGATAATGGTAGTTACCAATACTGAAATTGATTTACATGGCAACCACCAATGATACCAAGCCCCATTTGTTCCATTTGTACTTTTGAGCAAAAATCCCATGATGGCAAGAATTAGCGACTCGATTGCTAGCAACGCCACTGTATGCCTGAGACCATCTACAAGTTTCGATTGGTCTTGCCTTCAAACAAGTTGCTCACGATACATGCTTAACGAAACTTTACTGACCCAGAATAACCCACTCTGTTCTGACTGCTGGATATCACCAATGACTGGCTAGTTAAGCCAGCCAATCAATGGTCATGTGACCAGACATACATCTCAGCTGAGAAATTGTTTCGTGCCGTAAAAGTTGTAAAGGACACAGCTGAGCATGGACTGAAGCTTAGTATCAGACTTCGCAACCATTAATACGACCGATCTTGAACAAAGATCCTTCATGGCCTTTACAGGATGCCGAAGAGCACATGAAGCTATATACCAAACTTTTGACAAGAAGACATTAAGCAAGGCACTACGAATAGTGTCCCGTAATCATAGTCTGGGTGTTCTTGCAGAGTCGACATCTTTAAGCATATAGGCTTTACGTACGTGAAGGCATTCACAACAGTCGCATTACTAACATTATGTGAAAAATAGGGATGCGAACCATATGATGCCTGTGGCGGGTACGTTTTGGTACTTCATTGGGGACCGTCTATAAATTACGTCACGCACCTCGGGGAGGGGCCGGGTCACACATCTGTGACTATTCGTGACAGTTTCTTACTAGATATCGTATGAATTTTGTGACGACATGTAACGAGGGGGCTCGGGGTCAAAAATCGTCCCAAATTGCGTGACGTCATTTATGGACGGTCCCTTATATTGCTCAGATAGTACATATGAACTTGTTTTATTGCTGATTAGTCAAGAGTAATGGAAATTAAATCAGTTTGGTGTATAAATTGGGGCAACTGTGAGTTCTATTTGCTTTGCTGTCAGTTGTTCGTATTGAAAATGTATTTTCCCATGGGGAATGTACTGTAAGATGCTCATTGAAAATACAGTGCAATTTCTACCAAAATCGGTCCCTAAGTTCAGGGGCCATGAGGGACCCTAGGATGACATTTTAAAATTCTGTAAAAAATATCTGTAGGCCACACATGAATAAAATCATGGGAAAAATTGAGTATGGGTGTTTTCTGAAGCTTTTTGTTTTTCTGGACAACCCTACTGTAAGTACTATGACACTCCTTACAATATTTTAATTATGAGCACCACTGGGAGCAACAAGCATTGGTAAGAACTGATCATCTAGTCTTATACACATTGAGGTTTAAAACAATATTCTGTGACTGCCTTGCCAAGATCTGATCTTGTATAGTATTTTGTTTTCGTTGTGCTGCTCACTAGTATCAAGGGGTCCTTTGCACTGAGAGCACCTTGGATTAGTTTGTACTGTAAGATGCTCTTTGTAAATCCATGAATATAATAGAATTGCACATTTCCAGGTACTAATCTTTTATGAGCATGTGAAAACATTTGGTTAAGCATGTTTTATCACATTTCCCAGATGCATTCTGTATGCCACTCATTGTGGTAAAGCTGGTTCTTTCTACCTTCATGCATTCTGTGCATTTGCTGGATACAGAGTGAGGTTAACAGAAATGCAAAATATTTGCAATCATTTCTGTGGCCCTCATTGCTACAACGCCATGAATATTTGCCGATTAAGACTAGCAATTTTGTCTCTTGGCCACTTTTGCACCCATATAAGTGCAAAACTATCTGTTTCAATCCAAAATGGTTGATACAATCAGAAAGTACACCAAGAGTTGAACAAAATCACCAAGTTTTGTAACTCTATGTGCATTGATTACTGATATTCTGGCCTCTGAACTAGGCACCACGTTTGAACATGTTGCGATTGCTTAACCCCCTCTGCATCTGACAGAGGTAAAATACAGATTCATAGTGATAGGTTTCTAAAACTTTGAATATGATGCACAAACATATAGAGCTACAAAATGGCAAAATTACTGCCAAATCTGAGATAGGTCCGTTTTAAAGGTACCCCACATATTTGATGATTTCACATTTACAGCTTGTAGTACTATCATTGCATTTGTGTCTGACTTAAGTAGACATTTGTTGGTGTGGTCTAGTTGATGGAAGTCCCTCAAAAATATTTTGGTCTTTTTGCTTGTTTTATTTGGTATTATTTTGGACCAAGAGCTAGCTTGCACTCGGCATATAAACCTGCTATGCCGAAACTCTTACTACCAGTTGTGCCAGCTTAAGATAGTCTCACGCTTTATAGATTTTGGTGCTACCTCTATCTTTGTTCACTCTTTTGTAGTTTTTACTACTGCAGCATGGTACTGCCCGCTGACCGAATTGGTTATCTGAAACAGGTCCTCCACTCCGTGGCACAGCTTGTTGGCCGTATAACAAATTTGGTCGTGTCTCATCTTCTATGCGGGATGTTTTACATTGCCTTCCTTCTCCACAGCATATTGCATACAGGGCCTGTGCGTTGGCTAGGCGGTGCATTGATAGACTGGCTCCACCGTATCTGCAAGAACTCTGTTGTTCCATCTTGTTTGTTCAGCGTTGATCCGTCTTTCGATTGGTGAACCAAGCTGAGCTGGTTCCCTGCTCATCATCATCAATATCCTTAGGCTCAATGCCCATAGGAGTCCGACACCACTCTCTGTCCGAGTCTGTCTTGCATCATGTTGCCCAGCTTCAACCGGTCCGGTCATCAGGTCTGCTCCATACCATTAACATCTTGGAGCAGCTAGACCACCTTGTCTGATTGAAGAGAATATTTTGGAAGAGAGGCATGAAGGACAACCTGGGTCAATGACCGTATGTGCTCCATGCTCTCTCCGACTCTCTCCACCGGTCTGCCCTGACCGGCCTGTGCATGTTTGCTCCACATCATGACACCTTGAAGCAACTGGGTCGCTATGTCACTTGTGTAGTGGTTTTTGGAGATTTCAATCGTCTTGGTCTTTTACTGCCAGCGTATCGCCACCCATCTTGCAAACCTTCCTCCTTTAGTCCAGGCTTAGGACCGGCACAGGGACGATGTTGGTTCCCTGAGGCGGAGGATGGATGCAGCTTAACGTCGTGCCCAGGACCTGCTCACAGACTTTTATCCGACAGGGTTGTTCATTCTGTCGCTGGTCCCACAACCTGTTACACTGTGCTTATTTCCCAGGGGTCACTCCTTAATAACCTCAAAACTGTCTTATTTAGGTTGTGGTGGAGTAACCTATCTTGAAGAGATGCTATATAAAATTTCTGAAATAAATATTTAGTTATTGATGTACAGTGTTACACAGAAAAAATTTAAAAAATGCAAGGATGGAAAATATAGAAATAACGGCAATATAGAAATTACGGCAGATAAAGGTGTGCTATAGGGGGGAGTCAGCCACCCAAAAATTTATTTTAAATCTCAATATTAATAAGAAAGTGCTTAAAACGTACTCTTGAAATGTTAGAAATTGCCTCTAGAAGACTCGGGGAATTCTTAAGTCATATTTGAGTGGCCACCTTGTATATTTATTTAGTTTCAGTGTATATTTGGGTGGGACATTGGATAACACATTGGCGTGAAGATCAGTGATGCTGAGTTTGATTCTCAAAGTCTCCATAGGATAGATGTGCTTTGTAGGATGCTAATAGTTCCATTGCTGGCTGTCTGTTCTGTTAGTATTTAAGATCGATGTTTATTAAGATTGTTTCATGTAATCATACTGCGTTTGCCAGTATGAATTCAATAAAGAAAATGTTTTTTTGGCCACTCTGTACAGTGTATATGTAATTATTGTAATCGTACATTTATATAGCGCCACTTCAAGAGAACTCCTCAGTATGTGTGTAAAAACTTACTACATGGCAACATTTGAGCATCTCATGAAAGTGTTGTGTTGGTTGGGCCAGTATTGGTGTAGGATCACTTTTTGTGGAATAATAATTACATTGCTCATTTTGACCCAAGGAAAGGCTACATTGTTTTAACTTACTTGCTTTTGTCATTACCGCTGTAGATGCTGTTCACACGAATGAACCAGCTGTCTCTGCAAATTACGCAGAAATCGTGGCTTCGAAGGACAAGACATACAGCGTTTGGAAGGAAAAGACGTTATGAACTGTCGGTGTTACGGCGGTCATTGGCTGGTGATGGTCTCACACTTCCAAATGAGCATGACATTGATCTTGAAGTGGAACAAGAGTGCCCATTGAGCAGCGAGGAGGATCCTGAGGATCTGAGAGCTGCAGGAGAGGAGTGTTAAATTCCTATCATCCACATGGAGTGGCATTATCTTCCAACCTCGAACCAAATCCATCGGCTATTCCCTCCATTCGCAAGCCCTTGACCGCGCAAATTGACTGATGCGCAAAGAAGCTATTGCTATAATGCTCTCTTGCGTTGGTATTTACTAGAACAGCTAGAAAGCTGGGGGTGCTACAGGATGGAACTTTATTCTCTGTTTAGTGAAATTATAATTCTATCTAGCTGCATTCTAATAATGTATTGCATTATTGTATATTATGGCATCATATATATCGTCTTGTTTATTTTAATTTTCAACTATTTTAATTGTGTATAGATAGATGTATTTTGTCAATTTATATAATTGTTTGCATATATTATATATATATATATATATATATATATATATATGTATTTGTTTAATATAATGGGGACGGGTTGGGGTAATGGTAGCACTCTGGCACAAAGAGTGCATGGACGCGGTTTTTCTCCCCTCTACCCTCCCAAAAGTCCACTCAACCTTCCATTCAGCAGATTCATTCATTCATTTCAAATACTTATATAGCGCTTCTTCAAGAGTAACTACTCAGAAGCGCTCCCGACCCAACCACGGTTAAAAAGAATAGTTTTAAGAGCAGAGTAGAACGTAGTCTCAAAGGCTCTATGCACAAGATGTAGTTCCACAGGAAGCCCAGATGATGTAATTAAGCTGAGCAGTAAGACGTGATGGAAGCTTTGCATGGCTGTCGTTAGTTAAATTCGACTCCTGCAATGACTTGTTATTGCACGAGTCGTTCATACCCTGAATTGTGATCACAATGCAGTTTGAAATTAAACGAAGATATTCGATATTTTATTATTTTAACTAATGCCACAGTGTGATTGAAGTTAGTGTCATTTGAACTAATGATCACAAGGTAAAGGATTAAAATTTAACCGGCAGTCATGCAAGGGTCGATAATGCCCTGCTCATGTTACCAGTGCATCTGCCCAATGTAAGGCTGAGCCAACCCTTGGGTTAGCATTGGGAACCTATACTCTGTTCGTGCACTCTATATACCAGAGTTTTTCTCTTAGATACTCTAAAGCTCCCCTTAACTTGTGTTATTTATTATATGGTTTAATATTTCATTAAGAACCAGGTTTTTCATTGTTTATGAAATTGGTGCGAAAGTTTTTAAGCGTGTAATGTCTACACACTGCAGTTATATAAAATTATGAATACGTTTTCACAAGATTAATATTGTTAAGGTTGCTACTTCTCTTTTTTATCCAGTTACTGTTATGTTTCTGTGGTTACTCATTTAATTTTAGATGGACACATTTATTATGTTAGTGTTGTTGCTGATATTTGTGTTGTTATACTAGATATACCATCTGCTTTTTGTTTGTTTGTTTGTATGTGTACATGTTATAGCACCCCTTCAAGCTCACTATATATCTACTCAGGGGCGCTCCCGGCTGCAGAGCGGACACTGCAGGGGAGTTTCACGCCGAAGCGCTGAGCAATTGCGAGTGAAGGACTTGCCCAAGGTCCCTTTGCGGCGACGTGAGGTGGATTTGAACCTCGAACCTTCCAGCTTCAAGGCAACGACACCACCGCGCCCCACGATGGCAGATGGCATATCCACATTTGTGAACAAAATTTGTCTTTTGCTACCCATGCATGTAATGCTTAAATGTGCAAAGATTATATTGTCTGAGTGTAAATAATAGCACAGCAACTGTTTGATTATTTGAGAGCTATATCCAATGCCCTAGCTTATCTTTGAATTGTGCAAAGTACAGTTTTAATGACACATGCTTTGCGTTTCAGTAAATATTCTTCTTAGTTCTCTGCCGTCAGGCAGGTTCGTATGTCCAATGACGCCACGTGTATCTGTTCTGTGCATCCTCCTTTAGCCCTCTGTAACCGTCCTTTGTCATCACTCAGTCCAGTAGCATTGTTCGTGGTCTTCCTCTTGTCTTTTCCCCTCCATTCTTCCTTCTATATTGTCTCTTACTATGGTGTCCGCCTCCATATTGTCCAGCCGCAGTATTTCGTCGTTCGTCTTGTGCTCCGTCCAGCTGACACGCTCCATTCTTCTCCAAATCCCCTTTTCGAAAGCTTCAGTAAATATTACTGTTTGTATATGCAATGATTGTCAACGGGCGGTGTCCTGAATACTTGCTGAAGATGTATTTTAAAGAAAATTTCTATTTTTCTTGCAATAAGTATGATGTTTTAATCTTAATTATTATTCGTAATATGCTGGTGTGTTTAAGTCAGGGTATTGTGATAACTAGAAATAATATTCAATCTAATATCTTGTTATGGACAAAATGGATATCTAAGAGTGATTTGCTAAGACATAAGTGTTTTCATTCATTATTAGTAATTTAGTACTCAAAAACTGTAAAAGATATAGTTAAAATATAGCCCTAATTTAACTAGCTATGAGGATACTATTTCAGGCTGCATTATCTAATTTGTGAGGTTATCAACAGAAGGCAAGTAAGCTCTTTGTGGAACATTTGTTTTGTGTGTGTAGTCATTTCTCAAAAACATTAAAAATTTAATATTCAACGTTCTCATTTTTAGGTAGATTGATTCATTAAGTTTTCAAGTAAATACATGCAAATAAATTCAATTTTTACACGAGTTATTATTTTCATTGAATGTTTTATAATCATCATAAAGATTGTTGTTTCCTGCATTTAAACAAATGGATATTTGTTCTATGTTTTGGTTGCATTTTACTGCTTCTAAGATGAACTATATTGCCCCGATTTAGCTGAACTCCAATCTTTTGGATAAGCTTTTGTTTTACGAGAATCTACAATTTTTGTGTGCATTTTTCATTTCAAGGTTTCTGGATAAATAAATGATTGATATTTTGACAGTTCATAAGTCTTAGTGTTTAAATAGTTGAACTTACATTATAAAATTTATCTGCAGGATGTTCCTTTTGCCATGTGTGTGTATTTAATTATTGTGAAAATTTATTGTATGCATTATTGTCGTGAAAATGTTTTTATTTCTAATACAATGAATGGTGTGAACTTTGTTAAAAATTATTTTCATGGAAACTTGTGTTTTTCTATTTCATGTAAGAGGTATATTTGGGCTCCTGAATAGAAACTCAGAATTCTGTATTCTTGTGGGATTAATTTTGTGATTGGAAATTGCAGATATGCAGAAATTCAGCTGAGAATTTGTTACAGCCACATTTGTAGGTCTACAATTGGTCCTCATATTGCCATTAGAGGCATTGTGAGGGCAGACTGTGGGCAGAATGGTAGTCTCAAGTACATCCAACCTCGTAGCGCCCACAGCGGCCGATCATTTACCAATAGCGGCCCTATAAAGGCCATTAGAGGCAGTGTGGTGGCAGACTGGGGAACAATAGGCGGTCCCTTACTAACGCAAGCGTCGAGCCCACAGCTAGCGATGAATAGCCACCAGCGGGCCTACAATAGCCATTAGAGGCAACGTGGTGGTGGACTGTGAACAATAGGCAGGCCCTTACAAGCACCAATGCCGAGCCGACGGCTAGCGATGAATTGACACCAGCGGGCCCATAGACGCCGACGCCGGTAACAATGAATAGAAGACCGCACTTATACACCGCTGGTCCTGCGGATAAATTCATAGGCGCAGCCTGTGCACCCCGCGGCGTTTAATGAGGCGAAGAATATACGTCGGCCCTGTGGTGGCAAGATCATCCGTTCCCCTTCTGGCCAACGCAATTGGGCCAATAAAGTTTAGATGGGCGCTCCCCTAACGCCGCCTTGACGACGATCCCCAGTTTGCCGCTGTGGGCTAGCAATGTTGGCATGGTACGGGCCCTGCGAATCCTGGCTGTCTGGGTTACTATGACGACCCTTCGATCTTTGTTCTGCAAACACTTTACGTCATTATAGGGCTATATATATATATATATATATATATATATATATATATATATATATATATATATCCTAGTTAATATGTATAGTGTTACGCTGCTAGAACAATGGCAAATAGGTATACCTAGGCCTATATAGCCTGCTATGACGTACGACCCTTCTTGTTCTGCAAACACTATAGGCCTATTAGGCGCCCATCCCTTTTGGAATCCTCTTCTTCAGGATCTGTGACAACGTTGGAGGCATGCGAGCAAAATATGCTAGGCCTATCGTTGATTGGTTCGATGACTTTTAGGCTAAATGGAGACGGCATCTTATTCATCTTGGCATCTTAATTAATTGTAGCTCACTCCGTTAGCCTATAGCCTATCCGCGCTTGATCAACGAGGCCTACTGCAAATGTGAGTAGGCCTAATTAAGCGAGCAATTAAGCAGCCTTCACGTGCATCTCACAACACATAGGTCTACGCCTAAACTCAAGGACTCTATAGGCTAGAATATATAGGCTATAGGCTACAACACAATAGGTCTACAACGAAATGATTAATAACGCGTTTATCCAAAACAAATTTTGCACGAGAGCGAGGGTACGGAGTCTCGATCGTGGTATTAATATGAAATCTTGTCAATATTTTTGCTAAGGCTCGGCTGGGTACTCAGCGGGGTCAGATAGAAGTTTAGTTGTCGACTTGTCGTGACCATAGACATCTCATTTTTGGGTCGGTGGGCTTTAAGATGTCTATGTTGGTGGCGCACTTGTCTAGACCATTATTATATCTATGGCCTTGACGACCTGTGGAAAATGGCGGACAACGTTCGGTCCGAGTGTCTAACAAATACAGGCCGAAGAGAGAATAATAAAAGAAGTATATCCATCGAAACTGACAGCAACCAGAACGAAGTCTTAGACCCACGAATATACGTAAGGAAAATTAATGGTTTTGTGGTTCTGTATGGCGTTTTTCTTTCATGTGTTTATGCTATTGCGCTTTATTCAAGAAACAGTAGTGCCTACGCTGGGCTATTATTATATTATGGACGATTCATTCGATTATAAAGGGACACTCAGAATGTCAGTAGTGCCCTCGACCCGGACCAGTTTCATCATGGTAAGCAGAAGCGTTTTCAGGCGTTTGGACTTTGGAGAGCTGAGGTGAGAGACTGAGAAGTTCTGATTGCAGGTCCTGAATAAAATGATTCCAGGTGGACTCGCCAGCGAAACCAGAACCCCACAGTGGTGCGCTTACTAGGAAGTCACAGACAGCCTCACGAAGCGAAATGCGGACAAGCAGAGAAGTGTTTGTTTGCCATATGGGCCGCAATCTTGCATTGAAAAATTTCTTAATGCACTTTACGTTTTGGTGCCTTAGCTTCAATAGGCCTACCACGAAGGAAATTCAGTCACCGGAACGAAAACGGCAGCTCTGGCTATTGCGGACTTGATTTGATATAGCGCCGGTGAATAAGCTGGTCTCCCTGACGTGGCTTTTGTGGGCGCTGAGAAATTCTCGAAGATTTACATTACATTACATTATATGTACAGTCAGACAAAAATTATATATGATATCCGTTTGTGAATAGTTTCCCTAGGCCTGATCTTTTATTTTAAAAAGGTAAAGGTTGACATTGGCATGGCTGCCGACTCCCTGAGATGACGTGGTTAAAGCAAAGACCATGTAATATCTTTGGTTAAAGTTAGAGCTTAAAGTGTGCCTGGACGGTCATGGACGGTGTCGATGCACTTGTTTTAAAATCTGAACGCCATCCAGCCACTTATTGGCGAGCACAGACTGGAAAGGTAAGGGGCAACCACGGCACTTCTTTTGGTGAGGTAAGGGGCGTCCAGGCACTTATTTTTCCACACTTTAGTCACTGATGATTCTAGGTTGATGTTTTGCTTAGGCAGACTTTTGCTTTCAGCACAGGTGGCTTTTAATGTATGTCTTTGAAATCTGTGCTGCCACCGGAGACAGGAGCAGTTCTTGAAAGTTCTGACATTTTTAGAGAATTTCCAGTTATTAACATAAACCATGTACTTACATAGCTGCTGTCTTTTTCTTGTTTGTTAAAGGCTGAACTTGAGAAACTCAATAAAACTTCGGATGACATCAACTTGCTTGAGCGGGAATCTGATGTAAGTTGTGCTAACGTTTCATTTATACTCAAACTCTCATTTTCGATGCTTGCTTTTAATAATCCTGGAGATGGTTGAATAGTGACACGCTGGCACAAACATCAGAAGACTGATTAATGTTATACTTTGTCCTCATTCAGCTTCCTCCAACCGTCCACTTCATTCATCCAACAGATTTGACCTCTTGGTTCCTCGATCGAGAACTGCTATGGTTCAGTCCCGATCATTTGCCTAATTGGTCCTTCTCTCTGGAATGCTCTTTCTCACTATTCGCTCTATTCAACTGTCTGGCAGTCTCTCCTCTGCCTTGTCGCTTCTCAAAATCTGCTTCTTTTCGCGGGTTCTTGCGCACTGGGACAGTGGCGATGCCAGGATTTCAGTTTAGGGGGGGCTAAAGCCTTCGGAGGAAATTTTCCATTTTCACCCACCTAAATTTCTGGTAACCTTTTTTTCTTTTTAGTCATCCGGTCGAAAATTTCAGTCTGGCAGGTGTAAAAAAACCTGGATGGCCTTTTTTAGGGGGGGTTTAACCTCTGATAGGGGGGGCTTAGCCTCCCCTAGCGTTGCCACTGCACTGGGAGCATCTCTGAATGCTTCACCCTACTAGAGGCACTTTATAAATGTTTAAATACAATACAATACAACACATGGGTTCGATACCGCTATCCCCATTAAGACTGACTCAGCCTTCCACTCCATAGAGGGTAGAGCTGTAAAATGAACAGCAGGACAGATAGGTGCATAGCAGGCTGCCAAACGGCTAAATTTGACTCCTGCTGAACTTGTTATCTGCTCTTACTTGTCAGTATAAATTAATAAACAATTATTATTATTATTAGTGGTGGTTGTAGAACTTTCATTCTTATGTCTTGAATGTGCCTTGGCCTTACCATTGACTAGGGCCCCCAGAAATTCGCGATCTTGCGCAGCGCAAATTTTACGCAAATTTCGAGGTTTAGCGCAACAGCGCAAAAATTGGCAATCCGCGCGATTTGTGCGCAAATTTTGACAAAATCTTCCTAATTTATCTAAATTGGGCCTTGATTGATTTTAAAATCGCGACAGTTCGATATAGCAACGGCGACCGATGTGCGAAAATCAAAATGGCGGCCGCCGAATCAGATAAAATTATAGAGGAATTTTTAGTTAAAGATGGTTATTTTTAGTAGTAATGCACAAACTTAAAGTAGCCTACAAAAAAATTCCAGAATTTCACGGCCACACAATAAAATGTGTTAGACGAAGTTTCTCAAAGCGGTCGCACAGGAGCGTCGCGTGCTATCTCGGCTTATGACAGAACGAACGCATTTAGTCTATAGGCGTCAGGCGTGCACACAAAGACGGAAGGCAAGTACTCAGCACGTTGTGTAACTTGGTGATTCATTATAATTTAGGCATGTATAATACTATTTTGAAGTTATATTTGTAATGAGCGGAGATTTCGTTGGGCGTAATTTTTGCAAAATTAAAATCATTTGCGATCGTCTGAATACATTAATCTCATGGTTATAGGAACTTTATAACTGCATTTTTGGCTTGATTGTCTAATTTCTAGAACGCCAAAGCTTTACACTAATTTACAAAAAACACTGTTAGGTACTTTGGCACACTGATTCAATGAAAAAATAACGAACAATTTGATTTTTTAACTTCCGCATACTTTGCGCAAATTTATCGTTTTTGGTGCACAATTTTTTCAATTTTCGGGCGCAAATTTCTGGGGGCCTAATTGACTACCATTGACTGTAATCTAGTTCCATGTTGTGCCTTATAAATATGGGTAGTTAGGTACTGCACTGTGTATCTATTCGATCATAGTTTATCAGGTTTTCGGAAATATATTTATTTTATCTATAATTCCACTCAAAATTCGAGCTTAACATATGGGCGATTCCAGTTTCAGAAGACTGGATATTGAAATTTGCACAGAATTATAGACAAAGTAATTATAGCGATAGAACCATTAGGGGGATCCCATTCTGATTTTTTCAGATGATGTTCAAGGCTATGCAGCCAATAAGTGTAATTTTTTTCAGATTTTAAAAAGATGGCTAAAGGGTCAAGGTCAAAGTGCTAAATTGTCAAATATGGTCACTATGCTAAACTTTTAAACAGTCTCAAATAATTTACTCAAATAGGTCATCAAAAGAGCAAAATAATGACACCATGAACACCTTGCAAGCTCTCATACGAGCTTAGCTACAGACGTCCAAAGGAATGAGGTCAAGCGGTTCGGGTCAAAGTTTGACGACCTGTATCTCGGAGCGTAATTGACCCAAAACAATTTTTTCTTGGATTTATACATGTTTCATATAACCCAACAATTGTGTCAAATTTCAAGTAAATCTGAGTCGGTCATGTCAATTTGTTTGTAAATTTGGTTGAATTGACACAGAATCACACTAAATTAACTATTCAGTTCATTTGTGGCTAATAACTTGTTGCTTGTAACAATCCTCTGTACAGTTCTGAGGTTGTGTCATCTTTCAATTGAAGTACAAAACAACTGTGTGAGTTGGGTGACCAGTTCATTCGGGTTGAAACAAACCGTGATCGAGATATCAAGTAGCATGTCCTTGCACAGTTCACGTTTAAGTTTTCTGTATTTGCTTTTTTGTTTGATCCATAGCAATATTGATTTTGTACCACCGATGCCCGTGTTGTGTCAATTTTTTAGCAACTGCGTGCTCTCATGCAGCAGACAAATGCTGCTTCAGATGAAAAGCTGCGAGCTTTGGCGGAGAAGTTAGGATCATGCGTTGGAAAGGCTAAGCCATACTATGATGCCAGAATAAAGCTCAGAGAGGTAGAATTATGATCATCCTGTTCTTTATTGCTAATTTGCAGTGCAGTTAATTTTTTCCCCGGTGATTTACGTTTGCGACATTTAATAATGATATAATTTGTATTTTTTGTGATGCATGTGCTTTTACCTCATACATATGTTAAGTCTGATATATAATGCCGATGCAGTTATTTGTTATTTTTACGTCATAATTACTATTTTTACCTCGTTATTTTTTTGCCTCATAATTATTATTTTTAAGAATTCTGAAAACAAATACTGGAAACCCATAAAACATTCAACACTCGCACGCTAAAATTTATCAGAAAGACACAAGAAATCAGATGAAACAAATATTTTTAATTCAATCTTTGTAATCTGTAGATGAATCTCCAGTAAGGTGTGATGCTGGAATTGATTATCTTCAAACTAACTTGTATTTCTAGTTAGGCTTTAATCTTTGCTTGCTGGGTCCCAAGGCCTTTTCTGTTCATAGAGATATTATACTTTGTAAATGACATTTGAATGGCTGAAATAACCTTAGCAGGTCACTGCTAATTTAGGTATTTTTAACATTTGGTGTAAATTTGGATTGCATTATATATTTATCGTGTAGATTCAGATAAAGGCGCAGGGTGCAGCTCAGCGTTTTGAGACGGCGTGTGGCGATCTTTCTCTGGCCAAAGAAATGGTCCATGTGGCAGAAGACTGCTACGCGGCCTTGGGACGCCCAGATGATTCTGCCTGGCAGGAGATGCTTAACCACTCTACAGGGAAGGTAGGGTCTTCATGATCATGCGACAATGTTTTAGATCTTTGAGATTCACTACGTTCCTGCTGTGAATATTATATCAGTACTTATTAGGTACTTGAAGTATGCATAACTGAAGAACTTTATGCCCAGTGTGTATTTTAAATGTCTGCATCTTTTGGTGTGGTGACTTTCTTTAATAATTAAATTGCGTATTTCTGATTTAGTCAGAAGTTGTTTGGGATTATAGTTACATTTTATCAACGTTGTATTTATAAAATATGTTGGTTTAGGCTGTGTGATGTTCTTTAAATCATAGATGAAACCTAGGATGGTAGGGTTAATTTGATGCAATCCTTGAAATTTTGACTCACTCAAGTCTTTTTTCTGAGATCAGTTAAGCTGATGATGAATTCATGATGATCCAGTTGACAGATTTATTGTTGTGGTAAAAATTACTCTACAGGGCCCGTATGCATATAAGGGCATAACTCTTATATATGGCTTAAATCTGGCCTAATCGGGAATACTGGGTTATTTCCGTATGCACGGCTTGAGATTAGCGAACTAAACTAGGTATAACGTTATTCCAATTCCGAGGTAGGAGTAAACCGGCTATTCCCATTGTGAACAATAGACGGCCGACGTTAGCTGTACAGCGTGAACAATAGGCAACCGTCGATATTTCCCTGGGCCCGTCTTTAGGTCTGAATCTGTTTACCCCACGCTGGCACAGACCGCATATAAATATCTTTCACGCATGCACACTCAGCTATAACCTATTGAATTGGGGGAAGAGCAAGCGTCATGCATCGTCGGGTGCAAGGAATGTGTAGATTAGTTATGCCACTTGCTATTTTATCTCGTGCATACGGATACATTCCAATGGCTAAGTCGGGAATTGCTAAGTCGCGTTTAGGCACTATATATTGATTACCTTATGCCTTGTCCTGTGCATACCAGCCCAGGTGATTTATTTCTATCTGTTGCATCTGTGTTCCTTATTCATCTATTAATTCCTTCTGTTGTTCAGGTCAATGAGGCAGAACTTGAAAGAAAGAAGAGTGAGCTGGAGCATGAGAAAATGACGCAGTGTTGCGCCGAAGTGCAACGAGAAGTTGCAATGTTACAGAAGGAACAGAAGCGTTCCATTGCAAAGTCAAGGTCTGTGAGTTTAGAATGTTTGCAGAAATAAAACTGATGTCAGGGCAATTTTTTATCCAATTGCTTTGAGTTTTTTTAATGTCCTGTTTAATTCTGTTAGATTTAACCAGCTGTCCTAAACAAAGCCAAAATTATCTTGGCTGGAGGATAATAAAAAAGTTAATATAACCAAAAAGCTGTTTAAAACATAAGACAGCTGTAATATACTGTACTACTTAGTATAAATTGTCAGCTATTCATTGCAGGCTGAGTTGTCCAGGTCTGATAGATCTGATGTCACTGCCTTTGACGATTGAGTTCTATGACAGTATATTAAGTATAAGTTGATATATGTGTTGGCCGTATTACTAATAGTTCTGGTGTATTTCTTTCTAGACAATATTTTGAAATGAAGGCAAAAGTCATACAAGAGATGGAGGTATAGTAGCTGTTCTTAGTACTTCTTGCTCTTGTTCTTAGTGCCAAAGCCAACCTGTTTATTTCAGCCTGTTTAAGATTATTCTATTTGCATTCGTTCGTTAGTAATACGCTGGTAATTTCTTCAAACCAATGCAGGTTTCAGGTGATCTGTTTATGTGTTTTATTGTGCAACAGTTCCTATGAATGTCTGAACTTTGACTATTTAGTGATATTAATTTTCTATTGGTGATTGGGTAGAGACTCAGTTTTTTAACATGTCCTTCTACTTGTTTTGCATATTTTAAAGAACTTATCTTGTTTGTGGTTATTATTGATCATTTCGGGGTTTTTTTGGCAAGACATAATCTGCATCACAGGTTTCTTATTGTACTGAAATATTATTCTGCTGGCAATTGGATAAGGGTTGGTTTGATCTGATTTTTATTTGCGTTTCAATTCTGCAATCTACATACACTTCTGTTGGAAACCATGAGGTGAGTTGACAGATATTCAGATTTGCTATTTTGACAGATTTGGTGTATTTTTGAATTAGGGAAACAAGAAGAAACTCACTGAATTGGAAAGTTCACTTGCTGAAGCAAAAGTAGCTTATTCGAAGACTCTTCGAACTCTAGAACGAATAAGCGACGAAATTCATCAGAAAAGGCAGGAGAATCAGCAGACGAGGAAAAGAATCTCTCGACACGAAGAGCTGAATCATTTCATAGATGATTCAAAGACGTTCTCCAGTGAATCAACGGCCATTGCCTCTGGAGCAGAGAAAGAGAGTGCAGAGGTCAAGAAAATTGAAAGCGCAGAACTGTGTTTGTCTGCTTCAACGATGCAACGTGGTAGCGATACTTTTACAGAACAAAATCAAACAGACAAATTGGAATGTTCTTTGATGACTGTCCAGAATGATTCAGTTGTAAAAAATGAGATGAGTTCAAAGACTGATGTAAAGTCAATGACTCGTGAAGATTCAATTGATTCAATTCAGCGTACAAAGGTGCTTTCCGAACAGACGGGATTAAATCCACTTGTCACACCAAATCAAAATAAAACTGCACATAAACCCATTTCAACAGGTGGCTTCGTCATGCTGCCTAAAATCCCAGAGATTTGTCTGACAGTTCAGCCAGCCGAATCGAATTGTGCGCAGGGTAACAGGCACAGCAGCCCAGAGGCAGTGCTTGATCCAAGTCACGCTAATGCTGAAGTGATGCAGTCAATCATGCGGCTAAAGTCTGCGTCTATCTCGCCGGTTTTTTCCCCTAATTGTGGATTGAGCCAATTGGGTGATGATAATTCAGATAGAGAGAGCATTACTAGCAGCTATGTTAATGCCAATGTCCTTAGTGATGAGCAGATTGAGAGCCTCATGCTGGAAACATCCGATTATAAGAAAACCCTGGAGAGAATGGATCCTGCAGAACTGAATCAATTCAAGGGTTTGGAACTCCCGGCCAAGCTGAGTTACCTTCAGGACTACGTTAATTTTGATCCTATATGGATTGAGGACGACTTTGATAACTTTGACAAGAAAGCAGGGAAGTTTGTTGTTACTGAATCCAACTAAAATGCTGGATAAGAAAGAGGATGGATGAAAGCACTTTTGAGGGAATGTGTGAGGTTGCGGTTGGAAAATTCTGCATAATTGTCCAAGTATTAATATGAAACTTTAAATCAAAATTAATTGCTCCTGTGGCTATTAAGTAACTCATTTCTGTCTTTCATGTAGGTTTTCGGTATACTTTTTTACTTTTTTATGTTATAACAGCCAAATTTCATTATAGGATTTTTCAAGGAACAACTCATTTAATGGTCCAATTATGTTCATGTTTTTAGATAAACAATGTAGATATTCATGTCAAGTTCACAAATTGATGTGTACACACTACATATATTTGCATAACATTCCTAATTTCAGCCCTCCTAATGGGTCACCACTGCCTGCCCCTGATTGGACGCCATGCATTTTCAAATTCCACAAGTTTACCATGCTAGGCTAATACTCAAATCTCTTATACTGTTATCAGTATGGTAATTCAATATCCTGATGCGCAGAGGCATGAGTTGCGCGCTCTAACCATTTTAGCCAATCGGGGGATCCATACGCCATTCAGCCATTCTGATACAATTGGTTTCAATGATGTCACTGTCACCAAGACCAACTCTTTTTCATCACGACAACTTTCGGAGGCTCTGAAATTTAGGTCAACTGATTGAGAGGGTAAGGTAAAAGGATGAAATTGGATAACACCAGGAGTTTTAATCCTCCGTAGTGACCATACCCGCATGTGCATCAGTCTTCTTCTGCGGCAAATAAAGCACCTGATAAAAACAGAACGTGTGAAATAACGAAGTTCGAAATACCAACCAAAGTTTACTGTACTACATCAGGGCTTAAAGTGTGCCGGGACGGTCATGGACGGCGTCCCGGCACTTATTTTCGAGGCGGGACGCCGTCCTATGATTTATTTGGTCAGCACTGCCAGGACGGTCGTCCATAACTGCAGGGACGGCGTCCCTGCAGTTAAGCGGACGGCCGTCCATGACGGATGAATTGGTATCTTTTCCCCGGAAAAGGACCTTTTTCCTGTTTTGCCCGAAAATTTTGGCGGACGGCTAAAAAAAAGGTCATCAACTTTTTTTGCAGCGGAATCAACTTTTTTGCGGCGGAATCGGTGTCTTTTTCCTGTTTTGCGAGAACATTTTGGTGGACGACTAAAAAAAAGGAAAAAAAAGGTCATCAACTTTTTTGGCGGCGAAATTGTCGGTATCTTTTTCCTGTTTTGGCCAACAATTTTGGGGGATGACTAAAAAAAAGGTCATAAACTTTTTTGGCGGTGGAATCGGTATCTTTTTCCTGTTTTGGCCGACAATTTTGGCGGATGACTAAAAAAAAGGTCATCAACTTTTTTGGCGGCGGAATTGGTATCTTTTTCCTGTTTTGGCCAACAATTTTGGCGGATGACTAAAAAAAAGGTCGTCAACTTGTTTGGCGGCGGAATCGGTATCTTTTTCCTGTTTTGCCCGAGAATTTTGGCGGATGACTAAAAAAAGGTCGTCAATTTTTTTGGCGGCGGAATTGGTATCTTTTTCCTGTTTTGGCCAACAATTTTGGTGGATGACTAAAAAAAAGGTCATCAACTTGTTTGGCGGCGGAATCGGTATCTTTTTCCTGTTTTGCCCGAGAATTTTGGCGGATGACTAAAAAAAAGGGTCGTCAATTTTTTTGTTTTGGGCGGTAAGTCTCCGTATACAATACAGCGTCCTGGCACTTCTTTTTTTACACTTTAAGCACTGCTGTACATAATGTATAATGTGAAATCGAGACATTTTTGGACACTAGTTATTAGTTATTTGCAAATTTGTTGTTAATCAGATTTGCTTGACAGCCTTTGATGTCTGTGATACAGAAGATGGCTTCTTATACTTAACCAAATGATTTTCTGTACCTGAAAATCTGTTTTTGAAATTTGTTTCAGGTTTTGAATTTACTAGTTTTATGCATTATAGAAATGTAACTGTTGGGAACCTTAGAAAAATCATGATTGGATGCAAATTGAGCATAAAATATAATTGATTGAAATTCTGGTAAGGTTCTTGTCTAGAAACTTGTGTTGTTGTTAGTGATATTTGCACTGGGGTGTGGTGAAACTGAATCTTCAAGTTCTCTGTTGATTAATAACCTACATGACTGATATACACCATATTCCTATGTTTACTGGCTTAGTGCTAAATAGTTATGGACTGTTATTGTATGTTGCAGTTGCTTATTTGCTACCCTGCCACTGTCATTTGAGAAGTAGCCTTGAAATATGTCACTCTTAATTTATGTTCATTTTTCAGGTTTATCCATGTGTGGTTGTCAAAGCCAACCTGTTTATTTCAGCCTGTTTAAGATTACTTTATTTGCATTCATTCGTTAGTAATACACTGATAATTTCTTCAATCCAATGCAGGTTTCAGGTGCTCTATTTATGTGTTTTATTGTGCAACAGATCCTAAGAATGTCTGAACTTTGACTATTTAGTAATATTAATTTTCTATTGGTGATCGGGTAGAGTCTCAGTTTTTCTATCAGTGCTGTTTCTGTGTTATATATAATAGAGGGGGAAGTATTTTGTTACACTCGTTTTGTCAGACGTACCTTTCCCACATTTGACACGAGTCGAAGTTGGAAGTGGCCTTTGGGTTGTCCATTAAGAATGTCTTCAAAAAGAAAGGGATCATTCTTCAAAAGGAAAGGGATCATTTAAATGTTGAGAATGGAGACAGGTACGTCTAATGCAGATGATGTCCTTATCTAAATTTGGTGCATGGTCATTTCAGTTCAGCCTTTGCCTTGAGTCGCAGCTTCAGTCAAGTTAGTCAGCAGTCTTTCCAGTGTGCTCGATCTAATATTAGTCCCACTCCAGATGACAATTTACCCTGCCACATCAACAGGTTAGCCAACTCAAAACATTTGTACTTCATTTGTTGTGTGTACATCTGCAGTGGGTCATTGGGGCAGAGAGGAAATAATACCAATGCAGCAAGGGAATCAGGGTCCAGAGCAAGTAATTTTTTTACATCCCTTATGGACAATCCATGATTGTGTTCATGCTACAGATTTTATGCAGTTACATGTACTTCAAAGATTTGTGGCAGTTTTACCGGTCTTCCCCTAGCACTATTATCACTGTGGTTATTAAAATGATAGTAAGTTGAATTTCTAATGCTGATCTGTAATAATGAATGAGAATGGATAACATTGTGATGAGATATTGGTTTTGACGAGATGTGTAATTATGCTATGTGATTTATAGATCTAATTTTACTTTAACATATCCACGTTTTGCTTCTGACAATTTTTTTATTCAATACATATTAAATGGTCAACATCATTTCACTGCTTGGTTTTCTAAATTCAGTGTGTTGATGTTGTAATCATGTTTAGCCTTGTGTCCAGTTCTCATTTTTTAATTAAGAGCATATAATCATTTGCTACATAATATGGCTATCAGCTGTAAGGTTCTATGTTATACCGGTAATTATATATATGTATATATTTATTTATGTCTTCTAAGGTCTGTGTAGAACAGATTCAGGAAGTGTCGGGTATCGTAATCACTAGGCAGTATGTATATAATTTGGTGCTAAAATAAGGATAAACAACGAAGTTCTGTTCTCTAGAATAGTGCCACTTGAGCTAGAACAAAACAGTCTGTGTTTTTGATCAAATGTGTTTGAATAGAAGATAATTATCTGCACATGCAACAGCAATTTGTACCTGTGAAAGACTACTCTTCTGTCTGTGTTTTTTCATTTGGTTTTGCTTTACTTTCAAAGTGGATGACTTTACGATGTTTAGTCAGATTTTTTATTGTTTAACATTATTTGCTTTTATTTTGTTCTGAGCAACTGCTCTACAAACATCATGTACTATAAATCACTGTTTAAAAATTTTCTAAATCTGTTTTGCTAGACATGTACTCGTAATGTTTTGTTGCTGCATGTTTTCTTATTATTATTATTATGCATTTAATCGGCATCAATAGCTAATGCCATGCATCAGTTGCTACAAGTAAAGGTCTTTTGCAAGGACAGTAGCCATCTTGAGAGGGTGTAGAGCCTTGTGTGGTACATGGTGAGATGTTATAACCAATTACCTACTGTATCCCACACAAAAATTAATGGAAGTTTCTCAAACATTTCTAAGCATTTATTTGCAATGTGATTATTGATTTACAGAATTTTTTCGTTCAAAACAGATTTTAAAAACATGGTTGGTCAATACATGCCTTATTGAGCATGTAACTTTGCCAGATATAAATTAAATTGGTCGTTGATCTGTTTCTAGAGTACACATTTGCGTATTTTGAACTATTTTCTCATGTCCATGCATTTTTTTGTAGAATTCTCTTTGAAGTTTTGACTAAGCATTTTTTTAAACTTGCTTCTTTATAAATAACTAGCTGAATAACCCGGCGTTGCCCGGGAAATATAAGTTTTTGTCCCCAGCCACGCCTGACCCCGTTCCGACTTCACCATTCTGACCCCGCCTTCCATCGACCCCCGCGTTAAGGAGAAGTAACAAACCTCTCCGCTAGGTGTACAGGTCTGGTCGATAATCGAAGAGCAAAACCCGTTAAGTCCATTCGACACGTAACTGAGAAAAACGACTTTTTCTGAAAAGATACTACCATTCAGCGCAACGTGCTTTTTTCATAAATTGTTCTTTGCCACTTAGATAAAGGAAGTTTTTTAAATCTACGCTTTTTTATTCCGATTATTTGCAGTTATATTCGCATTATTTACGTCCACAACATTTTTGCTACGCGGTTTGGCGAGATGTGACGTTAAGATTTGAGCTCAAAATAATGACGTCATGAGTTTAGTGAACATAATTATGCCGTGTCTAATATATCGTTTTTATAACAGCGAAATTTAAAATATGGAAAGATTTTTGGATGGCGATCTTTATGATTTTCTCCTGTGGATCAGAAGAAAAAAGCCGAGAATAATCCTCGCAAATATTGTCGATAGAAGTAAATATCACGTGACCTCAAACCGTCATGCCATTGGCTGTAGTTCTCTGGTAGTCAATGGAGGCCTTGTGGAGGCGATCAACGTGAATGGATTTTGAATCGCTTATCGCGTGCAAGTTTAAATGTTGACATCTCGGGACTTATAAAGTGAATTGGCAGCCGAAAATAGTGGCGTTTAACTCCAAATGTGGGTAAGAATCGATTGCAAAAAATTTTTTTAAACGAATCGCTGTAATTTCCGAGTAGGCCTCCGGGCAAAATTGGTGCATCCCACACACAGAAGGACAAACTTTGAGTTTTATACTTTAAGATGACTTGTCAAGCTCTGTCTGTTGAATGTACTGGGGTAAGTTGATGAACATTATTATTTTTTATTATTATTGTTATTATTATTATTATATTTTATTATAATTATTATTTTCCAGATGTGCTATTTGGTTAAATATCAGTGGATTTGCGATGTAGGCAGGACTTTGAAAGTGTTGTTTAATATTATGTGGTGCACTGAGTAGAAGGTCAGCTGGACCAACTAACGAACCATTGATTTGTTTGTGGACTGTTAATGATTGCCAATGCAAAGTAAAGTAGACATCCACAGGAACATGCATGATATGGGTTCACTGTAAATCACAAATGTAAATGAATGTTTGATATTTTATGTTTTTACCTTTAGGCTAATCTATTTTGCTTTTAAAGCTGTCCAAACTTTCGCAATGTAACATGTGAATATTTACAACCTAGCAACGAGTGAGATGAGCACATTGGCCGTCGTTCTTTCGCATCTTTGTCCTGTAGGCAAGTGAAAGCTATTCTGTGTTTGTGTTTTTGTGTTGTCAACCCAGAATTCTGCAGAATCTCTTCATGTAGTGCTTTGTAAATTTGAAATTTGCACGTGACATTACACCCAAGGTAACGGAGTAGAGTGGTGAACACAAGTAGAAAAGGAATCTCTATAGATATCAGCGATATGCAACGAGGTAGCACTTGAGGAGGGCATTATTAGCATTCAATATTTTAAAATGTTGATTAAAGAAACCTGCTTTAACAAAATTGCCTGGAAATGTTGTCTAATGTGTAGTAAGAGTCTACGATCAGCTGTATTGCCAGTTTCAAGTTGCTAAAGTAATTCTTTTGAACAATTCATTCAACATTTTTTGCATTTATAACAGGTTTTTTGTGTTCAGAATTATATTTTAGTACAGGTACTTTTTGGCATGATGGCATTTGTCTATTATTGTATTTTGTGCAACTATAATACAGAGAAGTTTCTGCTTAGTGTTACGAGGTTATCTGTCGTGAGCATGAATATTCAACTGGAATGTATCTGTAAGAAGTTGTTTTATTTGAAATGTTTACAAACATTTAGATTTATAACCGGAATGCTTCAGTAGATCTGCCATATTTCTGCCACAATGATAAAGTCTGTTGTCACATGTGTCATCTAATGTGCACCGAATAAATGAATCACCACTGTTTTTAGGTGTCTTGTCAAAATCTACTCTGATGCAATGACTTCTCTATGGCACCATTATCATAGTCGGAAAACAGTGTAGGCCCTACAGTTTAGTCTAGGTCTGCTAATAACTGCGAATGTCTACATATATAAATCTTCGAATTTCTCAATTATCATACAGAAGCTACGTCAGAGACCAAATTTAATGTAGTGCTGGTCAATTCTGCAATATTGTGTTTTTCTTTTTGGTGCTAGCACTTGGTATGAAGCGTGGTACAATCACTGTGGTGGAATCGATGATAGTTACATTATGAAGTGTAATTCTCTGGTTTTTTCTCTATTAAATTTAATAGCTTTTAATCCTGATTGCTCTTACAACAACTCTTGATTCCTTAACTTCCACACCTCTTTTGTGCAATTCGGTCACCTAGCTGCTGTTTTATCTTAATAGCAAGTCAGATGCAATTCCAATGCACATCAAGACCTACAAGGTCCTACATGCTGTGATGCGCTCAATGGTGCCACTGACTTGGCATTAGGACCTAATAAACGATCTCTTGCTGGTGAATCATTCACATCGTCTTTCTTCTAGGCCTATGCGTTGCCCTAGGCCCTCTCCCTCGTCCGTGCTGTCACTAAAACCCCCAAACGTCACGTACCACATCACTCCTGTCCTGAAATCACTTCACTGGCCCAAAATACCTGAACGCATCGAATACAAAGCCCTCTCACTCACTTACAATACACTTTCTACAATACACGAAAACCTATGGCCCTCTGGATCTGAAGTAAGAGATTGGTACTTCAGCAAAAAGACCCCCACTAACATCGGGGCACACATATATCTAATAACATTAACCATGGCTATTAATATCTCTGCATCTGTAACTGCATCTGTGACTGACCAGGTTTTTCAACTAATAGAAGAATATCCCGACAGTTCATTTACACTAAATAACCCAGACATTGATCCAGACACTAATTATTATAATTGTGTAAAATTATGCTCCAGTAGGTATATGTGCCCCGATGAGCTCTGTAAAACGATCGAACACACCGATCAATCCTTTTCAATATTGCATATAAACTGTAGGAGCCTTCAGCATAAGGTATCCGAAATAAACATCTTACTTTCGATTATCCAACCAACAGTCTTGGCCGTAACAGAAACCTGGTTGGAAACAGATGCAGCAAGCACCATTCATATACCGGGATATAACTTTACTCACAAATGTAGAAGTGAGGGCAAAGGAGGAGGAGGAGTAGGTCTTTTTATCAGAAACGGTACAGAATTCCAACGAATAGATACAGACTGGGCATCATCCAAACCCGGTACCTATGAAACCTTATTTATAAAAACCAAACAACAAATGGGCAAGGACCAAATAGTTGGTGTAATCTACCGCCCCCCAGGAGATAGTCTTACTGTATTCAACCAAGAGCTTGATGTATTGTTATCTCACTTATCTCGGTTGAAGGCTGATATTTTTCTGGCAGGAGATTTTAATATAGACTTACTGAAAGTTAACTCACATATGCCCACTCGTACCTTCTTTAACCTATTAACTTCAAACCGATTATTACCCACCATCTTTAGACCAACCCGAATAACTAAAGATACTGCAACTCTAATTGACAACATTTTTACAAACACACTGACAAACTGCACTGATTCTGCTATAATTATAGATGACACTTCTGATCACTTGCCTATTTTCATGCAAGCTAAAATTATGCGAACATCAAGGGATAAAGATAAAACCCCAGTATATGAGAAAAGAACCATTACAGAAACTACCAAGAATACATTTAGCAAACTCTTGCATGCTACTGATTGGTCGGATGTCTATACAGCATGTGATCGGAGAGACCCAGCCTTGGCTTACACGGTTTTTATTGAAAAATATAAGTCATTGTATGAATACTCGTTTCCAAAAACTACCCACTTGCCTAAAAAAAGACATGAAATTAGACAACCATGGATGACAAAGGCCTTATTAAAATCTTGTAAAACAAAATCCCGATTATATAGAAAGTACATAAAAGAACCCACCCAGGTAAATAGGACTAGATTTGTGACTTATAGAAATATATTTAAAAAAGTCCGTAAAAATGCTGAGAAACAATATTATGCAAGTAAGATTCTTGAATGTGAAAATGACCTGAGCAAAACATGGGGAGTTATTAAATCGCTTCTACATGGAAACGGATTTTCTTCAGCACCAGATAGCTTCTTCATTGATGACATAGAAATTAAAGATAAAAATGTTATAGCTAATAAATTCAACGATTTCTTCACCAAAATTGGACCTAATCTGGCAGACAAAATATCTAGCACGGATAGAACATTCTGGGATTTCTTAAAGTGCCCCTCGGCCTCCTCTATCGGCCTAGAATTAACATCTCCAGCAGAATTAACTATGATTGCCAAAGAACTTCGGCCAACACACAGTAAAGGACTTGATGAAATCGACCCCCAAATTGCTAGATTTACAATAGAAGCCACCTCAATTCCTCTTGCGGAAATAATAAACTGCTCCATTACAACTGGCATTGTACCAACATGTCTAAAAATTGCCAAAATAATTCCTATCTTTAAAACAGGGGACAAACAGACATTAAGTAATTATAGGCCAATATCCATTTTGCCATATTTTTCCAAATTTTTTGAAAAAATTATGTATAAAAGACTAATGTCATATATAACAGCCAAAGACATCCTATTTAAAGGCCAGTATGGCTTTCGAACAGAGCATTCCACCTACATGGCCGTCATGGAGATGTATGAGAAGATCTCCGAAGCAAGGGACAAAAATTATTTTAGTTTGGGTGTCTTTTTTGATTTGTCCAAAGCATTTGACACGGTAAACCACGAAATTTTACTTAAAAAATTGGAGCACTACGGCATTAGAGGCATATGTCTCGACTGGCTAACAGACTACTTGAAAGATAGAAGGCAATGTGTCTCATATAATGGGCATGTCTCATTTATATCTGATGTCATATGTGGTGTGCCACAAGGTTCAATATTAGGTCCCCTGCTATTCTTACTATATGTTAATGATGCCTCGAACTCTTCGTCACTGCTTCATTTCATCATGTTTGCTGACGACACCAATGTGTTCATGTCAGATGAATCTATTGACATACTAGTTCACAAGATGAATGATGAATTAAAACTTGTTGACGAATGGTTTAAAGCCAACAAATTATCTCTCAATCTTTCAAAGACGAATTATATCATGTTTTGTTCTAAAAGAAAAATTGCACTCAACTTAAATCATAATTTAACTATTAATATAGATAACCAAAGTATAACCAGAGTGTCATCAACTAAATTTCTGGGTATACACATAGATGAGCAGTTAACATGGAAACAACATATAACTGATATTACCAAAAAGTTATCAAAAAACATAGGCATAATTTCACGCATTCGATATCTACTGCCACAATATATACTCGTAAACCTATATTACTCTCTAATATATCCTTACATGTCCTATTGTAATCTCATTTGGGCTTCTACATACCGTACTCGCTTGAACTCTCTGATAACATTACAGAAACGAGTTTTGAGAATCATCTGTAATGTACCCTATAGAACCAACACTCATCCTCTATTCATAAAATTGAAAATTTTACCTTTTGAGTGTATTAACAAGCTGCAAGTGGGGCTATTTATGTACAGAATTCACTCAAACCAAAACACAGTAAATTTTGACCACTGGTTCTGCAAAAACTCTGAACTACATGATCATTATACGCGCTCAGCAAACAATTATCATCAAAGAAGTGTACGCACCAACATTAGACAGCATGGTATTGGAATACATGGACCATTGGTTTGGAACTCCCTACCTAAAGAACTTACCCATCTGCCCTCAATCTATCAGTTCAAAAATAAATTTAAAATCCACCTTCTAGCCACGATTATGTAAAGAATGTGCCACATGGTTCTGTGCATGCATTATTACAATTTTACTTTACATTCACTGTATATATATATGTTAATTAAGTTGATTGGTTGTTGCATTCCTATAGACTGAGAATGCATTCAAACTTCTTGTAGCATGTTAGGCTACATGTTGCACGCCACATGGTTTGTGCATTGCATTGTTATGTTTTTATGATTTTACTTTGCATTCACTGTATAATTATACATATTAATTAAGTTGATTGGTTGTTGCATAGATTGAGAATGGACACCATATGCGTACATACATGCATGTCATACATGATTAAGATTAAGAATGGACATCATACTCAGGCATTGTTTGAGGACACATTGTAGTATGTTACATATAATTTATAGTGTTTAAAGTTCAAACTGACACTGTTATAACATCTGATGAGTCTAGGGTGACCCTGCCTAGCGGAACCTTATGTTCCTTTGGGTTTACCCATTGACGCCAACTGTCGATTGTATGTATCTTGGTGATCAATAAACTTGACTTGACTTGACTTGACACTTCAATCATCCCAGCCGTTTTACCTTCGTCAGTTGTTCACCATCCAGCCACTTCGTTCAACACGCTCCTCATCCTCCATTACACTGCTTCGCCCTCCCATCACTTCCACACTGAAATTCGCGAACCGCTCCATAGCCGTTGCCGTTCCACCTCTTTGGAACAAACATCCGCCAGCACTACGTCAAACTTCCGACCCATCATACGAGCTCACCGAAACTCCACCTCTCGCTATCTCCCCACAGGTCTTTCACTCAAAACTGAAAACGTCGTTCTTTCACAAATCTTATCCTGATTCTTACACTTCTCCTCACATCCCACGTCATTTCAACTCTAAACATCACCCGCCTTAGCCGTCCATCTATCTGCCTGCCTGACTCTTCGGACTTGACCCGCTGCCTATCGATTTTGTTTTGGTTAAGCGCCTGTGAATAAGCTATAGTTCCCGCGACTTGGCTTTTGTGGGTGCTGTAGAAGTCTCGAGATTACGATTACGATATTGTGTAAACCAGCTTCGTCCACTGACACTATCAATTACTACCGACCAAATATTGTAACCTTGCATTTTGTTTAGGCTAAACAATCGTCACCATGTCTACGTAGGCCTATTCTTCTGTTTGAAAACAATTGTCACCATACCTACGTATACTCTTCTGTTTGAAAACAATTGTCACCATACCTACGTATACTCTTCTGTTTGAAAACAATCGTTACCATATCTACGTATACTCTTCTGTTTGAAAACAATCGTCACCACTCACCATAGCTACGTATGCTCTTCTGCTTGAAACAATCGCCACCATATCTACGTATACTCTTCTGTTCGAAAACAATCGTCACCATATCCACGTATACTCCTCTTCTGTTTTAAAACAATTGTCACCATATCTACGTTTGCTTTTCTGTTTGAAAACAATCGTCACCATATCTACGTAAACTCTTCTGTTTGAAAACAATCGTTGCCATATCTACGTATAGCCTAGGCCTACTCTTCTGTTTGAAAACAATCGTCACCATATCTACGGTACGTATACTCTTCTGTTTGAAAACAATCGTCACCATATCTACGTAAACATCTTCTGTTTGAAAACAATCGTTGCCATATCTACGTATAGCCTACTCTTCTGTTTGAAAACAATCGTCACCATATCTACGTAGCCTATAGCCTACTCTTCTGTTTGAAAACAATCGTCACCATATCTACGTACACTATTCTGTTTGAAAACAATCGTCACCATATCTACATACACTATTCTGTTTGAAAACAATCGTCACCATGCATATCTACGTATACTCTTCTGTTTGAAAACAATCGTCACCATATCTACGTATACCCTTCTGTTTGAAAACAATCGTCACCATATATCTACGTCCCCTATACTCTTCTATTGAAAACAATAGTCACCATATCTACATATACTCTTCTGTTTGAAGACAATCGTCACCATATCTACGTAGGCATATACTCTTCTGTATGAAAACAATCGTCACCATTATCTACTCATATACTTTTCTGTTCGAAAACAATCGTAGTTATAACCATATCTACATGATAAAATTATTCTTCTGTTTGAAGACAATCGTCACCCTAGTTACGTATTATTCTTCGGTTTTATAGCAATCGTCACGTATTTACGTAGGATATATACTCTTCTTATCTGTCTGAGAGCAATCGTACGTAGGCCTGATCATACCTACGTCGGCCAATACTCTTTTATTGTTGGGAAACAATCGTAACCATAATTATCTACGTATAGGCTACTCTTCTGTCTGAAAACAATCGTAACCTTAATTATCTACGTATAGGCTACTCTTCTGTCTGAAAACAATCGTAACCGCACATCTACACGTAGGAATATAGAGTGTAGGTATTCTTCTGTTTGAAAACAATTGAACCCATAGGCATATATATCTCCGTAGAGTAGGCTACTCGTCTAATTGAGAACAATCGTAACCACTAACCATGTCTACGTTTATGCCTATAGGCTATAACCTCTTTAGTTAACAGCTAGGCTAATGCTAGACTACGTTACTCTTCTGTTTGAAAAAATCTTATCCTGTTACCATAATATAATTATACGAAAATCGCCTACCCTTCTGCTTGAAGGCATTGTAACCAAGCCTGCATGCTTACTCCCTGGTTTGAGACAATCGTTGCCATCTACGTATAGATCACACGTGTATGTTGCCTCAGTTTATCATTGTATTTGAACACTTACCTATATAGGAAGTTGCAAAAATCTCTCAAAAGCGCCTATCAAATTAACAATTATAGCCTACTTCGGAATTTCAATGACGTAACAACGGGCTTCGCCAGTATTCGCAGAGTGGACTTTAGACAAACGAATCATTAGTATTGTGAACATAATTTTAATGCGCGCCAAGTCTCTCAGAAACGGGAATCTGAGGTCTGTGTTATAATCAAAGTGACGTAAAACTAGTCTACAGGGTGGGCCATAAAAAAGAACCCCTGCAGTTTTTGCTAATATGATAATCTCTTGACTAAAAGTAAGAATTTCGAAATGAAATTTTGCAGGCTTAAAGACAATTCATATCTACCCATGATGGCAAGATTTCATCAAAATATTTCAAACAGAACGATTCAAAAACGCAGCGCAACAAAAAGTAACAAAAACCATAATTATTTAGTTATCTCTCAAAATAACTGTTATCAAATGAACTTGGTAGTGCTTCACAACTTGTGTTCAATGTGTCCATCAGTGCAAAATTTTCTTCTGAGTCTCTTTGCAAAGTTCTTGCGTTGATGCGCCCCAAAAGTAAATCTTTCCACATCAACTCCAATGCAAGAATCAATTCTCTTATCGCTCTTGGTTTTGGTTGCAGATATTGTGGTATTACTCCAGCATAGCTCTCTGCAATTGATTATCAATCCATTGGGTTCAGAATCGGAGATTTGGGACTATTGGCTCTCTCAATAAAATCAGAACAATCGACATTGAGCCATTTCCTTTCATCCACGGCAAATCTCTTAACTCTCAGCTTAACTTTTAATTTTTGCGCTCTCACTGTTTATCAGAGTAAACGTTGCTCATATGTCTTTATATCTCCAGGATCATGCTAAAGAGGTGTCTGAATACACATTTTGTCTGTCATTGACACTTTGGCCATTTTCATTTTTTTAAAGAAATTTGAATTTCATTGCTTTAATAGCAAATTTATTGATCTGACAGAATCCTTATTTACCAACTTGATCGTCGTCTTGCTAAGTGGTTTAACGGTGACGTGCAGCTACGCTGGTACCCTGCTACTTTCTTAAATAATAATAATGATTATCTGGCAATACCAAGGCTGTTTGATAACAATTATTTGAGATGGGACCTAATAAAATCGGTTTTTTGTTACTTTTCTTACTTTTCGCTGCGCTATGTTTTTGAATCGTCAAAACAGTGTTTGGTCTCACTAAAAGTAATATAACTCTTGTTCTGTTTGAAATATTTTGATGAAATCTGGCCACCATGACTTTGTGCAAATATGAATTGTTTTTAAGACTGTAAACTTTCATTTCGAAATTCTTACTTCTGGCCAAGATATTGGCAAAAAACCTACGGTTTTTGCCCACCCTGTATATTCTCTTACTGAACTTATGTAACAGCAGATTTGCGTCATAATCAAGTGACGTAGCAACAGGTATAGTTGATTACAGTCGTCATTCTTAAAATGAATTTATATAAAGCATTTTAATCATAATCAAAGTGACGTCACAATGGACCTAATTTATTTTCTCACAATGAACTTATTTACAGTTACTACAAAGATGTTTATCACAATCAAAGCGACGTCACAATTGACCGACTTCGTATTCTCAAAATGAACTTATATAACAGTAGATTTGAATCATAATCAAAGTTACGTCACAATGGATCTAATTTGTATGCTCACAAAGAACTAATATAACAGTTTTGTATCGTAATCAAAGTGACGTCACAAAAGACCAATTTTGTATGCTCGCAATGAAATTATAATAGCCTAACTGCCCTAACAGTTGATTTTTTATCATAATAAAATGACGTAACAATTTCATAGTGGATTTATATAACAATGGATTTGTTTAAAAATTGAATTGAAGTAGACCTGGCTGTTGACCCATATAGGCGTAACTTAAGGCCGAACAGATTATTTGCAAAATAAACAATCTAGACCTACTCATTTATTAGTCCGCCAGAGCAGCTTCAGCATTTTCAATATACAGGGTGGATCTTGCTTTTTTGCCCACCCTGTATACGGTCTCTGTTACGTCTGCGTTAAACAGCATACGCAGATCACCGTTCGCCTCCCTATCCTATCCTGGGTTATTTCGGAGATTTAAATCTCGGATCGGCGGGTTCCATTCACGGGACTTTAAAAACAATGACGTCGTACTTATGCAAACTGGCAACGGTGGGGGACCGTGGGGCAATATCTCACCCGATCAAATCAATTCATTAAAAAATGAGGAGCATCGAAGTCAATTAGGGCTACTGTGGCTGTTTGAGGCGGTGCTCATCTACATTTACAGTCAGGGGTCGGATATCTTAAGTTGAATTAATCGCGTACCTGTAGCCAAATAGATAATGCTCGCGAATAAGGTCGTCAATCAACTTATTATTTAGCACTATGCGTGCCCGATCACGAATCACACATAATTATTAAGTCGATGTGGCTCAGCCCAAGCCAACTATAGGCCTACAGACAAAACAATAGACACATATTATTCATCGGCTTTAGGCCTACACTATGCATCAAATTATTACGCTTTTGAGGAAGTTCCCCCGATTAATGTCAAAGTGGCTAGCAACGAGTCAACAATCCGATGAGACCATGCGTTGCCATGGTAATTCCAATGCCAGAAGTACACGTAAGCCTACTTTATAAGTTTGCACTTACTCATTTTCGGAATATTATGTTCACAATAATTATACTGCAAACAACAAGCTAAAGTAAAGGTGGCAGGTACACTATCAGGAGGGTTCAGAGTAAAGAAGGGAGTGAGACAGGGACGCGTGATGTCACCTCATTTGTTCAACATCATGGCATAGACGGCTATGAGAGAGGCACTGGAGGGATGGCAGGGAGGACTAGGGATAGGAGGAAGGGTCATTACTAACCTAAAATACGCAGACGATATGGTACTGTTAACGGGAACAGAATTGGAGTTGCAAGAACTAACAGAACGACTACAGCAAACAGAAGAAAAGAGAGGTCTGATGAGGATAAACATGAATAACACCAAAGTGATGACACAAAAAGGCAGAACGTGTAATATTGAAATTGGAGGACAAAAACTGGAACAGGTCGACACCTCATTGATAACTGAAGACGCAGATAGCAGCACAGATATAAGAGAAAAATTAGCAAGAGGACTCAGCACAGGGACAGCATTGAAGACGCTATGGAAATAATGGAAAAGTCATAATATAAAAATGATTACCAAGATCAGACTTATGAAGGCTTTGGTATGGCCAGTGGCGACATATGGGTGTGAAAGTTGGACGATCAGAAAGAGAGAAGAAGACAGAATAAATGCTTTTGAAATTAAATGCCTAAGAAAGATCTTGAGAATACTATGGGCAGAAAAAAGAACAAACAAATGGCTATTGGAGAAAACGGGAACAGAAAGAACCTTATTGAACACGATAAAAAGAAGGAAACTCATTTATTTCGGTCATTTGATGAGCAAACATGCAGGGGCTGCATGGAAAATGATATAATACTGGGTACGATATCGGGAGCAAGGGCAAAGTGAAGACCGAGGATGAGATGGATCGCTAATATCATCACGTGGATGGAACTACCATTCGAGCGGATACTGAAGGAGACGGATGACAGGAAAACGTGGCGAAAGCATGTCCATGAAGCGACCAACCCTCGAATCTAGGAAGGTTAAAGACAAGACAAGACATGTTCACAATAAACTTATACAGATAATTGAAAAATACAGACTTGGCTAGCAGTGTATTAGCCTAGTACATTATGTTTTAATGAAGGAAGATGAGTTTAGCCTAAACATAATTATGAACTATTGATGTTGCTATTGTGATTTGACATTTATTTTAAACCGACACAGTGCCACTTCAAGAAAATCGATCAGTGTATTCATAGGCCTACAGCCTTACATGTATAGGCCTATAATATAATTAGCATCATTATAAGCTATCTTTGTTGTATGTCAGATTGTTCCGCTGGCTGCATGCATTCAATGTGTTCTGTTGAAAGAAACGACCTGCCCGATGTATATAGGCCTAGCCCATGGGCGGAGTTTGGTTTCCGTTTTTGGATGGGCTAGAGCCTTCCTGGGGGGCAAAACCCGGGAAAAGAAACCATTTAAACGGTAAAAAATGAATCTTGGTCTTCTTGGGGGTTAGCCCCTGATAAATCCCGCCCATGCCTAGCCCTATTTGATACTGTTAACTATTTATGATAGAAATGGCCAGTTTTTGTTATCAAATGCTTATAATCATAAAACCGGAACGAGTCACCGAAATCATTGATCTGTGTCGGTCTTGTGTAGACAGCCGTAGTGCATTCTGGGCTGCTGCTTCGACTCTAACCATATATGGATGCATGCAGGTAATGTAACGTCAGTATTACACGCGAAGTCATAATCAGGCGCATGCATGTTCGGCATGGATTGATCGAAACCCACTTCCTGTAGACCATTATACGCCTAGTTGGGAATAGCTGATAGGCCCCTTCCTAGACTGCTTCATTCCTGTAGGCTGGTCTAGAGGATCGATAGGAAATAGGCGACGGTTGGCGGCGGATGGGTGAGATACATTGTATCTGTTATGTGTAACAGTCAGTGTTCACGTTGTCATGGTATTATTGATTGGCATCATTCTCAAGCTCCTATGGATGATCCCTATGATTTGCCAAGTGCTGGTCGGTAGGCCTATCGTGGTTGTTGTCGCCTGTGTGGAAATCAACAACAAGCACATAACATAGGTGTCTCTGTCTATATATATGCAGTATTCCATGCTATGGGTGGTTGGCTGCTGAACGCGCAAGTGGCAAGTGGTTTATTCAGGTTATACACGGAAAAAATTATCTTTAAATAGTAGATAGAAGCAGCATTGGTTCAAACCCGTATAATTACAGGAATTGACATATTGTATGCGGACTGCGTATAGGGCCTAATATGGTTGCACCGACTGTTAATTCGCATCGATAGGAGCGGAATTTCATAATTATAGACAATAGTCAGCATCGAAAATGTTTGTAAGGAGATTCATAGTTACAAGCAATCGGAATTAGTGAATAACTCAAGATGACGATGATGATGGAGAAACTGTTCACTTTCAAAGCAATCCTCGATTCTAGACAATTCATGATAATTGTCATCCTTCTGGTCATGAGGTTCTATTTAAGTAATGGACAGAATATCACCAGTGACTCTCCTGTGACCAACCCACAACCGTATTCAAATCAACCGAATCGGACTTGTTCGCTGGTTCTGGCTAAGAACCAGACTGATCTCTCGTTGAGACAGACTTTTCAGAGTTTTGCGGCGAACCTGAAAATGGTCGTCTATTTCAACATTAAGATCCAGACTAGAACCGGTGGCATCAGCCACCTATCAGCGTCTGGTCCGGATTCCTTCGCTTCAAATGTCTGGGTGTGGGCCATTTCGAAGGGTAAGAACCTGCTGCGAATGCCGCTCGACTACAACATCATGTCCCTTGGTCTGCTGACCTTAAACACCTACCATGTTGACGTCATCTTGACTTCCGCATCCGGTGAATGTCTATCCACTGTCGATTACAACTACGCGTCTCATCTGTTGACGAAGTTCATCGCTGAGAACATAACGGTGAATGGGACGACGGTTGCCCCGACCGCGGCTGGACCGGTCGTATGTCGAAGAGCCTTCGCATTCAGTCACGGCATCTTCGGCGAGAAAGGAATCGGCTTCAAGTGCTGCGCGCCTCCTCTTCAACCAGGGGGTCTGTACGAATGCCAAACCCCGTACTCGGAGAGTTGGGAGCTCGTCTGGTACGGACCCGTCGTTCTGCTCTGCTGGATCTACGCCATCGCCTTCATCCACTTCTACCGCATCTACAGACACGCCTTCGTCAAGCGCCAGATCCGGCAGCTGTCCGGAGTGGAACAGACGATCCTGGAGATCAAGCAGGACATCGTCACCCGGATCGTCCACATGTCCGACCTTCTGTCGAGAATCCGCGACACGGACGAACTGATCTCCCTTCGAGAACGGGCGGGCTTTCTCGACGCTTTCGGCGTCAGTCGGTCCTCGCAGCACAGAGTGACGTACGTTTCGAGGATCATCTTCGTTACACTTCTTCTGACGATCTACTACGCCGTCGTCGCTCTTCTCATCGAACAGTATCGCATTCAACTGAAGGACGTCCTTGTCCAGCTCAACGATACGTCGACCGTTTACCTGAACGTCGTCGGCCAGATCGGCTGGTTGTTCTGTCGAAAGGATCTCTCCATCTACTACATGGCAGTTTTCGAGACCATATACACCGCCATTCTGCCGTTCATCATCTTCGTCGTCTACATCTTCATCGAATACAAAGACGCCGCAAAAACCTTCTCCGTCGACCCACAGAAGATGCAGATAAACTCCTTCAAACGGTCGTTACTTCTGTTCGTCAATTCGAAATGCGGAAGGGTTTTCCACGTTGTCTGTCTCTTCCTCTTTCTCATCTACGTCGTCCTCATCGCAGGCGTCTTCATCGCGTACGTCGTCTTTTTCTTTGCCTTGGGTGTCTTCGCCAACATTGAGATCGTGTCGCCTTGGATCATTCCGTTGATAATCGCCACCAATTTCTTTTCCACCGCCTTCGATCCGGTCTATTACCAGTACAACTTCTACAAGGAGATGCTGTTCAGCGTCTGTCTACAGACCTATAAGCAGCTGACGATTCGCAGGCAGAAGGAGGTCTTCCTTCCGAGGGACCTGCTGGAAACGTTCTACATCCCGAAGTCGAGAGCGACCGTCTACACCTGCGTCCTTCGTATTCTCTGGATTATGTCTTTTGTTTTTCTTCTTCTCATGGTTATTCTGACCCTTCAGTATCCCTACTACCACCAGACGGATGCCATCGTGTCCTTTCTTGGCGTCCAGATCGTTTTCGTTCTACCGCTTCTGGCGCAATTCGTTTACAACAACAATCGATATTCTTCGCTTGAGGAAACAATTATACACAGGGACGTTGTTCTTTACATCAAGAATTACTTGAAAACGCATCCAGTTCCGCTGAATTCTGCTCGAGGTGAAAATGAAGATGAGAAAGAAGAAGAAGAAACGGTAGAGGGTGAAGAAATGGGAGGAAGAATACAAAATGGTGGTGCCGTGAACAAAGGATTTGCAGCCGATCCAATTGTGGTCGGAGGACAGAAGGTTCTTGAAATGAGCGGAATTCGAAATCCTCTCAAGTAGACCCTGCGCAAAATGATTTAGACCTATACACCGTGATTCAAAAAAAAGTAAGCCAAAATGTTTTTTAAATATCTCCAATGCCTGATAACATATGACGCTAAAATTTTCCAAATATTTAGAGAATTGGACCAAGAATATGATTCCAAGATTTCATGAGAAAAAGTTGAAGGGATAAAAAGATATGTATCTTTCAACTTCATATGCCGAAATTTCAGTTTACAAGCAATTTTCTGTTAGATTCAATAAAATGTAAGTCAAACTGTTTTTCTTATATCTCTAATGCCTGATGACTAATCATGCTACAATTTTCAAGATATGTAGAGAATTGAATAACGACATGATTCCCACAGTTTGGTTTGATTATTTAATTAAATAAGATACTCAAAATGTCCTCCTGCTGCTTGCACGCAACCCTGGAGGAGCTGGCACCATTGGGCAACAGCATCGTCGATTATCCGCTGGTCCAGGTCATCCCACACATCCATCAAGCGCTACTTCAGATCGTTTATACCATGGATTGTTGTCTACTCGGTCTTGCATCAAGCTCCACACTTTATGGTCGACAGGATTCAAATCTGGGCTGTTCGGAGGCCATAATGTGAAAGAAATGAAGTCTGGCATCTCTCTTGTCAGCATTTCAATGGTTCCCTTGGCTCTGTGGGCTGGGACACTGTCTTTTTGAAAAAAAACCCAGCCTTCTGGGGCTAGATTTCTGATTACAGATAGAGTATGTTGTGAGAGTAGAACGTCGCGAAAATAGGATCCATTAATTTTTACTCCAGGGTCACTGAAGACCAAAATTGGGAACTATCAAGCGTCGAAACCGCAAAAACACCATAACAGACTTGCCGAAAATTGAAGTTTCGGGAAATGAAGTTGAAATATTCATATCTTTCTATCCGCTCAAATTTATGACTTGATATTTTGGAATCCCATTCTTGATTCAATTCTCTAAATATTTGGAAAATTTTACTATGATTAATTATCAGGCCACAAAGATACTGAAAAAGGTTGACTCACATTTTATTGAATCTAACAGAAAATTGCTTGTAAACTGAAATTTCGGCCTATGAAGTTGAAAGATACATATCTTTTTATCCGTTCAACTTTTTCTCATGAAATCTTGGAATCATATTCTCGGTCCAATTCTCTAAATATTTGGAAAATTTTAGCGTGATATGTTATCAGGCATTGGAGATATATGAAAAATAATTTGGCTTACTTTTTTTTGAATCACGGTGTATATAGCCTTTAATTTATCGAGTGCTGGAATGTCGTTTCTCCTTCTGTTATCTTGAGTCGTTTCTCCTACTACTAGAATAATAATCATTTATAAATAAAAAAATTCAAACAACTTAGAAAAATTTCAGAATTCGATTCATTTGTTTTTTCTCACTATTGAAGATTACGCCAATTGCTGCGCATAATTTTTTGCTTATGTAACTTTGCATTTCTATCTCAAGCAGTGGCGGCGCTAGGGGGGGTCTGGGGAGGGGGCTAAGCCCCCTACGAGAGGCTCAGCCCCCCTAAAAACAGGGGCATCCGAAATTTTTTACAGTGAAATATGGAAAATTTTCACAGGATTTCGGTCGATGACTAAAAAAAAAAAAAAAAAAAGGTCGTCAGAAATTTTGGCGGCGAAAATGGAAAATTTTCATGAGATTTTGGTCGAGGCTTCAGCCCCCTCCCCCGAAACTGAAATCCTGGCGCCGCCACTGATCTCAAGTTTAAGACTGAAACATAAAAACGAAGAATGGATTCTTATCAGCAGCGTCTCCTAATAGTAGTTAATATAGTAGTTCGTGCGTGTCATGATTTGTGAGCACTCAGCAACCGAGCGTTGTTTTTTGCACGATTTCTGTGGTCAACTCCTCTGACGTGACGCAGCCCTCACGAATATTCTGTTCTTAATTTCTAAGTAGCGCTCCTGTATTTTCCAGCGTATACGTTAGTGATCATCTTAGGCTACTTCACACATACGGTAGGTCAACACTATAGCCTACCCAACCGCAATGCCTGCATTATAGACCCATTAATTGTGTTGAAAGGTTAGATCGTTGATACCATTCGAATAGAACAATTCTAGCAGAATCACTCGCGTATAAATAATTTTATTATCATTTTGTCGAAAGAATGCTTATTAAACACTTTCTATAGCACACTATCGTATTCGAGTAGCCTATAGGTTAAGCATACAGAAAGCGAAATGGATCTAGGCATCTAGCCTACATTAAACTGGTTTCCTCTCAAGACTCGATCTGTTCTTGCATGGTCCTCTGCTCTTTATTATATATATCTATTTCCCATCGTCTGGACCTGCTTTTAATCTTATTTGCGGGCGATGTTCAGGCAAGGGTCTCCTTCCTCGATTCCCATGCAGCTACCTTTGGTCACACGTAGTGACTCCTCTAATCGTCTCCGCTTTTGGATGATATCAAACCGTCTTCCCTATTTACTGCAGCTCCACACCCCAGTTCATTTGGTTTGGCACCCAACAGCTTCTGCAGATTATGCTCAATAGACTGCCAGTGTAAATAGTGCAAATTTAATAATTATGCTTCATTTAGTTTCAGATCTGCGCATAAACATTTCTGTAGTGAGCCTTGAATGCTGAGACACGTATAATTATGTGTTTAAATACTGCTCTATGCAATGTAGGTCTAGGCCTATGTGCTTCAGAGTAGGACAAATCATGTACGTAGGCGTATACATTACATGGTATTATCTTTATGGTATTTGAATTATAGACTCCTATACTCTAACTGTTCTAACGTATGATACTTAAACTGTGATCAAACATCTTGCGTCGTATACCTTGTCGCGATTTACTTGAATTTTTTTTTATTACTTTACAGTTTTCACTAACCCTCACCTGGATTGAGATAATACCCCCCCCCCGTGGCCGATCTATAGCCTAGTATTGTAAATCAACAACCCCAGTTAATGCTAAAGCAGCGTTTCCCAACCCGTGGCCCGCGGGCCAAAAGTGGTCCGCCTGGCCTACAAAAATGACATGCAGCAATGCAGCATCTCAATGAATTAAGGAAAATATATGTAAAAATTTATGGCAAGATATATAATTTTTTCTATTACAAATTATTTTATTTGGACGTTAATAGATCGTATCAAACATTCTTTTCGGTTCAGTCGCAAACGGTAAATTACTTATACTCTAATAGGCC
>OX457039.1:32791812-32801812 GCA_949752735.1 Lumbricus terrestris
GAATCCTGAGGGAGCCTAATGATATGTCCGAAATATGAGAGTTTGCGAGCCTTGATGGAACCCAAGAGTACGGGGAAAGTTCTAGCAAGCCGATAAACTTCCTCTGTTGTAAGCCTGAGCGTCCAGGATATGCGCAAAAGCTTTCGAAAACATTTGTTTTCAAAAATTTGAATGTGCTTTTCCTCAGCTTTCTTGAGCGTCCATGATTCGCAACCATAAGTTGCGACTGACCACACCAGGGATTTCATCAATCGGAGCTTGGTTTGGGTGCTGACAGATTTGTTTTTCCAGACCTTCGTGAGTTTCACCATGACTGCCATGCCCATAGCCAGCCTGGACTTAACATCGCCTGAGCACTTGGCATCACTTGAGATTTTGCTGCCTAGATATGTAAAGTCATCAACCTGCTTGAGACCAACGCCTGCGACGAAAACCTCAAGGACCTCATCGACGTTGGTCATAACTTTCGTCTTTGAAGTATTTATCTTTAAACCATACTCGTCGGCAGCGGCTTCGACTCGACTGACGAGCTCCTGGAGTTCCTTTGATGATGTAGCGATCAAGAGGATGTCATCAGCATATCGAAGATTACTGATGATCCTACCGCCAATTCTGAAGCCCCCCATGAACCCGTCAAGCGCCTTACGCATCACTTGTTCCGCTAGGATGTTAAATAGGCAAGGAGAGATGTTGCAACCTTGTCGAACGCCTTTCTTGACGCGGAACCAGTCAGAGGTGGTGTTATCCGTTCTTACGGCCGCGCGTTGTTGTTTGTAGAGGTTCCTCAGCAGTTGGACAAGCTGTGGAGGAAAACCCATATCTAGCATGGTCAACCATAGTTGACCGTGTTGCACCATATCGAAAGCTTTCGTAAAGTCGATGAAGCAAAAGTAGAGAGGCTGGTTTCTCTCATTTGCCTTTTCCATGATGATTCGAAGGTTAATAATAATAATAATAATAATAATAATAATAATAATAATAATAATAATAATAATAATAATAATAATAACAATAATAATAATAATAATAATAATAATAATAATAATAATAATAATAACAATAATAATAATAATAAATAATAATAATAACAGAAATAATAATAATTTATTTTGTATTGGAGTCCATTTATGCCATGTAGGCCTAGTCATTACAAGTAAATGGTGATATTTAAAAATCTGAGATTGACTTGAGGAAAGAGGGTTAAACTTATCTTTGTCATCATCTGCATGATCTACAGCTAACAGCTTAGGCTGTAACTATCCTCTGTCTTTAACCTTTAGTACAGTTTATGATTATTTTCACCTAATGAGTTCCTTGCTATAACTCATCGAAAGCATAATTGGTTTTTGCTTTGAGCACTTCGTTGCAGCTGAGAGAGTTTGACTGATTTAAATCTTTCAAAAGGTTGAGTCGATCTAACTGAGCTGGCTAGTCCCGCTCATAACTTAATTGAGAGTTGTCTTTAATTCTATACCATGTCCTTCACTTACTACGTGAATGGTATTTTTAAAATCGTCGAAACATTTTATTGCGCATTGCCGTCGTCAAAGCTGAATTATTATTTGTCGTCCTCTCGCTATATTATATCTGGCGAATTCCTTCGTCAAGCAAAAATTAGTATGCCCAATTAAAAACGAATGTCGATTTTTTTAGGGGAGAAGTGCCCCTGTTGCCCCTATATATGTGCGGTTGTCCATGCAACTCTCGTCAGTTGAGACCATTGACCAAGAAAACGAAGTTGGCAATACTTTATCCGCACGGTTGCCTATATATAAGGAGGCTATAGCTTAAGAGACTGCTCTTCGTCGTCTTTTTATGAGGCTGGGGCGATACAACACGTGACCGTCACAGAGTGTTTGCTAACTGCATGCCTTCCGTCGCTTAGCAACAGCATCAGTCACTGTGGAAATGAGGGCAGTCGATATAAGGACGAAGTCATCGGCGTTCGGTCGGTCGGTCAGTCTGTCGAGTGTCCGAGTGGGATGGATTAACTCAAGAAGCAACGCAATTATTCAGTGCAGTCAACTCTATTAATTGGCACAGATCTAGTTTGCAGGAATATTTGAAAACAACAGCAACGTCAAGTCATTCACTGCCCTCTATGTTACTGGGGCGAAAAGAGTACACTGTTATTACAGCTGCACGTGACGAATTATACGTACGTAGCCTATATAATTTTCTTGAATTTTTAGTCATTAAAGACTTCGTCACTAATCTCAACTTTTTATAATAGATTAAAGTGTCGTTTTATTGAGTTACTTTTTAAATTGAATATTATGTACAGGTAGGTTGTTTTTAGCGGGGACTGCACTTGTCTTTTTTCTTTAAACGTTTTTTTAAATGAGGTTAACTGAAGCGGCCTAATGACATTTCTTTTTGATTCTACGAAGTTGTTTCTATTCTTTATGTAAATAACGTATTATGCAAACTTATGAGGTTTTCTTGAAGAGGCGCTGCATAAATGTGATTATACATATAGCATTGCACAACATTCAGTTTTTCCTTCTTGGACTATAATTATGGGCTGCAGCTGCAAGTATAATATGTCATGCAAAATCTTGGGTAGGCTTAGTTTTTCTAAGTCAACATTTTCATTAAGAGAACTCACGTTCGGTCTGAATTTTATCTTCAGTTGCAAAAAGTTTCGTATACAAATTTTGGCCACAATTAGACAAAAAATTATGATTCAGCGTTTCTTCCTTTATCCTTTCCGTTTTCCTCTCCTTGATCTTTCCTTTATAATTGGTTTTTCCCTTTCCTTCCGCTATCCGCTTGCAATAGGTTTGCGAGAATTTATGTCATCTTGCTTTATCTTATCGAAGCCGTTCCATTTCGAGATGTGGCTTAAAATAGCTCAGCTTCAATATTCCTACCGCACCTTAATTCTTCATTTTTTTCTCCATCGAAATTCTGTGACAATCCGACTGATCGTTTTCGCCGACAGATCAACGCCAGCAGTATTTATCTGGTAACACCTTCTCTCGAATCTCGTTCTAAGACATAAGAACAAGCCACGGTTCGGTTGACTGGATGCCTCTTTCCGTGGCCATGTAGAGTAGTTTATCTATAGGCCTACGTCGCGTCCTTAGTCATATAACGGGTCGACAGGTGCGTTCTGATTGATGACTTGCCTCAATCTTGCGCAGCAGTCGATCGAATTGCGCTCTTCTCTCGTCATGCGTTGTCCTGCGCTGAGTCGATATTAGAGCAAAGACTTCAACGATTTGGCAAAAGAGTTCATCATCATATCTCTGTTTAACTTCTTCGATTCTTCGACTGTCATTTATAAACGTGCATCGGAAACATCCGCAGAGGCATACATGTACTATGCATGTACTATGCATGTACGTTCACGAGCCATAATTATAGCGGAGAATGGCGTCTGCGATGTTTAAACTGTCAGTAGGCCTATATAGTCTTATTGACATATTATGCTGATATAGACACAAGCTCATATTTAGTAGACACTGCAGATCTAAGATTATATCGAAGCATGACTGGTAGCACAATACAACTCAGCAGGGTACATTTATGTAGCGCCTGCACCGTCGGGTTGCGTGCTGAATTACGTCGGCCATCTAGTCACATGCTGTCAGCAGCACACAGCCAGGCTTCAACGGTGCAATACACGAGGATTCTATGAGAACGATGAGAACACATGTGAATGATATGGTGTCACATTGGTTGTGGCGATGTTACGCTGAAGATATTTATCGTGTTGCACTGATGGTGTAGGGCTAACGAGTTGCGGTTGTATGCGGTAGACACTCGTTGTACATGTAGGCCTTGTACATGTAGGCCTGAGGCAGCCATGGTGCGAAATAGTAGCAGCTTCATTTCCTTGACCTCGGCATACGAGGGCATATGTCCAGTCCTCTCCCTATGCACACATTAACATCATGCTCACATCGGTGCGTTCAAACATATGAACTGCATCCATAAACGCGCGTATACGCTGTTCGATGAAATTCAATGAAAACACATAAAATAATCATTGATGTGATTATAGGTTCTGAAGTTGATTTGCGGAGTCTTCATCGATGTCTTCGCTGTTGAATGTCGAGTTCGATGTCAATCGATCTAAGAGATCATCGTCTGTTTCGGATCTCGGGTCCAACGAAGTTCTTGGGAAGACCATGCCTTCCTCCTCCTCCACTCCTCCATCGTCCTCGCCTCTGTCACACCGACATAGCATGAAACCCACTCTCCGACGGCGACTAACTCACAGGGCGTCAAATGTAGACTCCCTGCCACTGATCCCTCTGCCAGCGCAAAAACCATCGTGGCCGATACAACGTCAACCGCTGGATTTCCAAGATCCAACCAAAGTAAGTGGAAAGGTTCCGACGACGACCAACTGGAAAAATCTTGAGCCGAGAAGGTCAAAGGACTCTCTCATGCAATTAGTCAACAGGAACAGTCCATTTCTAAATCTGGTTGATTTCAAAGCGAGTACAAGTGAAAGAAAGAAACCAGAGTTGGATGCGCATCAGAGCAGAAGTGTGACCAACCGCTCGAACCTTGAGATTGACGTTGGACTGAGAGCCTCAAGGTCAGTGCTGGACACAACCGAAGGTTTCAAGTCGATGGCGTCAGCCAGAAACAAGTTGTCTGCCGTAACCTTTCTTCTGTCGGATTCCAGTTCTGTCATCAAACTCGAAAGTTCTAAGACAGAAGACCAATGCGTCGCAGTCGCCGAGAAAGAGATCAGGAAGGGGTCGGTTGAGAGGGACAGCACTGTAACTTTGAATCCAGTGAACCTTGCAGGTCAAAACGGTCTCAAGAAAAAGAAGAAGAAGGAAGTCTTCTTGTCGGAAACTGGAGCAAAGTTTTCGTCTAAACTTAGCGCTAGATCACCAGCCGCAGTTGACAATCAGTCGCCAATGACTCCAAATATAATTGTAATCAAAGACAGCGAAGAATCTGACGACCAAGAAACAGCCACGAAAGCAGCAAGTGATGCCAAATTTTTATTGAACGGTGATGGTATTGCATCAGATGAACTGGTCATGCCAGATAAAGAGATCGTCAACAACATAAGAGCACTTGACGAAAAGAGTCTGAAGGTTGAGCAGATGAGATCGAATGGAGGAGGAGGAGGAGGCAAGGTCTTGAATCCAGTTTTGAAACGAGTCGGATGGCGTGCAACGAAGCGTGAATCAACGAAACTGAAGCGAACACGTGGTGCAGCAAAACCCATCGGATCCGCTCTATTGTCTCTAAAAGACAAAGCAGACACTGCAGAATTGGAAACAATAGCGGCTCCGGTTGACTTACTCGCTCCTCTTCCTCTTCTTCCTCCTCCTCGAGAGCATTCCAGAACATCTGGCGGAAGAGTAAGAGACCGAGAAGCGACGATTGTCGGTCAGGAGACGAACAACTCTCCGTCTTCTGTCGAGGATCATGGACTGATCCGAGTTCTCTCTGGAGACCTGACGGACATCCCACCCGTTTCGTGTCACGTGGTGCGAATATTCACCAGCTCGACGTTCACAGGTAAGTCTTCTTAAAACTTAATAACGAAACATCACACTTTATAATTATATGAACAACGAAACGCTATCGAACCAGTTACCAATGTTACAACTTACAGTATAATAATTACAAGCTTACCCGAATGTCAAGTGAAATTGATATGCTCCTGTGCATTCATTGATTTCACTGGAGCCTTATAAGGAACCGACAGTTCAGTCACTGTTATCGAACACCCACACGTGGGCGCAATGGTGTAGTGGGTATGTTTGTTACCTTGCAGTCGGAGGGTTTCAGGTTCGAATCCACCTCAAGTCGCCGCGTATAAGGACCTTGGGCAAGTTCTTCACTTCGCGTGAAACTCCGATGCAGTGCCCGCGCTGTAGTCGGGAGCGCCTCTGAGCAGCGAGCTTGAAGAGGCGCTATAACAAGTGCGCATACAAACAAACACACACACACACACACATCTTCATCCACTTAACTTTGTAGGAAGTTCGGGTTGCATACGCAACCTCATGAAAAACTAATCCAAAGTCTAATCCAAAGTCTTGGAAATTGCGGAATTTCAGAGATTGCCACGCAACTGGTGATGATGATGATGATGATGATGATGACGACGATGATGATGGTGATAAGAATAATATAATCTTCGATTATCATTTCAAACTTACACACTGCAGTATGATTACAATTCGTAATGTGAAAGGATGATGACAAGTTATTACAGGACTCGCTTTGAACTGTTTGGCAGCCATGAAAGGCGCACATAACTATCAATCGCTCATTTAACCAACACCATGTGACAAATGAAAGGTTGAATCGACCTTTACCCTTTCTGCCAGAAGGGTTACCATTACCTCTAACTCCTCAAATGATGACGACGACGACGACGATGATGATATATTAACAATGACGATGAATTTATGAAATATTTGGCTGATCTTTTCATTCATTTACTGCTTTTCTTATCATTTATCTGAATTGCGTAAGTATTGCTGCATTTATCTGAATTGCGTATACAAGTAGGCCTTCGTTTATCTGAATTGCCTTTTTGCGCTCGAAGGTTGAGAAGCAATGATATTGTTGATTTTGATGTTTAAGACACCTCGTTGGAAAGAAATTGCTTAATGGAAAACGTATATCCAAAACTGAAGGAATATTGTCGGGAACGACATGGTCTAGACTTCCAGGTAGGTCTACTCTTCTGTTTGAAAACAATCGTCACCATATCTAGGCTACGTATGTTCCCTTCTGTTTGAAAACATTCGTCACCACATCTACACGTAATTATGTTATAAATCTGTTTGAAAACAATCGTCGCTATATCTACGCGTTGGCCGACTTTTTTTGCTTGAAAACAATCGTAACCATATCTACGTATAATTAGGCCTATATTCTTCTATTTGAAAAATACACAACCGTGACAATACGTGTGCGCTCTTCTGTTTGAAAACAATCGTCACATTATCTACGTATACTCTTCTGTTTGAGAGCAATCGTAACCATATAGATCTATACGTAACCTCTTCAGTTTGAAAACAATCGTCACCATAGCTACGTAGCCTATACTCTTCTGTTTGAAAACAATTGTAACCATATCTAGACTCTACGTATATAATTATGCTCTTCTGTTTGAAAACAATCGTAACCATATACTCTTCTGTTTGAAAACAATCGTAGCCATAAAGGCCTTTACGTAACCTCTTCTGCTTGAAAACAAGCGTCACCATAGTGACCATAGCTACGTGGCCTATATTCTTCTGTTTGGAAACAATCTACGTATACTCTTCTGTTTGAAAACAATCACCACCATAATTATCTACGTATACTCTTCTGTTTGAAAACAATCGTCATCATATCTACGTGTGCTCTTCTGTTTGAAAACAATCGTCACCATATCTATGTGGAGTTCGACGCTCCTCGTCGCTTGCTCTTCAGGTCTGGCATTACCGGGAGGGAGCCCCATTGCCCCCGGATCTAGTATTTCCCGATCCCCCGACCTTCCGCTCAAGGACAGGAGGCCTGGGCCCAAGTTGAACTCCGGTGTAGTCTTCGGGGAGGCCAACGGGCGTGCTACTTCCGGTTGTTTGAGTACCCCCCGGGTCTTACGATACGGGCCCCGCCTTCTTCAATCTCCCTATTCCCTTCCCTATCTAGGGTGGAATAACCGGCCTGGGAGGGGAACCCCAGTCTATCCAGATGGAAATAGTCGGGCCTAGGTTTCCCCATCAACCTAGCACTCCGCCTACTGTCTGGCATAGAACCTGCGCTGGCTCCCTCTTCTTCATCTTGACGAGATAGGCCTAAGTGTGGCGCGGAAGGGCATTGTCCTACAATGGTATTTGATTCACCACCTGGATCCGTCTGCTCACCTCGGTCTTGCCGGCTTTCTCTCACTTCCTCTACCGCCCATCGCATCTCAGCCCGACGGTCGTCTAGTTCGGCGATCAATCTCGCCCACCTGTCCCGAACATCGTCTTGCTCTGCGAAGACGACTTCCATTTCATGGGAGATATCCATTACCCGTCCGTCTATCTGTCTCACACTATCATCGATCTGTCTCACACTCCCGTCGATCTGTCTTTGTCGTTCGTCGATCTGTCTGACATTCCCGTCGATCTGTCTTTGTCGTTCATCGATCTGTCTGACATTCCCATCCAATTGTCTCACTTTAGCATCAATGCCTTTCACTCTACTGTCCACGCTCGACAGGGTTTGGCTAATGCTTGACAGCATCGCCATCAATCCTGCGTCCGTCCCAATCGGTCGTTGTCCTCCTTCTTCCCTTCTTTCCATGTCTATCTCGGTCTCGTCTCCGTCGTCAGTCACAGAAACTTTAGACATGACACTTTCAAATAGCGAATGCTATATTCTTTAATACGAAATACAATGAAAGTCACAATACCAAATAGCGCAATATAATACTTAACGGCTAAAAATACATTCACTCCACATCCGCTCGTCTCTATAACTAAAGGCAACAGCTGATAAAGGTAATTTCTGGCCTGGGTTTTTCCCCTGCTAATCAAACATTCACGGCTGTAGGTCTAGTTCATAACATACCGCTGAGCTCGTAGTTTACTGTCTTCCACGATCTCGACGTTAATGTCCTCTTTCTCCGCTTGAATCACTGAATCCTGCGTCCTTTTCCTTGCTTCCTGCGGCAACGTAATTTAGATCCTTGTCGTCGTAATCGCAGCTTCGTCCTTTCGTTTCCTCTCTTCGTCGTCGTTACTCAACCGCTTCGTTCGGCTGAATCTCTCTTCGGTCCACTTCACTTCGATAATCGCACTGATCCTTTTAACGTCGTTCTGATATCGGCATCCAAGAAGACGGGCTTCGTTTCGCATACTTTTCGACGAACAATCCAACCACAATCGAACAATTTAGAGCGCAACTTCCACGAACAATCCAACGTCAACAGAGCGAGCGAGAGCGAACGAACAAGCCCTGATTGCTTGCGCTCGTCCCTTTTAAACACTTTCCATGCTGAGCTAAGCAGAAATTCAGCATTTGCACGGTCTCTCTTCCTTTGACTCCTTGCCTCTGTCTGTTGTACGTGCCGCGATCCTGGTCTGTCAGCCACGCCACCACGTCTAGAAATCGCTGATGCAGCGGGTCTTGGTACAACCTCGTCAGCACGGTCTACTAAATCAGCTGCCTGCCTTACCACATAACCCTACACACATCCATACTCATACACACATAGTTAACGATAATCGCTATTAAAAGGCGCTATATCAAGTGCATTCTTATAGATTCGCACATCTACATTGTACGTATACTCTTCTGTTTGAAAACAATCGTCACCATATCTACGTATGCTCTTCTGTTTGAAAACAATGGTAACCATATCTACGTATGCTCTTCTGTTTTAAAACAATCGTCACCATATCTACGTATAATCTTTATGTTTGAAAATAATCGTCACCATATCTACGTATACTCTTCTGTTTGAAAACAATCGTAACCATATCTACGTATAATCTTTATGTTTGAAAACAATAATGTAACCATATTTAGGTATAAGCTTACTCTTCTGTTTGAAAACAAGAGTCACCATAGTGACCATAGCTACGTGGCCTATATTCTTCTGTTTGAAAACAATCGTAACCATGTCTACGTATACTCTTCTGTTTGAAAACAATCGTCACCATATATCTATAGTATACGTATGATCTAATCTGTTTGAAAAAAATCGTCACCATATCTACGTATATTCTTCTGTTTGAAAACAATCGTAACCATAGGCTATCTACGTATATTCTTCTGTTTGAAAACAATCGTAACCATATCTACGTATATTCTTCTGTTTGAAAACAATCGTCACCATGCAGTGTATCTACGTACATGTATGCTCTTCTGTTTGAAAACAATCATAACCATTATTTTAGGCCAATACGTAACCTCTTCTGTTTGAAAACAAGGGTCACCATAGTGACCATAGCTACATGGCCTATATATATAAGGCGCTATATAAATGGTCATATACATACATACATACATACATACATACATTCTTCTGTTT
>OX457039.1:32806812-32884312 GCA_949752735.1 Lumbricus terrestris
TGTGATTATTGATGGTTTAGAGATTCCTAAGGTAACTTCGGCTAAATTTCTAGGTGTCTATGTGGATCAGCATCTTACATGGAGTACTCATATCGATAAGATATCTCATAAAATAGCTAAAAATATTGGAATTATTAAGAGAATTTCTTACCTGCTCTCTCCTAATACTCTACTGACATTATATTACTCTATGGTTCAGCCGTATTTGAGTTACTGTAATATGATCTGGGCGTCCAATTACATCTCTAGACTTCAATTGTTAATAATACTCCAGAAAAAAATTGTTCGTATCATAACTGGCTCTTCGTATACTGCCCATACTAACCAGCTTTTTATTGACTTAGAGATTCTCAAACTTAACCAGATTACTGACTACCAATCATGTGAATTTATGTACAAATCACTGCACAATATCTTGCCAAATGAATACACTAACCTGTTTAAGTCAAGCTTTGACTTTCATTCACATGAAACAAGAAGTTCTCTTTCCTTAAGAACGGAATTTGCTAGAACAAACTCCCGTAAATTCTCCATAAAATGTAGGGGTCCACTATTATGGAATAGTCTGCCACAAAACCTAAAGGCCTCTCCTAACATTAATCTATTTAAAATAAACTTACGAAAATGGCTAATAGTTAGCAAACCATAATCGATATTAAATTAGTTAAAATAATTATTAAAAATGTGCTCCATCTTCAAGGCTCCTTTTGCATTGTGAGTTGGTTTGCTTAGTTAGTGTTCCTTAATTGTTTCATCTGCTGTTTTGTTTTTGATTCAGTTTTTTCACCTTCTGCTTTGTGTGTTGGTTCCTGTGCTTGTGCATTGCTTTGATGTCATAGTGTGTCCTGGCGAACAATCTTGAGGGCTCCTTTTGCTTTGTGCGTTGGTTTGCTTAGTGTGTCTTAATTGTTTCATCTGCTGTTGCTTTTGGTTCATTTTTTCATCAATTTGTGGTGTGTATTAATTAAAAGTCTTCATAGCTACTTGGGGACCCTACTTAGCGGGATTCCCTCCCTTCTGGGTCTCCATTTGTGTCCTAATTCTGTACTTTAGAGTTCTTTTTAACGCACTCCAAGTTTAGGGCTAACTGTTCACACTGGTATCACTCAATCCTACAACTACTTGGTTTAAATTATTTCTTTTTATATATTCATGGGTATTGACAATCTAGGCCAAAGGTTCATAATTTATGTTAACTAATTAGTTCTTACTTTGATTAATGCTTGTTTAATTTGTGATACTTGCAATGCTTCATGTAACTATTTTCCTGCCTTATTTCTCAGTGTGCTTGTTACATACGGACCAATAAAAAAAATTGATTGATTGATTGATTGATGATGACGATGATGATGATGATGACGACGACGACGACGACGACGACGATGACGATGTTACACGCAACCCCAGTTTTGTAAAAAAAAAAATTATCCATGAAGTTCTCTAAATTGTGAAAAATAATGATTCTGTCTGTCATGAAAAACAAAAACCAATGGAGTGTGTTTTTCGCATAATCTGAATAGCATCCTTTGGTCTGCATGATGACTTCGCTGGAATCGATATGTTTTGCTGGCCATTATAGGCTACTGCACGTCGAAGGTGAATTGGAGTTAATTATTATAATCGATTGAATCGATGCTATAGACCCGATAATGACCATCTGAATATCTTCTCACAGAAACTGTTCCCTAATCAGGCGACACACACACAGACACAAGACCATACATCAGACAGACACACAGACACAAGACCATGCAGCAGACAGACACACAGACACACAGACACAAGACCATACATCAGACAGACACACAGATGCATAGACAGATACAAACACTAAAACATAGACCTAACATGAGAAATAGACAGATAATAGACGTCTAAATGATCGGTCAGGTCTTCCGCATGATCAGCCTTCTCATCTCGAAGCAGTTCATGATGCCGACAAAGTCAGTTGAATCCGGTCGGCAGAACACATTTCCATGCCGTCTGCCAACTCGATAGTAATATCCAATGATTAATGCGGCTGCCATCAGTGTAGAATGTAGATAGATGAAAAGAAATGTAACAGACGCCTTCATTAGTTGGCCATCCTACATTTACCAATATTCATTCTAAACTATATATGCTGAGATTCAATGCTATTGATTGATGACTCTAGAACCGCCTCTTTGCCTCCAGTCCTCCTCTCAGAAATTGTGTCCATATTTTGTGTCAAATACGTTTCTTGATAATAGCATGACCTACTTTTCTTGACCTTCAATCCTTGACCTTCTATCCTTGACCTTAGTCTCTTTAGACCAACTTCAATCACCTTAATATATGCTCAATATATCTCTTCAATCACCTTAATATATGCTCAATATATCTCTTCAATCACCTTAATATATGCTCAATATATCTCTTCAATCACCTTAATATATGCTCGATATAGCTCTTCAATCACCTTAATATATGCTCAATATATCTCTTCAACCACATTAATATATGCTCAATATATCTCTTCAACCACCTTAATATATGCTCAATATATCTCTTCAATCACCTTAATACATGCTCGATATAGCTCTTCAATCACCTTAATATATGCTCAATATATCTCTTCAATCACCTTAATATATGCTCAATATATCTCTTCAACCACCTTAATATATGCTCAATATATCTCTTCAATCACATTAATATATGCTCAATATATCTCTTCAATCACCTTGATACATGCTCAATATATCTCTTCAATCACCTTAATATATGCTCAATATATCTCTTCAATCACCTTAATGTTATATGCTTTTTTCTGGTCAGCGGACGCAAAAGTTGATGGAGCACGACCAAGCGGAGTGGTGGGACATAATGCACCGCCTGCAGAAGATGCTACGTCGAAGCGCCTACGATCTCCATCTGGCCAAGAAAATGGACCTGGAACAGATGCACAACTATGTCATGTCAGGTCAGGCCAGGCCAGGCTCAACGGCAATAATGTTAGGTCAGGTCAGGTCAGGTCGAGTTCAACGGCAATTTTGTAAGGTCAGGTCAGGTCCATCGGCAATTGTGTCAGGTCAGGTTCAACAGCAATTATATCAGGTCAGGTCGGGTTCAACGGTATTATTGTACTGTACGGTCAGGCCAGGTTCAACGGCAATAATGTCAGGTCAAGTCAGGTCAGGTCGAGTTCAACGGCAATTTTGTAAGGTCAGGTCAGGTTAGACGGCAATTGTGTCAGGTCAGGTTCAACAGCAATTATGTTAGGTCAGGTCGGGTTCAACGGCAACTATGTAAGGTCAGGTGAGGTCAGGTTCAACGGCAATTGTGTCAGGTCAGGTTCAACAGCAATTATGTAAGGTCAGGTCAGGTGAGGTCAGGTTCATCGCCAATTGTGTAAGGTCAGGTTCAACAGGAAATAATTCAGGCCAGGTCGGATCAGGTCAGGTTCAACGGCAATTGTGTCAGGTCAGGTTCAACAGCCATTATATCAGGTCAGGTCACGTTCAGCGGCCATTATGTCAAGTCAGGTCAGGTTCAACAATCGATTATGTCGTTTCAGGTCGGGCTCAACAGCGTTCCATCACCCGTGCCTTTAATTCAGATTTAGTCATATTACTTATTTCGGACGAGTGATATAATGTTCCATCAATAAACAAAAGCAGGCCGACTCCGAGAAGTGCAAAGCTCTTTGTAAATTGCCTTTCTGAGGTCATATAAAACTATAAATTGTTAACTCTGATTTCAGTGACTGAGAGAGAGGTTCGCCGCGGAATAATCGACGCGAAAGACACTGAAAAGCATTGTCTCGCCTACATTCGACAAATACAGAACTTAGATCTGTCGGCCATCAACTCCGTTCGCAATTTTGTCGACATGTCAGGATCTGAGGTGGATACGGAGGCTGAGCATCTGCTGGCCATTCTTCGAGATGAACTCCTTCCAACGAAGCTGGTTGACTCCAATGTCGCGCGCTTCACGGTTGACTGGTCAGGAGAGCAAGGACTTGATGTCGAAACACATGCAGAATATCTTCAACAGTTTTGCCAAGTATTTGACAGGTAGGCCTAGTGTATAATATTGTGTGTATATATGTATGTATGTATGTATGTAAATATATATATGAATATGAGTGTGCATTATTATGTGTATAACTGTCAGTGGCGTAGCCAGGAATTTATGATGGGGTGTTTTATGGCCAGATAGGCTACCCTGTTTGTTGTCATTTTTCTTATTAATGGATAAATAACCTTAAAAACCTTTTTCAGGAGCCAATGGGGGGTTTTAACCCCCGAAACCACCCTTGCCTACGCCACTGATAACTGTATATATGCACACATGCATGTAGGATATTGTAGGTTCTACGCATTTAATGATTTATACATGTGAAAACATGCATCTTTGTATACCTAGGCCTATAATATTTTCCTTAGGTATATTTTGCATGTTGGCATTATTTTAAGTCATAACGTTCAATATTGTTTCAGGCTGTTTCTCAATATTGTTCCAGGCTGTTTCTCAAATGCATAAAAAGACACGATTTGCTTGGTTTGTGTAGATAATTATTTTATGCATTTTTATGTGTACATGTATAATTTTTATATATGCACACATGCATGTAGGTCCTTCGCATTCACATAAAATTATGTGAAAACATGCATCGCTGTAAGCCTAGGTCTATTTGCATTTAGCATTTTGTATATGAGTGATCATTTTCACCCATAGGGACATAAAGGATCTGGTTGATAAGGCAATGAATGAGATGGTAGATTATGGCGAACACAACAGGGTCTACGAAGAAGTCCTTCGTCATCTTCATTCGTGCCATGGTCTTGTCAAGGCATTTCAAGGCAGAGAAAAGGTATAAAGTAGATTATTACTTGGGTTACTTTCAAGTATTACAGGCACATTATTCTGCACGACATTTTCACATCTGCCATGATTCGTGTTGTCCACTTTTGAAGGTATTTGAGGCCAGATGAATATCGATTGATGCTCTTTAGAGAATGGCTCTGAATCAAAGAAAGGACTATGCAAAGAACAATGTAGGCCTAAGTCAATGTAAGACAATTTGACAAAGTAAAGTAAGAGAAGACAAGTCAGGACAAATTTAGGTAAAATTATATGACGTCAGATCAAGTTATAATCTAACCTGAATTCAGCCTGTCCTACTCTTAGTAATGCAAACTCTTTTAGAATACGATGAGACGGAATAAAGCAATTAATTGTGTGCAGCAGGCCTATTAGCGTTAATTATAATTATAATTATATATATAATTATATATATATAACAGACACTGCATAGAGTCATGCAGTGTCTTTTACAGAAACAGTTATGCATTCATGTAATAAAGTTATTTAAGTAAGAATGACTTAAAGCTGTGAAATAATTCGACTGAAAGTTAATGATTTTGTGATTTCGTTTGATGTTATAAAATTTTGTATCAAACTGCCGCGGAACCCCTGGCCGACGCTCGCGGAACCCTGGGGTTCCCCGGTTGAAAATCACTGGCATAGACAATCAAAATAATCGAAAACAAGAGTTTAATCGCAAATACAAATGAGTTCTATCCATAACCTGGACTTGACGATCTGCTACATTGCTCTGATTTGCACAATGCACATGTAGGAACTGGACGACATTCGCAGTTACATCATTGGTCAGTCAACTGAGCCTCTGGTACTGTGGGGTGAAAGTGGCTGCGGTAAGACTTCCCTCCTCGCCAAAGGATTCAGTCTGGTAAGCCTTTAGTCGGTGCATGGGCCTATAGCCTACTTGCATACTGCACAGCCATAAAATTGTAACGGCTTCATTTGAAAATTCATCTGTCAAAAGTCAAAACTACATGCGAAAATTTGCATGTAACTACGCTCATTGACGACGGAAGAGCAATTCAATTCTCAATAGTTTACGACCTTCATATATATATATATATATATATATATATATATAATATATTATATATATATACATGTATAGTGCTTGTTAATGCGATAGGCCCTTACCGGAAGAGGATTGGCAGATAACACTGCTGCAAAATTAAGAAAATAAAATTTAGCCTATTAAGTCAATCAGAATAAAACAAGAAAGCGTTTGACATGCTACAGAAGAGAAAGCAAGATTTGCAGGATCAATAGTAGAATAGACCCTAGGCCTATGTCTTAAAAGAAACACAAAGGTGATACTGACGCTGCGAAAGTCATGCAGCCTACAAATGCAATGAGACCAGGGCTGTAATCAAGGGTATACGCGGGTATAGGGCGTATACTCACCTGTGGCGAAAAACGGCATCGTATACTTACCTCCCGAAAAAGTAGGGTATACGCGTGGGAAAAGCAGGGTACACCGTACACGCTAGTAAATCAGGCGCTCACGGCTGTCTAAGATGTTTTTTTGGCCGGATGACTAAAAAAGGTCATCAGTTTTCTCAGACGGCAAAATGGACGAAATTTTCCCGCGATCAGCGTGTACTCACCTCAAAATTTACCAGTACAGCCCTGAATGAGACTGCAGGAGGAATAATAGGTAAATAGGATCCCGTGAAACATAAGAACCTGTGAATCTCAACTCCACAGGTTAGTTTTGTCTTTATGTAGACCTACTAAACCAACGTAAATGATAGAAAACTCTAGCGCTATAGAAATGTCTGACGAATTAACGGCCTAGGGTCCAACTGTATGACAACATTCGTTTAAAAATAAAAAGGGAATCGAGTGCAACCGAGATTTTTCTTCCAACGCCATGGTCGCGTTCTCTTTATGTTGCAAATCAGATCATATATTATATATATATATATATATATATATATATATATATATATATATATATATATATGTAACTATTCGCTTTATTTACAGCCATTCATTGCGATTCCTATTCATTTGCTTCCTGTCTATTCAAGCGTTTCACTCCATTCCTCTCTATATCCTTGAGTATAAATGATCAGATGAAATGAGATCAGATCAGATGAGTGTTATACGAGTCAATTTATAGGTCTACTGGCGACCGTGGACGTCACTTTGGGCCTCTACGTTGTATATGGAATTCAATGGTTAGTTTCCGTCGATGAGCCTATACATATTAAGATTTACTGTTGGCAGGTGGTTCGGTCTTGGTACCGAACTCATGCTAGTGCAATTTACGTTCAAAAAGGTCGAAGCCTCATGGGGGTATTTATTAGGTATAGGCCTACATCTGATGTAACTGTGTGAGAGGAGCACAGATGAACAAAAGTGTAGGCCTAACCAAAATTTATTTGGAGACAATAAATTTTTAATTGTTTATCCTTATAATGAGCTAATACGTTAACTATGTTAAGCGAAGACTAACGCAAGAATAGACAGTGCAATACAGATTCAGGCTGACGAGCAGACAGACAGACAGACAGACAGACAGACAGTCAGACGAAAGTATGCAGGTAGCCTATTAGGCTATACAGACTGTTAAGACACATCGTGCACAGAAGCAGACAGATACCGGTACTGAGATGTGATCGCTTGGGGACGCCAAAAATAATGAAGTGACATGTCTAAAAATGGGCAGACAAGCAAGAAGAAAACGGTTAAACCCAATAATAGCCGATAAAGAATCAGATAATTATCATAAGCAAGACATCATGCAGACAGACGGTCAGACAAAGAAAGAGTAATATTCAACACGATGTCCTGTTGCATGTCGTGTTGTGTGTTACATTCTACGTGCTAGGCCTATAGTTGGTCTAGCAGAGCCATAAAAGTCGTAGCATTAATTTGAATGATAGGCCTACTACTGTAAATCTGTATCTGTTATTATTATTCTTATTCTATTTTTTCATATTTTTTGTTTTAAGCCTATTACTATTATTATTATCATTAATATTATTATTATTCACTGGCAAATTCCTCTAAATTTTTTCTCTGCGTGAAAATGATTTCTGGTGTTGAAATGTCTGCCAGGTAATCACAAGATCATATTTTTAAATTTTAACATAAGAACGCACGCAATAGGTTGCTATAGACGGCCAGTTTGAGTGTAAGCCTATTATACATGACAGCCCATATGCTACCTCAACTTCATTTAACCTATGTCACCCTTCCTTGTGTTAACATAATCTGACTGAATATGTTTCATTGTGAAGAAATATACGGTTTACCTGTACAGGCAAGAGCGTGGCATGACGTCACTGCTCAGCCTCTGATGGTTCTGCGCTTTCTCGGCACTTCTCCGGACAGTTCAAGCGTCGTCCAGCTGCTGATCAGCATCTGCCAGCAGATCTGCTTCCACTACAGACGAACTCTTGACTCTGATCCTCCGTCGGAACTCAACGGTCTCGTCTGCCACTTCAAGTCTCTGCTGACGATGGCCACCGAGCAGAAGCCCCTCATCCTCTTCCTCGACTCCCTCGACCAGCTCTCTTCTCCCGATGCAGCCCAACAGCTTTCCTGGTTCCCCATCTGCCTTCCACCGCACTGCAAACTGGTCGTCTCCGTTGTTCCCAAATACTTTGGAACCCTGGAACGGCTTCGGAGGATCCTGGAAAATCCGTCCAGTTACGTACACGTTCTCCCGCTTGGACCGGAACTGGGAATCTCAGTTTTGCGTTCATGGTTGGCCAGTGCCAATCGGACCGTGACGGACGATCAGTGGCGAACCGTGCAGGAATCCATCGCGACCTGTAGCATTCCGCTCTACATCAAGATGGTCTTCGGAGAGATATCGAGATGGAGGTCCTACCATCGAGGTCCGCTTACGACGCTTGCGTCGGGGATCAGAGAAGCGATCATCAAACTGTTCGAACGCACCGAGAACCAGCATGGCAAGATACTCGTCTCGCATGCGTTCGGCTATGTAACGCTCTCGAAGGGTGGACTTACCGAAACGGAGTTGGAGGACCTTCTATCGCTAGACGAAAAAGTGAGAAATTGACACTTGTCTTTTTTGGATGATTCTCCTTGACACTATAGATAATTAAGTTACATCTGTCACATGGAAATTAGTGCTCAGATGACATTCTCTGGTCACTGGTTGGATTCGTCTTTATAGCTTTGACGTATGCCAAGTGAATGCAATAAAACGTAGCTGACACCATTTCTAAACGAACCTGATCTGGAAATCTATCAGTTACCACTGTTACCGGCTTATCTATGCCATAGGCCTATTCTTAGAACGTAAACGGAAAGAGATTCACACACACACACACACACACACACACACACACACACACACACACACACACACACACACACACACACACACACACACACACACACACACACACACACACACACACACACACACACACACACACACACACACACACACACACACACACACACACACACACACACACACATACACACACACACACACACACATACACACACACACACACACACACACACACACACACATGTAGCTGATCTCGCGTTCTACACTCATGCCCAGATTATTCTTTAGTCTTCATCCGATGCTTGATGTCTTGTGCAGTGAATACTGATGCTACAGAAATGAAGACAGGATTCGACTGGGTTGCAACACATCGCTTTGGGTCAGATTAGACTAGAGTATATTAGGTTAGATTAGATTAGAATATATTAGATTAGAACAGATTAGAATATATTAGATTAGAACAGATTAGAATATATTAGATTAGAACAGATTAGAATATATTAGATTAGATTAGATTAGATTAGAGTATATTAGAATATAATAGAATAGATTAGATTAGAGCAGATTAACTCTAATTGAATCGGATTGAATTGCAGAGGAGCGAGACTCCAATGGGTTGATTGGATCTGTGAGATGATACCACCATTGCAACTGCAGGATTTGTCTTTTTATGCTTTTAGGTGTTGAACGACGTCTACCAATACCACCTGCCTCCCGTCCGTCGCATTCCACCTTTGCTCTGGACGCGCATCCGCAACGACCTTTCCTACTACTTCACGGAACGAAGGGCAGACGGAGTGAACGTCATCGACTGGTACCATCGACATTTCGACGAAGTCTCGCGAGAACGATACTTCCGGAACGTCAACGTCCTTCGAGAGACGCACTCGCAGATGGCCGACTACTTCGTCGGGGTCTGGGGCGCCAGACCGAAGCCCTTCGAGTACACGGACCTCCAGTGTCAACGGTTCGGTCTCGATTCGTCGACGGGGTCGTGCGATCGCAAGGTTCCCGAGCAGCCGCTCTTCTTTAGCGATGAGCACGGTCGAGTGAACCGCTACAACCTGCGAAAGCTCAGCGAGCTGCCGTACCATCTGATACGAGCGAAGCGCTTCGAAGATCTCTACCAGGATGTTCTGTTCAGTTTCCGCTGGCTCCACGCGAAGCTGAGCAGCATGCCGCTCCAGTCTGTCCTTGAAGACTTCGACGATATTCTCAGCTTCGAATACGAAGCGTCCGTCGAGATCCTGGCCGATACCATCCGCCTCTCGGCCTCCGTCCTCAGTCGATACCCGGATATGCTGACAGCGCAGATCGTCGGTCGTCTCCTGCCCTACTACTCGACTCACGACCGAATCCGGGATCTTTTGAATCAGTGCGATGCGGAGGGAGCCAGAGTGAACGCGCTCATCCCGTGCCACCGATACCTACACACTCCAGGCGGTCCCCTCGAGCATTCCCTCGAGGGTCACCCGTTCGCACCGTTCGGGATCGGCGTCACCAGCGACGGGCGCTACCTCGTCTCCGTCTCCAGCATCTTCATCATATGGGACGTGACGACGGGCAACGTCTTTCGACAGATGTCGCCAGGCGTCAAGGGCATCATGCGCCACCTGGCGATTACCGGCGACGATCGCACGGCCGTCACGTACACGAACAACAATCAGGTGATCATCTGCACGATACTCACCGGAGACTTCAGGATACTCGAGGACGTTGCCATGGGAGCCGATGAGATCATAGACGCAGCCGTCAGCAGCCAATCGCTGCTCATCTGGTCTCTGCGGGACTGGTTCCTTTACGCCTTCGACGGGACCCTTCTCGACTCATGCTCTCTCGACAAACATCAGGGAACCATCGTCCACATGGATCTTGGCAGGAACGAGGACGAAGATGAGCTGTACCTCATCCGGAAGCTAGATGAAACTTTGGAAGAAGATGACGTCCAGATGATTCTAGATGTAACGAGGAACGGATCGACGGAGAGGTTCCTGTTCCATAGCGCCATCGCTCTGTCACGGAACAAGAGAACTCTTTATGCGTGCACCATGGCCGGAAGCAAAGCGATTTCTTGCTTTCGCAGGCTGGAAACGAGGTGGATGTATGATCGGACGCTGGAAAACACGGATGCCATCTACTCGCTCCTAATTTCACCGGACGACCGCTATTTAGTGGCCACCGTTATCTTCGGATTCAAAAGATGGGAAGTCGCAACAAACTCTCTGGTCCTGATGAAACTTCCGGTTCTAGTGCGCAACATTCCGAGGTTTGTGCAGATTTTGAGCACAGTAGCCTATAATATATCGTCATTTTATAATTCGATGGACTCCATGCCCCAAGGTATTCACCCACAATTATAGACCTACGTACAACAACTGGGGTGTGGCTGGTTAATTGTTAACGAAGATGTGAAAATACAAAGAATGATTAATTATCGTCGCCCACCTTTTTGCAAGGCGTGGGACTGGCACTAAAGAGCGCAGGCATTGGCGGGCGTTAATACAGGGTGTACACTGTACACCTATTAAGTCCTTTATATTGCAAACTCCAATGCGTTTTGGGACGCCAGAGACGTTGACCTTAATTTGCCAATGTTGCTGCCGCGGTTGAACGGCGTGAAGCTCTATTGTAAGTTGATCTCGTTACTTACATAATATTATATACAACGAGTCTTTATATTAATGGAAACTCCCACTATGTGCTCCTGCACATTTCAAGAGGTTCAATCGCGAACAAAAAGAAGACGAAAAAGAAGAAGAAGAAGAAGAAGAAGAAGAAGAAGAAGAAGAGGAGGAGGAGGAGGAAGAAGAAGACGAAGAAGAAGAAGAAGAAGAAGAAGAAGAAGAAGAAGAAGAAGAAGAAGAAGAAGACGAAGTAGAAGTAGAAGAAGAAGAAGTAGACGAAGAAGAAGTAGAAGAAGAAGAAGAAGAGGAGGAGGAGGAGGAGGAGGAGGAAGAAGAAGAAGAAGAAGAAGAAGAAGAAGAAGAAGAAGAAGACGAAGTAGAAGTAGAAGAAGAAGTAGACGAAGAAGAAGTAGAAGAAGAAGAAGAAGAAGAAGAAGAAGAAGAAGAAGAAGAAGAAGAAGAAGAAGAAGAAGAAGTAGAGGAGGAGGACGAGAAGGAGGAGGAGAAGGAGGAGAAGGAGGAGAAGAAGGAGAAGGTGGAGAAGGAGGAGGAGGAAGAGGAGGAGGAGGAAGAAGAAGAAGACGAAGAAGAAGAAGACGAAGAAGAAGAAGAGGAGGAGGAGGAGGAGGAAGAAGAAGAAGATGAAGAAGAAGAAGAAGAAGAAGAGGAGGAGGAAGAGGAGGAAGAGGAGGAGGAAGAGGAGGAGGAGGAGGAGGAGGAGGAGGAGGCGGCGGAAGAGTCCCCTGAGCCCTGATGCATCCATGACTATTAATTAAGTGCTATAGCGATTTCCTTTGCTTAGCCTCGGCATATGATGAGGACAGGTGACCTGCAATCCTCTCCCTCGCCGTCTTATCTTCCCATTGACAGTGTGCAGTCGATGTACTCATCGTAGCTGATTATTGACTGGCGAATGTCAGTGGCCACTGAAACCATGACACCAATGTCTGCCCTGGCGGGGATTTGAACCATGCAGTCCTCTCGCAGAACAGACAAGTACACTATACTAACCAGTAACCACTAGACCACTGTACACGTGCACCCAAATCATAGTAAAACAAAACTGTTTTCTGAGCTTCCGGATTATCACAATGGGTGAGTTTGAAAGAATCGCTTGAAGGCCTTACGTGTAAATGGATGTGAATGGATTTATGGATCTGGACTTTTATGAGCATTCACAATCAATGGCAGATTAGAATTATTGCAATTAGTGTACCGTATAATTGCAATTATTGTACCGTTTAGTTGCAATTATTGCACCGTATAAATGCAATTGGTGTACCGTATAATTGCAATTGGTGTACCGTATAATTGCAATTGGTGTACCGTATATGATTGCAATTAGTGTACCGTATAATTGCAATTAGTGTACCATATAATTGCAATTAGTGTACCATACAATTGCAATTAGTGTACCGTATATAATTGCTTTGCGTTGCTTAGTAAGACGTGCGTGTGTAACCTGGCCGTTCTGACGAAGAACAACGAACTTCTGGTGGCCGCTGTCCGTCAGGTCCTCTACGTTTGGGACGCCAGGGACGGTGACCTTGTCAAGGTGCTGAACGTACACTTTGGACGGATCATTTCACTGGACGCCGTCACCGGACGCTTCAACAAACTCATCTCAGCGTCGATCGATAAGACGATCAAGGTCTGGAACCTTGACAAGATCCTTGAAGATGTTCACCACATCGACCGCCTGGAAAAGCCCGTCGATGCCGTCAACGTGGTAGGCGGCGGCAGCGGCGGTGGCGGCGGCGGCGGCGGCGGCGGCGAAGTAGGCGGCGGCGGAGGGGGCGTCGCGGGGTCCGTGGCCGTGACGACCACTCGCGGATGCATTGGAGTGTGGAACATGGAGAACGGGCGATTGATTGACAGGTTGACGAATGGAAGTCACTCGATTGTGACGCACGCCGTCGTCACGCGTGACGGGGCATGCCTGATCAGCGCCGAGTCTGGGAATCTTGTCTTGTGGGACGTTGGAGAAGGTCGTGTGGTCGACGTCATTGATAAACAGCCGGATGTTCTGCAGATGATGCTTATCGACAATGATACCAAGGTAAACGTAAACCTATGAAGGAGAGTGGTCTCGCTGTTTGCGTCTTGTCTATATGCTATTGTCTATAATTTTTATGCTATTGTCTATATGCTATTGTCTATATGCTAGTGTCTTTGCAATGCTGGTAGAGATAACTTAACGTGACAATCTTCCCATTGTATATGTACCGTATATATGTATACATACGGTAGCATTTTCAGCTGCTGCACGTACATTATATGAAAGCTTTACGAAACAATGAAAAGCAAGAGAGAACGACATATGTGAAATTGTGCATCTGCCAAAGTGCTTTTATACAGTAGGCTAGTCACAGAAGGTTAAAGCAGTTGCTACATGTAAAGTAAGGCCAACATCGCCGATACCATAACAAAATTAACGTATACGTGTGATAGTGTTCTCCACAACACAGACATAATTATTAGCTACATACATGTAGACCCTAGCAAGGCAGTATAGACGACAGACAGAATTGTAAACACTAAGCATATCTTCATCTTTAAACCAATCATTCTGCGTAACATTGCAGAAATGAATTTGGTGATAAGGAATTTCAGGGTTGATACTGAGTTCATGATTATGATGTCAATGATCATGATGTCAGTGATCATGATGTCAATGATTATGATGTCAATGATTATGATGTCAATGATTATGATGTCAATGATTATGATGTCAATGATCATGATGTCAATGATTATGCATGATGTCAATGATTATGATGTCAATGATTATGATGTCAATGATTATGATGTTAATGATTATGATGTCAATGATTATGGTTTCAATGATTATGATGTCAACGATTACGATGTCAATGATTATGATTTTCTCGCATATTATAGTTGCTGGTCTTGAGCAAAGACGTGGAAGATACGAACAAGATCGTTTGTATATGTCGCTCCATTCCATCTGGACGGATTCTTTACCGATTTGAACACAGAACGCAGAGATTCGTGGACGCTGTGACAACAACAGACGATTCCCAGCTGATCGTCGTCGCACTCAACTCCAAAAGAAACGAGGCTCTCGTCTTTCACCGACTCGTCTCCGGCGAATTCCAGTTCAGCTCTCGTCCCAAATTGTTTTCCGACGCAGGGAAGTTCCACATGGTCGTCGCGCTCCCGACACACGTTCCGTACCGCGTGGGATTAATCGACGACACGAAGGGCAGTATATGGGACTGTAGAAAGAGATGCGTTGTCCGTATTCTGCCCAGGTGGAACGGAGTCTGTACGAAGGACGGGCGTCTGGGTCTCTGTGCCCCCAGCAGAGGAGGGCTGGAGCTGATCGAACTGAGGACAGGCGACACCGTGTATACGTTGATCCCTCGCGTGGCCGAAGGTGTCTTCAGCATCAGGACTCTATTCACCGTCAACGATAAACACGTCATCTACTATCATTCCGGAAAGCGATCCATTCGGGTGTTCCGTGTTTCGAACGGTCAGCAGATCGCTGACTACAAGACCCACGCCGAGATAACGGACGTCGTGAGTGCCAACGACGGGAAGTCCCTCGTCCTTGGAGCCATCGACGGAAGTGTCATCGTCCTGGCCTTGGCAGATCCAGCGATCACCTCCTACGTCGACTTCCTCAATTGCATGCACTCACAGCCGCTGGTCTCTGCCAGGAGTGATTCGCCGTGAGCAGCACGCAATCGAGTTCACATGAGAACAAATGCACGTGCTATGATATCTGTACTTAGAATGCATAATTATAGTATCCGGGACCGACGTGTCGGTTAGGTTCAGGTTTAGGGGTCGTGAGGGTCGGTTATGGTCAGGTTAGGCGTCGTGAGGGTCGGCTATTGTCAGGTTAGGCGTCGTGAGGGTCGGTTAGGGTCAGGTTCGTGAGGGTCGGTTAAGATTATAGTGTTGTCATTGGGTCCCGGACACTATAAGTTTGCCCTTAGAAATGTCAACTTCATTAATTACTACTATTTCAGCCAATCTTGATGTTCTATCAATTTCTAATCGAATGTAATAAAGTATTAAATCTATCGTTAGTATCAATATTATAGAGTTATTAGAACTGCACACCACGACTACATATTTGAGCGCTTTGTACGTATAGGCCTACCTGCAGAAGAGAAAGAGCGCACAATGTCAGAACAGGAAAACGTTAACGTGTTCTTTCTTTTTGTTGCCAAAGTTGCAAAGGCGATGCAACACTGTACTGTACTATACTGTATATATAGTAATTTCGGTATGACGATTTCATCCAGTTGTTCCAATTATATGACAGACTCCTAAAGCAACCTGTTCTCCACGACCATGAAGTACGCCTATAGCCATGGTGACTAAGCTTATTCCAAGCCATTAGACTCAGTGATCTTCGACGAGTTAGGACTCCTGCATGGTTTTCATAGCTTCTCTACACTTCCATCTTTTACCTCCCTCCGTGTCATTCACTATATTATGTAGGCCCTACTGCACCAGAAGTGCAAATAACGTATACATTAAAAGTCTTGAACTGTTTAAAACTGTTTAAAACTGAATATTATTAAACAATCCACAAGTGACAACTGGAAGCATTTCTTGGTGCACTGAATGGGTTAAAATAATGAGGAGGTTTCCGCAAGCAAATGAGTGCTTGAGAAAGATTACGTCATTAGAAAAAGATTGAAAATCACTGCTCTGGACCAAGAGCTCACTTTTTTTCTCCACAAAATTTAATTCACTCACTCAGCCGTGCCTGTTACTGTCAACTGCGTAAACTACGCACTGCTGCGCGTTCGCTTACTCCACTGCTGATGCTACCCTGGTCAATTATTTGAATGGTGTAGGCTACGGACATTTGAACGGTGGTCATTTGAACGGACGAAACCTGACCGGCGACACTTTAACGGCCGACAGAAGAACGAACCGACAGTAGAACAGGCAACACTTAACCGGAACGTTATATTACCGGGTCGACTGATGAACAGTTCATAAGGTACGGCGTAGTGCACTATGCACGTATAGGCCTACTTGAGTATTGACTGAATGTTGGGAGCGACGTTTGGTAACACTGAATATTAGAGAGTTATACAAAGTTTTACTGTTACTTTTACGTGTGAGACATGGTGTTAATGTACACAGGTAGCACTACGCTCATACATCGAAATTATGAGCCTATTTGAAAGAAAACAATAGCCTATGAGAATGGCAGAATATCGTGGCGATCTCGAGTGAACAAACGAGTTAAATGCAAGGCCCGACTTGCAACCGCAAACGACCAGGTGGTCAGTGAAAGACATGTGTCAAGAAATACATTCAAATGCAAAAGATTACCTTCTTGCAATGAAGAACTATCGTGAATCAAAGGGACGGGTTACACGTGCAGTCGCCAGCTACGGCAAGGCATAGGCTAAATTTTGTTATTTAGGCTCAATTGCCCATTTGTCACACAACTAGATATTGAACTTTTTAGGCCTGCAAGTCCTAGAAATAAATGTTTCATTGCTTTTAAATTTTACAAAACTTTACCGATCAATTGTCCACCGGTCATCTGTCGCCCGTTCAACTGTCCTACCATACCATAGTCTCGGCGGTCATCTAATACACCGTTCTGCTGTCGCCGTTCTAGTGTCTCACGTTCTTTTCTCGTCCGTTCAAATGTCATGTAACGATTTGAATAATGTGCAGAGTCGACGTCACACGGTCGCCATTGAAAACCGTGTATATAATTATTTGCATCATCCACATCATTTACAGTGGCGCTGTAGACGTTTTCAGATTAGAAATGATTAGAATCTCAATTCAAGCCCCACACCATCAGTAGGCCTATCAGTATTAGACTGCTACGAAATTCTGTAGTAAATATCGACGGACGCGACTGGCGTACAGAGGAAAATGGATTACGGAAATAATTTTTTAAATTATGCATGCTGGAAAACAACGTTGACTGTCTGCGTCTCATTTTTTTGCTCAGTGCATAAGCTGAATGTTTTTAATAATTGAATAACATACGCTCCATAGACAGTAATACATCAATCAAATCTATCTCTTTCTTTCTCTTTCTCTCTGTCTGTCTGTCTTTCTGTCTTACTGGTTGTCTGTCTGTCCGTCTCTCTCCGTTTCTGTCTCTGCCTCTTTTCTGTCTCTTGTTCTCTCTCCCTCTCTCTGTCTTTCCTTTAGGCCTATATCTGTCTCTGTCTTTGTCTGTCTTTTTTTCTGTATCTGTTATTTTCTCTGGATCTTTTCTGGATCTTTTTCTCTCTCCCTCTCTCTGTCTTTGACTCTGTCTTTGTCTCTGTCTTTTTGGGTTTGTCTGTCTATTTTTCTCTGTAGGCCTATCTGATTATTTCTCTGTCCCTTTTCTGTCTCTTTTCTGTCTGTCTGTCTGCCCCTGCCTCTCTCTCACCGTATATGTTTCTTTCTCTGTTTCTGTCTCTGTCTTCTCTGGCTGTCAGTCTGCCTCTCTCTGTCTCTGTCTCTGTTTAAATAGACTATCATCTTAAAGTATGATTAGAGTAAATATTTTGTATTTTTGTTTGTTGTCTTCAAGATGATGTTACGACGCTGCAGGTGCGCATTGATTTAATCAAAAACTATATAGAGGCATAAAGTGCAAATGCGCAACAGATGCATAATAGATTGCTAGCTGAAGGTTGCACCGCGATTTCTCTGTGATTCCGTTTGCCCGTATTTCGTACACTTGATTGTACATGCGATATACGTGAATTGTAAGCATAGGTTCTGATATAAACGCAGTGCATTTCATTTGTGCTGAGGTTAATATAATTCTAATAAGACTAAATAGAATCGTATATGCCTTGATGAAAATTACTAGCCATTAACCAAAGGGCAGCAGTCAGTGACGCACAGATCTTAGGAGATTACTCCTCACCAAGACTCCAGTCGAATCCACGAATTGAGGAATAGCAAACTCATAGGTTGCAAATGTATTGACTGAGTCGATGGCAAAACTACCTAAGCGACAACAACCAACGGTTTAAATTAAGTAGCTGATCTCATTCGTATACAATATTATTTTGGTGTTTTCGTTTTGTAATTGTCCAACCATTTCTCAAGGTCTCATTGTAGGGACTTGCAGCTTACGAAAGTTTCAAATTCTAGTAGTCTTAAGTTTATTATTTAGAAAAATAAACTGTCAGTACGAAGCGCATCTTATTGCTTTTAATTTGTATAATATTAGACTTTTCTCAATGAAAGGAGCTATTTCGATGATAATAATTTTATAGACCAAAGCCAGTGAGAACTTGAAAGGTGACATAAAACTTTAAAATATTTATGGTTCAAAGTGATTTTTATTAACACCTATATAAGTGGGAATTCACATTGATCGCTTATTAAAGTTACTTCTTATCCCAGGTAGCAGACCGTTTTGCACTGAATTACAATATGAGGATTAGCTTGTTTTGGATATGCATCGTCTGCTTTGCATTGGATGAGATCAATGTCTCCACCGCTGACGAATTAGAAACACGTAAGTTATCTATTTTATACAATTCTAAACATGGAGGTAGCCTATACAAGTATACATACTTTTACTTAAAGTAAATCGTATTCATTTTCGTGAAATTTTGACATTCCTGACTTTTTAAATGTCAACATATTTTAACTTTCAAGCAATTCGGACAATAACTTATAACTATAGTTATAGTTACAGAGTATACTCTGTAGGAGATTAAAGCAATTAATTCCGATTACTTTGAGTTTATAAGGTCATTCTGTCTGATGGTATATAGCCTACTCTGTTGCTCGTCGTCAGTTTGCGCGTGTAAACTGTTACATTAGGACATTATCAAGTTCAGCTTAATTTCGCTTTGTTAGATCTATAGCATGAAATATTTAATGCACTAATTGCTTTATTTACGTTAGTAGTCCGAGTAAGCTGTTAGTGAACCATTTAATAAATTATGTGTACAATGATGGGTGTAGGTTGGTTGAACGTTTTAGAATTACGGCATATCTTGAACATTTAGATGACGCGCATTGAATAGGCCTACCATTGTTTCAGCTTCTTGTATTGTCAAATGGGTGGAGGTTCCTGACGTCTATAGTCTTGGAGCCACGTTTCAGTTTAAAGAAAAGTTGAAAGACTGCAAGGAAGCATGCATAAAGAGGGTTCCGGGCTGCACAGCAATCGACATTCACGGGAACTTTACTAATTGCTTCACCCACAATCAGTCATTACCCAACCTGGAAAAAAACCGAATCGCTTACAAAGGATACACGCAGCTCGTGTTGACAAAGGAATGTACGTCGCCTACGCTGCCACCTGCAGCTGAGACGACCGCTCAAAGTTCCAAAGCGGTTCAAAGTAATCCTCAGAGTTCTACAGAAACTGACGAAGGTGTAGGTGAGAACATCCGCGATGACAAATCAGCTGATTCAACCGTTTGATGATTTTTTGATGTTCACATAATTATTATCACATGAGTTTAGCAATTCAGTAACCAATGCCTAAGATTAGGCTATAGGGCCTATGTTTTGTTGTAACAATAAACGGCTTACAAGAGACGAGCGATCATGAGCCCCTCCTTAGGCATGGCAGTGCCAGTGTAAGTCATAGTTGCTGAATAGCACGCAATCCAATCATCAAATTGAAAGACCTGATAAACTGCGCATACTTTTATTTTGGAACTTTTCACTTTTCGAGATTATAGACGTGCTTGGGAGTTGAATATAATTATCAGGGCTGTTAGTGTTTGGACGTTTCTTTTTCCAAGGGGACCTTCGCACTGGGAGCGCCTCTGATTAGGTTGTACTGTGAGAGGCGCTTTATAAATCCAAAAATACCTGGTAGTATCGTATAGTTTATAGATATTCACGAACTCTAAGACGTCTTTCGCTAAATGGCAGTCTATCGATAGCACGCTTGGTCACTAATCACGTGATTGCGGATTCGACTTCGCGCGCTTTGCCATGAACAATAATTTATTGGGCAATCCCCTAATTGGAAAGTTGCAATAAGTGAATACTACATATCGTCTGTTTAGAGTGCAATGGTGCTAACTCCATGGCTAAATGCATTGGAGTTAGAACCATTGCACTCTAAACAGACGATATTCTCCTTTGAGTGCAGGGTTTAGAATGGGTGGGAACGCATGGGAACGGCGTTCCCACTGCTCTCGAAATTCTTGGCTTGCGTTTCCACTGCTCATCATGATGGAACTCCAAAACACATGCATTTCAATACAATTCTTCATCAGCTTTCCCACTGCTCATATTTAGCGTTTCCACTGCTCACTCAAACCACTTTAACCACTGTTTAAGGGGTGAGTCTTGGCCGGGCCCATGGACGGAGACTTGGTGTAGATGTCCGAGGGGACGAACGAGTGTCCCAAAGACGATCGCCGAGGAGCGACATTTTGGGCGGTCGCCCGAGTAGCAGTGGAAATTTTCCATTTTCATCGACGAAATTTTCTGACGACCTTTTTTTAGTCGTTTGGTCGAAATTTTCTGAAAACACATCCATTTTTCCCTGCCAACATAGTTGATGACCTTTTTTAGTCATTCAGTCGTTTGGTCGGAATTCTCTTCTTATAACGTTACCAGCATTTTTTTCTCGAATTAACCATTTTAACCACATGTTTGTCCTGACACCATAGGCGTACGAGGCAGGGGTCCAGAGGGTGCAAGTCCCTCCCAAATTTCGGGCAAAACTGATTTTCGGGCAAGCAGACCCGGACAAGTGTGTTTTTCGGGCAAGCAGACCGGGAAACGACTAAAAAACAGGTCATCAATTTGTTTCCGGGAGAAAGTTTTATTTTCCACGAGATTTCAGGATTTTTTCGGGCAGAAGTCAAATCTTTGCCCCCCCCCACTTCACTGCTGAAATCTCCCGTACGCCTATGCCTGACACTTAAGTATTGGGGGACAAATGCATGGACGGTCCCCCACACACATTGAGGGGTCTGTCCCCCTGTCCTCCCAAGTCTCCGCCCATGGCAGGGCCGCGCACAGTGTCTCTCGAATAGACTGTTGATGTCTTCCCGCCAATTGAAGGGCTTGGAGCAATAACGAGGTATGCCGGAAATAATTAGTTTCGGGAAAACGACTTTTGTGCATATTTGGAAAAACGACTTTTGTGTATATTTGGAAAAACGACTTTTGTGTATAGGTGTGATCCCGCCACTTATAACATTCTGCACACAACATCAAGAGTATATAAACACACGAGACATACCGCGATCTCGGGAGATAGGAATAGGATGATTGAAGCAATGAAGCGAGAAGAATCCATGATATGTTTAGACTTCTGTCAGAATGCGATAACAGGGAGGACGCTCCGAGAGTCTCAGACTGGATTTTCGGTCCTTTCAGGAGTTGGAAGCGTTCAGTCGAACGATCAACGCGCACAATCATGGACCGAATATGTGCAGTCGGACCTTTACCAACTATACTTTGAGCTACACATGTGGAAAAGGAATCACAGACCAGAATGGTCGCGGAATAGTGGAAGTGGGAATGCTCCGGAAAGATACAAGTCATTGATGACAGTGATGATGATAATTCCAATTCAGTTTCAATGTATAGCCTAGACCTAGCATTGTCCGATTTGCTATTTTTCTCCATCCGGAATCACTCGCGCTCCGTAATAAAGCTGCTTTTTTCGCATATAGGCCTAGTATGGTTCTGCGACTTGATTTTCCATGAACTGCGCGCCTAATTGGGCAAATCCCTAAATATGGTCATGTCTCAAACTACATGCTTGAGGTACTTCACTGGTTCTCTATTCGCCAGCGTATTGAGTTCAGGATAGCTGCATTGGTATGGCGATTTTGTCAGGGCCTCGCCCCAATTTACCTCCGAGAGCTATGCAGCTTTACATTGGGTATCCAAGGACGTCGTCAGCTACGCTCTGCTGAGAAGGGAGTCCTCTTAGTTCCTTTTGCTCGTACTACTACCACGAAGAATCGAGCCTTTCTGTGGTTGGACCAGTGGTCTGGAATGGCCTTCCTTTTGAACTACGCCTACACCCTGGGACTCTACCAGGATCCTTCCTTACTAAACTTAAAACTGTTCTTTTTGGGCGCGCTGGAGTCGGGAGCGCCTCTGAGTAGTTTTTTCTTGAAGGAGCGCTATATAAATGTCTGAATGAATGCATGAATAAAGAACGTCTTCTCTTCGTTAAGTTCTTTGCCCCTCGGCAGGTTTCCACTTCCAATGACGAAATTAGAGAACGTAGCGAACTGCATTAGTTCAGATATGTTCAGCGACACATGGACGGAGGTTTGTAGCATCCACAATGTTGAGTCTCTTAAGACTCACATTCAATGATTCAATACGAAATACACGTGTTGGATAACAGTGGCGGCGCGAGGATTTCAGTTCAGGGGCTGAAGCCCCTCGAGGAAATGTTCACATTTTCATCCGCCGAAATTATTGCTGACGACCTTTTTTTTTAGTCGTCCGCTATGATTCATTCGTTAGATTGCGGTTACTAATTTAATTTGTTGTCATTTTAGTTTTCAAATATATATTCCACTTTTACCATTCTTCTAAAAACCGATGCAATATTCGGTTTACATATGTAGGCCTATATATGCTGTCAGCTAATGAGGCCTATAGGCCCTACATGGGCGGAGACTTGTGGTGACAGAGGGACGATCCTCCGAAATTTGTGGTGGGTCCAAGCTGCTTAGATCTATATTCCCCAATATTTCATAAATATTTCCTGAATTAAACTGTATAAATTTCAATAGTGTTATGCGCTGTTTATCCTTAATGAGCAGGTTTGTTAAGACGCCAGCTTAATATGTCACGATAATAGCGTGCAAAGTTCAAATAATTTAAACAATGGGAAGGGACATTTACTGAAGTCTTACACCACAAGAATTGGTGGACAGGGTTGAGAGGTCTGCAAACGAGTATAGCATGAAGATTAATGCCGCAAAGACGAAGGTCATGACAAATACGGACACAGAATTGAAGATTAGAGTGATCAGTGGTAGTTTAGATCAGGTAGACTCATTTGTCTATCTGGGAAGCAGAGTAACGAAAGATGCAGACTGTAATGTAGAAGTGAAAACAAGGTTAGCCATGGGTACATCAGTCATGATTAAGTTGACAAAGGTATGGAAAAACAAGGCAATCAGCTCCAAGACAAAAATACGACTGATGAGGGCCTTAGTGTGGCCAGTAGCAACATACGGTTGTGAGACGTGGACTTTAAAGAAGGAGGAGGAAAGAATTATACAGGCTTTCGAAAACAAATGCATTAAGAAACTACTACGTATTTCATGGACAGAAATGTTGACTAATGAACGAGTTTATAAATTAGCAGGGACAAAATGCGAGTTGTTAGGCCATGTCAAAACTCGGAAATTACGATAATTTGGTCATATCCTGCGACAGCAGGACAATATTGAAAATAGTGTCATGACGGGACTGGTGGAAGGTGTTCGTAGCCGCGGTAGACCTAGAATATGCTGGTTCGATAACATCACGTTGTGGACCGGTCTATCGGGAGCGGCGCTATTGAGGACCGTAAAGGACAGATCTTGCTGGTGTACATTGGTCCGCTCATGCAGCCAACCGTCGCGAAGCGACGTCGGCGTTATGGCATGACATGACATGACATTACACCACATCTTGGAGCACCAAAATCATGCGTAACGTTGTTAAGATTGAATCTTAAAATGTTACAGTGGCAGTGCACAAATAAAAAAAATTTAAACAATTTGCAGACGATACTATTAAGATGACGGCTTTAAATGCCGTAATTAGAGTGTAGAAATGAAAAAGTTAAACATTGGGGAGGGGAAATTTATTGAAGTCTTAAGCCATGTCTTTCAGCACTGAGATTATGAGGCATTTTTTGAGATGACAGCTTAAGATGCGACCACTGCTGTGTGGAAATTAACGAAATTTTAAACAACTGGAGTGGACACTTTTAAAGTCTTAAACCACGACTATCCGCGCTGATAATATGATGAGCAATTGCGTAAAAGCAATGGCAGCTTAAAATGTTAACATTGCAGTGTGAAATGTTTTAAAAATTGAACAATGGGAAGGGAGTTAATGCCCTTTACCAAAATTTGACGGTTGCTCACACATTAATTATCCATTTATTGATCTATTTCCTGCTGAATATAAAGGGCCTACTTATGAAAATGTCAAATTCAAGCTACCGAATAAGTAGCTCTCAGAATCGCAAGATCCAGCAAACTTCGCACAATTGCAAAAGGCAGTTTTCAAATTATGATGGGAAATTACATAAAATCGACAATGGATAAAATGCGGTGAATAGGTGGACTTTAAGTAGTGAATAAGTAGACTTTATCAGTTTTGCTGTTGGGGGTCGTCATAACTCTCCAATATGTCACAAAGGGGTCGCCGTGCCAAAAAGGTTGAGAACCGCTGCATTAGGACATAGGCTATCAAGTTCAGCTTCATTTTACTGTGTTAATTAGCCTATAGCATGAAATATTTAATGCACTTCTTTGCTTTATTTACGTGAGTAGTCCGAGTAAGATGTTAGTGAAACATTTAACATGTGTACCATGATGGGTGTAGGTTGGTTGAACGTTTTTAGAATTAGGCGCATATCTTGAACATTTAGATGACGCATAGGCCTACTGAATACCATTGTTTCAGCTTCTTGTACTGTCAAATGGGTGGAGATTCCTGACACCTATAGTCATGGAGCTACGTTTCAGTTTAAAGAAACCTTGAAAGACTGCAAGGAAACATGCATAAAGAGGGTTCGGGGCTGCATAGCAATCGACGTTCACGGGAACTTTACTAATTGCTTCACCCACAATCAGTCATTACCCAACCTGGAAAAATACCGAATCGCTTACAAAGGATACACGCAGCTCGTGTTGACAAAGGAATGTGCGTCACCTACGCTGCCACCTGCAGCTGAGACGACCGCTCAAAGTTCCATCGAAGCGGTTCAAAGTAATCCTCAGAGTTCTACCGAAACAGACGAAGGTGTAGGTGAGAACATCCGCGATGACAAATCAGCTGATTCAACCGTTTGATGATTTTTTGATGTTCACAAATTATCACATGAGTTTAGTAATACAGTACCGTATGCCTAAGAATAGGAATATTATGTTTTGTTGTAACAATAAACGGCTTACAAGAGATGAGCGATCATGAGCCCCTCCTTAGGCATGGCAGTGCCAGTGTAAGTCATAGTTGCTGAATAGCACCCAATCCAATCATCAAATTGAAAGACCTGATAGACCGCGCATAATTTTATTTTGGAACTTTTCACTTTTCGAGATTAGGCGTGCTTGGCAGTTGACTATTAGGCCTATTATCAGGGCTGTTAGTGTTTGGACGTTTCTTTTTTCAAGGGGACCTTCGCAATGGGAGCGCCTCTGATTAGTTTGTACTGTGAGAGACGCTTTATAAATCCAAAAATAGTATCGTATAGTTTATAGATATTCACGACCTCTAATACGTCTTTCGCTAAATGGCAGTCTATCGTAGCACGCTTGGTCACTAATCACGTGATTGCGGATTCGACTTCGCGCGCTTTGCCATGAACAATAATTTATTGGGCAATCCCCTAATTGGAAAGTTGCAATAAGTGAATACTACATATTCTCCTTTGAGTGCAGGGTTTAGAATGGGTGGGAACGCATGGGAACGGCGTTCCCACTGCTCTCGAAATTCTTGGCTTGCGTTTCCACTGCTCATCATGATGGAACTCCAAAACACATGCATTTCAATACAATTCTTCATCAGCTTTCCCACTGCTCATGTTTAGCGTTTCCACTGCTCACTCAAACCACTTTAACCACTGTTTAAGGGGTGAGTCTTGGCCGGGCCCATGGACGGAGACTTGGTGTAGATGTCCGAGGGGACGAACGAGTGTCCCAAAGACGATCGCCGAGGAGCGACATTTTGGGCGGTCGCCCGAGTAGCAGTCGAAATTTTCCATTTTCATCGACGAAATTTTCTGACGACCTTTTTTTAGTCGTTTGGTCGAAATTTTCTGAAAACACATCCATTTTTCCCTGCCAACATAGTTGATGACCTTTTTTAGTCATTCAGTCGTTTGGTCGGAATTCTCTTCTTATAACGTTACCTGCATTTTTTTCTCTCTCGAATTAGCCATATTTAACCACATGCATGTCCTGACACTTAAGTATTGGGGGGGGGGGGGGACAAATGCATGGTCGGTCCCCCACACACATTGTCCTCCCAAGTCTCCGCCCATGGCAGGGCCGCGCACAGTTTCTCGAATACATTGTTGATGTCTCCCCGCCAATTGTGTATAGGTGCGATCCCGCCACTTAATATAGGCCTAACATTCTGCACACAGCATCAAGAGTACATAAACAATTAAACTTACGAGACATACCGTGATCTCGGGGATGGCCTGATAGGAATAGGATGATTGAAGCTAGAGGACTCCATGATATGTTTAGACATACATGTATGTCAGAATGCGATAACAGGACAGACGCTCGATCCGAGACTGGATTTTCTGCTCTTTGAGGAGTTGGAAGCGGTCAGTCGAACGATCAACGCGCACAATCATGGACCGAAAGAATATGTGCAGTCGGACATTTGCCAACTATGCTTTGAGCTACACATATGGAAAAGGAATCAAAGACCAGAATGGTCGCGGAATAGTGGAAGTGGGAATGCCCCGGAAAGATAAAAGTTATTGATGACAGTGATGACGACAATTCTAGTTCAGTTTCAATGTAGGCCTAGCATTGTCCGATTTGCTATTTTTCTCTATCCGAAATAACTCGCGCTCCGTAATAAAGCTGTTTTTTCGCATATAGTATGGTTCTGTGACTTGACTTGCCATGAGTCATGCATAAAGAACGTCTTCTCTTCTTTAAGTTCTTTGCCCCTCGGCATGTTTCCACTTCCAAATTAGAAAAACCAGAGAACGAAATTACATAACGTAGCGAACTGCATTAGTTCAGATTTGTTCAGCGACAAATGGACGAAGGTTTGTAACATCCACAATATTGAGTCTCTTAAGACTCACATTCAATGATTCAATACGAAATACACGTGTTGGATAACAGTGGCGGCGCCAGGATTTCAGTTCAGGGGGGCTGAGGCCCCGCGAGGAAATGTTCACATTTTCATCCGCCGAAATTGCGGACGACCTTTTTTAGTCGTCCGGTCGAAAATCGTGTGGAAATATTTCCATTAAAAAAAGTCCGGATGGCCTTTTTTAGGGGGCTTAGCCTTTTATAGGGAGGGGGTCTTAGTCCCTAACTCCTGTAGCGCCGCCACTGTTGGATAAGCGCTAAAAGACGTCTGTCGTGAGCATTCAAGGCTATTCGAGATTAGACGTGCTTAGGAGTTGACTATTGATATTATTATCAGGAATTCTAGTGTTTGGATCCGATGGCAAAACCGAAATCCATATTAAGGATACGCATAACTTGTGTTTCTGTTTAAATATGCAGAGAGTCCATCTTCAACTGTGGCATCCACTGCAGGAACTGATAAAATATCTACGATTGGCATCCTGGATTCAACTACAAGCACTGATAAAATGTCTACGATTGGCTTCCTGGATTCAACTACAAGCACTGATAAAATGTCTACAATTGGCTTCCTGGATTCAACTACAAGCACTGATAAAATGTCTACGATTGGTATCCTGGATTCAACTACAAGCACTGATAAAATGTCTACGATTGGTATCCTGGCACCTACTATAGGAATTGATAAAATGTCTACGATTGGAGACCAGGTTTCTACTACAGGAACTGACAAAATGTCTACGATTGGCACCCTGGCATCTTCTGTAGGAGCTGTTGAAATATCTACGATTGAAAACGTGGTTTCTACTCCAAGAACCGTTAAAATATCTCCGACTGTTACCAAAGGCATATCAGGTGATTGACCCGTTGTATCGGCATGTTTATTAATATCAATGTGGTTCATGTATTATTATAGACCTATAGGAAATCGGAACGGTTTTCAAAGTAAGCTTATGAGTTTCAACACATTGGCGATTTCAGCTGGGACTTTGATCATTGGTATGTTTTTTTACTTCGGAAATATTTCTCCTACCATTCAATCAAATCGTAGGCTAAAGTAAGTCGAGTTCTTCAGAGCCATCAATCGAACCAAACCATTGCATCATTCGAGGTAGTTGATAAACGCAAATGTGTTGGTTTAAATCGCATTTTTGCAGAATTCACCGTTTGCAAACCTAGAAAGAGAAAGACCTAAGAGTAAAAGAAACAGACGACCTTGAGTTTGGGTGTATGTTGGAGCAACCTTTATTATTATTATATTCGTTTACAAAACTGATAGACACACCGCTATCAGGTACAAAAAGCAGTTTATCAAATACAATATAATACCTATAAAATGTCTTTAGTCTTGACTGATTGGATTTGTCTTAGGATGAGAGCACAAATTAAATGACAGAAATTACAAAAAGAACGATTCTGTGTTTATATAGGCTAATATAGGCTAGTGTTCTAATGAGATTACACTCTTTTTTTAACCCTCAGGCTACCAAGCTTTTTTGTAACACTGACTACCAAGGGGGGGGGGGGTGGTTACCACCCCCCTGGATTTTGGTTTTGGTTTGAGATATCATAACTTGTAATACACCATTTGATTCAGCATACATTTCTGCACAAAATGGTATATTTAGGTTTAGAAAATATGAATGCCCCTCGAAATTATGAATTTTTTACCATGGGTACCCGTCGATTCCACAAAATGTATACTTACGCATAGGGAATATATTAGATTCTGTGTGTTTTATACATGATTTATATATAAAAAGTAGTTTACATATAATAAAGTATAATTATTCAACTATAATTGTATTTAACAGTATTTAATTGTAATTAACAGTAATATTCAACTATAAAAACTAGTAATAAGTCTGTTTTATGTTCAATCAAAACAAAAAAACATGTTTTAGCCGCTGAAAAACGTTTACGCACACATATTGGCTTGCGTTGTAAAAAAACCCAACATTTTCATACATTTTAATTTATTTTGAGCACTTCCGGTCATCAAATCTCAAATTATTTAGTACCATAAAATAGCCCTAAATGCTCTCTACAGAATGGCATAATTTATTTCTATTAAAAAATAAATTATGGATAAGTTATAATAGAAAAAACATGACATTTTTATTAAAATAAAACACCTATATATATATTTTAATTTATTTTGAGCACTTCCGGTTGTCAAAAGACAACTCAATGAGCATGGAAATGTAGCCCCACATTCCCTCTATAGAATGGTATAATTTGTGTCTCTTAATATTAAAGGGCGGAAAAGTTACAGACGATATTCTAGGGGGGGTGGTATCCACCCCCCCTAGTACCTTGGGTATTTCCGGTGTAACTTTTGAACGGTAGGGGGCATCATCAAAAGTTTTAGCTCAAAATGTGTCCCAATGAACCCTCTACAGTTACTAATTTTTTCAAAAAAGTTTTCCAGACGGAACGCGTTTGATTTGCGAAAAACCTAGGGGGAGGGGTGGCAACCACCCCCCCTTGGTAGCCCGAGGGTTAGCATCATTAGTGAGCATATAGTGCCTTCCTATACAAAACCCGAGAGATGTAATGTCTGTCATCTTTAGTTGGCAATACAAAGTTGTTTCTTTAGCTCGATCGCTTACAATGGACAAAGTTCTCGAGAGCATAATCGTCTGTAGAGAATTTCAAAATAAAGCTCCTGAGGTTTTAGGATTTACAAAAGGCTAAGCAGACAGCCGTTGCCTATAGTTGAGCTAATAGGCCTACTTACTGCAATGAAGATGATAAGTGTTCTGTAGCCTACACGTAAAAAATAAAGATCTCTAACGGCCTAAAGCCTTGTAATGCAATGATTGTGTGTTGTATGCCTCTGTTCTCCGCAATTATCAATAGCTTTCTGTTAATGTATATTTAGGTGTATCGATCTCGCAGTCAGTGCCATCAGCGGGTTGTTCTAAAAAGTGGAAAGAATACAAAGACTCATACCTTTCAACATCAGGGCTGAACCTTAGCATGCATGGGTCGGAGGCCTGCAAGAAAGACTGCGTTGAGGGGATAAGCGGTTGTGTGGCCGTTGTGTAAAATAATTTAATGGTTCAAAAATTATAGTAATAATCATATATGTGGGGTCCAAAAAGACCCCCCCGGTATGATTAGGGTGAAACAATTCACAAGAACAGAGATCACAGAATACACAAATCTTAACTATAGGCCTACTAACCAGACAGCCCGCAATAATTGGCGCTAATAGCAGCCTTCAAAGCAAATCCGCCCAATCGGGGTTCGAACTCGCTACCTCTCGCACTCTATACGCCAACGTGTTATCCACTACTCTACCGAAACCGTTAATTAGATATCTCAGATGATTATTTAAGTGCTTCTGTCTGATGGTAAGCTTATACTCTGCTGCTCGGCGTCAGTGTGTTACATTAGGGCATCATCAAATTCATCTTAATTTTACTGTGTTAAGTATTATAGCATGAAATATATTTAATGCACTTCTTTGCATTATATACGTGAGTAGTCCGAGTAAGCTGTTAGTGAAACATTTAATATGTGTACCATGATGGGTGTAGGTTGGTGAACTTTTTAGAATTAGGGCATATATCCTGAACATTTAGATGACGCATTGAATACCATTGTTTCAGCTTCTTGTATTGTCAAGTGGGTGGAGGTTCCTGACGTCTATAGTCTTGGAGCCACGTTTCAGTTTAATGAAACCTCGAAAGACTGCAAGGAAGCATGCATAGAGCGGGTTCAGGGCTGCACAGCAATCGACGTTCACGGGAACTTTTCTAATTGCTTCACCCACACTCAGTCATTACCGAACCTGGAAAAAAACCGAATCCCTTACAAAGGATACACGCAGCTCGTGTTGACAAAGGAATGCACGTCACCTACGCTGCCACCTGCAGCTGAGACGACCGTTCAAATTTTCACCGAAGCGGTTCAAAGTAATCCTCAGAGTTCTACCGAAACAGACGAAGGTGTAGGTGAGAACATCCGTGATGACAAATCAGCTGATTCAATTGACCGTTTGATGATTTTTTGATGTTCACATATTATCACATGAGTTTAGTAATACAGTATGCCTAAGATTAAGCTAGGCCTATATGTTTTGTTGTAACAATAAACGGCTTACAAGAGATGAGCGATCATGAGCCCCTCCTTATATATAAGCATGGCAGTGCCAGAGTAAATCATGGTTGCACAATACGATTGGCATCCTGGCACCTACTATGGTAATTGATAAAATATCTACGATTGGCATCCTGGCACTTACTACAAGAACTGATAAAATATCTCCCACTGTTTCCAGAGACATAATATTATCAGGTGATTGACCCGTTGTGTCAGCATTTTTATTAATATGAATGTGGTTCATGTATTATTATAGACTTATAGGAAATCGGAACGGTTTTTAAAGTGTGAGCTTCAACACATTGACGACGAGAGTGTTGTAATGTAACAGTAGAAATTATACGTACACCATGCATGAAAGGGCTGTTAAAAATACAAAGTGATCCTATTAGGGTACTGATAGTTGCCTGACAGCGGGATTATTTTCTTTGTTCTCCTTACACTAATTTCATCGTGCTTCTGTTCAGACCCCTGATTCTTCAGCAAGGACTTTGAGCATTGGCATGTTTTTTACTTCGCAAATATCCCTCCTCACTCCTACCATTCAATCAAATGGTAGGCTAAAGTAAGTCGAGTTCTTCAGAGCCATCAATCGAACCAAACCATTGCATCATTCGAGGTAGTTGATAAACGCAAATGTGTTGGTTTAAATCGCATTTTTGCAGAATTTACCGTTTGCAAACCTAGAAAGAGAAAGACCTAAGAGTAAAAGAAACAGACGACCTTGAGTTTGGGTGTTAGGTGGGAGAAACCTTTAGGTCGATCGCTTACAATTAATGGACAAAGTTCTCGAGAGCATAATCGTCTGTAGTGAATTTCAAAATAAAGCTCTTTAGGTTTTAGGCTTTACAAAAGGCTGAGCAGACAGCCCTTGCCTATAGTTGAGCTAATATATACTTACTGCACTGAGGATGATAAGTGTTCTGTATAGCCTACACGTCAAAAATAAAGAACGTCTAACGGCCTAAAACTTTTTAATACATTGATTGTGTGTTGTATGCCGCTGTTCTCCGCATTTATCAATAGGCCTACCTTTCTGTTAATGCATATTCAGGTGCATCGATCTCGCAGTCAGTGCCATCAGCGGGTTGTTCTAAAATGTGGAAAGAATACAAAGACTCATACATTTTATCGGAAAAGATATATTCTATAACACCTGGGTCGGAGGCCTGCAAGAAAGCCTGCGTTGAGAAGATAACCGGATGTGTGGCCGTTATGTATCATGTTTCTATGGGTATCTGCTGGTACTACGATAAAGTCGTCGACTTTGACAAAATTCGAACGAGCGGAAAAGATTTTTCTCTGTATGTGAGACTAGGTGGTTGCGATAACATAAATCCAGCTGAACGGTGGCATTCATGGCTAGACCTACCGGTATATCTTCAACTAGGTCTAGGTTAATGGGAGCACGACAATTCCGCCAGCCTATCCACGGACATATATATCGATTATATATGACTTTCATATGACCAGGTCTTCTGCATCGGTCAAAACAAATTTACTGACAATTTATCATTAAGTAAATTAATATAATAAATTTTGAATGAAAATAACATGTTACCGTATTTCGTCTTTGTATAGGCCTAAGTGCTGCATAATGTCATACCACACCACCAATATTTCGTGCCTCAAGGCTCTGTCCTTATTTGAGTACTTAATTCTGTATACCACGACATTAAGCTTTCTCGTGCACCTCGATCTGTTGACCACAAATCCAGGCATAGGGCCTAGATAGCCAACACTCTTTATGCTCTTCTTCCACCTTCATTGCTCAACTATGCTATTCAATGTGGTTAACATAATCTCTCAAATCTCAATGGAAGTCGCCCAGCCTCTTCTGCATCAACCCTTTAAAACAGGATTTATTAGCCTAGGGCCCTATGCCATCCTAACTAAATCAATCCAGAACCCTTCAATGCACCTCAACCAGCTTCCTCAACCTTGATTAATTAGTCATCTCTTACTTTTACCTCTGATGACCCTGTCCTCAATCCTGATGTAACTTTGGTATCACATAATCTCCTCTAAAGTCTAACCACTTCTCTAAACTCTCGCGCTCCTACTGCATGCATATTAGCAGTGTGAGAATTGTGGAAAAATAACTGGGGGGTTGGCCTATGATAAACTTGGAATTGGGGTGTGAAAAACAGAGTTTACTATGGGGCGCTAAGAAAGACTGGGGGGTTGAAACCCCCACCCCCCGGCAATTCTCACCCTGCATATTAGTGACCTCCGCCGCATCCGAACCATGCTGATTTCAAATCTGCCTCCACCATTGCTATACCTCCAATGTCCACTCAAGGCTCGACTACTGCAATTCCCTTTTCATCAACATTGAATCCACACAACTCAAGCGTACGGTATGCAATTGATCCGAACTAACTAGCCAGAACCGTCACCAGAACACCTATAGCGCCCAACCATCATTATATCACCCTGGTCCCCATGGCATCACTGCGTTGGTTAAACATCCCAGATTGGATCCACTTCAAAGTCCTCTCGCTAAACTAGAACTCCCTACATCACAACACAGCCTATAGGTAGCCTCGAGAAATCTTCACCATTCAGCCAACCCACTACACCCTATCATCAGTATTCTCAGTCTTTCTACTCATCTCAAGTTCTCCAACCGAGCCATAAAACAGTTGTCAACCAAATCACAAACAAGACGTCCTTATAGAACTTTTTCTGTGGTCAATCAGAGATGATCAAACCACCAGACATGCTTCCAATGAATTGGAAATAGGTTTGGAAGGACGCCTGGTTTGGGGTTTTGTCTGATTATAGAAAAGTTCTATGAAGGCATGGTAACGAGTAAACTATCTTTAACTTTACCTTGATCAGGAACGTTGCAATTCCGTATAATAATTATGGTCAATCAATTAATCAATATGAACTTATGTCGATTGCCGCTGCCGTTGCCTTGATCGCGTCCTGAGCTCTGCAGCCCGCCTTATTGGCCGCAAAAGCCACATCTTCTGCAGCTACATGTAGCCTATAGGCTATGCGCAGGGTTTAAAGTGGGTGGGAACGGCGTTCCCACTGCTCTCGAAATTCTTGGCTTGCGTTCCCTCTGCTCATTATGAGGGAACTCTAAAACACATGCATTTCAATAAAATTCTTCATAAGCGTTCCCATGCACGCTTATGCTCACATTCAGCGTTCCCATTGCTCACCCAAAGTCCCAAACAGTGATTCCGTTAAGGTCTGAATTCTTGGAGTCATGGACGCATCACATCCAAAAAATTGGAGTCCACGCCAAATGGATGAGAGTCATGGACTCCACACCCTTCCATTTTTGGAGTCCCATTGGGCCATAGTAGGCTAAATGTACAAATTTCGAATTTTTATATTATAAACGACAAAGGGCTTAGCCATTTTTATTAAACTACGTAGCCTACGCAAAAAGTCGCATTTTGACCCGATCATCCTGTTTCAACTCGTACATTTTGCGAACTTTTACATGCATAGGGCCTACGTACAAATTAAATTAGTTCTAACCCTTCCCAGTTTACAAAAGTTAATTTAGCTAAATCAGCTATAGATCTAAAACTATCATTTTACCGTTGACTATTATTTTTTTAAACATCTGTACCGGTATTCGATCGTAGATACCAATAGACTTACCTAAAATAACAAGTTATAAACTCATAAATCGTAACCAGCTTCTCCAGAGGTATGCTAAATTATAACGAAATATAGGCCTATATCGTGGATGCGTCAGAGGTCAAATAGGCTATAGCCCTAGGCTAAACTAAACGATAATTTAGGCATAAGCCTAAGCCAACGTTTAGTTTTTAAAAATTTAGAACAAAGTAACATCTACATGTATTTAGAAGCAAAGGCTGTTGCTAGAGCATAATCAGGTTGCATCATATTGAATTAATATTGCCTGGAGAGCGCCTCTGAGAGGACTTCTTGAAGTGGCGATATACATGTAGGCTTAACTTCTTGAAATGAATGAATGAATGAATGAATGAATGTAGGCCTAGGCTATATAGCCTGAGAGATTTAAATGCAATTGTCGCTAACAAGGACATCGATTTCAAAATTAAGAGGGAAATTTGGGGCACTAACCTATAACCAGTATCAATCTTCCCGACGATAATTTAGACTTTTCAAATAAAATATTTTAGCATTTAATTTTTCTTTTAATTTTTTATTTTAAGATCTATCCGGCGACGGTCATTGCTTTTTAACGCTCATGGGAATGCTCACGAAAACGATATGTAGCCCATTTTACATGTACGTCAGTAACGTCACTCACTAACAAAGAAAGGAATCACATGAAATACTCATAAATAGGTCATTGCATAAATTATTCACCACCAGTCACAGTGTGTTCTTTTTAGTTCAATGTATACGCAAATACGCAATGCATAAACTGAGACAGTGACACAAATGCGGACCCCACGGTATTTTTTATTGGAGTCCCATGGACGCACCGTTAATTTATTTGTGCGTCCATCCACAATTTCGGTGCGTCCATGGACGCACCACCTTTATTTTTGTGCGTCCGGCGTCAATATTTGTGCGTCCCGGACGCACGGACGCACACTAACGGAATCACTGGTCCCAAACCACTTTAACCACTGGCTATGCGTGACGTTCTACGCTGACTCCCCTCAAGCACAATGAATCTTCTAAGAAAGTTGCCATCGACGAGCCCTTTTAGGGCAGCGTTGATGCGCGCAATACTGTGACGGAAACGGGACGGGGGGGAGAGGAGGAGATGCTGAGGTGGCGCGTCCGCCTCGCGGCCTCCAGGTGGCAAGGCTAAGCGTGTCGCTCAGTATGAGCGCAAGTCCGGCCTCCGTCGTCTATCGAAGGGCTTAACAGTTGATCCCACTACCGTACGAAGACCCGAAGACACGATGTATTTTCAGACGATGTATTGTCAACACTCCACACGTCACAACAGGCAACCACGTGATACCCGCAACAGTCGTACCCTGGTAGCGGACGGTCGTTTCCCAAAATGGCGGCTCCCACGCAATGGCGGACTTCGAGAGCGCCCCACTGCGACAAACGCAGGAACCCCCGGCAGCGGGTACGGCGTACTGCGGCGGCGGCAACGGCGAGCTCCGACGACCGATACAAGGCGACGGCGACGGCAGCTCCCACGGGCGACTGACAGCTGCAACGACGACCGCTCCTTCTCTACCGCAACGACGGCGACCGACGGCCGCAACGACTGCTGCTCACGACGACGACTGCACCTGCGCTTCTAAAACGGACGGAGCTCCCGCAGACTTCCCGGTGACATCTGAGCTAATGCATGGAGACCGCGCTCCTATATATACCCGACCGAGGGGACCGTGACGTCACAGGCCCGGACAGGGGGACTTTCTACGTCACAGGCCCGGACAGGGGGGACTTTGCCGGAGGAGGGGAGGGGACTACTACGTCAGAGGCCCGGACAGGTCTTTGGAGGCGAAGGAGGGGGAAGGGGACTGCTACGTCAGAGGCCCAGACGGGGGGACTTCAGCTTACAAGATCCGCGCATGCGCACAAGGAAAAACCGTGACGTCAGAGGCCCGGACAGAGGTCTTTGGAGGCGAAGGAGGGGGAAGGGGACTGCTACGTCACAGGCCCGGGCCGAGGAACTTCTACGTCACAGGCCCGGACAGGGGACTTAATGCGCACGTGCGAACGACGGTGCGATGCGACCGCCTAATCGATGCCGGCGAACGCGTAAACAAGACCGCGGCGGCGGCGGCGGGGGGAAGAGGAGAAGACCGCGGCAGCTGCAAAGGCGAATTTCGCCACACTCTCCTTCCACCACGATTTCGAAATGTCCCTTATTTCGAAGGGCCAGGGCCCACGGGCCCTCCCAAAAACAAGGATCCCCCTAGACCGTCCGCGTTATACAGTAACCGGCCAACGGGCCAATGGCAACAACTCTGCCCTCGAACGACTTACAAGTCGTAACAACAAAAGCGGAACAGGAAGAAACGAACTAATGTCCACGAAATGTCCACGGTTCATCATGTAGAATCCACAACACTGGGCCAACGGGCCACAACATCTTACGCTAAGTCTCACCATAACGAGACACGGCCAACGGGCCTAACTAACAGAAAAGCACGAGTTATATACGTTTCAACAATGAGAAATAGCCAACGGCCACACATATCAAAGTACAATTAAACAACGCTTCAACCTGAGCGTTCTAAAATGTCCATAGTCCATTGCACCAACAAGTCTCAGAGTTCAAGTCTCTTTTCACAATAAACGTCTATTCGTAGCGAGCCGGACGACGGACCATACGCTTTGGTCGGCCATCCTGGTAGTTCGCAGTCTCAGGCGACGAAGCATCAGCAGCGGCGGACTCGTTAAGCGACGAGTGGCAATGTCACACTCTGATGGCTGGTTGCGACTTTCCCCAGAAAGGATCCCGTCAAAACTTGTCTCAACCCAAGCCACGGAATTAACCTTATAATCAGCCAGTGGAATGGCTTCTACAAATTTAGCGAACCCGTCCATCACCGTCAAAATTCTACGCCTACGCGGGTGGGTACCAGTAATATCCATGCTAAACCGTTCCCAAGGCTTCCCACAGGGTAAGGGTTTCAAGGGACCCTGCCTGGGCAGTTGACCTCGGTGGTATTGGGCAGAGGGAGAGCATCGCTGACTAAACCTCTTTACGGTTCCCGACCAACCAACCCTAAAGGCCCTGCGTCGGACTTTCCACCTAGTCCTACGCACACACTCGTTAACCGCTGGTTCCAAAATTTCATCAGCAAGCATACTGTCCAACTGGCTATCACTAACAATCCTATGCGGCATCGGGTGACTTCCTAACGCTTGTCTCACCGGATGGACATCTGTCTCAATCTTATGGGTGCTCACCGACGTCTTTCCTATGTCCCGGTCAGTAACGGAAAATACGTCTCCGTACTTAACTAACAAGCTTTTCAACCGTTCCCTGATTTCCGGCGACACATCCTCCGGCAAATCGGCCAACATCAACTCACTAGGCGAAGCGTCTTTACTCCTACGAATCTTCCCTTCGTCCACCCTAACCGGCTCAACTTCCACTGGGTGCAACCCTGCAAGGAACGTATCTTTGCTAAACTTAACCGGACTATCACTCAAGTTCACTATTCTCACGTGCGAGCTAGCCTCATCGCCTAACACTACACGGGCAAGGTGAACTCCAGGACGGATCTCGTGAGCCTCCGTCATCCACGCGGGAGCCACCGAGGTCAAATCTCCGTATACGGTTTTCACAGGCACCTCACTTTGGCATTTGGGCTGTAACTCTATTTCCTCGGCGACCATTACACGCCGGCACCACATTGAGCCATTCCCTCTCACCAGGGGGACACGTTTGCGACCAATAAACAGAGCCCCGTTACCAAAACTCAAGCGACAACGCTGTTCCCTCAAGAAATCCATTCCTAACATCGGTTCGGAAATCTGGTCAGAGACTAAAAAGTTAGCATGGACCTCAAAACCATCCCAAAATCTAAGGGGTCACCGGACCTCGCCCAAAACATTAATATTCGAGCCATTAGCAGCCATCAACAAGCGTGTACAAGAACGGAGTTCTAACCCTTCAACGGCTGAAGACGGAACCAGGCTCACTTCGGATCCGGTGTCGATGAGAGACATCTGCAGTCGGTCGTCGATCCTTCCACGAACGTAAACGGCATTACTGCTGGCGCGATCGGGCAGCTTCGGACGTGTCGTGTGGTTCACCACCACGGATGTCGATGGCGCGGTTGCGTCTCCTCCTGTCGTTTCCTCGTCACTCGGCCGGTTCCGGAAACGGCGCGGCTGACGGCAATCTCGGACCACGTGACCGGCTCTACCGCATCCATAACAGGTCACGGTTCTCCTCGTAGTCTCCGGCTGGCGATCTCCCAATCGGCGGTCCCCAGGCCGTTGATCTCGTCTCGATCCATCGTCTTCGATCGTAGACTGGTTCCGTAGCTCCCGGAACTGTTCGTCCATCTTCCGCTCCATTTCTCGCTGCCAACGACGCTGATCATCACGCTGTGTCGTCAAGAAGCGGTCCAGGGTCGACTGGAGCTGGTCGGTCGGCTCGACTTCTTGCGTTCCACGGACACGGTTCGACGGTCTCCGATGATCGTCGTTCTCAGAGGCTCTCTGGTAGGCCTCTAAGCGTAGAGCGGTCCGATAAGCCTCATCCAGAGTCTTCGGCTCACGCTCCCTGACTTTCAACGAAAGCTCCCTGTCTCGCAAAGCTTCCAGGAACGAGTCTCTTGCGATAATCTGCGTCGTCTCATTGGACGGGACAGGATAGGCCAATACAACGAGTCTGCGAATCTCGTGTAATAAGTCGCTCAAACTTTCTCCGGCCCCTTGACGTCGAAAATACAGCTGACTACGGAACGTCTCAGCTTGTCCGTCCGTCCCATATCTCTGTCGGAGACGCTCCACCAGTTGGGCGTAACTTACGTCAGCTTGCGCGCCGAAATCCCAAAGAAGTTGCGTCGCAGCCTTCTCTAGCGCGCAGCGTAGATGATCCACTTTGTCCGCGTCTGTCCATCGATTGTGACGAGCGCATACCTCGAATTGTACTAGAAAGGATTCCAGGGACCCAGTCCCGTCGAATCGACCCGGCTTCTTTGGCGTCGGTCGGTTCCGCAGGAGACTTCCGAAGTTCTCCAACAACTCCTTCGACGAATCCGTTGTCTCCGTCTTCACACGGGGACTCGTCTCCACCAGCTCCTCACCATCGTCAGAAATGAGCTCGATCAGTCGGCCACGGTTCGGCTGCTTCTCCATCGTCGTTCTTCCCACAGCAGGCGGAGGGACATCAGCAGGCGTGCTGAACTCGAAAAGTCTCGGCTGCCGGAACGTTACCTCGTCGTCGTCCATCATCTTCGGTAGACTCGTCTATTCGTCGGCTGGAACAACTGCGTACCCCACTTCTGGTAACAGTGTGACGGAAACGGGACGGGGGGAGGAGGAGATGCTGAGGTGGCGCGTCCGCCTCGCGGCCTCCAGGTGGCAAGGCTAAGCGTGTCGCTCAGTATGAGCGCAAGTCCGGCCTCCGTCGTCTATCGAAGGGCTTAACAGTTGATCCCACTACCGTACGAAGACCCGAAGACACGATGTATTTTCAGACGATGTATTGTCAACACTCCACACGTCACAACAGGCAACCACGTGATACCCGCAACAGTCGTACCCTGGTAGCGGACGGTCGTTTCCCAAAATGGCGGCTCCCACGCAATGGCGGACTTCGAGAGCGCCCCACTGCGACAAACGCAGGAACCCCCGGCAGCGGGTACGGCGTACTGCGGCGGCGGCAACGGCGAGCTCCGACGACCGATACAAGGCGACGGCGACGGCAGCTCCCACGGGCGACTGACAGCTGCAACGACGACCGCTCCTTCTCTACCGCAACGACGGCGACCGACGGCCGCAACGACTGCTGCTCACGACGACGACTGCACCTGCGCTTCTAAAACGGACGGAGCTCCCGCAGACTTCCCGGTGACATCTGAGCTAATGCATGGAGACCGCGCTCCTATATATACCCGACCGAGGGGACCGTGACGTCACAGGCCCGGACAGGGGGACTTTCTACGTCACAGGCCCGGACAGGGGGGACTTTGCCGGAGGAGGGGAGGGGACTACTACGTCAGAGGCCCGGACAGGTCTTTGGAGGCGAAGGAGGGGGGAAGGGGACTGCTACGTCAGAGGCCCAGACAGGGGGGACTTCAGCTTACAAGATCCGCGCATGCGCACAAGGGGAAACCGTGACGTCAGAGGCCCGGACAGAGGTCTTTGGAGGCGAAGGAGGGGGGAAGGGGACTGCTACGTCACAGGCCCGGACCGAGGAACTTCTACGTCACAGGCCCGGACAGGGAACTTAATGCGCACGTGCGAACGACGGTGCGATGCGACCGCCTAATCGATGCCGGCGAACGCGTAAACAAGACCGCGGCGGCGGCGGCGGGGGGAAGAGGAGAAGACCGCGGCAGCTGCAAAGGCGAATTTCGCCACAATACCATGTGCCTTAAGAAATCCAGCAAATGAGGGCAGTCTGGTAGGCCTATAGTGTAGGCCTATAGCCTACATGACTCTAGAAATAGGCTAACAATCGCTTTAAGTATTAAGTCCAGCTTCGATATAATAATGTTATGTTTAGGGCCTACATGTAGACCCTGATATGTCTCAGCTGGTTCAGTAGAAAGTATCGCTGGTTTATTATACTAAGAATGTAACTGACATGACTTGAGAAAGAGAGCTAGTCCTATATAGGCATATAAGTTTTTTTTTCTTTCAAGATGATTCTTATAGCCTGACACCGTCTGCAGCTGTTCAATACCGGCCGGTAGAGGCAGTAGCGGCGCCTGGGGGGGGCTATAGGGGCTATGCCTCCCTAAAAAGGCCATCCGTTATTTATATATGCAAAAATGAAATATTTCCATGATAAGCCCCCCCCCTAAAAATGAAATACATCCATGATATTTCGACCAAATGAGTACAAAAAGGTCGTCAGAAATCTCGGCGAATGACAATGGGAAATTTCCATGAGATTTCGACCAAATGAGTGAAAATTTAATGACTAAAAAAGTCGTCAGAAATTGTGGCGAATGAAAATGGAAAATTTCCTCCGCGAGGATTCAGCCCCCCCAAACTGAAATCCTGGCGCCTCCGCTGGGTAGAGCCAGACAGTAATCTAAGGGGCGCTCGATCAATACCAGCTATAGGACTCCCGAGATAATTTGTACGAAAATTATCTCCCTAGCGCCCTTGTAACGGCATGGCTGTGTTACGGCACCATAGAATCCGTCATTGTTATTATTGCAGTATAGGCGGTTGTAGGTCTATTAGGCCTAAGCAATCTAGCCTACATTTGGCCGGGATATCAAAAATTTCGTAAACTTAAGCCTCGCGAATTTTCGAATTGACGAAGTGCGCATGCGCACACGACATCGATTCCGTTTATACGAGAATGCAAGGATTCTATATTAGTCCTTGACGAGAATGGAGTCGGATCCTTCAGTCCTTGGCATAGGTTAAGTGAACTTAAGTCTGAGCCGTATATTTGGCCTAAGTAGCCTATCACAAGGAATATCCAGAAAAGCGGAAACAGGTAAAGAGGAGTGGCTGTGCAAGATTGGTTCATGTTTATCGAATGGTTATATTTGCGGTAAGATAAGTATCATAAGTCGCAAAAAGGAGCTACAGAAACTTCTTTATTGCAGTTCCTCAGCGTTAATAACAGGAACTAGATGGCGCTCAACTTTGCAGACAATACAAACAAAGATTAACAATCTGTTTACTAAGAAATTATAATGATCTAATTTAACATTCTGTTTCTGATAACAGTTTACATGTAACAACAAACTAAGCAGTCTGTCTTTTATTTGAATTTGCGCCAGGCAACAAGAAGAAATTATACGCTCTGGAGTCTGCGAGAACTGCACTAAGGAAACATATGTTCACCTTTCACTTATTAAGTTAGTATGGAGAGCTGTTGGCGTGTAATTTTCCACGCATTGCATATGCTAGAATGCATTACGTATTGGAAGTTTATATAGCACCTACTGTTGATTATGTTCTATGGATTCACAAGCGTGCATACCGCATTCGTAGAATCGTGATTTCTTTCGCCCATGTATGACGACCATTTCTGGTTTTCTGACATTTGAAGGTTTATGGTTTCTTGGTATGACTCGGCGGGACACGGGTCTACGCGAACCCCAAATCTCGATTCTTTTAAAAGGTATGGTCGTAAGACTGCATTGCAAAGTAAAACGAATTCTATATCCCGAAAACTAGTTCAGACTCGAATCCCTTCGAAACCTCGAAAGTGAATAGAACGCTTCATAGAATAGAATGCGGACTGGATGAGGCGTTCCCATAATAAAAGGTCTCTTTGTGTGATAATTTTGCGTTATGTACTGTTAACCTAAAGGTCCTAACCTAACCTAACCGCCTAACCTAACGTTGTTTCCTGAACATCGAATGTTGGACAGCGCTGGGTTCAAGTCTTGAAAATTTTACAAACCACTGACACTCAGTTCCAGATATTTCTGTTCATCATTCTCTCTAATGTATATTTATTGAGTTGATTTGATGTGTAATTAATTTTGCTTTTGCTTTAATTACATTGTAAATTCTGGGGAAATAGTAACATGTTTTGTACGCTATTTGTACTTCAGCTACGTAGCTGTAGAACATCACGGAACACCTGATGGTCTAGTTGTATTAAACGGATCCAGATAAACAGAATGTCAAAGACAGACAGCGCAGGAGTAACTGGGTTGGGACCTTCAGCCAAGCCATCTGTTCCATCTCCTAAAGAAGGTTGATTCATTTGATATTTTGATTACTTTAAATAAATGAATAAATAAATACTAATTAATCAAATTGCTTAGTCAGTTTATGGAGCAGTGTTCTCATTGTGTGAATCAGTTATTTATTTATATTTCAGCTATTTATTTTTATTTATTTATTTCTTGCATTTGCTATAGTGTCCCTTCACTCTCTCTACTCAGAGGCGCTCCCTACTCAGAAGCGCTCCCGACTACAGCGCGGAAATTGCATCAGAGTTTCACGCCGAAGCGCAGGAGCAATTGCAAGTGGCGGACTTGCTCAAGGTCCCTACGTGGCGGCTTGAGGTGGATTTGAACCTGGAACCTTTGGGTTCCAAGGCACCAAAACTACCACTACGCCACCACACCCCATAACAGCTTGATCTTTTTTTACAATTTTTTTTATAAAGACTTAAAGTTTGATTCAGATGCCTTCAACTGAGCATTTGCTATGTTAAAGGTTTTGTGAAATTAATGATGATCATGGAAATGCAACATTAGCCATTTCAGTAGGCATGAGATAAATGTTTGGATTTTATTTTCCTTTGGAATTAGCCATTTGCAACTTGCTAATAACACAGCATTAGGGGAGAGGATCTGTTAATTACTTTAAAGATTCAAATTTTTAATCTTTTGAGAGAGATAGACGACTCTTGCAGTTCTGTTATATACTGTGTTTGCTCTAGGTAGCAATTCACACTCGTCATTTGGGCAAAACCATGATTTGTTTGAAGTCAGTGCAACATGTTTAACTATAAATCTAGTAACATTATTGTAAATATTTGCATACAAGTCAAAAGGTTTTAACTGTTTTAAAAGTCAGAGGTTGCATACCACTATTTGGGCCTGACATGTCAACATGAGTTGCTTTACCAGCATTGTTGATTATGGGACAATAATTTGGGGTCAAGCTATATGCAAAGCTGACGTGTTGGCAGGGCTTAGAGTGTGGCTGGACGGTCATGGATGGCGTCCATGCACTTATTTTAAAATCTGAATGCCTTCCTGCCGCTTATTAGCCAGCACAGCCTGGAAAGGTAAGGGGCGTCCAGTCACTTCTTTTGGAAAGGTAAGGGGCATTTTTCCACACTTTAAGCACTGTGTGTTGGTGAGTGTATAACTGTGTACACTAGCCTATTGGTAGTTCAACAGTTTTTTGTTTTCAGTTTTATTGTTTTTTTGTCTTGCAGAAACACAGCTTCTGTATCATGACAACCTTGATGTAAGTGCATTGATTGATAAGCAAACTTTCATTTGCATGTTTGCTTGCTTGATGCTGGACTACAGAGCTGCACTTGGCATTATTTCATGTATGTCTCACTTAAAGACTCTTGTACCGTTTCACTAAAATTCAATTATATCATTTTGTTCTTGTGTGTTTTTGCTCAATCCATTTATTAATTTCAGATAAAATTATAATGAATTGGTTTTTTGCTGTTTGGCTGAATTGGAATATTTGGCCATGCTATTTGGCTGAATACAAGTACGTATGGGCGATGACAGAGCGGGGCTATGTGAAAACTAGACACAGGCATTAGTGTTGTCACGCATCAACCCCGTCCATGCTTGACCTCAGCTGCACATGTTAATTATATATCAATTGTTGAAGTTATTCAAGTAGTTGCTGCATTATTTCAATGGCCAGGGAATAATTCAATAATTCAAGGAGACAAAACCAATTGTAAAGCATTCTTATTCTGTTGATTCTCTGTACCTCTTCACTTGCCCTTCATTTTGACTCCAATTATTCACTACCTGCCTGTCGGGATGAGTGCCCTAGGATTTTAGGTCAATGCCATAGTATTGAATAAAACGAATATACAGGGTGCGCCAAAAAAAAGTAATCCCCTACGGATTTTTATCAATATCTTGGCCAAAAATAGGAATTTTTCAAATCCAGTTTTACGGGCTTGAAGTTAATTCATATCTACGTACAATAGTCAAATTTCATAGCCATATGTGAAACAGAACAAAAGTTATATCACTTTTAGTGAGGCCACCCACCGGTTTTTGACGATTCAAAAACGCGACGCGACGAAAAGTAACAAAAAACCAATTTAATTATTCAGGCCAATATCTTGGCCAAAACTAAGAATATCGAAGTGAAATTTTACAGGCTTAAAGACAATTCATACCTGCACATGGTGGTCAGATTCCATCAAAATATTTCAAACAGAACATAAGTTATATCACTTTTAGTGAGGCCACCCTCCGTTTCTTGACGATTCAAAGAGGTAACGCAGCAAAAAGTAGCAAAAACACGATTTTATTAAGTCTCATCTTAAATAATTGTTATCAAATAGCCTTGATATTGCCAGATGATCATTATTGTTGCTATTTAAAAGAGAAACAGGGCACCAGCGTAGCTGCGCGCCACTGAGAAGTCACTTAGCAAGATGACGATCAAATTGGTAAATAAGGAATCTATCAGCTTAATCAACAGGTACTTCAAGAACTTTGCAAAGAGACTCAAAAGAAGTTTTGGCACGGGTGGTGGGCGCATTGAACACAAGTTGTGAAGCACTACCAAGGTCATTTGACAACAGTTATTCGAGATGAGACTTAATAAAATCGTGTTTTTGCTACTTTTTGTTGCGTTTCGTTTTTGAATCGTCAAAAAACGGTGGGTGGCATCACTAAAAGTGGTATAACTTTTGTCCTGTTTGAAATATTTTCATGAAATCTGAGCACCATGTGCAGCTATGAATTGTCTATAAGCCTGTAAAATTTCATTTCGATATTCCTAATTTTGGCCAAGATATTGGCAAAAAACCTAATTTTTTTGCGCTTCGTTTTTGAATCGTCAAAAAACGGTGGGTGGCCTCCCTAAAAGTGGTGTAACTTTTGTTCCGTTTGAAATATTTTTTTAAAATTTGACCATTTTACGTAGATATAAATTGCCTTTAAGACTGTAAAGTTTCATTTAAAAATTCGTATGTTTGGCCAAGAAATGGGCTAAAAACCGTAGGGGATTACTTTTTTTTGGCGCACCCTGTACATATAGTAACCAATGATATCATCACTGTTGGTAAATTTTGTTGTGTTCTCCTAGTTAGAAGCATCACCATAGTAACCATCTAGACTAGACAGAATACTGCGTTATTTTATATTTAATTTATCAGAGTATTTTATTCAATTTAAAGTTAAAGGTTTTTATTTTATTTTAGGAAAGTAAAAAGAAGATACCTTATCCAAAGGCTATATTTTTTATTGTTGGAAATGAGTTCTGCGAGCGGTTCTCGTATTTTGGCATGCGAGGTAAGCGTCTCAGCATTGCCTCAGAAGTTACACTGATAAGAAATCACCATCTGTTTACTTTTAAAAGCTATTGTCGTGAAGCCGCTTGTAGGAAGAGTGATGATCAAGTGGAATTCTCAAACTTGGATGAGCAGAGTGCCATGCCTTCCTATCTTGGGGTTTTGGTTTAATACACTCTTCAACACCCAAGAACTGTTTCTCTGCTAGAGACATTCGCTGTATTACCTGAATGCTAGTCCGTCAGGAACCCCTTTGGTGTTCGTAATGTGCGGGTCATGACATTTGCATGTCTTAGGAGAAATCTCTACTCGATGCTGTTTTTATATTCAATATGAAGCCAGTTAAAAAGGAAATCTTCCAAACACACGAGTTCACTATCTGAGAAATTTGAATTATTGTGGATGTATACACTAGTGTATTAGAGAAACAAATTAAAAATACTTGCCTCTTGTGAACATTTTGCAAATGTTTGACCTTTTAATCTCACCGGTATGACAATATGTTATGGGCTACGCTTTGTTCTGTTTTTAACTCCTGCAGCTGATCAATGCAACATGACAAAGCTCTGGTTTTGTATTAATTTTATTTTTAAATTGTCTTAGCTTTAGCTATTTGTTTTTTAAAATTAATTTCATGTACCATTGTATAAAAAGTCTTGAGTTGAGTTGAGTACTATATAGATATTCGTTTAATTTGTGAAAAACGTCCAGGTTGACACACCGCAGCCTGGTTACACGGTGACATCAAGAGAGACAAACATCATAAAATGAAATTAAAACGTCTTACTAAAAAGATCATTGTTAATGAGATTGAATGATTTAATGGTTGTAAGCGTTCTTGTAGAGGACTCTGGAAATAAAGTTTATGTTGTCCTTGTGCGGGAGCTGGAAATTATGACGTCGGGGTCGAAGGTTGTAAACCGTACTGGTCATTTGGGGAAATTGGTCGCGAAGGACATGGCAACTGTTCCATATGACGGCGCGGAGCAAGCGCTCGTCAGATTCCTCAACCATATCAGCAGCAGAGGGCGAGGCATCAGGTAGAAATCCCATCCGCTGGATTCGGCGCAAGAAACGATCCAAGCGCGACCGATCTCCTTCCGTAGTAGACCCCCACCAGGCAGGGGCGGCGTACATGAGGCGGGCAACAGTTGTGGCCTTTGTTACCACGTGTAAGGCGTCAGCAGGCAGGCCATGAGTCCTCAAAACCCTCAGGGCGTTGAGTGAGCGAGAGCATGCCTCAAGCACCTAGTCGACATGCCCCGAAGCTCGTAGATCACTCCAGAAGGTCACACCCAAGATTTTCATCGCATTGACCCTCTGAACTCCGGAGATCAGATCAGGAGTGTACTGGATGCGACTGCGAGTAACCAGCATCTCTCGCGAGTTTGGCAGTTCTCTGGCAGTTTGCAATAATTCTAATTGACGTGGTTTATCTGTTTTATTATTCATTTGTGCGGTGTTTTCGTAGCCATTCTCGTTTTGTATCTGACACAATGGCTAAGATTCAACAAAGATCTGGCAACTGGTGTCTATCATGGCTTTGTTGTCCTCTGTTATGTCATGCCGATGTTTGGAGCTATACTGGCAGATGGATACATTGGAAAATACAGGTTAGAATACTACCACAACATTGACATTAATTTTTATTTGTGAAATAGGTTTATTTGATTTTGGATTCCATTGAAAATATTAGCGCAAAGCTAGAAATTCACTTATGATGAAAATCTTAACAAAATCTATTTTCTGATTTTCGTGAAATTGGTGGCCAGCATAATAATTTATTTATGACTTAAGTCGTTAGAAATAAACATTTCCTGGTTTATATTTGTGAGGCAGAAAGTGACAAAGTTGCATATTATTTAGGCTATGTTAACAATAATATTATGTATAGTCAGCTTTCAAACGCATTTTAATTACAGCTTAACGTGGATAACTAACTGTTTTGTTTTGTTTCTTATATCAGGACGATTATATATCTATCGTTTGTTTACATTCTGGGCAACACGATCATGACTTTCACTTCATTTCCGCCTCCGTTTTGGTTAGTCTTTTGGCGTTTTGATGTTTTAAAATTCTAGAAATTGTGATGCTGTCACTATGAATATGAAATGAGTTAAAGCTGTATTATAAAATTTACTTAGTGAATTGTGAGTTGTTGTATTAGCATGGATTAATATCCTTGTAGTTAGTTTGCACTTGTAAGGTTTTAATCGCAATAGAATTTTCTGTTTTTCTGAAGACTTTCAAGGTTAGCTTGAGTATATTTGAAGCAGAGTGGAATTTTAACAAGAATTTTAGCAGTTCGTGAACCTGCTATTTGGTTTGATAGTCATGAAGAAAAGATCTGTATTGATTTTAATAATTTGTCAGGTGACAGGTCTGATGTTCTCCTTATGTTTAGTCTTACTATGATTTTTAATGTAGTCTGCCAAAAGGAATTGTGGTGGTCTTGCTTTTGTTTCTCTTCTTTAATCTTGCATGCGCTTGTTGAGATTTAGACGGTTCAATGAGAAGAGAGACTGAGTGAAATGCTTATGATATTGTTTGTGTTTTTTATTTTGACTCCTACCTCCAAATGATATTTTGCATATGTTTTTCCTAAGGGTTGGGCCAATGATTGGTCTTATCTTAATTGGCACTGGTACGGGAGGCATCAAGCCGTGCGTCAGTGCGTTTGGCGGTGACCAGTTTAGTTCTGAACAGGTTGGTTTTATGCAGAGGGTTACCTAACTGTTTAAAATATTCAGATTGCACTTTTTTTAAATTGCAAATTTGTTGTGATTTTATTTGCGATTTTATGGTTTGCAATTTGGTAGTACTTACTAATAATGCTTAATGATTTCTGATTTTTGTAACACATTCAAAGAGTTATTGCAAGATCATATTAGCTACAAACAAGCACCAGATAGGTATGTTGACAACTCCTGAGTTAGTTTTTTGTAACAAGTAAATTGTTTATATTCTGTGAAATTTTAGTTCATGTTTATTAGTCATCTGTGAAAAGTCACAGAAGTCTTTGTCGTCTGTACCACTTTGACACAGTTCTGAATCTTAAGTGAGGCTTTCATTTTCTTTATATGTATTTTGACTTGCCTTCCTATTCTAACGCCATACCTTTCTTAAACCTGCGATAGGATTATTGGCTGTTTGGATATGTCTCATGGTCGTATAGAAGTATCCTTGGTTTCTTTCCCGTAGCTTTGGAGTGTAATTTGAATGACTATAAGTGTTCAGATTATGACAATTTATTAAATGAGAGATAGGAAGAAGTAGTGTTGTTTATTTTTAGTTCAAATGAGTTCACATTTTGGAATTGGAGATCAGTGTGGTCACTGTGGTGGATATTAAATGCTAATTATTTGAATTGAATTTTTGTTTGACAGCAAAAACAACGAATCCAGTTTTTTTCAGTGTTCTATTTTACCATCAATCTTGGGAGTTTTACTTCAATGATAGTAACACCAGTCATCCGTGGTACGTATACATGCTAATGATAACTTAGTTAAAATATGTATTGTAAATGGCACCAAATCTGTAAAAAAAATCAACTGCCTTCACACATATTCCTTATTTGTGATTCTATACTTTACACTGTTTTTAGCTATTTTTTTTGGTTTAAACTACTTATAAAAGAGATTTTGAAATGTCAGTTTTATTTGTTCAGTTTTGCTTAAACTTTTAACACTGATGTAGTAGCAGTTATAGTGATAGTTACAAAGGTATCTTGATGATATACCAGATGAGATGTTGAGTCAGATTGGAACAAAAAAAATAGTTGAAAATATGCCAACAAATATATGTGTCTGAAGGGTGGCTGAACATCGATGGTCCATCCTGCATAACAAGGCAAATGCAGATGATCATGATCATGTTGTGATCATAGGATGACCAGCCTTGTATTGCAGGTGCTGAGGATAATGTTGAGAATATAAACTTGAAGAGTGGAGGCATATGTGGCATAACAAGGCAATATAACTTATAGGAAAAGACCAGTTTTATTTTAGAGGAGCTAGGAAACAAGAGATGCAATTGGAGTTTTGAGAACGATGGGTGAGAGAAGTCTGAAACATAGATAAAGTTGTATATGTGCTTTGTGTGAAGTATGAATAACCTTTGGTACAATCAGTTGATGATTATTCGAAGGCATGATGGCTGATTAGAAACCTGCATATTATATCATTAGTAGCAAAAGTACATAAAGTAAATAATGGTTAATCTAAGCAGTGTTACTTCCACTCTTCCAGTCTACTATTTATTTTGCCTATATATATTTTTATTCGTGAACTTGTATTTATGTAAGAATCTGAAAAATCATATTTATTCTATTTTTGCTTTTCTATTTATTGTGTGTCTGCTTATCTATTAGCTTTGTGTTTATGCTGACTGTTTGCAGAATACACTAGATGCTTTGGATCAAGCTGTTACCCAGTCGCATTTTGTCTACCAGCGATCCTCATGATTGTTTCATTAGGTATTTAGATGTTACTACTTGCATGTTACAGATTTGTTAAAAAAAATGCTTTTAATGTGTCTAGTTTATTAGTGATGTGAAGAATTATGGAACAACAACGTTAAGGAACAATTTTTTTAGGGGATTAAACATATGGTCTCAAGCAAAATAAATGTTTAATAGGTGCGGCAAACTGGTTCTTTGGAATTGCACAGATAGTGGCAGAAGAAAGGCAGAGAAATTTTATTGTGAAAAAGACACTGCAAATGATGGATTTGACTGACAAAGAAAATATTTGTAAGTCAAATTCATTTAATTTGGTAGCACAGATCTCTGCCACAAAGGAGTATCAGATTCTATTCAATGTGAATTTTATTCTGGTGCGCACCTTGGATTTTTTTATCCCTTTAGGACTTCCTTTAAACAGAGTTTTCATGATGTGTAAACCTGATTTGCTGAATTCGGTTACAAAATTAACCATTTTGATTGATTGATTGATTGAATGGCTGAAGATTTCTGAAATGATTTGCTTTTTAGTTCTATTTTGGCTTGGTCGAGGTCTGTACAAAGTCTATCCACCAACCGGAAGTGTTATTAAGAATTTCTTCAACTGCATTGGAGTATGCATCCAGTAATATTTCTCGCAACTATTTTATTTGTTATCATCATTTCATTACACGAAGAATTCTAGAGTTGTCATTGTGAGTGCAAATGTGGTGCATTATTTGATTTACACACAACCCACTTTTTGAATATTCATACGATGATGATAATTTTTACTGTTGCCTATTACCAGGCCTTTTTTAAAAAAGAATCTCATTGTTATCACCTAAGAGATGCTAATGTGTATAACAAAGTAGGGACTTGGGAGTTGCAGATTTGTTAAATTGAGGAAATGGGTCGATTGATTAATTTTGCTAACCTGTGCTAGATTATAGTACAGGATCTCTTTTCTGCCTTAGCATTCTTTCCAACTCAGGCAAGTTAAATGAGATTTCAGTTTTTTGACTGGTATTGTGAGAAGACTGTTCTACTGCAGAAGCATTATATTGTACTCTAATACTTTGCAGAGAATAACAGTACTGTTCTACAGTTGTAATTGTGCAGCATAACAGTGCATGTGGTGTGATTTTTCTGCAGAGAGCTATTAAAAACAGATGGAAGAACAAAGGTAAAAGGAATCATTGGCTGGATCATGCCGACGATAAATATGAGGTAACCAAGCGGAAATTGGAATTGAAATATTGGTGATGGGCAAGGTATAGGTTTTCCTGTTTCATCCGTTACTCTGTGCAGATGCATGGGAATAGGAGATGCTAAAGGGAAATGCGAAAGGTTGATGCTAGCATCTTGTCCTTATGTAAAAAAACTGATAAAGATGTAATATATATATAATAATATGTCTGACATATTTAATGTATTTCCTTATTTTGCTTCACTTTTTCTCTGTGGTCATTACTGAAAAAATTAGGACTCCTTCGTTTATGAAAGTATCTTCAGAATATTTCTTTTGTTTGTTGTCTAGCATTGATTCTGCAAATTTGTTTGTTCTTATTGCACATGTTTTCACTGTGCTTTTCTGGTTCTATCTGTTGAATTCTCCTGCACGATTTTTAGTTTTAGCTCCTCTTTGATCTTTTTAATCTGTTAGGCTGATAGCGCATTTGTTTACGTGTTTTCTTCATCTGTAATTTTTTTCTAATATTGACAGGTTTTTTTCAGAAGCATACGCATAAAAACTGCATCTTGACTGTTGTATTGCATGTCTCCGTGATGTCTTCACTGTCCATCACATTTTCATGTATCTAGATTCAAACCCTGCAGACCCAGAGTCAACATGATTGATATATGACACCATGCTGCCCGGATTTAACTTGTTATGATGAGTTTGCTTCTACTAGAGTTAGACTCGTCTGAGTTTTTTCATGATCAGTCTTTACCTGGTGCTCCTTGCCTCAGATTCACATTTCTGGGTGATTTTGCACGTATTGGGAATGTTCATAATAACAATAGCAAATCTTGACTTTCAAGTGAATATTAATATCTGTTGTTGTGGTGTCTTACATCTAGCACAGATGATTGTCTTTTTCTTGCTACAGGCGCCATTTCTAGAGGATGTTAAGCGTGTCCTACGAGTCTTTGTTCTCTTCATTCCTGTGCCTGCATTCTGGGCTCTGTTCGACCAACAGGTCAGTTTTCCAGAACTCTTGAATTACGAGTATTTTGGTCTTCCTTAAATATATCACTTGTGTTGTCAGATTTTGTTTGTTTGAGAAACAAACAAACCAGACACTTAACTAATTTACGGTTAATAAGACTTAAAATTGCCTTGAAAACTGTTGAAGAGTAACAGGAAATTGGAAAAGTCTGTCTCTTTTGTGTCTGTGAGAGTATATGCAGATCTATGCAATTTAATGCAATGCGTTTTCACTTACATTTATACATAGCAAGCACGTCATTTCTTATTTACATTTTTGTTATTCAGATCTTAGCAAACAAAGGCGTTGTTTTTATGTCGTGAATTTGCAATGATTTTGCCTATGCTTGCTAAATGTAATCACATACTTTGAACTTTTTACCATGAATTTCTGCTATCCGTAGTTATGTATGTAGTTAGTGTCTTGTCAAGTAGGTACCTTTTCCACAGAATCACATTATACTAGATCGGATGAAATTGGAATTTATTTAAATCTATGTATGCTTGAATTTGCCAGGTCTTATGGATGCTTTGATTGACAGTTGAATATGAATTATATTGTTCTTTGATTCTAGGGGTCTCGGTGGACTCTGCAATCTACTCAGCTTGATCGAAAAGTTGTGAGTGTTCATTGACTTTATAGATGATTTTGAAGGGGTGCTATATAAATATCTTGAGCGAATGAATGATCTGCATGTGCACAAGTTACATATAACATCATTAACATGTGTTTTGAAACTGACTACCTTCATATTATTTTCATTCATTCATATGAAACTTTTGATTAATAGCCCCCCTTCAAGAAAACTATGCGGAGGCACTCCCAACTTAAGCACAGCTAAAATGATCAGTCTTAGGCGACATAAGAACACCTGCAGGAGAGAAGGTCCTGAGAAAGAAACAAGGCTTCATAGGGAGATTATTTTATAAATTAATTGTGTTTGTATTAGTATTAGTTTATTGTTTTGGTGGCTTTCTTGCAAATTTTGGACATAATGGAGGTTACTAATAAATAGACAATTGTGTAATGCATTGATGTATTCCAGATTTTGTTGTGCTTAGTAATTCCATGAGTCAATCTAAAATAAATATTGAACGCATCATACTAGATCGGATGAAATTAGAATAAATTTGATGCATAAATAACAAATAAATGTGGAGTTTATTTGTGTGCTAGATGCTTCTCTCTTATGTGCAAAATATTCAAGAGGTGTTAGTTGTCTTGTGCTCTCTGTTTTGTCAAGTCTGCAAAATGTTGTCTGGCTTCTTGAATACCAGTACATTTATTTGAAGTCCAGACCTAATTGTTTGATGTTGATGCATAATTATATAAATTTGTATCATTCAGGTTTCCTGATGTGTGTTAATATAATGTACAGTGCACGAACCACTCTGCTGTTTTGTATATGTGATTAAATATTTATGATTGTGTTGACGTGGTTAATAATTTTTTTGTGCTTTGCAGTTTGGAGACTGGCATGTCCTTCCAGATCAAATTCAGGTTAGTTTATGTTTGTTAACTTTAAAATATGTACTATGCTTCACAAGTTAATAGAATCTCTCTGTTAATATGCTTCACAGGACTCTTATTAGTTTGTTGTTGTTCTTCCTGTATAATAGGAAACTCTTTTCAAACCTGGAAATACCATTCTGTGCTCTTTGAATCATGATTTTGTGATATTAAGGTTGCCAACTGAAAGTGTATTGTGTACTGTGGGGCGCGATGGTGTAGTGGGTATGTTCGTTGCCTTGCAGCCAGAGAGTTGCAGGTTCGAATCCACCTCAAGTTGCCGCGTAGGGACCTTGGACAAGTCCTTCACTCGCAATTGCTCAGTGCTTCGGAGTGAAACTTCGATGCAGTGTCCGGGCTGTAGTCAGGTGCGCCTCTGAGTAGATAGCTTGAAGGGACGCTATAACAAGTGCGCAAACAGACAAACTCGAAATAGTTTACTACTTTTTGTTTTAGGAATAGTGTTTTTTTCATCTGTAAATTTACATGTATTGATATGTGTACTAGGTTTAACTCTTGAAGATAGTTTGCTTGGTGATGTGCAGAATTATTTTATTGTAATAAAATTGTTGGACTTGCTCAGTGTAGGCACGCTAGTTCTGTTGCTTTTAACTTCCATTGTTTGAGGCCATCAGCAAATGGATATGTTAAGTTGAGCATGTCACTTCAGATGAGAGTTTGTTAGTAAGCATCAGTTTTGAAATTGCTGTATTATTAATGTTAATGTTCATTTGTTGCATTTTAGGCCATCAATCCACTGTTGATTGTCATCTTGATTCCTTTGTTCGAAGGAGCTGTTTATCCACTTCTGGATAAATGTCACGTGCCAAACAAGTATGTAGTGCTTTTGGGTATTCTCATATTCCTCTTCTTTTGCAGTTTTTTCCCCAATACCAGCCTGTTGAGATAAAAGTAATCATATGTATGTTTCATGACCCTTTGAACATCTTCCTAACAGAAACAATACCCATCCATAGGACCCGTAAGGAATCCATATACACCACACCACCAGCAGAAAAAATGGAAGATTTGTTCAATGTTCAATCAATTATCAACAGGTTTTTGCCCATGTTACAATGACTGTCTGGTGGGCAAAGAACCCATTTGAAATCTCCATACAGTTTACAAGGTAGTACAGGTCTGTATGTCTTAGCCACCTGACCTTTCTCTGCTCCATGCTCATCTCTCACATAAGCAGACACTATGCACTGGTGAATCTATGACTCTTGATGTGCCCTACTTTATTAGAAGCATTTATTAGGAGCATTCCTTCAAGGCTATCTACTCAGAACCACTCTAAGTGTTAGGTTCTGTGTCGCTCGTCTAAAACATTTTGTTCTGTCAATTCTTTATGTCATTTGAGGTCTAAACGTAAGAATCTTTCAAATGTCTTACCTGCTACAAACTAAACATAAACGTCTCGAAAACCAAGGAGATCATTTTCAGGCGTCCTGGTATCGAACGCTCCTTAGACCACTGTCTGCCTCTACCCGGTATTGAACAGCTGAGCAGTGTCAGGTTGTTAGGAATCATCTTACAAGCTAACCTCTCTTTCTCAAGTCATGTTAACTACATTCTTAGTATAATAAACCAGCGATACTTTCTACTGAACCAGCTGAGACATCAGGGCCTACATATCTCGAAGCTGGACGTCATATTTCAAGCTATCGTTGTCTCTAGAGTCATGTATGCACTACCTTCATTTGCTGGATTTCTTACGGCACATGATATTGCGCGCGTCAACGCTGCCCTAAAAAAGGCTTGTCGATGGCAAATCTCTGAGAAGATTCATACAGTGGAAGAGCTGATTGCTCGAGCAGACAAGAAGCTCTTGAAGAGAGCTCAATTCTTTGGCCATTGCATTCACCAGCTCCTGCCACCTCTTCGGGAGGACAAGTATCAACTTCGCAAGAGAGGACATCCTTTCCTGTTGCCTCTCGTTAAAACAAATTTGTTTAAAAACAGTTTCATTAACAGATGCATTTATAATTATATTTAGATACAAGCTAACATGATTTTAATTGCTGTTCTCTATCGTAGTTAGATATATGTATGTATTCGTTTTTGTTATACAATGTAATGCATGTGCGCTTGACATATGCAAATAAAGGCTACTTACTTACTTACTTACTTACTTACTTACTTACAAATGAAAGCGCAGAACAGAGAAGAATGGAGACGCCAAACATTCGAACCTGCCTAAGGGCAGAGAATGGAAAAGAAGACCTGCCACAGCCTGGTTTATCTGAACCATTAAAGTTCAACCTGGCTTTTCCAGTACATTATGATATTTTATTGCAATTTCAATCTAGCAACAATCGAATTATATCGTTGGCCGATTTTGCTATAGATATCGTTAGATTTTATTTTATTTGAAACCACAAGTTTTTTAACTTGCTGTTGTTGTTGTCATGGTGGAACTTGGTCTACTACCTAATTTGAAAAAATGTTTAATTTCTTGATGTGTTTCAGGCCATTGCAGAGAATGGTTTGTGGAATGGCTCTTACATCAGTCGCCTTCATTACGGCTGGCTGCCTCCAAGTAAAACTTGATGTGAGTTATATTCTGTGCTACAAAGTTTGCATTTTGCTGTAATATATATCATGCCTCTGATTTACAATGACATCTGACTTATTATATTTAGAAAATTAATAGTTGATAATAACATGCATTGGGGTTAAATCCTTTCTATAATAAATTATATTTTATAATATATAATGTTATTTTGTGGTATATGATTGCACTTGAGTGAAATGAAAGGCATTATAGTTAAATCATTGCAAAGTATTTCTGTTTTACCCATGTGGTGTATAAATGTACCATTAAATTCAAACCTGAAAGCAGTTTTTAAACAATTGTGAAAGTAATCTGGAATTTCTTGATTCTACAAGGCTGCTGTGTAGAGTATATAAGTACTGCAAGTAGTAATGTATGACTTAGGAAAGTTGAGACTATGAATTTATAGGCTTCATTTGTGAACAAACATTTATGCATTCTGGTTTATCACCTGATAGATGAAGATGTATGTAAACTGCTGATTGTTGAAGCATTTTTACTTGATTTCAGAATAGCGTGGCTGAGCTGAATATTGCGCCCAATCACTCCAGCATCTACCACATCAACGTTTTGCCATGCCCTGCGGTTATTAACATCCCCTGGACAGATAGCTTTATGGACCCCGGTCATGTAAGTATACGATTCTCACATTATGACATGTTTCTTTATGCTACGGTGCTTTTCCAATCAAAAGCATAAAAAATTAACTTCATTCAGGTGAAACTTTTTTTGTGTGCGCATTACGGTACATTATTTTGTGTTACTTTACGAAATGTGTTATTTTCAATATCTAAGTAGTATTTTTTCAAATGCTTTTAACCAGTCCAACATTAAAGGGGTGCTAAAGAGGATGCAGCACCCGTTTCTGCAGTTTTGAGGCCCACAGTTTTGAGGAACCCACATGTTTGGAAGTGACAAAAAGTTTTATCAAGAAAGAATTCTACAATATAAATAAAAACGAAGTCATAATTATTTAACTTTACATAGACTATAGTTATTTACAGTGCCTACTGTCACTCTAGTGGATAGTTTGTTTGACACTTTTTCTTAGAAACAAATACCGGTACACCACAAGAAAAAGCATTTTTCTGTAGTTAATAATAATTTAAAAAATAATAATAACTAGTCAGCATGTTATAAATTATGTATATACAATGCACTGGTGGTTGTCAGAGTGGGCCTTTGGAAGGTAGCCAAATCACCCAGGCCTGCACTTGTTTAATGCAGGCCTGCTTTAGCTTACATGCATGCATTAACTGGTTGCATGTTTGCTTTCTATGTTAGCGATCTTCGAAATTAACGGTTGAGAGTGGCAATTACACGATTAATCTGCGTATCCCAGCGAGTGCATTGGATTCAGGAAATGGAACATGCGATGCTCAGAATTCACACCGCGCATTGAGGGCCAACCTAAAGCCAGGAGGTGCTTACTACAGCCTCACTGCACAGAACCATCAGGGAAAGATCCAATCAAAGCTGGTAAAATTAAAATTAAAATTTATTGTCTAAAAAATTTTGATTTTGGTTTTGAACTTTATGTAATGTAAATGCTTTTTGGCTGTGCTGTTAGACAACACATCGTGCATCAGCACATTCACACGTTGTTCCTTAGACATCTCAGCTTTTTTATATTTGCCTTAATCATCTTCTTTTCTTCCATTCTTTCTTATCTAATCTAGCAATTTCTGTAGCATCACTTAAACATAACTTAATCATAAAGCGGTCAATGAAATTCAGGGAAAAGTCAGAAAGTGAAATGGAGTGAGGATGGCATTAATGTGCATTAGGGTTAATATTTAATCTCACATTCTTCCCTCATGCAAGGGTTTTCAAACATTATATCTGCACTTTTTCATATATCATTCTGAAACTGACTTCCTGGACATTGTGCCTAATACTTGTGGACTCTCTTGAATGGGCAGCATTACTTGAGCTGAACCTTGCTAACTTTTACAGCTGCTAGGAAATAATTAAGCTTTTATTTGAACTAATGCATAGATGTATAAATTACTGTTGTGTGATATATTACTGCATTTGTTCCGTATTCTTCACTCTGGCTACTTTTAATTAAATTTGTGCTCATTGCAGTTTGATTATCCTCTGCACAAGTCCAGCATGGGAGGATCCTTTGTGGGGTTAGTGAGAAAACATTCAGTTCTCAAGTTATCAGTATCACTTCATTTGAATGATGTTGTCATTTGTTTTTTTCTATGGACTGCAGAAAGTCGTAATTTTTGGTTGAAGAATTCATTTAGTCACCAATGACCATGTTACAATGTGCTTGTTGTACTAATGACCTGCTATACTACTACCTTTCTTTGATAAATTGCCATCTTTTCTTTAATAATCTATTTAGATGCTGCTATCAGTGCTTAAAGTGTAGAAAAGCAAATGCTTGGTCGCCCCTTACCTTTCCGGTCTGTGTTGGCCTAATAAGTGGCATATCGGCATTCAGGTTTGAAATATAAGTGCCTGGACACCATCCATGACTGTCCAACCAACTTTAAGCCCTGAGTGCTATGGATACAGGATTATTTCTTGTCATTATCGTATGCCAAAATATATGAAATTAATAATTCCATGGCCACAAGGTTAGTGTAAATTGTTATATTATTAAATACGAAATGTGGAAAGAGATTTATGTGAATCTTCGGGCAAATTTGTACAGTGCCAACCACTATGACGTCTGTTCTGTAGTTTCTGCCGTTTTTGTCTAATTAGTGAAGCTTATGCCAGTTTTATGCTATAATGGATTGCTGTTATGTGTTTTAGAGTTATTTACATTAGCCAAGGAGTGGGACATGATGAGATGCCTATTGGAATCTTGAATGATGAATCATTTAAAACGCCATTTTCGTTTAACCTTTCAAATTTTGACATCACTGCGTATCGGCATATTCCTCCAGGAAGGTACTGTGGCCATACTGAATGTGCAATTGATTTTATGATCTCGTTTTAAATAAGAGATTTCTTTATGATGACTGATTAATCGTTTGTATTTCAAAGTTCTGATGAAACAGGGTTAGCTGTTTTGAAACTCATGGATTCTTGAGCCTGCTGTTTCAAACTATGATCTAGGTTTTGATGAAATTTTGTAAACATTTTAGTCTCTTATATGGATTAATCTAATACAGTGGAATGATGCTGCTGCACACATGCGCAAACTAAAATTTTTGCGACAAACCGTTGATCGCCATGCACATTGAAACGAACTCCGCCACTGGTTGCACTCTGCCAGTGCCAGTCCCAAGCCTGGATAAAGGAGGAGGGCATCGCTAATTATCTTTGTTACCACACAGTGACGTTGAACTGCAGCTACTAGTACTACTACATTGAAACGGTCATCATTTGAATCTCCCACCACATAGTGCACTCTAGTGATGCTTATTATTTCAGGGTTAAATGTTTGTACACTACCCAGACAGAGTCAACTCAACACAGAAATTTGATGTTAGAAGCTTTGCCTGCGACTGAATGTGAAGCACTAATAGAGCCTCACTCAAGTTCTTTGCTCTGCTGTAGTTTTTTGTGTCCATCCTGGTCTTGCTGTGATTATATCCGTCTTTTTGCTTTTGACTATCAGCCAGCTTTCAAACGTTTTCTTACCATCCGTTGCTACAACTTAGGTTTATCATTTCAGGTATCGAATTAGCTTGTCATTCAACTCATCAGCACCTATCCAGATTGACAAGAGCTTTACTGCAAAGAATGGAGGTGTCTACACGTTGGTTGTTCTCAACAACAGCGGTGTGGTGCGTATTCTGCGTTCTGTTATTTCAGGTGATGTATTGAGAGACAATAAGAACAATTTCATCTGTGCTATTGTCAGATTTGTTCAGTTTTAGGATGCAGTTTGTTTGCAATACTCTGCAAGTATGTTTTGAGATCTATGGAGGCACAATGGCACATCGTAGAATATTTTTTTGTATGATTATCTGAATCCAATTGCACAATTCATAATTATGTTTGGTAGATGATTAAATGAAAAGACAATCCGATGCAAAAGGAAACATTTTGTGGATGAGACTCTGTTTGAAGATTTTGCTACAAGCAGGTTTGCCCAAACTGTACAATTTATATCTTTTATATTTCGCATTTCCTTCATGCTATCTACTCAGAGGCGCTCCTAACTACAGGGTGGACAGTGCATCAGTGTTTGATGCCAAAGCGCACAAGCAGTTGCGAGTGAAGGACTTGCCTACGCGGTGGCTTGAGGTGGATTCGAACCTGAAACCCTCCGGCTCTAAGGCACTGAACCCACCACCATGCCCCACAATGCGGCGATCATTTATAAAATTCGATATTTGATCTCAATGACCGCCCTAAGGGCAAACCGATAAACACAGAGCATGAAGTGTAGCAATTTCACAGCAGAGCATTCCCCGATCGCACAAGCCATGTGTATGAAGCATTAGTGAGTTCATTGTCTTACCCTTGGCATGTGAGACATCAATGTGGCACGCCCTTTCCATCGCTGTCTGATGTGGAAAATATTTCTTGGAATTTCAGTTTGATTTGCTGAGTTTTGTCGACGTGCAACCGAATTCGGTGTCCGTGTGGTACCAGTTTCCTCAGTACGTCATAATAACTGTGGCCGAGACGTTGTTTGCTGTGACTGGATTGTCATTTGCTTACTCCCAGGTAGGTCATGTCACCGGACTTGTTTTATCTTTAATGCAATCCATGAAATGATGTTATTGTTCCAAAATTTTATAGATAACATTTTTATAGATAATATGGCTAATCTTTTAACACTTCTCTTGCAACATATAATTATGTGGATTTAGTCTCGGTCAGTTTCAGCTTCTAATACATTCAGATTGGTCAGACGAAGTTCGTTCAGAGCGCTTAAGCTTATCAGCTGGTTGTTGTGCTTTGTCTCTTCCTACATGTGGCTGTTCATTTTTGTCATGGCTGCCATTTTCTTTTTCTAGCACTCTGCTTGTTGTTCATCAAATTTGATTTGAAGTGACTGGTTATTGTATATGGTTTTGTATATTTATAATACAGTGTGGAACTGTGGATGCATGCTTGCTCTACTTATTTACTCATGCTTAACACAAATTGGCCTCAGGTCTTCCTAAGTCATTAACTTAAAATGCTGTGTTATTTGACAGTCAGTTTAAACAGCATCAATACAGCATCAAGTATCTAAATACATGTCTTGACCTTTCGAAATTTAGTGTCGCACTGTGATAAGTCAAAACCCCTTAGGTGGCTGAGTCATGCTTCTGAGTGAAACCTAGATATTAAAGTTTGGATACCAAATCTCTCAGAAGCAACATTTGGTTAACCCTTTACTGACTAAAATGGTATGGAGACCCTATATCCTCGGTCGGTAAGGTTTAAGGGGAGAAATAACTCGCAAATGCCTGCAAGATCACTTTTGAATTCTGAGTGAAAAAATTATTGAGAAAATCTGCAAACAATCAACTAATTAATTTAAAGGGCACACTAATGAAACATGCAGTCATCTTGGGCCCTGTTCAGAATATATAATTTACTCGTTTAATAAAAAATCAGGTTGACAAGCCGCAACACAGTTACAAGGTGAAGCAAGAAGTAGTTTTAAAATGTACAGTGGATTAATTTGTTCATTGTTCAAGAGTTTTTATTTATATTTATTTGATCTATTTAATTATTTTCTTATTTTTGGTAAAATCTTGTAGAGTAGCCTAGGTATGAATATTTATTTGATCTATTTAATTATTTTCTTATTTTTGGTTAACTCTTGTAGAGAACCCTAGGTATGAAGTGTTCATGCACTGCATAGGTTATAGAGACACAGGAGTGAAAACATGCAGTCATCTTGGACCCTGTTCTTGCATACTGCATAGGTCATCATTGGTTCAATTTCTTTCTTATGACTTTCAGTGAATTCGTATAGTCATTACACTTGTTCTGGTTCAGTTACAGTGTCATAATACCGATAGTGCTGAGACCTATTTTTCACTTACCACAGGCTCCTGAAAGCATGAAGTCTGTTGTCCAGGCAGGTTGGCTTCTGACAACAGCTGTTGGAAATTTGTTTGATGTCATCATAGCCTGTGTTCATATACCTAGCCAGGTCTGTTCTGTTTTACTTACTCTCTTGGATTCAAAGTTTATAGGTTTTTAGCAGAACGATGTCTTTATATAATAACAGTTTTATGCATAAATACATGTGTACTAGCCACATTTAGCATCTTGATTTGGATCAACAGAAGCTGAGCCATGATTGTTTTAGTTGCCATAATCTAACCTTCCTATTTAGGATCAACTTCATCAGTCACTTGTCATTATCTTAGGTTTACTGAGACTGAGCCTTGATTGATCCAGAACTCTGTCTTATTGATAGCCATCAAGTCACAAGTCTAAGAGGTTGATATTCAGCCATGACTGCAAATTCACTTGCATTTATTATACAGTTCTTAGCATTTACGCTTGCTTATAGTTGTCTTACTTGTGGCGTAGTCATTAGAAAATGATACCTAATAAGTACATAGATAATAATAGTGGAGTGCAAGCCTACTATTTAGTAGAGAAATTAAATTTCTTAGTGATATTTATAAATATTACATTTTAATTTAAAACTTTATATTCATGTCTTGTCTTCAGCCTTCCTTGGTCTGATGGTTGGTCACTTCATAGTAAAGTTGTCGCCATCTTTTTCTGTCATCTGTCTCTGTTAGCATCTGATTCAATGACATTTCCATCTAGGTTCTGATGTTGGCGATCCATCCCATTCCTGGTCTTCCCTGTGCTCTTGCTCCTGGCACTGTACCCTGCATGATCTCTTTTTCCAACAGGTCTCCCTTCTTTTTCATCAGGTGCCTGAAGTAAGAGAACTTTTCCTTCTTTTGATCTAGGTGAACAGACCTAAGTTCCACTCCTGCCGCCTCCAGAACCCATTCGCTGGTATTCTTTACACAAGAAAATTAAAATCTACGTAAAAAAATAAAATTAAAACATTAAAAGAACATAATAGTTAAAAAGCCTATTCTTCATATAATATGCTCATTAGTATGTTTTGTTCTAAGAACCAAATTGTTTTTCTGCCTTTCTAGGCAGTTGAGTTCTTTTTCTTTGCAACGCTTATGGCAGTCAATACGGTGATATTTGGGATCATGACGTATTTCTACAAGTATGCTGACAACACGCTTGCTGGAAAGCCGCTTACCGTTATTGACACAGACAAAGAATCTTTGGTGAAATCATCGGAAGAACCTGAGCATCAGCCACTGGCAGACAAAGAGAAGAAGGGAGAAGAATAGAGATTCCGCTTCCACTTGAATCTGTGGGCAAGGTCTTTGGAGGAAGATAATGAGTCTCCCAATGAAATCAAATCATGGAATAGCTTATGTAATTTTGGCTTTTTACTAATGCTAAGTGGTTGATGTTTTTGAATTTGATTAATCTTCTGAGATCATGAGTTTCTGTAATTGATTTTTCCAGCAAAGCGTAATTCCTGCATTTGCTTAAATATTCATGTCTTTCTGTGAACTGTTTTGAAGATATTGTATCTTTTTAAATTATTCAAGAATTTCTCATATGTTTTTATATTGTTTTGCTTTTTTTGAGTCGTGCTATCACTGTAATCGAAGCCTCCATTGCATGGTTAAAACCATCAGGCTGTACAAACTAGCTTTGTATTAGTACTTGTTTAGTGTTGAGTCTTGGAAATTCTTAATTCTTGTTTTTTGATAATGATGTTTGCATTACACTGTAATTAGTTGTGATGAGGATTTCGTCACTCTGCTCTAATTCTGCTAATAATTTCTTAATTACACAGAAACTTGCAGAGTTGACTATCACTAGTGTATACTACCATAATGAGTTTGGGACTTTTATTGATACGACCTGGTTTATAGCTGTGTGATAAATGTGTCATTCATTCCTTCTATACATCATATGTTGTAATGATAATTTCTAGTCAAACTGAACAGCTGATTTTTATGGCAACATTTCCAATCTAGTCATGTGGCTTGGACCAGTATGTAGGATTGCGGCCATCATTTGTTGCGGCCATCATTTTTTTGCACGCATTACACAACTGCAGATCTATGACAGATTATTGAATATGGTGAAGAGGCTGAAAATGTGGCTGATCATCAGATTGTGAATTATTGGTTTATGTTTTTTTTTAATTACTATATTATGACTTGTTTAATGTGTGTCTATCGACAGTAAAACAACTTATTGCATGAGTGTCTGTTGTCTTAAGCATCATCTGAATATACTGGCATTTGTTTTGTTGACAATGCTTAAGTAAGGATTGTTAATTTGAAGCAAGTAAACGAACCTACTAATAAACTTGTTTAGTGAGAAATTTAGTAGGGTTGAGTATATAACCTGTAGACTATTTTATTCTCAGATTTTGCAACTCACTTGACACTATTTTTATTTATACATTTGAAGTCAAAAACTTGAGAGTATTATAGGTAATCAAAAAGTGATGTAACTGGGATTTATGTTTAGATATGCCAGTTGCTTTTGTTAATACAAATAATCATTTTGGATGTATCTTACTTATTGCTTAAAGCAAGGTCTCTTAAGGGTTAGGCCCAAGCAGGACCAAGTTTCAGGTGTTTATTGTACTCATTCAGTCTCATTGATATGTTGAAATCAGATATTGATGTGCCAAAGATATGAAGTGTAATTTATTTGGATATTCAGGCATGATTATATTAGTGAATAATTCAGTGAAGACTTTGAAGAATTTTGTATAGGAGTGATAAGTTAAATGAGTGACAGCAATTGACCATAAGATTACTTTGTAAATTCGAGACATTCTTAAACTGTTCTAGTCAAGAAGTAATTTTATATCAATGCCTGTCATTTCATGATATTGAAGATTTTTGCAGACTGTGTTCATGTCAGCGATAAAATTAATACAGATTGGAAACATCTTTAATTCTGACCAAGTTTGATTTTTGTTTTTCATAGGTTTTGCTATTTGCTTAACACTTTAGCAACATGTTGCATTTCAGTTGCTTAACACTTTAGCAGCATGTTGCATTTCAGTTGCTTAACACTTTAGCAACATGTTGCACTTCAGTTGCTTAACACTTTAGCAACATGTTGCATTTCAGTTGCACACTTTAGCGACATGTTGCATTTCAGTGGCTTAACACTTTAGCAACATGTTGCATTTCAGTACACTCTTCAAATTACTACATAGAAATGGCAGATACATGGCAGTTGTTTCTTGATAAGAAAACTACTTAGACTCAGTTTCTCACTTAGCGAAGCCAATTATTTTCACACATCATGGGCTATTTATGCTTGGGATTTTTCTCTTACATGGTCGTCGTCATTGTCAGATGCTTGAATTGCTATCAAAAATATTAAGAAATCAAGTTTAACATTTTTAAAGTTATTTGGAATTTTGTGCAGTGCTTGATTTATAGTGAGTCTAAATATTTTTGTGAATCGTGTGTTGTGACAAGTGTGTTTGTGAAATGCATGTCGTGTGAATTTATTTATATACGAGTTTGAGATGGCCTTACATTGCATGGAGCCACAGATTGAAGTCTTTCCAGACAGCATTCGACTGAATCAGTTAATTTTAAGAGATATGACAAAATGTGATACACTTTGTATCATATTCTTTTTTAAATTTAATATTCTATCTGTGAGACGTATTGTTGTCTTCTCAGTGAACTTTATTGATCATTCAATTGATATTTTCAATTTCTTAACCATTCTCTTTGGAATTATGACTGTCGTATTCTTATGCCTTTCTTTGATAATTGCTTTTCTCAAGTCGGCTCAATGTCTTCAATTCAGTCAACGGAAAGAAGTCATCAGCCTATAAGATTTTTCATCACTATCTAATAAAGATCCAGTGTGATTGTAATTTTTTTACCCCATTATTGGCTAATTAGAGTTGCAACCTGATTTGTGAATGATGTACCACCAGATAATCACAGCACAGTTGTCGTTTAATGTGTCTAAAGGATACAGGTATAGAACATTAGTGTACGTTGCAGGCGGTCTGTCAACTTGTGGCATTGTGATTACATATTGTATTGTAATTCTTCACTCTTTACAGCCCCTTCCCTGGCTTGATTCCTGTAAAACAGACTTTCCGTAAATTTGAAGAAGTTTGCTTACAAGTGAACCTAGCCCAGTTTTTGTAGGGGGCCACATATTACTATTGTTGTTGAGACTTCTAACCATTGTTTGTTGTTGTGCCTTTCCTTAACACAGACCATTTATTCTAAGCTTGAGAAGTCTAACATCAAAGAGTTATTTGATCTCATAATGTGTTCTAACCAAAGGGTTAAGCCTACATAGGAATACATGTATTTATGCTTACATATTGAAACTATAATTTTTATGCTAAAGACTTTATCATGTATATAGGAATCTCTTAATGAAAAGTTTGTTTTATTTAATTTATTGAATGAATGATTTTGTCTGGTTTTACACAAGTTGTTTTTTTTCTGGGATTTTCTGACTTTGTTGTTTCTTGTATTTGCATATATAAAATTGCATTCTTTGAAATCTTAGGCAACCTTTGGGTCTATTTATTGTAGACCAATGTGGCCTATGGGTCTTTGAAAGTTTGATGAGCATTTGAATCTCATACTGGGCCAACAGTAAGCACCCCTCCCATCAGGCCAATGAATCAAACACAAGATCAACAAAGCTACTTTTGAAATGCACTACCAAACTAATCTGTTTCTGTTTATACATTTTGTCTTTTTACAAATCTAATATCTTGTTTGTCTTTTTTTTAAAATAGTTCCTTGTTTTTATGGCAGATATTATCACTTTTCAATTTTTTTAAAATACATTCATTTCTTATCTGTTGTGATGTGATAACTGACGTTTGAGAAGAGGCTCTAAGTGTGGTGGCAATTCCCATCTTGGCACTTGTCAAATGCCTTATTAGAATGACATATGTAAATGGTGTTTGTACAGTTCCGTGCAGTTGCCAATCACATTGCATTGTACATTTCAGTTTGATTGTTGCATGCGTCAAGTAATTAATGTTGAGGCACCATCTTGTTGTGTTGCACACTCACTGTTCGTGTTTGTTATTGTTGAAAGTGCACATCATCATGCGTAGTGAGATAAAGATAAATGAAGACAGTCAAGTTACATGGACTTCATCTTGTTCTCATTTTTATTCGACTTTTTGCTTTCATTTGTTGCTTTAATTTATTGAATGCTGCAAGTATGCAAACTGTACGAGTCCAAAATTCTTAAAAGAATACCCATTACCCAATCTATGACGTTAAGCCATGTGACTATCCATTTCGTATGTGTGCATTGAGGGCGTTAATCCAAATGCATTGGTTGCATATGAGGTCTACTGATAACTTATGTATGCAATGCACTCTCTGACACATTCTATAAGAACTTGAAAACTTTTTGGCCGTGCTGGATTCGGGAGCACCTCTGAGTAGTTTTCTGAAGAGGTGCTATACAAATACTTGAATGAATGAATTGTGATATGACCTTTTGTCTCAATTTCCCACCTTTAGTCCTACCACCAGTGGCGGCGCCAGGATTTCAGTTTCGGGGGGGCTGAAGCCCCGCGGCGAAAATTTCACATTTTTCATCCGTCAAAAATTTCTGACGACCTTTTTTTTTAGTCATCGACCGAAATCTTGTGAAATTTTCCATTTTCGCCGCCAAAATTTCTGACGACTTTTTTTTTTACTTGTCAGCCGAAAATCGTGGATATTTCAATGTAAAAAATTCCGATGGCCCTTTTTTAGGGGGAGCTGAGCCTCTTGTAGGGGGGGCTTAGCCCACCCCCACCCCCCCCTAGCGCCGCCACTGCCTACCACTCATGTTCAACTGTTCATGCCTTAATTTTCTTCCAAATCCACTACTGTAATTCTCTTCATTGGTCTACCTGAAGTCCGTCTTTCTCGTCTAAAAGCTGTGTTGACTGCTGCTATTGCTGGTGGACTTGTAACTCGCCTGCGCTCTCTTGAGTCTACTAACGTATTTCTGCTTTTAGGCTGTTTGATCACTTAGGCATCAGTTAGGTTAGACTAGCTAGGCTACACTTCTCGGCTCATGTTCAACTTGAGGTCCTACCGTCCTTGTAATTATCTACAAATTCTCTTCTGTGTTGGCATTTACAAACTACTTTTGTGGTTTCATCCGCCTGCCGACCCTATAGCTACCTCACTTTCACCTCTGCACTCATTTGACCGACTTACTCTGCCCCGGGGCCAGGTCTGCCATGACCAAATATCGTGCTTTTGCCTTAATTGACCAAACTCTGTGGAACCAACTCCCTCCCCCACACACACGGCTCACTCATGATTGAAATGGTATTCCGTCCCTTCAGTAGCGGCGCCAGGGGGTTAGGGCTAAGCCCATAAAAAAGGCCATCCGATTTTTTTCCTTGTAAAAATGAAATATTTCCATGATTATTGAATAGCCCCCCCCCCCCTAAAAACTGAAATAATTATATGCATGAGATTTCGACCAAAATGACTAAAAAAGGTCGTCAGAAATTTTGGAGAATGAAAATGGAAAATTTCCTCCCCGAAGAATCAGCCCCCTCCCAAACTGAGATCCTGGCGCCGCCACTGCGTCCCTTCAACCTTTCGCTGCTTAAAGACAAATCTTGCTTTTCTCGCAGTCTCTCGCAAAAAACCGCGCTTTTAGGGCGGAAGGTGTAGCGCTATATAAATTAACATATACGATAGGTATAAAGACAGAGACAGCTAATTATTTAGACAGTTTAATAATGACAATAGTATTAATTGGAACTTTGCCAAAGGCCAAATAATGAAGTCACGATTGCGTCATCGTTTGTCTCGATCTTCTGGATCTCAGTCGGACAGTTGAGATGCATTTCAACATTTTCTACAATTTTACAGACTGCCGATATTTTATCGAAATTCTTCTTACTTCTGCTGTACCAACTGCTGCTTCGATCGAATCTTCATCTAAAGGTATCAGGTCAACCCAAATAGTTTCAAAACCGATTTTTTTAATCGAAATTTGTTAGGCCTACTTGCAGATAGAATAGTCTTAGCATTTTTCATTTAAGATAGGCCTAGGCCTAATTAGTCTCTGTTTTATGCATTTAAATAGACGAAGTGACTTCTACAGAACCACTGTTTATATACATGTATTATTTGTTTTATTAAAAACTTTTATTTTGCATTTATGTACCAGATAATTTTTTTAAATAATTTACTGGCTCTCTTGTTACGTAGGCTAGTTAGGCCTAATTGTTATTTAATCTGCAAATTACACGTTCGCTTTGAGTTTTTTCGGTTCGAATGGAGCGGTTAATTACACCCATTACATAGAATAATTTATAATCCATAAATCATCAATCCATTATCCATCCATCACAGCGGCGCCCGCAGGCGTACGCACGTACGCAAGTGCGTACAGCGCTGAAAGACTAAACAAATTCGGCCGATGGAAAAGGTATGTTTTTTGGGAAATTTGAAGCTGATGACTAAAAAAAGAAAAAAGTCATGACTAAAAAAAGGTCATCAGTTTTTCGGCGACCCTGAAGAAAATTGTTTCCTGTTGGCCCCCATCGAAAATTTTTGCGCCCTTGGCTGTGCGTACAAGAAAAAAATCCTGGGGGGCGCCGCTGATCCATCACCCATCCATCATCCATGCATACATCATCCGCCATCCAGCCATCATCCAAAATCCATTCTTCATCATTCAACCCCCATCCATCTTCCATCATCTATCCATTATCTATTCATCATCCATCCATCATCCTTCGTCCATTCATTATCCATTATCCGCAATCTATCCATCGTACATCATTCATCATCCATATGCCCAAAATCCATCATCCATCCCTCATTCATTCGTCCATCGCCAATTTATCATTCATCCATCATCTGTTCATCATCCATTATCCATCAGATATCCATCATCCAAACATCATTCATCCATCCATCATCAAGCCATTATCCATCCATCAGCCAGCCATCATTCATCCTTTATCAATCCATCATCCATCATCATCAATCCTCCATCCATCGGTCCATCCTTCATCCATTCATCCATACAACAATCATCATATCCATCCGTCCAAACCCTTCTACCCATTCCCTCATCCATCCATCATTCATCATACATCCACCATCCCGCATTCATCAATCATCCATCCATCATTCATAATCCATCCATTGTCCATCTAAACATCCATCCAGTCATTCATCATCCATCCATACATTCATTCATCTATAATTATCAATCCATCATCCGTCATCCACCGTCTAACATCCACCGCCCATCCATCCATAGTCTATCCATTTCATGTCCATCTTCCACTGTCCATCCATCCATCGTCCATCCTTCATCCATCCATCCATCATATTTAGTCGTCATCCATCGTCATCATCCACGGTCATCCTTCCATCAACATTCATAGTCATCATCCATCGTCATCATCCATCATTATCCATCCACCATCATCCATCGTCATCCATCATTATCCAATCGTCATCATACATCGTCATCATTCATCGTCATCATCCATCGTCATCATCCAACGTCATCATCCATCGTCATCCTTCCATCATCATCCATCGTCATCATCTATCGTCATCATCCATCGTCATCATCCATCGTCATCATCCATCGTCATCATCCATCGTCATCATCCATCGTCATCATCCATCGTCACCATCCACCGTAATCCCTCCGTCATCATCCATCGTCATCCATCATTATCCATCGTCATCATCCATCGTCATCATCCATCGTCATCATCCATCGTCATCATCCATCGTCATCATCCATCGTCATCCTTCCATCATCATCCATCGTCATCATCCATGGTCATCATCCATCGTCATCATCCATCGTCATCATCCATCGTCATCATCCATCGTCATCATCCATCGTCATCCTTCCATCACCATCCATCGTCATCATCCATCGTCATCATCCATCGTCATCCTTCCATCATCATCCATCGTCATCATCCATCGTCATCATCCATCGTCATCATCCATCGTCGTCCTTCTATCATCATCCTTCATCGTCATCATCCATCGTCATCATCCATCGTCATCATCCATCGTCATCCTTCCATCATCATCCATCGTCATCCATCATTATCCAATCGTCATCATCCATCGTCATCATCCATCGTCATCATCCATCGTCATCATCCATCGTCATCATCCATCGTCATCATCCATCGTCATCATCCATCGTCATCATCCATCATCATCATCCATCGTCATCATCCATCGTCATCATCCATCGTCATCATCCATCGTCATCATCCATCGTCATCCTTCCATCATCATCCATCCATCATCATCCATCGTAATCATCAATCGTCATCATCCATCGTCATTCTTCCATCATCATCCATCGTCATCATCCATCGTCATCATTCATCGTCATCCTTCCATCGTCATCATTCATCGTCATCATTCATCGTCATCCTTCCATCATCATCCATCGTCATCATCCATCGTCATCATCCATCGTCATCATCCATCGTCGTCCTTCTATCATCATCCTTCATCGTCATCATCCATCGTCATCATCCATCGTCATCATCCATCGTCATCCTTCCATCATCATCCATCGTCATCCATCATTATCCAATCGTCATCATCCATCGTCATCATCCATCGTCATCATCCATCGTCATCATCCATCGTCATCATCCATCGTCATCATCCATCGTCATCATCCATCGTCATCATCCATCGTCATCATCCATCGTCATCATCCATCGTCATCATCCATCGTCATCATCCATCGTCATCATCCATCGTCATCCTTCCATCATCATCCATCCATCATCATCCATCGTAATCATCAATCGTCATCATCCATCGTCATTCTTCCATCATCATCCATCGTCATCATCCATCGTCATCATCCAACGTCATCATCCATCGTCATCCTTCCATCATCATCCATCGTCATCATCTATCGTCATCATCCATCGTCATCATCCATCGTCATCATCCATCGTCATCATCCATCGTCATCATCCATCGTCATCATCCATCGTCACCATCCACCGTAATCCCTCCGTCATCATCCATCGTCATCCATCATTATCCATCGTCATCATCCATCGTCATCATCCATCGTCATCATCCATCGTCATCATCCATCGTCATCATCCATCGTCATCCTTCCATCATCATCCATCGTCATCATCCATGGTCATCATCCATCGTCATCATCCATCGTCATCATCCATCGTCATCATCCATCGTCATCATCCATCGTCATCCTTCCATCACCATCCATCGTCATCATCCATCGTCATCATCCATCGTCATCCTTCCATCATCATCCATCGTCATCATCCATCGTCATCATCCATCGTCATCATCCATCGTCGTCCTTCTATCATCATCCTTCATCGTCATCATCCATCGTCATCATCCATCGTCATCATCCATCGTCATCCTTCCATCATCATCCATCGTCATCCATCATTATCCAATCGTCATCATCCATCGTCATCATCCATCGTCATCATCCATCGTCATCATCCATCGTCATCATCCATCGTCATCATCCATCGTCATCATCCATCGTCATCATCCATCGTCATCATCCATCGTCATCATCCATCGTCATCATCCATCGTCATCATCCATCGTCATCATCCATCGTCATCCTTCCATCATCATCCATCCATCATCATCCATCGTAATCATCAATCGTCATCATCCATCGTCATTCTTCCATCATCATCCATCGTCATCATCCATCGTCATCATTCATCGTCATCCTTCCATCGTCATCATTCATCGTCATCATTCATCGTCATCCTTCCATCATCATCCATCGTCATCATCCATCGTCATCATCCATCGTCATCATCCATCGTCATCATCCATCGTCATCATCCATCGTCATCATCCATCGTCATCCTTCCATCATCATCCATCGTCATCATCCATCGTCATCCTTCCATCATCATCCATCGTCATCATCCATCGTCATCATCCATCGTCATCATCCATCGTCATCATCCATCGTCATCATTCATCGTCATCATTCGTCGTCATCCTTCCATCACCATCATCCATCGTCATCATCCATCGTCATCATCCATCGTCATCATCCATCGTTATCCTTCCATCATCATCCACGTCATCATCCATCGTCATCATCCATCGTCATCCTTCCATCATCATCCATCGTCATCATCCATCGTCATCATCCATCGTCATCATCCATCGTCATCATCCATCGTCATCATCCATCGTCATCATCCATCGTCATCCTTCCATCATCATCCATCGTCATCATCCATCGTCATCATCCATCGTCATCATCCATCGTCATCATCCATCGTCATCATCCATCGTTATCCTTCCATCATCATCCATCGTCATCATCCATCGTCATTTTCCATCGTCATCATCCATGGTCATCCTTCCATCATCATCCATCGTCATCATCCATCGTCATCATCCATCGTCATCATCCATCGTTATCCTTCCATCATCATGCATCGTCATCATCCATCGTCATCATCCATCGTCATCATCCATCTTTGTCATCTATCGTCATCATCCATCGTTATCCTTCCATCATCATGCATTGTCATCATCCATCGTCATCCATCGTCATCATCCATCGTATTCATCATTCGTCATCTTTCTATCATCATTCATCGTCATCCTTCCATCATTATCCATCCATCATCATCCATCGTCATCATCCATCGTCATCTTTCTATCATCATCCATCGTCATCATTCATCTTCATCCGTCCATCATTATCCATCCATCATCGTCCATCGTCGTCATCCATCGTCATTATCAATCCATCATCATCCATCGTCATCATCCATCGTCATCATTCCGCTATTATTTTCCATCCATCATCATCCATCGTCATCATCCATAGTCATTATCATTCATCATCATCCATCGTCATCATATCGTCCATCGTTATCACCCATCGTCATTCTTCCATCATCCATCGTCATCCTTCCATCATTATCAACCCATCATCATCCATCGTCATCATCCATCGTCATCTTTCTATCATCATCCATCGTCATCCTTCCATCATTATCCATTCATCATCATCCATCTTCATCATCCATCGTCATCTTTCTATCATCATCCATCGTCAGCATTCATCGTCATCCTTCCATTATTATCCATCCATCATTATCCATCGTCATCATCCATAGTCATCATATCGTCCATCGTCATCATTCGTCGTCATCATTTCACTATTATTATCCATCATTGTCCATCATCATCATCATCCATAGTCATCATCCATCGTCATCATCCATCGTCATCATCCATCGTCATCATCCATCGTCATCATCCATCGTCATCATCCATCGTCATCATCCATCGTCATCATCCATCGTCATCCTTCCATCATCATCCATCGTCATCATCCATCGTCATCATCCATCGTCATCATCCATCGTCATCATCCATCGTCATCATCCGTCGTCGTCCTTCTATCATCATCCTCCATCGTCATCATCCATCGTCATCATCCATCGTCGTCCTTCCATCATCATCCATCGTCATCATCCATCGTCATCATCCATCGTCATCATCCATCGTCATCATCCATCGTCGTCCTTCTATCATCATCCTCCATCGTCATCATCCATCGTCATCATCCATCGTCGTCCTTCCATCATCATCCATCGTCATCATCCATCGTCATCATCCATCGTCTTCATCCATCGTTATCATCCATCGTCGTCCTTCTATCATCATCCATCGTCATCATCCATCGTCATCATCCATCGTCATCCTTCCATCACCATCCATCGTCATCATCCATCGTCATCATCCATCGTCATCCTTCCATCATCATCCATCGTCATCATCCATCGTCATCATCCATCGTCATCCTTCCATCATCATCCATCGTCATCATCCATCATCATCATCCATCGTCATCATCCATCGTCATCCTTCCATCATCATCCATCGTCATCATCCATCGTCATCATCCATCGTCATCATCCATCGTCATCATCCATCGTCATCATCCATCGTCATCATCCATCGTCATCATCCATCGTCATCCTTCCATCATCATCCATCGTCATCATCCATCGTCATCCTTCCATCATCATCCATCGTCATCATCCATCGTCATCATCCATCGTCATCATCCATCGTCATCCTTCCATCATCATCCATCGTCATCATCCATCGTCATCATCCATCGTCATCCTTCCATCTTCATCATCCATCGTCATCATCCATCATCATCATCCATCGTCATCATCCATCGTCATCCTTCCATCATCATCCATCGTCATCATCCATCGTCATCATCCATTGTCATCATCCATCGTCATCCTTCCATCATCATCCATCGTCATCATCCATCGTCATCATCCATCGTCATCCTTCCATCGTCATCATCCATCGTCGTCCTTCTATCATCATCCATCGTCATCATCCA
>OX457039.1:32889312-33349312 GCA_949752735.1 Lumbricus terrestris
TTAAGTACGCCCTATAAGGAAACATTGATAGCCTATTGGTGATAAAATCCTAGTATGATTCATTGCAGATCACAATTAACATGTAGTCTAGATCAGCATGACGTATAAAGTAGATTCGAAAGATTCTCTTTGTGAAGCATTGGCATAAACGGTATGGATCGCCGTCAAAAGCTTTCGGTGCACTGCTCTCTCTTTGCGTTTTAAAATAAGGCAATAAAAATAATGCCGGCTGCGCCAGTTAGCCTTTGCTTCAATTAATGTTATGTTACTACGTAATTTATAATTAATAATAATAATTTTTGCCTACCTATACCGATACTGCTTGTGGTCAGATTCTGTGGCTCGATTTCGTTGGTTACGCTGATTTCGGTGGACAAATCGAGAGAACATTCACGAGTGAGAAGATATTGAATATACCCGTTGAGAGGAATTCGGCTTTTCACCACTTGACTCAAAGGTTCGACGTAATACATGCAATCGGCTCCACTCTGGCCAATCTCTGGCGCTGATATACCTACACAGTCCGGAATCGTCTCGAAGCACGCCTTCTGACATGCCTCGCGTCCGCTTGTGTTCGGCTGACGATGGTACAAGAGACTGATAACGTCTGGGACTTCGATCCATTTGGCGGTACACGATCTGGAAGCTGTAGCAGTGTAGGCTAGCAAGCACAAATTAGCAAATATACAATTAATTGCATTAATTCTAAAATCTCTTCTATGTATAAAAATGACCAGAAGAAACTACGTGTGAAAAATATGTGTGAGAAATTCGTGGAAAAATACCACAAACCACTTATATTTATATACACACTTTCCACCTTTTCGTAGGCGGTGCTAAATTGCGGGGCGCGGTGGTGTAGTGGGTATGTTTGTTGCCTTACAGCCGGATGATTGCAGGTTCGAATCCACCTCAAGTCACCACGTAGGGATCCTGCGCAAGTCCTTCACTCGCAATTGCTCAGCGCTTCGGCGTGAAACTCCGATTCAGTGTCCGCGCCGCTGTAGTCGGGAGCGCTTCTGAGTAGAAATCTTGAAGGGGCGCTATAGCAAGTGCACATACATACTAACGGGAACTGTGACATTCTACCCGGGTGAGAATTGCCGGGGGTTGAGGGCATAGGCGCAATCACGTCCTAAAAGTTGGGGGACCATAATGAATCACGTCCTAAAAGTTGGGGGACCATAATAATAAAGTTAGGGGACCGCTCAAAAGTTGGGGGACGCGTCCCGTGGGTCCCATAGGGTGGTTGCATCTATGGTTGAGGGGTTCAACACCCAGTCTTTCTTAGGATTCCATAGTAAAGTTTACTTATAACGCTCACACTTCACGTGGATCATTGTCCGACCCCCGACCCCTTAGTTATTTTTCACATACTGCATTCTATCATTGCATAATGAAACTCGCCGTTTAAAAATGTTCAGTCTATCGATGTTTTGTGTGTAGTAGCCTAGTAGGCCTATACGATCGAGCAAAATTCAAGACGATGATGAGCATCACTTAATCATCTACAAAATCAGACAAATATTTTCAGTTTACGTCTAAGAGAAAATTCTTTTTTGCATGTTAATTTTGACTCGAAATAAAATAATGGAAACGTACTTAAAGAACTTGTCGTAACGAGTCGTTGAGTTGACTGTTCGGTTTCGCTGCTACCGGTTTCAGAAGGGCGACATTCGTGTGTTAGGATATACTGCGTGCTGCCCTCCTGAGGTACGCGGGTTTTCATCAGCTCCTCGATTGGCTGAATGAAATACTTGCATGATTCGACCTGCTTGGCTACTTCGATGCCCACGCAACCCGGTATGTTTTCCATACAGTCTTTCTTGCACGCTTCTTCTCCGTATACGCCCAGATGAGTATGATATCCTGCACTGTGAACGTCACGAGTCATCTCCCACCGTCTGGTACAAGACTCCAAAACATTTCCGTTACTTGCTGCAAGAACCCAAGTGCTATTTCGATGACTATTTCATAAACGCAATATACAGCAAAAAAAGACAAATATGAGAACCCGGGCAAAAATTGATAGGCTACCTAGTAATTATTAAGATGGCTGCCAGAGAGACAGTTTGTGCCGCTCTTGTTTTCTAACGGCTGTGTCGCAATCGTTTAATCTATAGCGTTAACTTTTCCTGTTGCCGTTTTTCGTGATTCATTCATTCATTCATTCATTCATTTTGAAGATTTATATAGCGCCTCTTAAAGAAACCTACTCAGAGGCGCTCCCAGCCCAGCCACAGCTAAAAAATAGGATTTGAGATATTTAAAAAATGCAGAGGAATTTAGCAATTTACTTGCTTCTCTATGGCTCATACTGGAGACATCCAGGGGTGGATACAGAAATTTTCGAAGGGGGGGGGCAAAATTTTCGGTGATCTTTGCCAGAAAAAATCTGATGACCATTTTTAGTCGTTTGGTCGAAATGTCTGGAAATTTTACAAGTTTTTCCTGCCAAAATAACTGATGACATTTTTTAGTCATCAGATCGATGCAATCTCTCCAACTTGCTATGGTGGCCTCTCTGGCATCCTACTTTTCTCTCTCCCTCCCGCTGCATTGATTTAATGGCTTGTTGAAACCAAATGGGGGAGGGGCCACGTTCCGTGCACTTTTTAAATGGGGGGGGGGGCATGGCCGGATTGGCCCCCTGGATCCGCCCCTGGAGACATCTTGATGGCCGCTGCTAACTCAACTCGTTGGTCGATTTCTATGTCTAATTTTGATCTCTTACAATGCTTCGCATGGTAGGCCTATTCTTCAGCCGATACCAGCCAATAAGTTCGTTAATTAATTGGAGCTACCGGTATGCTACGTGGCCTTACAAGTATAGGCCATCATTATTTAAAATGTTGTGGGTACCCGACTCTGAAAAAGATTCTGTAGTTTTTTTGTAATATTAAAATCAACAAATCACGCAAAATTCTTGGCCTACTGGTCGCATGATGAGCCTGTCTTTCACCTGTTCCCGTCTTGATCGTCGACCCCGAAGAACAGACTCGTTTCAGGATCAGTTGCTTGTAGCCAGCTTGACGGGCAGTGAACCGGTTTTCGGTCAGTTCCCTTATCGGTCGGAGATGGTAGGCGCAGATCGTCATCGTCGGATAGACGTCGATTGCCGTACAGCCGGGAAACTTCAGGATGCAAGCCGCCTTGCAGTCTTCGATATCTTTTATCTCAAAAGCCAGATGAGGTGCGATGGTGGTCAACACGTCTTCAAACTCTGTCCACGTGACAGTGCACGGGGCAGTGGTACTGACACTGCTCACCTCTTGTCTACCAGTGTCACTGACACTGCTCACCTCTTGTCTACCAGTGTCACTGACACTGCTCACCTCTTGTCTAGCAATGGTACTGACACTGCCCACCTCTTGTCCAGCAGTGGTACTGACACTGCCCACCTCTTGTCCAGCAGTGGTACTATGCGAATGGACAGTAGTCCTGTGCGAATTGACAGCCGATTTGACGGTGTTCCTGTGCGACTTGAAGCATCCTAAAATCGACGATGTTTTAGACTTATTGACGCTTGAATTAATTATTTAAGTTACGTAGGCTAAAGTCAGGCATTGTCAAATTTTTCCGAAAAATGTGCAGTGGCCTCTTATAGACAAACAGCGACAGAAACGGTTAACGAGTTAAGAAATAGGATGCAGAGCGTATACGGTTTTCACGAAACCTGATTTGATGCAACATAGATCTAGTCAGATACGTCTTTAATTAAAAAACACGATAATGATGCAAAAAAATTCAAATTAATGATGGCTATAGGCCTACATAAAAAATTATGCATGTGATTTTGGGTTGGTCACTGCCTTTTATTGCGCCTTTCACGATCTTGTCACGAATTGCAAGAGTGTTATTGAATTGAACGCGTAATGCAGTATATTGGGTACCGAAGCATATGCATTATGCAATATATTTGGATAGTATCTAATGACGACACTAACCCTGACACTGATCCTATCCTAACCGACCCTCACGACGCCTGTCCTGACCCTAACCGAAACACACGGTCTCCGATACTGCAATTAGGCCTACGCTGACTTTATTGTTATTGATGGTCGCCATGTAAGCTGCTGAATTCTTTTTCTTTTTTGTTATTATAGAATTCGCATTGAAGCAATTTACTCGTCTTCAGATACGCAACAACTAGTTATACTTATTATAATGTGTGTGTGTGTGTGTGTGTGTGTGTGTGTGTGTGTGTGTGTGTGTGTGTGTAGGTGTGTGTGTGTGTGTGTGTGTGTGTGTGTGTGTGTGTGTGTGTGTGTGTGTGTGTGTGTGTGTGTGTGTGTGTGTGTGTGTGTGTGTGTGTGTGTGTGTGTGTGTGTGTGTGTGTGTGTGTGTGTAAATATATACCACAGAACAAAAACAGCGAAGGCCCATTACTTGAATGATTCCGATTACTAGAACTCCAAGAAGTGCATGCGGCGTGCAGCCCATGAAGACAGAAGATGAAAAGAAGCCATACGAAGCAGACCTTCATTCTGTGGCGCGGAAATCGTGCTATCCGAAATTAATCTAATAGCAACATAATATTAATAATAAATGATAAATATATTAAGAGGCGGAAATAATGAATGGAAAACATTGAAAAAACTGTTGTCACGCTAACTAGACTTGTTTTGCTTGGGTAGGTGGCAGGGACTGATGCAGACATTTTATAAAGGGATGGCCAAAATTTGTTGTCTTTGAAAAAAATGGATGACTCTTTAATTAGTCTTTCTCTAAATGTTTTAACCGTGGCAACTCCGGTTGGTTATCCTAAATCTGATGATGATCATGGACGGAGACCTAGAAGGGGGAGACAGAGGGGACGGTCCTCCCCAACGGAGGTGTTAGGGGGGACGGCCCATGTATTTGTCCCCCCCCCCCCAATCATTAAGAGCGCCAAGACTAAAAAAAGGTCATCAACTTTTTTTGCGGCGAAAACAGAATTTTTTTTCGAGATTTCGCCGGTCGTCAGAAATTTTGGCCGGCAAAAGATGGTAATTTTTCTCCGACACTCAGCCATTCGTCCATCAAAAATCTTTCCGTCCCCCAAGTCTCCGCCCAGGTCTCCGCCTATGATGATGACGATGGTTCTCTGCCCGAAGGCAGGTTCATTGGCTTTACGCCCCTGGGGATGAGATGAGTGAGGTGGTTTCCCGTTGCCTCCCCCCACAGACAATGATGGGTAAGCAACTTGCCCAAGGTCGCTCCGCAGGAGCTTGCGCCCCTGCTTCCCACACGTGCTAACCCGAGATATCTAAATCTCTGAATGTCAACTCCCAGCCCGGGACTTGAACCGCAGTCCGTTGCAGCCAACAGACGTATGCCGCTCTCGCTTACCGGTGTAGATAACTAGGCCAGTCCTAAATCCTAAATCTAATTTTTTTAGTCATTTAGCATTTAGTCATAATGCTGCTTTGCCTTTTAGCTGCATGAATTCAAAGTCTCAATTGCTGATGGGGTGGGGGGGGGTCAGGGGAGGGGCACATACGGTGCAAATTTCTAAATGAGAGCCGTGGCCCGTATTATTTTCGCCACACCAGGAAATAATTGCTTTCAGATACCAAGAATTTCAATTTCGTATTTAACCCTGTTACGTTCTGTTTACTTCTTATTTTTTAAAGACTCATTCGGCAAAGCGCTGTGACTAATCGATAATTTATTCATGTAACTGGTTGGAAATTGGAAGGAATAAACGAAGAAAATTTTTCCAGTTCCCCGTTTGATGGGATCCACGCAAGTCCTACCATGCAGGGCCCAACTTTGAAATGTGATTTAATTTTGGCATTTTGTTTGTTTGTTTGTTTGTATGCGCACTTGTTATAGCGCCTCTTCCAGACCTCAACCGCTACTCAGAGGCGCTCCCGACTACAGCGCGGACACTGCATCGGAGTTTCACGCCGAAGCGCTGAGCAATTGCGAGTGAAGGACTTGCCCAAGGTCCCTACGCGGCGACTTGAGGTGGATTCGAACCTCGAACCTTCCGGCTTCAATTCAACGACGCCACCACTACACCACCGCGCCCCACTGATGTATACATGTTGTCTTTCAATTGATGTGTGCATGTTGGCTTGGAATAGACGTGTATATGTTAGCTTTGGAATTGATGTGTACATATTGGCTTGGAATTGATGTGTACATGTTGGCTTTGGAATTGATGTGTACATGTTGGCATGGAATTGACGTGTGCTTGCGTGTTTAATAGGCTCCTATTTATTGCGCGACTGATTTATTTATAAGTTTAATTAAAGACTTGTTTCGTTTACACTGACTAAACTAAGAACACTGTTAGACAATGAAAGCCATAAAATAAATAGTTAAGCCATGACGAAAGTGCATACGTACATAATTAAAATGCCGTTACTTACGACACCGGGTCCTTCTTTCTCAAAGCGGCTGACCTGAGCGAAATATTGCACAATGCCTGCGTCTTTACATAAGCCAGGCACAAAGCGAAGAGAAAAACAAAACAATATGAGCTGCACTCTTCTGCTTACATAATAAAGTCGACGAGTTTGTTGTTTAAAGATTGGTGAATTTTTTAGCAACGTGAATGGTTTGTTATTCTGCAAAATAAGCCGTCCATCACGTTCAGTAGCCGGCTGTCAAAGCGGCGCTTCATTTCGCTTTGAGAGCAAATTTAGTTATTTACTTTGCACCGAGCAAAGCACAACAGCAAATGAATCAGTTTCATATGTCTTTAGTGACGTTATGGCGATGAATGTATGTATGTATGTATGTATGTATGTATGTATGTATGTATGTATGTATGTATGTATGTATGTATGTATGTATGTATGTATGTATGTATGTATGTATGTATGTATGTATGTATGTATGTATGTATGTATGTATGTATGCATGTATGTATGTGTATGTGTATGTGTATGTATGTATGTATGTATGTATGTATGTATGTATGTATGTATGTATGTATGTATGTATGTATGTATGTATGTATGTATGTATGTATGTATGTGTGTATGTGTGTATGTGTGTATGTGTGTATGTGTGTATGTATGTATGTATGCATGTATGTATGTATGTGTATGTGTATGTATCTATACTATAGATACATGCATGTATGTACATGTATGTATATATATTTATGTATATAGTATGTATGTATGTATGTATGTATGTATGTATGTATGTATGTATGTATGTATGTATGTATGTATGTATGTATGTATGTATGTATGTATGTATGTATGTAAGTATGTATGTATGTATGATTGTGTGTATATATGTATGTATGTATGTATGACATTGTATGTAGGCTATGTATAATGTGCTATTAATACGTGGACATTCGTACCTTAATTCATCAACAGATGTTACGAAGCCACTCACTTTAGTTTTACATATTTTTACATAGGCTAGCAAATATAGGTTATACCCTAACAGTAAACCAATACTGCCCATGTAACAAAGCTATAGTCCTTACAGCAAGTCAGCAACATGTTCATGCACAAGAATAATGTAATGACGTAGCAATTATTATATTTGTAGAACAAAGAATGGTAGTCAAGTTATATAACGCAATTAGCCATTAACTTAGCAACGTAGCAGGGCAGATAAAGACATTTTCGAAGGGGCCAAAAATTTTGGCCTGGGCCTACAAATGATGATTAACCTCTTTGTTTTATATGTGTGCAAACTCTGTCTAACATAGTTACATACATGAGTCAATAAAACCCGCGAAATTAAAGGGGTTCCGCCATCTAACCACGACACGCTACGGGGTTCACAGCTTAAAATGTTTGAAAACCCTTGTAGTATAGAAGCAATTAAATTCACATGAACGGGCGACGACGGTTTGAAACGCTATGCAAGCACCCCTAGTACAACTACGCATTCCTGAGAAAAAACCGAGCGAAGCCGAAAACAGCTTTAATATGCAAATAAAGTTATTTAAAGTAAAATAAAAACCGAGGCCGCGCAATTATCTTATTCAGATGACGTCACGAGTTTCTATGGTGAATGACGTCATCGACTCGCGCATCTCTCGCATTAAAGATATTAAAAAATTGTGACGTCACAAAGTTTTAATCCGTTATCTGTACGGTTACTTTAGTAACCGTTTTTATTTATAAAAAGTTAAATAAATTTGTAACGCGCGCAAGATCACACCGAAATGTGAATCTGTTTATAATTATACAGTATATAATAGGCCTAAATGTAGGCTAGTTTCTGTCCAGATAGTTAATATGCTCCGAGAGTTCGAACTAGTAGTACTAAATTAGGCGTAACTGCACAATCGGGGGTTCCTATTAATAGCTTTTGCGTAACGTTGTGTTTTTAATTTTGCGTAAGCGGAAACGAAATATTGGAGTAGATATACCAAGAGATGTCATTTAGTATTAGTTTTAGTCAATTTAATATAATCGTTATAAAATGTTCATTATGGAATTATAACTATGAATTGTTGTTCATTATGTTCATTTTGGAAGGAAACACTGAAAACAATTTAAATCTTTCGAGTGAACTTATCGACATAACTAGCGTATCGGGATCGAGTAACAACCCTAACCCTAATACTAACCCTAAACGACCCTCACGATGCCTAACCTGAGCCCTAACCGACCCTCACGACGCCTAACCTGAGCCCTAAACGACTCACCGCCTAACCAGAGCCCTAAACTACCCTCACGACGCCTAACCTGAGCCCTAAACGACTCGCCGCTTAACCTGAGCCCTAAACGACCCTCACGACGCCTACAGTTAGACACAAGACTGAATATTTTAAAATTAACGATTTTCATTAATTTGTACATAGAGTTGCATCGTTAGCACAATGCGTAATCTATGGTATGCAAGTGTCGACCAATCATAACACGACAGGCAACCGGAAAAGAAAACCGAAAAGACCAATAGCGGATCGTCAAACAAGAAGGTAAAAATATTTAAAATATTACGCAAAATTAAAAACAACGTTACGTAAAATCTATTAATAGGAACCCCCGATTGTGCAGTTTCGCCCTAAATTATTATCAAAACAGTCAACAGACTGGAACTATGTTGAGTGATATCAGGATATAACATTGAAAATTAAGGTGACGACCATCATGGCAACGTTTTGATGTCGAAATGTCTAATTTCGAGGAATAAACATTTGTCAAAAACACCGGTAAGATCTCAACTTTCCTCGTAGGTCTCGTAGTCTGTTATGACAAAAGACTTTTGATGTACGAATGTAGGAATAGGCCTACACGACAGACTCCGGTGTCAAAACGTTCAGCGCCAAATCGGCCGACGACCAAAACGTCACGCACCGCGTGAAAGTGTACCATTTGAATTGCCCGAACACTGTAATAAAATAAAAATCCAACCCGATAGCAACTTTAGGACGAACAACAGCTGCCCAGCCAATTCATTCTACTATAAAATATACCACATTCAACTATATCGATGTTTTCTAATAAAACCAAAACCCGATAGCAAACTCATCACATTCGATGATGTGATGAGTTGTAGCAAAGATATGAGCGTTCCAGGACTGGAGGCCTATACACCGTGGACAGTGGTTAAATAAAAAGTAAACCAAACTGTTTCTTATGTCTCTAATGCCTGATGATTAATCATTCTAAAATTTTGCTGGTGTGTCGCGAAGAATTTGTGTATCGCGAATTCTCACAGCATAAGCCGTCGATCGTTCTTGCATTACATTGACTTGCTTACTTCAGCAGTTTGACGAGTGTGAAGTTTATGATTCCCATTCGTTTATTACAAATCTAAGTCCATAGGCCTATAATTAATACCTAAATGACACTAACAACTTTCGTTTGCATGTGAATGCCATTGGCAAATCATCAGTTACGGCACTATTCTATGATTTGCATATAGGGGCAGAGGTTTTTGTCCGGTGGGCTAATGTCCTACGCAAAATCGGGGACTTTTGTCCAGGGACTAATGTCCGGTGGGGGCTTTTGTACGGGGGGGGGGTTGTCCAGAGGGCTAATGTCCTACACCCTAACCAGGTACGGTGACAGGACAATTACCCCCTGGACAATTACCCCCCGGACAATTACCCCCCGACAATTCCCCTGGACAATTACCCCCAGAACAATTACCCCCCGGACAATTACCCCCCCGTACCAATTACCCCCGGACAATTACCCCCCCCCCCCATACCAATTACCCCCCGGACAACTACCCCCCCGTGACACAGTGTGAGCCTGTTCCCTCACGCGTATACGAAGATACGCGTGAGGGAAGGAACATTCTCATGGTCATGGTTTTCGTAATTGTCAGACCTTCAGCGCTGCCTAAGCCTATCACCCACCACAACCCACAAGGAAAAAATATGCGGACACAAACGAAAGGATTCTGGCAATCGTTCGCAAATACGACGCGCACAAAGCCATCTACTATCTTCGTGGAGTTGCTCATGAAAGTTGCTTTTTAAACTAACTGAATCCAGACCTATATCGATAACATTTAGGCCTAAATATTTTATTAGGCAGGTGTTACAAGTAGCTTAGAACCGTGTTTAGGTAGGATTTTATTTGATATTTTTCTTGAACGTTTAACACTAACTTGCGAATATCTAACTTGTAGTAAATTACATGAACTGCAAATTCAGAATTATTGGACGTTGGCGCTTGTGATTGTTAGGTTATTCAACGTGCAGAGGCACGTCTGGTTTTTGCGATTCGCTTGAATGGATAATAATGCAGTGGATAAGTTATATTATGCATACTTAGCCTATATAATTAGGTCAGACCGAACAGCACCTAGAGAAGGAAGACAAAACAAAAGATTTTATTTATATTTCTTATGTGCAGCTTAATAGTATAATTATTGTCAGTAGATTTGCTTTACCCGACACAGACGAGACATCTTTCCTGTCGCCTTCCCCCAGTTCAGCCCATAATTATAGGACTGATATTTACCTGTCTAGACCACACTCGTGTTTCATTTAATGCTGCTAGATATGCATATGCTACTTAGCCAAACAGGTCTAGTTGAAGATGAAGAATGGGATTCGGTTGCGCCACTGAATCGATCTTTTCGCAGCCGCTCGTTCTTACATACAGAACACAATCCTTGCGTCTCAGCCTATGTACTTTGCCAAAGTCGATGGCGTTATCTTGATACCAGCATATACCGGAAACATGATAGATAAAAGCCACGCAACCGGATATCTTTTCAGCGCAAGCTTTCTTGCAGGCTTCCGACCCACGTACTCTAGAGTACAGTTTCGCTGTTGCTGTGCTTGTGTCTTTGTATTCTTCCCACTCATCAAACAGACCAAGGCAACCGGTTTCTGGATCTGGTAGCGATTCACCTAAATATACATTCACAAAGAGGTATTGATTAGTGTAGACAACAATGGTATAGGCCTACAGTAGCCTAACTCTGCGTGTACGGCACGCAATTATTTCTTTATCAAGGTTTTGCTGATCGAAGTTTTTTTCTGCCGCAGAAGTATGCATATAGGCCTACATAGGCTACATAGAACACGTTTTCTCCGACAGTGCAGTCAGTATTTTCTGCGCTACCGGTTCTGTAAATGCGACGGCCATTTTGTTTACATCTATGTGTCCAATTTCCCTCAATGGGATTTATTTTTAGATCCATTAAAGGTGCTAGTAATCTGGAGAACTTCAGGCAATATTGTAACCCACGCGATTGAGCCTATAGTAGTGGCGCCCAAGCAACAGCCAATATGTAAGCCCACATGGTCTGTTGTCCCCATTACGCTTATTGCTTCCAAATATATAGCCTATATATTGCAAATTTAAAAAGAATTAAACCAACATAATATTATTTGCATTGATCCGCATCATCTGAATGATCGAATACTTTGATTTCATTTATGTTGCTGAAGAATTAAACTTCCTTCCTGCCTAAGATTTGGAAGATGACATGAGAGATAAATCTACTTAAAATGTAAAAACATGTTGAAATTAAATATCCAAGTTGAATAATGTGTGTGAACTGCGAAGGAAGGCATAGGCTAATAAGATTGATGTTTGAAAATACAGAGAAAAAATTGTCTAATTGGACAGGATGCCAGTAACTTAGTAAGCTAATTGGATATCCATGATTTCTTAAAATTTAATGGCTTATTTACAGGCCTAAAGATGATTTTCATTGTTCAGTCTTTAAAGCGCATCATTGCCAAACACGGTGAATAATTATTCTCTAGCCATGGAGCTATAAAATTTATAGGTCCATAGTCCATTTAATGTTAAATGCATATATATATTATATATAGGCCTATAAATATATATTATATATAGGCCTATTGTCATGAGTTATCTTTAATGGTGAGTTAGGCCCTAGCCTATTACGGACCAGGGTGTTTAAGACTAATACGAAGTACTAGACTATAGAACAAAGCACAGAACTCGTTTAGAAATTATTAAGGTAAAAAGACAACTGAAATTAAACTGAAAGACATAATACATATAGAGCAAAATAATATCGTCGATAGATTAAATCTATAGCGCCCTAATCGATGGTCGTGCCCTCCCCCAGACCCCACCCAACAACTGGTCGATGACTCACGTTACCGTTCGCATGGCGACAGTTTCTGTAGGTGTGAAGAAGTCCTACGGGTTTCACAGCGAAGGGCTTCTGTCGGCTCACTGGTCTGGTTCGGTTGCTCCGTTCTGGAGTCGAATTCGTCCGTTTCCTCGTTCCAGGATGGAAGAAGAACCCAGCGTCCAGAGTTGCAGTCCTGCTGGCGTTCCAGTCACGACCGCTGACCGCGTCTTGTAGAGGAGTGCCTTCCGGCACCGCCCACCTCCTGTCGTAGAAGTGGCGGAGAAGTTTCCGCTCTCGGACACCGCCCACCTCCTGTCGTAGACGTGGCGGAGAAGTTGTCTCCGTCCTCGTCTGATAGCACCGTAGCACCGTTGTGCTTCGTATTCTCCTGGCAGCACGGTTGTGCTCCGTAAACCCGCCTGGTAGCACCGTTGTGCCCCGTAAACCCGCCTGGTAGCACCGTTGTGCTCCGTATTCGCCTTCCGACCACTGGACTCCGACGGTTGACTTCCGACGATTCACGGCGATTGACGACGATTGACCTCCAGACAGTCTGTACTCTTGCCTATATAGCCTATCCGCCTCCAGACAGATGACCTTTACCCCCGGCACACCTTCTTGGACCCAACGACCATCGACGACCATCGATACATTAATATATATAGCTATGTGGCACTAAGTATATATTATAATATTGTCACAGTGTTCCTTTAAGCATATAATAATTATATAGGCCTAAGACATAGCCCAACATAGATACAATTATATAAGCATACAATAACGGCCTAATGATATTTACAAGGGCAACTCGTGACAATGGCCCCACACTTAAGAGAAAACTAACTTAGCTTTTCTTTACAACTAAATTTAAAAACGATTGCCCTGTCAATATCTAGGTTTACTTATCCTAGTTCCTATCAAGACCTACAGATGGCGGCTTAAGAAATCGGCTCCCATATTTTCAGACCCTTTTATGGAGCGTATAGTAAAACAATAAGGCTGCAAAATTAAAGCCCAGCGCATTAATCTCCCATTCACTGGATTGGCTCTTTGAATATGGATCAGAGGCTGATGATCCGTCTCTAGCCAGAAGTGTTTTCCAAACAAGTACACCTGGAACTTCTGTAGCGCCCATACTATTGCAAGTCCTTCTCTCTCAATCGTTGAGTATCGGGTTTCTCTTGGTAGAAACTTTCTACTAGCGTATGCAATGGGATGCTTAACGCCATCTACTTCCTGTAGTAAAACAGCGCCTGCCCCATAATTCGAAGCGTCCGTCTGCAAAATGAACTCTGCGCTCCAGTCCGGCAATCTCAGGATTGGATAATTCATCAGATGCTGCTTTAGCTCCTGGAAAGCTAATTCTTGCGCGTCACCCCAGCTGACTTTGTTCGGCTGATTCTTCCTCGTCAGATCAGTTAGCGGAGCGGCGATGCTGGCAAAGTTCGGAATGAACTTTTGATAATATCCAAGTAGTCCCAAATACGAGCGAATCTGTTTCTTGGTTTCTGGTCGTGAAGCTTCAGCGATTTTCTCTATTTTCTCTGCTTTTGGCTGAATCATTCCATCACTTATCTTATGTCCTAAGAAATCGATGCCCTGTTCTCCAATTTGACATTTAGTTGGTCTAAGTGTTAGACCAGCCCTTCGTACTCTTGTAAAGAAGTCCTTCAGAGAACTCAGATGATCTGGCCATCCAACAGTGTGGCATAGGACATCATCAAGATAGTTGTCCAGATTTTTACTTTGATCCAAGAGCTTTCGCATAGCTCTAGAAAACGTTGAAGGCGCCGTTACCAAACCAAATGGCATAGTGACAAATCGATAGAGTCCACGGTGCGTTATGAACGACGTGCAGTCCCTGGATTCTGGTTCGACTTCGATTCCCCAGTAACCTTTTGCAAGATCAAACTTTGAGAAGAAATTGTTGCCTGCTAACTTGGCAAAAATCTCATCGGCCTGTGGCATCGGCTCAGCGTCAAACTCTGTGATTCGGTTCAAATCCCTGAAGTCCACACAAGGACGATTGGATCCGTCTGCCTTTCTTACTAGCAACATAGGAGAGGCGTATGCTGCTGTGGAAGGTTCAATCACTCCTAACCTGATCATGTCATCGATTTCATTGTCCAACTCTTGCCTCATAGCATAAGGCACAGGATATGGTCTCTTCCGCACTGGAACATTCGACGTAAGCTGGATCCGATGTCTGACTAGGTCATTGAGATGCATTATAATTATGTATAACATAACGCTAGAGAGAGTATGACGTATCTGCCCTGCAATAAAATTTGAAGCTGATCGAAGCTGTAAGACTGTGATTGGTCGGTATAAGAACTCGTCTGTGATTGGTCGACATGACTTTAGACAGATATGATATGATGTGATTGGTCGACATGACTTTAGACGATGATTCAATATGGAGACGTGATACTCCCTCTAGTGATATATTTATTATATAATACACCTCTATGGACTAGGTTGGTCCTTCCTGGCACATCACTGAAGATGTCTTGGAATTCTTCCAAGAGGTTTTCGACCTCCTTCTTCTGATCTGTTGACAGATCATGGCCTATCTCCACATCTTTGTAAGTTTCTCTTTGCAGGTTGTTAAAGAGTGGCAGATTTCCTTCCCCTGTCATCCTCATCTCTGCACCAGATAATTCTTCCACGACAACAGCTGCTCCTACAGCTTGCGTCCCGTCATTCACGGCTTCCTCGCTCGATCTAATCTCGCTCTCTGTTTGACGCTCATAATAGCGTTTCAGCATGTTCGCATGGAACGTCTTTGTTCGGTGAGGAAACTGGATTACATAATCAGCTTCTCCAAACCGTTTCAGTACTTGAAATGGACCTTTCCATTGCATCTGCAGTTTGTTGCTTTCTGTAGGCAACAGTAGCAGTACTTTATCACCTGGATCAAACTTTCGAGGCTTTGCATGCTTGTCAAAATTTCGCTTATACTTATCAGCGGCTCTTTGCAGATTTTCTTGCGCCAAATGACAAGTCTCTTGAAGACGATTCCTCAGATCGACAACATACTCATAAGTCGTTTTCGCCTCTGGTTCTGCAATGTCTTTAGTCCACAGTTCTTTCAAGATAGCCATGGACCCTCGCACATGCCTTCCGTAAATCATCTCAAATGGACTGAATCCCGTACTTTCATTACTGACCTCACGATATGCGAACATCAATGGATCTAAGTATCGATCCCAATCTTTCACTTTCTCTGCACACATCTTCCGAAGCATTTGTTTAATGACTCCGTTATATCGTTCAACCAATCCACAGTTCTGACTGTGATATGGAGTGCTGAATAGTTGCTTTATCGACAGAAGTCGACCTACTTCTTTCATCATTGCTCCTGTGAACTGTGATCCATTATCACTCAGCAACTCCAATGGGGCTCCCATTCTTGAAAAGATGCTAAGCAATGCTTCTGCAACAGAACATGTGTCAATTTGCTTAAGCGCGATACACTCAGGATAGCGGCTTGCACAATCCACCAATGTTAAGATGTATCGGTGTCCTCGCTCCGAGCATGGAAGTGGTCCAATCAAGTCGACCACGCATCTCTTAAAGACCGTGTCGATTATCGGCATTTTAATCAACGGCACTTTCTGAACTCGCCCCTTCGGCAAGGTTCTTTGACATATGTCGCAGGATCGACAGTACCTTCCAATATCACTGTAGCATCCTGGCCAAAAGAATTGCGATAGAATTCTCTCTTGAGTTTTGTGAATGCCCAAGTGTCCTCCAAGAATTGAGCTATGGGCTATTTCCATTACTCTGGTTCTCAACTTGGATGGAATTACCAGCTGCTTCACTTCATCGCCGAAGTTATGATGTGGTGATCGAAACTTGCGGTACAGCAACCCTCGTTCCACATCAAAGCGTACGACGCGATCAACATCGTTCTTGACAGGTGTTTCTTTCTGTGCTGAATACTCCCAGCATTTCTTCAACGAACTGTCTTCAGCCTGCTCCTTCTTCAGCGTTTCCAATGTGACTTCATTCTGAAATTCTGGGACTCTTAACTGCTTTGGCAATGCTTTCGCTTTCTCTTTCATATTTCGAGTCTCCACGGCTGACGTCACATTTAACTGCTCTTCGGCACTCATCTCATCTTTCCCTGCGTCAATTAACAAGTCTTGTTCATGCACTTCAGTGCTCTTGTCAAAGGATCTGGGCCGTAGTTCCGCTCCAGCTATATTTCCAATTACGAGGTCGTATAGTGTTTCCTTCATGCAGAGCGCTTTCACTTTCCCTGTGAAGTAGTCCGTTCTGACTTCAATGATAGCGGTTGGCACTTTCCTCATAGTTTTGTCAATCAGAATGCACAATTCATGCTTCCCAGTCATCTGATTCTTTTTCACAAGCTTCCTGGCTACAACAACTGACGAACATCCGGTGTCTCGAAGCACTTCGACCTGCTGATCACCTACATAACCTATCGTCGTTTTCATATCAGTTCCGTATTTTCCCTGTCTACTTGCTTCAGCTATGACGTGCGCTTTACAACCACATCTTAGTTCGACATCTTCACCATCCGAAAGATTTTTCAGCGCCTGACCAGCGTTTTCATCACATCCTTCCTTGACCAGCGTCCTTTCTGGATCAGTAGAAGTTGCTGTCGTTCTATGCGTTTTCTTATCAACTGCAGAAGATGTTGGTTTATCCCTGTTTTCAGCTTTTTGTTTCTGTGCATTTCTAGGCTTCCAGGAAGTCTGCATTCCTGCTGCTTTCTGTGAAGTAGGCCTATTCATTCTAAATCGGCAAGAATTATAGGAATGTCCAGGCCGATTGCAGAAAAAACAAAGCCTATCAGTAGCTCCATTACGACTTTGGTCTTTCCTTCCAGTCCTCTCATTTTCCTTAGTGAAGTCTGGCTTGAGAAATTTTCTCTCTGTTCTTATTTCTTTTTCTGCGAAGTTCGACTGGTATGGCTGCTTTAGCCTTCCGTCGTGTGCCTCTGTGTAGGTCTCCGCTAATTTAGCTAGTTCCTGAAGATCTTTTGGCGCTCTTTCTCTCAAGTAAAGCGACAATTCTTTGCTCACGACAGAGAGATACTGCTCCTTTACCAGCAAACTCTTCAGTCCTTCAAAGTCTTGAGTGACTTTGGCGAGCTCAATCCATCTCATCAAGTAGCTTTCTAACCTAGTGATGAATTGTTGAGGCGATTCACCTGTTTCCGGTCTACTAGTATTAAACCGTTTGTGAAAGCCTTCCTCCGTCATTTGATATCTTTTCAGAAGAGCATCTTTCAATGCGTCATAATCGTCGTATTGTTCAGGCGGCATACGCGCATACACTTCTAAAGCGCGTCCCTTCAAAAGCGCGGCTAAATAAACTGCCCATTCTTGCCTTTTCCATTTTCGAATAGACGCATATTTCTCAAATCTTCTCAGATAAGCGTCCATATTATCTTTGCCATCCTCAAATGGAGGCAGCTTTGGTCCTTTCCTCGCATTGATTGTCCAATCCGAGGTCCGCTCCTCTTCCTCATCCTCTTCACCATCCTCTTCCGATGCTGCGTTTTCACTCACGCTTCTGATGCTAGCCGACCGTACAGCTTTCCCTTCGAGCTTAGCTTTTTCCAAAGCCATGGATTGCTCATGCTGCTCCTTTTGCATTTCCAAGGCCTGCTCGTGCGCCTCTGTCTTCATCTTTCTTTCTAATTCTAATTTTCTCATTGCGCATTCATCGGCTTCAGCTTTTGCTTGTCTCTCAAAATCTAGCTTCTTCATTGCATTATCTTCGGCTACGATTTTAGCCTGTTGCTCCATATCCAACTTCTTGAGTGCGTTTTGTTCTGCTTCTGCTTTAGCCTGACGCTCCATCTCAAACTTGCGCAACTCTCTGTCAGCTGCTCGCTCTTCTCGCTCAAGAATCCGTTTCTGTCGCGCTTCCTCATCAGCTGTGTGCTTTCCCACAAACTGAAGAAGCTCAGGCCCTTTCAAGCCACTCCTTTCGGCAAGTGCTATCAATTGCTCCATGTCGAGAAATAATTAGCAGACTGGGCTAAACTGAAACAGAATATCCCCTCAGCGACAAATGCTAGTCTATTCAGTCTAGATAATTATCTTAGACCCCACTATAGGCGACGCTAAAAGAAGTATGTCTTTAAACAATCCCTCTGGCCTATTTTATGCAACGTACAACACATACGCTATCCTATAGCCTAAACTATCTTCAGCAATGCTTCAATGCGTTTGCCTAAATCGTCTATCAGTGCCTAAATCCCCGTCTAATTCTATCGAGACAATGAAAGCTATGTTATACTAATACCCCGACACTAGCCTAAACAAACTCAACCATCCCACCGCTGCCACCACATTGTCATGAGTTATCTTTAATGGTGAGTTAGGCCCTAGCCTATTACGGACCAGGGTGTTTAAGACTAATACGAAGTACTAGACTATAGAACAAAGCACAGAACTCGTTTAGAAATTATTAAGGTAAAAAGACAACTGAAATTAAACTGAAAGACATAATACATATAGAGCAAAATAATATCGTCGATAGATTAAATCTATAGCGCCCTAATCGATGGTCGTGCCCTCCCCCAGACCCCACCCAACAACTGGTCGATGACTCACGTTACCGTTCGCATGGCGACAGTTTCTGTAGGTGTGAAGAAGTCCTACGGGTTTCACAGCGAAGGGCTTCTGTCGGCTCACTGGTCTGGTTCGGTTGCTCCGTTCTGGAGTCGAATTCGTCCGTTTCCTCGTTCCAGGATGGAAGAAGAACCCAGCGTCCAGAGTTGCAGTCCTGCTGGCGTTCCAGTCACGACCGCTGACCGCGTCTTGTAGAGGAGTGCCTTCCGGCACCGCCCACCTCCTGTCGTAGAAGTGGCGGAGAAGTTTCCGCTCTCGGACACCGCCCACCTCCTGTCGTAGACGTGGCGGAGAAGTTGTCTCCGTCCTCGTCTGATAGCACCGTAGCACCGTTGTGCTTCGTATTCTCCTGGCAGCACGGTTGTGCTCCGTAAACCCGCCTGGTAGCACCGTTGTGCCCCGTAAACCCGCCTGGTAGCACCGTTGTGCTCCGTATTCGCCTTCCGACCACTGGACTCCGACGGTTGACTTCCGACGATTCACGGCGATTGACGACGATTGACCTCCAGACAGTCTGTACTCTTGCCTATATAGCCTATCCGCCTCCAGACAGATGACCTTTACCCCCGGCACACCTTCTTGGACCCAACGACCATCGACGACCATCGATACATTAATATATATAGCTATGTGGCACTAAGTATATATTATAATATTGTCACAGTGTTCCTTTAAGCATATAATAATTATATAGGCCTAAGACATAGCCCAACATAGATACAATTATATAAGCATACAATAACGGCCTAATGATATTTACAAGGGCAACTCGTGACAATGGCCCCACACTTAAGAGAAAACTAACTTAGCTTTTCTTTACAACTAAATTTAAAAACGATTGCCCTGTCAATATCTAGGTTTACTTATCCTAGTTCCTATCAAGACCTACAGATGGCGGCTTAAGAAATCGGCTCCCATATTTTCAGACCCTTTTATGGAGCGTATAGTAAAACAATAAGGCTGCAAAATTAAAGCCCAGCGCATTAATCTCCCATTCACTGGATTGGCTCTTTGAATATGGATCAGAGGCTGATGATCCGTCTCTAGCCAGAAGTGTTTTCCAAACAAGTACACCTGGAACTTCTGTAGCGCCCATACTATTGCAAGTCCTTCTCTCTCAATCGTTGAGTATCGGGTTTCTCTTGGTAGAAACTTTCTACTAGCGTATGCAATGGGATGCTTAACGCCATCTACTTCCTGTAGTAAAACAGCGCCTGCCCCATAATTCGAAGCGTCCGTCTGCAAAATGAACTCTGCGCTCCAGTCCGGCAATCTCAGGATTGGATAATTCATCAGATGCTGCTTTAGCTCCTGGAAAGCTAATTCTTGCGCGTCACCCCAGCTGACTTTGTTCGGCTGATTCTTCCTCGTCAGATCAGTTAGCGGAGCGGCGATGCTGGCAAAGTTCGGAATGAACTTTTGATAATATCCAAGTAGTCCCAAATACGAGCGAATCTGTTTCTTGGTTTCTGGTCGTGAAGCTTCAGCGATTTTCTCTATTTTCTCTGCTTTTGGCTGAATCATTCCATCACTTATCTTATGTCCTAAGAAGTCGATGCCCTGTTCTCCAATTTGACATTTAGTTGGTCTAAGTGTTAGACCAGCCCTTCGTACTCTTGTAAAGAAGTCCTTCAGAGAACTCAGATGATCTGGCCATCCAACAGTGTGGCATAGGACATCATCAAGATAGTTGTCCAGATTTTTACTTTGATCCAAGAGCTTTCGCATAGCTCTAGAAAACGTTGAAGGCGCCGTTACCAAACCAAATGGCATAGTGACAAATCGATAGAGTCCACGGTGCGTTATGAACGACGTGCAGTCCCTGGATTCTGGTTCGACTTCGATTCCCCAGTAACCTTTTGCAAGATCAAACTTTGAGAAGAAATTGTTGCCTGCTAACTTGGCAAAAATCTCATCGGCCTGTGGCATCGGCTCAGCGTCAAACTCTGTGATTCGGTTCAAATCCCTGAAGTCCACACAAGGACGATTGGATCCGTCTGCCTTTCTTACTAGCAACATAGGAGAGGCGTATGCTGCTGTGGAAGGTTCAATCACTCCTAACCTGATCATGTCATCGATTTCATTGTCCAACTCTTGCCTCATAGCATAAGGCACAGGATATGGTCTCTTCCGCACTGGAACATTCGACGTAAGCTGGATCCGATGTCTGACTAGGTCATTGAGATGCATTATAATTATGTATAACATAACGCTAGAGAGAGTATGACGTATCTGCCCTGCAATAAAATTTGAAGCTGATCGAAGCTGTAAGACTGTGATTGGTCGGTATAAGAACTCGTCTGTGATTGGTCGACATGACTTTAGACAGATATGATATGATGTGATTGGTCGACATGACTTTAGACGATGATTCAATATGGAGACGTGATACTCCCTCTAGTGATATATTTATTATATAATACACCTCTATGGACTAGGTTGGTCCTTCCTGGCACATCACTGAAGATGTCTTGGAATTCTTCCAAGAGGTTTTCGACCTCCTTCTTCTGATCTGTTGACAGATCATGGCCTATCTCCACATCTTTGTAAGTTTCTCTTTGCAGGTTGTTAAAGAGTGGCAGATTTCCTTCCCCTGTCATCCTCATCTCTGCACCAGATAATTCTTCCACGACAACAGCTGCTCCTACAGCTTGCGTCCCGTCATTCACGGCTTCCTCGCTCGATCTAATCTCGCTCTCTGTTTGACGCTCATAATAGCGTTTCAGCATGTTCGCATGGAACGTCTTTGTTCGGTGAGGAAACTGGATTACATAATCAGCTTCTCCAAACCGTTTCAGTACTTGAAATGGACCTTTCCATTGCATCTGCAGTTTGTTGCTTTCTGTAGGCAACAGTAGCAGTACTTTATCACCTGGATCAAACTTTCGAGGCTTTGCATGCTTGTCAAAATTTCGCTTATACTTATCAGCGGCTCTTTGCAGATTTTCTTGCGCCAAATGACAAGTCTCTTGAAGACGATTCCTCAGATCGACAACATACTCATAAGTCGTTTTCGCCTCTGGTTCTGCAATGTCTTTAGTCCACAGTTCTTTCAAGATAGCCATGGACCCTCGCACATGCCTTCCGTAAATCATCTCAAATGGACTGAATCCCGTACTTTCATTACTGACCTCACGATATGCGAACATCAATGGATCTAAGTATCGATCCCAATCTTTCACTTTCTCTGCACACATCTTCCGAAGCATTTGTTTAATGACTCCGTTATATCGTTCAACCAATCCACAGTTCTGACTGTGATATGGAGTGCTGAATAGTTGCTTTATCGACAGAAGTCGACCTACTTCTTTCATCATTGCTCCTGTGAACTGTGATCCATTATCACTCAGCAACTCCAATGGGGCTCCCATTCTTGAAAAGATGCTAAGCAATGCTTCTGCAACAGAACATGTGTCAATTTGCTTAAGCGCGATACACTCAGGATAGCGGCTTGCACAATCCACCAATGTTAAGATGTATCGGTGTCCTCGCTCCGAGCATGGAAGTGGTCCAATCAAGTCGACCACGCATCTCTTAAAGACCGTGTCGATTATCGGCATTTTAATCAACGGCACTTTCTGAACTCGCCCCTTCGGCAAGGTTCTTTGACATATGTCGCAGGATCGACAGTACCTTCCAATATCACTGTAGCATCCTGGCCAAAAGAATTGCGATAGAATTCTCTCTTGAGTTTTGTGAATGCCCAAGTGTCCTCCAAGAATTGAGCTATGGGCTATTTCCATTACTCTGGTTCTCAACTTGGATGGAATTACCAGCTGCTTCACTTCATCGCCGAAGTTATGATGTGGTGATCGAAACTTGCGGTACAGCAACCCTCGTTCCACATCAAAGCGTACGACGCGATCAACATCGTTCTTGACAGGTGTTTCTTTCTGTGCTGAATACTCCCAGCATTTCTTCAACGAACTGTCTTCAGCCTGCTCCTTCTTCAGCGTTTCCAATGTGACTTCATTCTGAAATTCTGGGACTCTTAACTGCTTTGGCAATGCTTTCGCTTTCTCTTTCATATTTCGAGTCTCCACGGCTGACGTCACATTTAACTGCTCTTCGGCACTCATCTCATCTTTCCCTGCGTCAATTAACAAGTCTTGTTCATGCACTTCAGTGCTCTTGTCAAAGGATCTGGGCCGTAGTTCCGCTCCAGCTATATTTCCAATTACGAGGTCGTATAGTGTTTCCTTCATGCAGAGCGCTTTCACTTTCCCTGTGAAGTAGTCCGTTCTGACTTCAATGATAGCGGTTGGCACTTTCCTCATAGTTTTGTCAATCAGAATGCACAATTCATGCTTCCCAGTCATCTGATTCTTTTTCACAAGCTTCCTGGCTACAACAACTGACGAACATCCGGTGTCTCGAAGCACTTCGACCTGCTGATCACCTACATAACCTATCGTCGTTTTCATATCAGTTCCGTATTTTCCCTGTCTACTTGCTTCAGCTATGACGTGCGCTTTACAACCACATCTTAGTTCGACATCTTCACCATCCGAAAGATTTTTCAGCGCCTGACCAGCGTTTTCATCACATCCTTCCTTGACCAGCGTCCTTTCTGGATCAGTAGAAGTTGCTGTCGTTCTATGCGTTTTCTTATCAACTGCAGAAGATGTTGGTTTATCCCTGTTTTCAGCTTTTTGTTTCTGTGCATTTCTAGGCTTCCAGGAAGTCTGCATTCCTGCTGCTTTCTGTGAAGTAGGCCTATTCATTCTAAATCGGCAAGAATTATAGGAATGTCCAGGCCGATTGCAGAAAAAACAAAGCCTATCAGTAGCTCCATTACGACTTTGGTCTTTCCTTCCAGTCCTCTCATTTTCCTTAGTGAAGTCTGGCTTGAGAAATTTTCTCTCTGTTCTTATTTCTTTTTCTGCGAAGTTCGACTGGTATGGCTGCTTTAGCCTTCCGTCGTGTGCCTCTGTGTAGGTCTCCGCTAATTTAGCTAGTTCCTGAAGATCTTTTGGCGCTCTTTCTCTCAAGTAAAGCGACAATTCTTTGCTCACGACAGAGAGATACTGCTCCTTTACCAGCAAACTCTTCAGTCCTTCAAAGTCTTGAGTGACTTTGGCGAGCTCAATCCATCTCATCAAGTAGCTTTCTAACCTAGTGATGAATTGTTGAGGCGATTCACCTGTTTCCGGTCTACTAGTATTAAACCGTTTGTGAAAGCCTTCCTCCGTCATTTGATATCTTTTCAGAAGAGCATCTTTCAATGCGTCATAATCGTCGTATTGTTCAGGCGGCATACGCGCATACACTTCTAAAGCGCGTCCCTTCAAAAGCGCGGCTAAATAAACTGCCCATTCTTGCCTTTTCCATTTTCGAATAGACGCATATTTCTCAAATCTTCTCAGATAAGCGTCCATATTATCTTTGCCATCCTCAAATGGAGGCAGCTTTGGTCCTTTCCTCGCATTGATTGTCCAATCCGAGGTCCGCTCCTCTTCCTCATCCTCTTCACCATCCTCTTCCGATGCTGCGTTTTCACTCACGCTTCTGATGCTAGCCGACCGTACAGCTTTCCCTTCGAGCTTAGCTTTTTCCAAAGCCATGGATTGCTCATGCTGCTCCTTTTGCATTTCCAAGGCCTGCTCGTGCGCCTCTGTCTTCATCTTTCTTTCTAATTCTAATTTTCTCATTGCGCATTCATCGGCTTCAGCTTTTGCTTGTCTCTCAAAATCTAGCTTCTTCATTGCATTATCTTCGGCTACGATTTTAGCCTGTTGCTCCATATCCAACTTCTTGAGTGCGTTTTGTTCTGCTTCTGCTTTAGCCTGACGCTCCATCTCAAACTTGCGCAACTCTCTGTCAGCTGCTCGCTCTTCTCGCTCAAGAATCCGTTTCTGTCGCGCTTCCTCATCAGCTGTGTGCTTTCCCACAAACTGAAGAAGCTCAGGCCCTTTCAAGCCACTCCTTTCGGCAAGTGCTATCAATTGCTCCATGTCGAGAAATAATTAGCAGACTGGGCTAAACTGAAACAGAATATCCCCTCAGCGACAAATGCTAGTCTATTCAGTCTAGATAATTATCTTAGACCCCACTATAGGCGACGCTAAAAGAAGTATGTCTTTAAACAATCCCTCTGGCCTATTTTATGCAACGTACAACACATACGCTATCCTATAGCCTAAACTATCTTCAGCAATGCTTCAATGCGTTTGCCTAAATCGTCTATCAGTGCCTAAATCCCCGTCTAATTCTATCGAGACAATGAAAGCTATGTTATACTAATACCCCGACACTAGCCTAAACAAACTCAACCATCCCACCGCTGCCACCACATTGTCATGAGTTATCTTTAATGGTGAGTTAGGCCCTAGCCTATTACGGACCAGGGTGTTTAAGACTAATACGAAGTACTAGACTATAGAACAAAGCACAGAACTCGTTTAGAAATTATTAAGGTAAAAAGACAACTGAAATTAAACTGAAAGACATAATACATATAGAGCAAAATAATATCGTCGATAGATTAAATCTATAGCGCCCTAATCGATGGTCGTGCCCTCCCCCAGACCCCACCCAACAACTGGTCGATGACTCACGTTACCGTTCGCATGGCGACAGTTTCTGTAGGTGTGAAGAAGTCCTACGGGTTTCACAGCGAAGGGCTTCTGTCGGCTCACTGGTCTGGTTCGGTTGCTCCGTTCTGGAGTCGAATTCGTCCGTTTCCTCGTTCCAGGATGGAAGAAGAACCCAGCGTCCAGAGTTGCAGTCCTGCTGGCGTTCCAGTCACGACCGCTGACCGCGTCTTGTAGAGGAGTGCCTTCCGGCACCGCCCACCTCCTGTCGTAGAAGTGGCGGAGAAGTTTCCGCTCTCGGACACCGCCCACCTCCTGTCGTAGACGTGGCGGAGAAGTTGTCTCCGTCCTCGTCTGATAGCACCGTAGCACCGTTGTGCTTCGTATTCTCCTGGCAGCACGGTTGTGCTCCGTAAACCCGCCTGGTAGCACCGTTGTGCCCCGTAAACCCGCCTGGTAGCACCGTTGTGCTCCGTATTCGCCTTCCGACCACTGGACTCCGACGGTTGACTTCCGACGATTCACGGCGATTGACGACGATTGACCTCCAGACAGTCTGTACTCTTGCCTATATAGCCTATCCGCCTCCAGACAGATGACCTTTACCCCCGGCACACCTTCTTGGACCCAACGACCATCGACGACCATCGATACATTAATATATATAGCTATGTGGCACTAAGTATATATTATAATATTGTCACAGTGTTCCTTTAAGCATATAATAATTATATAGGCCTAAGACATAGCCCCAACATAGATACAATTATATAAGCATACAATAACGGCCTAATGATATTTACAAGGGCAACTCGTGACACCTATAAAGGTCTATATTTATAAGTTGGTCATCTGCGCCGATACATAATTTTATATCACCTGACATACCGCTAGAAACAGCAGGATATATTTCACCAATTCCTGAATTTGGTGCGAGAGCTGGAGTTAAACAATCTGCTGTTGAACAGAAACACAAACTACATTAAGCTATATATGCAGATCCTGAATTGTATATAGATCTAGCTATCTGAACAAATGACTAACAGCAAACGTGATTCTAATAGTAAATTTGCAATCGCACCGGCTGTCAAACGGTTCTGACTAGTCTCGACGCATGCCATCTTTCGCATTTATCCGCCAGTCACTTTTTGGAAACTCTCGTCTTTAAAAATAATTATGCCAAATTTCAAATTTGCAATATAAATCTTTGTAAAACCGACGCGTTTTCGCGCTCTGAAAATGTGACAATGCACATAGGCCTACAACATGGATATACATAACCATGCCGCAGGGCTTTTTAAAAGAAATTTGTACAATCGCACAACTAGGAAGTTTTTCTAGTGCGGATTTGTTTGGCGAAAATTGCTCGTCGTTTCGGAAAATTTCAACAAAAATTGTCGCAAGTCGGCGACGAAAAATCTCATGTCCTTTTTTAGTCATTTAGCAGAAAGTTTTCACAACTTATCCCAGAAATTCCCAAGTCACCGCATAAAAAATCTGATGACCTTTTTTTGTTAGTCATTTAGCAGAAAGTTTTCGCAACTTATCCCAGAAATTCCCAAGTCACCGCATAAAAAATCTGATGACCTTTTTTGGTCGTCCATGTCAAATTTTTTTTCCCGCCTTGCGCCTTATTTGTCACTGCACAAGTCCTTCGTTTTTCCGTGGTCAACCGACGCATTTACCCATTTCTAATGATTTTCACTGCACATAACTACTTTTACAACTGCACAAATTCATTTACAACTGCACATTTTGTGTAGAACTGCACGTTAAAAAGCCCTGTCATGCCGGTAGAACTGCCGCTTGAAACACTCTGAGATATTTCGTCAGCGTCTCCTGAGGAAACCCTGGAGTCAATCGTAGACATATTATCAGTACCTGTAGTTGAAGCTAGGGTGCCAGATATTTTATCAGTTTCCATAGTAGAAGCCAGGTTTGCAATCGTAGATATTTTATCACTTCCCATAGTAGAAGCCAGGCTTGCAATCGTAGATGTTTTATCACTTTCCATAGTAGAAGCCAGGCTTGCAATCGTAGATATTTTATCACTTCCCATAGTAGAAGCCAGACTTGCAATTGTAGATATTTCATCAGTTTCTGTAGTTGAAGCCAGGGTGGCAACTGTAGATATTTTATCAGTTCCCATAGTAGAAGCAATTGTAGTAATCGGAGATGATATTTCATCAGTTCCTGTAGTAGAAGTCCAGGTATTATTAATTTCGGTTTTGTCATTGCGATAAAAAAGACTAGCAACCATGATATAATAGCAAATTCTGAAACACGTCAAAATTTGCACAGCCTTGGATGTTTATGATGGATACTTCTAAAGTTAGCTCGCCCCTAATTTGTATTCAATTTTAGCCTTTAGAAGTTTAGAGGGCCAAGACATTAAATGCTATCAACCTCCGTCCATTTGGTAACGAACGAATCGGAACCAATGCGGTTTACTACGATATGCATGAACGAATAAGTTGTAATTGTGCCTGTCTCTTAGGCTATGCCATTTTGGGCACAGGCTACTTTATTTACGCTTACGATTACAAAGGAGGCCATGACACTTTCGAGCACACGTGTATTGTTACAAACAATATGGATGCAATATGAAAAGTTCTTGCATCTAATTTGCATTTCGTACACTCCAATAAGTCAATATTTTTGTTTTTTCTTCTTTTCCATAGTGCCCCTTCAAGCTTTCTACTCAGAGGCGCTCCCGACTACAACAGCGCAGACATTGAGTCGGAGTTTCACGCCGAAACGATCGAGCAATTGCGAGCAAAGGACTTGCTCAAGGTCCCTTCGCGGCGGCTTGAGGTGGATTCGAATCATATGAATATGGCCTACACAGAAATCACCAACTCGTCATCAGAAACGCCTAGATCTCTACTGCGCCCAAAGCATCACACAGCAACACAGCTGCATTGATCTTCACACATCACCTTCGCAGTGTCCCGTCCAATGTCAACACTCTCAGAGCAATATCTGTGACGAAGCAGGGTGTTTTAAATGATGTGCACATGAACAGCAATTATTAAATGCGCACAATTCACATCTAAAATGAGGCGTTTGAAATGAAATGTTAGGATATGGTAGAATAATGAGAGCTACTCAGCAGCGATCTCATTGACAGTCATAGTTTAGGAAGAGTCTATCTCTTGTAACCATTGATTTTTACAATGAGTACGTTATTGTGAATTTGTGAGTCTATACCTACATGTAAGTCTGACACTTGTAAACATATCGATTAAACGGTATCACTCTCACCCTGTCTCATCTGATCCTCCACCTTCCAATTCCCGACCCAGACGACGCCCGCCTTAGCAGCTGCTACGCCCCTCTGATCCTATGGTAACTCGACCCGGACCACCATGGACTACTCTTACGGACGATTCACTGTCAAAGGGCGACTTCGAAAGGGCGACAATCAAAAGGGCGACTGCTCGAAAGGGCGCCGATCGAAAGGGCGACCAAACAAAAGGGCGACAATCAAAAGGGCGGTATACATGATGAAGTCGTACCATATAAAACTTTATTTAGATTTTAGAATCATGAATATAAATGTCAATTATTACTAAACTAATGACAATATGGAGATTAGTAGGTTGAAATCTTCTAATAAATAGAGCATTGTACTATTTGCAATCCAACTGATAAGGTTTAGTGGAATGAAAGTGTCTGCTCAAATGTTGAGGCTGAGGTTATGACAGTGGCGTAGGCAAGGAGGGTTTCGGGGGTTAAAACCCCCATTGGTCTAGGGGGGAAAATGTTTGAAGGTTATTTATCCACTTAAATAAGAAAAACAAAACAATTACTTGCAGTAACAATTGTTTTTCTTATTTTATTCCCTTTGTTATTTTATTCCCTTTTTATTTACTGTAATACTGTTGGGCTGGTGTCAGAAAGGGCGTCCGGCCAGGCAAACCCCCCCCCCCCCCCATCATAAATTCCTGGGTACGCCACTGGGTTATGAACTATCCCTCTGAGATTCTCCATGTTGCTTCTGTTGCCGTAATGATCTTCATCCATGGTCTTGACGGGTGACCGGACAAAATGGTAGCGGACAAAATGGTTTGGACAAAATGGTATGGATGAAATGAAAGTTGGATTGGTGAATTTTTATAGATCTATATGAAATAGAAGCTGGATTAATGAAAAGACGCATGTGAAATAGAAGCTGGATAAAGGCTCTCATGGCTATTTTTTATATATGAAATGGAAGCTGGATTGATGAAAATAACGCTTTAGATACGGTATAGAAGCTGTAGGCCTATCAGGGTATTTTCATAGCTGAAACAGAAGCTGGATTAATGAAAGATGCATTACAAATGGAGGTTGGTTTAAGGAATAATATAGCTGAAATTGAAGCTGGATACATTATGAAACACATGAATGAAACATCAATCCAGCTTCCATTTCTCAAGCATTTTTTTTGACAATCTGGCTTCCTTTTCTCAACTTTTTTTCTTCACTAGAGCTGTATTTCAGCCACACAAAAGCCATCCACCCTCTATTTCAGCAAAAATACCCTCATCCAGCTTCAATTTATCCATACCGTTTTGTCCGTACCGTTTTGTCTACTACCATTTTGTCCTATAGAGCCTCTTGACGACCTTAGCAAGTTCTTTGAAGGCTTTCCTTCCGTGTGGATGCAAAAGTCGCCCTTTTGATAGGATACCATTACGGACAACCATTTTGACTCAACGCAGCGCTCGTGAATAATTAATCTGGTGCCCCGCGCATGGCTTTCGAGTGGCGCTTTTGAAGTTTGGAGATTACCTTTACGATTATGATTAGGTCTACGACCTGATGTGTCCTAGGACAAATTTTTAAGCGTACCTTCCGCAGTTTCGGTATAACTCTGAAGTTTGCTCCCAACGGTTTCGGTAGAGCCCCGAAGGCTCTCATTTGTTTCGGTCAAACTTGAAGACTCGCCCTCATTCGCAACGGTGACACTCTGAAGATCACTATCAACCGTTTGTGTAAAATTCTGCGGTTTGCTTTCAGTGGATTGGGTAAAACTCTGAGGTGTACTTTCAACAGGTTCAGTAAAACTGTCACGTGTACTTTCAACAGGTTCAGTAAAACTCTGAGGTGTACTTTCAGCAGGTTCAGTAAAACTCTGAGGTGTACTTTCAGCAGGTTCAGTAAAACTCTGAGGTGTACTTTCAGCAGGTTCAGTAAAACTCTGAGGTGCACTTTCAGCAGGTTCAGTAAAACTCTGAAGTGTACTTTCAACAGTTTCAGTAAAACTTTGAGGTGCATTTTCAACAGTTTCAGTAAAACTCTGAGGTGTACTTTCAACAGTTTCAGTAAAACTCTGAGGTGTAGATTCAACAGTTTCAGTAAAACTCTGACGTGTACTTTCAGCAGGTTCAGTAAAACTGTCACGTGTAATTTCAACAGGTTCAGTAAAACTCTGACGTGTACTTTCAACAGGTTCAGTAAAACTCTGAGGTGTACTTTCAGCAGGTTCAGTAAAACTCTGACGTGTACTTTCAGCAGGTTCAGTAAAACTGTCACGTGTACTTTCAACAGGTTCAGTAAAACTCTGAGGTGTACTTTCAGCAGGTTCAGTAAAACTCTGAGGTGCACTTTCAGCAGGTTCAGTAAAACTCTGAGGTGCACTTTCAGCAGGTTCAGTAAAACTGTCACGTGTACTTTCAACAGTTTCAGTAAAACTTTGAGGTGCGTTTTCAACAGTTTCAGTAAAACTTTGAGGTGTACTTTCAACAGTTTCAGTAAAACTTTGAGGTGCATTTTCAACAGTTTCAGTAAAACTTTGAGGTGCACTTTCAGCAGGTTCAGTAAAACTCTGAGGTGTAGTTTCGACAGTTTCAGTAAAACTGTGACGTGTACTTTCAACAATTTCAGTAAAACTCTGAGGTGTACTTTCAACAGTTTCAGTAATACTCTGAGATTTGATTTCAAGAGTTTCAGTAAAGTTCTGCGGTGTGCTTTCAACGGTTTCCAGACTCTGAGGTTTGCTTTCAAGAGTTTCGGTAGAACTCGGAAAAGTATGCCTGTCATAAATTTTGGTAGTGGGTACCTGCGTAGAAGATGCGCATTCTTTGGTCAAAAGAAGCTGCGTATATCCCTTGAGCGAAATTCGGTTTTTTTCCAGCTTCATTAGCGACTGAGTATGAGTGAAGCAATGAGGGAAGTTAAGATGCACGTCGACTGCTATGCATCCCGGAATACTCTTTATACATGCTTCCCTGCATGCTTCCACGCTTTTTATATCAAATCGAAACCTTGCCCCAAGACTGTAGACATTATGGACCTCCGTCCATTTGACAACACACGAAGCTGAAACAATGGAATTCAACAGCCTACTTTAAATATAGCCTACTGGGGGGTATTATAGACTCAATATGCACATAAAATCAAAAATGTTGAACCAACTTATGCCTATGCCTATTATGTGCCACATAGGCCTATTACTGGTTGAGAAGAAAACATATTTTATTCACACAGTGATATCCAAGCGGCTGAATAAAAATGATGTATAGGCCTAACTATAACTCTCAATAAAGCTAAGCTTGACACATAAGCTTGACATCGCCTCACTGCGACAGTCCACACCCGCATTTGGAAGCTATACTTTTAGAAATACTTTTATACTTTTATATATATAATATAAAAGGATTCCAACTGTTAAGATACAACTCTGCCTGTTGAAATCACCACAATACTGAGTTTAAAAGAACGATGCATTGTATTTTGAATTGAATCTATCTCTTCATTGATCAATTTCGTACTGGCAGACTTTAATGCTTACTGCGATATCTTAGTCCCTTACCAAATGCCTTTTTTGTATCTATAGATCACTAATTAAATTCTTCAACGAAAAATTATTTTGTGCTAAAAGGTGAGTTTGGCTTGGTTGGCACTGACCAGAATGTTCCGTTAAAAGGGTCATTGTTACTCTTACTGTACTGTTAGGTCTTACTATATTGCTAATGTTATCGTTGTTTTTTTACTATTGTTGTTATCATTTTTATCTTCGAAAACTACTAAACTGCTGCTGCAGCTACTACTACTACTGCTGCTGCTGCTACTGCTACTACTACTACTACTACTACTACTACTGCTACTACTACTACTACTACTACTACTACTACTACTACTACTACTACTACTACTACTGCTGCTGCTACTACTACTACTACTACGACTACTACTACTGCTGCTGCTGCTGCTGCTGCTGCTGCTACTACTACTACTACTACTACTACTACTACTACTACTACTACTACTACTACTACTACTACTACTACTACTACTAGGCTACTGCTACTATTACTGTTATTACTTCTACTATTACTACTACTATTACTATTATTACTTCTATTATGACTTGTTATAATGACCCTAGGCTATAATCGTGCATCAGCTGCTTTAAATTCAAACAGTGAATTCAATTATTTTAAACAGTGCAGAATTGTTTTAACTATTAAATGCGTTGATATTTAAGCAAGATGCATGAATTGCTTCTAAGTAGGCTACAGGTAGGTGGTCTACGTTATAATTTGGGTCTATTATAACACTTATTAGGTCTACTCTAAAGTCTGCAAGTCTATGAACGGTAAGACAATGAATGTCTTACATGTGTCGACTTCGTCACCGGTGGAGGAGGCATTGATCTCATCCAATGCAAAGCAGATGATGCATATCCAAACCAAGCAAATCATTATTTTGTAATTCAGTGCAAAACGGTCTGCTACCTGAGATAAGAAATAGCGCTATATGAAGACATATCAGGCGAATACCAACACACTCAGCTTGGCAGATATTTATTAAGTCATTTCAAAACCAAATAAATTTTCACAGTTTCTTCCATCCTTTAAAATTTTAAATGCTCTCTTAATTAGGAGCATTATATTATGAGCGACAGCGCGAAGCTGGTGCAGGTGATAGACTGGGCTCCCGGCAGCAGCAGCTGCTGTCTAAGCTTAATCTCATTAACCTCTCTGATGAATTTCCCGACTATACTTTCTCCACCTCGGTCCGTGACCTTGGCGTCGTGCTAGACCAGGAACTTAGCCTACTTTTGTATCTCACCTTAATCGTCTCAGTTGCTCTTGTTTCTATCAGCTGCACCAGCTTCGTACTGTCTCTCTCTCTATGTCTCTCTGTCTCTGTCTCTGTCTGTCTGTCTGTCTCTCTCTCTCTCTCTCAACTGGCGCTGCAACTACGCTTGTACGTTCCTTTGTCTCGTCTCGTCTTAACTATTGTCTATACTCTGTTCTTTTATGCTGGTTTACCATCTGGTCGGTTATCTTCTCTTGACCGTATTCTACGCGCTGCGGCGCACCTCATTGGTCAACTGCCAAAATTTGGCCACGTTGCAAATTACATGCTGGAGGTTCTGCATTGGCTCCCTGTCCGTCACCGTATCGAATACAGAATCTCTTCCTTGATATTGCGATGCCAGCTAGGTCCTGCTCCAATTCACCTACTTGATCTTTGTTGGCCTGTGTCAATTGGAATGGCAGCATTTGGATCTGTTCAATCAATGGTATAATGTGCAACGTTTGCTTCTCTGTTCTTCTACAATCTCCCGATCCGACTGAATATTTGAAGAGTAATTAATTTCATTTAATGACATTAATATGTTGCTTACCGACGGATATTTTCTCACTCATGCCTAGTAATTTGCTAATCGCTGACATTGGTCATTATAAACGACCTGAGATGCCTGGAGCTGACACGGGAGGAGGCGGAGGAACTGGAGATAGATAGACGGGGAGTGGAGGAGATGCGTCGACCGATGTGTAGGCATGCACAGGAAGGACTAAGTACTAAGTATGCTAAGACATTGTTACGTCGATGTTAACGATTGAATTTTGCCGTCTCACAATGCAGCTAATTAAACACAAATCAAATGCAGTGCGTTTGTAGGCCCATCATTGTCTGTATACTTACCGTTTACGCATACCGCCTATATGCATTAATTAAAATGTGAGGAAAATGGACTTGCCTGAAACACGTAGAAATTGCGGTGCAATCTTCAGCCAGCGATATAGATAAGCATCTGCTGCATATTTGCACCTTATTATATAGTATCTGATTAAATCAATGCGCACCTGCAACGCATTAAAGCAAATCTTAAGGACGACAAAGTTAAAGCGACTAATAATTTTATATCTACTCTAATCGCATTCTGTGGTAGTCGAGAGAGAGAGAGAGTGATTAATTTGATGTTATGAACTTCCTGTCAAGAAAGCAAAGTTCAAAAAAATATTATCTGTTCAAATAATTTAACTCACGGAGATGCAAGAGAGACACAGACAATGATCATTGTTTTCCAGCATGCATAATTTAAGAAGATTATTTCAATAATTCGTTTGTCTTCTGCTGCTAATGCAAGAGCATGGTTCGCGAGTGCAAATGCTAATAGCCTGCATGAACGTTGAGAGTCAGTTGCTGTCAGTCAGCGGCAGACTGTCAGCCCATGTCAGACTGTCAGTCGCGTCGGTTGACGTTTGATTCAAAAATGTTGTTGCTTTCGCAAAGAAAATAACAATGGGTGGGGGTTAGACCTAAGCTAAAAATCTGTGCTTTTCTAATCTGAAAACTTCTACAGCGCTGATGCAAGTGATGTAAACATATTTGTATTCCAAACTTCTACAGCGCTGATGCAAGTGATGTACATGTAAACATATTTGTATTCCAATATCGACCTATGATCTCAACTCCCTACTGGTCATGCAAAGAATTGACCGTGTGAAATCCTTTACCACAGCTGCTGTCGCGTTGCTTAGGTACCAAGTCATTTCAGGTCCCCATGTACGGACCGCGCTAGGGTCGCGGTTCGAATCCCGAAGGTGGCTATTTCAGAGATTCAAAATCTCGGACTAGCACGGTCCGTCCACGGGGACCTAAATGGCGTGGCGTCCATTCAAACGGGCGAGTGGTGGCAAAGGATCTCAAGTATTTCCTCAGGGTCGAGGCCATAAGACAGCCGCTATATAAAAATCCGATCACATTTACATTTACATTTACAGAAGCTGATAGTCGAATCTGTGAACTAAATCATCAACATCGTATGCGAACCGGTATAGTCCTGACGCACACAGACGCATGGGATGTAGGCTTACACTCTAACTAATGTAGGCCTACACGAATCAGGTCAGTATAATTGCACAAGGCAATCAGCAGTGCAACGTCTACCATTGGAATCGTTCGGAGAACGATTTCCAACGCACTTTCACGAATCTTTCAGTCTTACGCAGTCTGTCATGAGTTAACAATAATTCTGATGAACTTAATTAACGAGTCTCCTTTTCTGTTTTATGGCGACTTCTATCTCCAAAACTTTTCATCGGAGAAAATCCACCGGGACATTAACCCCCCCCTCACCCCGGCGATGAAACATAAATCCCCAAGCTAAGATTATAATATCCAAAAAATTGTATCAAACCTTATAATTAATAGAGAGGGTTATGATATAATAACCAAAAAATTGGTCTGTGAACGAATATTATATATGTACATGTATGTATCCATGTGCACTTGTTATAGCGCCCCTTCAAGCTCTCTACTCAGAGGCGCTCCCGACTGCAGAGCGGACACTGCATCGAGTTTCACGCCGAAGCGCTGAGCAATTGCAAGTGAGGGACTTGCCCACGGTCCCTACGCGGCGACTTGAGGTGGATTCGAACCTCGAACCTTCCGGCTTCAAGGCAAAGACGCCACCACTACACCACCGCGCCCCACATGTAAATAAGACAATAAAACTAAGCATCAAAATCATATAATATGAAAAGCTTTTTTAATTGTCCAAAGTTTCTCATGAGCTCTAAAGTATCGAGCCAAATGTTCATTAAACAAATGTTCCTGATTCATTATAAAACAATTTTGCATGCCGACGACTTTAATAAGTCTCTAAGTTAAGATCAAAATGACATTAACAAGTCTAATCCTAATTAATACTAGCAAGTAATAACTTAATATCTGAATGACCGAACGACTCTAGCAAGTATTGATTTACACCTGAATGAGTGACAGGTCCTTATTACCAGTATGGCATCAACTAGTTGACACAGCAGCGAAAAAACTGGAAATGATTAGTGTGTTATACATAGATAGGCTACAATTAACTTCAAAAAGAGGCTATTGGCGCAGTGGGTGTAGGCCTATAGGCTAATGTCTGTGTGAAACAGACCCATGTCCAAGACAAAATCGGGGAAATTTTGTCAGGAGGCTTTTGCCCGGGAGGCTGCTGTTCAGACGAATATTATCCTATAGAGCTACAGTGCTACATCCACTATGGCATGAATAATTGAATGTAATATATTATTATATCCATGCGCTGACCAAGCAATATTAAGAATTTGAAAAAGAATGTGTGATTGCTTGCATAATCTATAGGCCCTATCCTTGTATACCACCCTTATACATAAAAGCATAATATATCTTACAATAGAACGCATTGCTCAGCAACCAAATGTTGTCAACAAAACTCTCACTTTCTGTTTTTAGCCCATTCGTCCACGCTGGTCGAAACTGCTAACGATGCAGGTCCACTGAACACCAGTCTTCTAACAGCCTTGTCTCCGGTGTAGTTACTATACCTTGTCACCTTGTGCTTTCAGCTCTCTGAGCTCTAGCGACCGACATGATCCATTTTCTCCATAATTTTCTTTCTTTCTGATGTCGCCTGCCTTAAGTAGTTCTTCCAAGTTCCTTCCTGTTGTTTCGTGAACCTCATCCATCCACCTTTTCCTTGGCCGCCCTTGTTTTCTTCTTCCCTCTCCGTGAGTCGCACTCCGGCCTGGGAGTCTCACCATCTGCGACTATCAGTTTTTCATTGTTGATTTGTTTCATGTCGGTTTTCTTGGCACAATTGACAGGGGTGGTTTGCCATTGCCTTCCCCTGGTTTTACCTGCCTTGCCCGTTCGTTCACTAACCCATTACAGGAAAGTTGCTAACGGTCCGCACCACGTGAAGGTGGGCACGGAGGACTTTGGTTCATCAGCCCAGGTCGGTTCCGAGTGTATACGTTCAAAAGATGCGTCGGTCAGGTCACCTCCCTGCTTTACTTTATGCAACTAAAGTGGCAGAAGAACCTTAGCAGACCTAGGGCTCTATGCTTTCAAACTCAATGCGCACATAGTATATTATTAGTCCTAACTGTCTGACTTATAAAACGAATAAGTTGTAATTGTGCCTGTCCCTTAGGCTATAGGTCTATCATTGAATAACGTTATGACAAATGGCTTATACCAGATAAAGGTCAAACTGACTCAAACAACGCCATATTATATCCTGCACAGAATATCTAGAACAATCTTGTGTTTCTTCTGCAGCTGGAAGTGCTTTTTCGTCTCACCTTATCAATTGCAAGATGTCGCCGGTGTCATGATATAATGTATCCCCCGATACAAAGTCCCCCCCAAATAGAGTCTCCCTGACTGAAACTCTGTATTGGACGAAATTTTCTGATGTAAAAGTATATATATTTTCGTTTGAAACAGTTTAGCAACGTAAACTAACGGTTTAACCTGCTCATCTATAAATTTTATGCGACTGTAGCCCATTTAACGCTGAACGGTGTGACTATTTCGTGGACGGTGGAAATATTCTTTCCCCCCGGAAACTATATTTCCGACTTTACTCTCCGGGGGCGAATTTATTCTTGAACAGATCCGCTGAGGGGAGAATCTGTTTCGAAAAAGTCTCCGGGGGAATCTTTTAGGGGGAGACTTTGTCACGCGACACCGGCGTAATATTTACATATATATAATATATAAAATAGTATAGTATATTAATACTTAACGCCATTACTAAGCACACTAAATTGACCGCGATGCACGCGTAGGCCTACTACAATGTAGGCCTATAGGATGCTTTTATGTAGATAACTCAGAAGTCTGTGTGAGGCAATCTTTCTTTAACTCAACTTAACTTAACTCTTAACTTTAAGTTCATTGAACTTCCAATCTTCCGTTCATTGAACCTCCTCCTCTCAAAGTGCAAAGAAATTACCTTGCTCGCGAATTGTCTCTGACATTGTGTTATCACCTTTGCATGCACTAAATGAACCACGTTGTGACGTCTAACGCTGTAATAAATTATATCGCCTAAGATATTATGCAGAGTCCTGCTGTGACCATGCAGAAACGTTTAATGAGAATATTAAATTTGTAAGATGTGTTTGAACGCTCAAAGCGGCCTTTCAAGATAGGCCTATAACGTGATTAGACACACATAAATAATAATGTAAATATGAGACAATAGCCTACTAATACATAAAGCGATTGAATTGTACATGCCTTCGGCTGAATGATGATGATGATGATGATGATGATGATGATGATGATGATGATGATGATGATGATGACGATGATGATGATGATGATGATGATGATGATGATGATGATGATGATGATGATGATGATGATGATGATGATGATGATGATGATGATGATGATGATGATGATGATGATGATGATGATGATGATGATGATGATGATGATGATGATGATGATGATGATGATGGTGACAACGACGATGACGTTGATGATGATCACAATAAAAATAATGATTATTATTATCATTATTGCTATTATTATTATGATGATGATGAAAATAATAATGATAATCTTATATTATAATTCCGAAATTCCATATGTTTGTTTGTTTGTTTGTACGGATTTTTACAAAATAGGCTCGGAAATGAAACAGCGTCGGTTTAGGCCTACCATAATTGTTACAATTGATTCTTACCCAAATTATAAGGTCAACGCAACTATCTTCAGCTTCTAATTCACTTTAAAACAAGAGTTATTAGTGTTTTAAGACAGATTTCATCAATAATCGCTCACGCTGACGCTTTAGTAAAGAGTCTAATGCCCGCATGACGTCATATATACTCGCCCAGTAATAATTTCCGTAGCTCCCGCAGGGGCGGGTCACGTTTGGCTTTTTGGGGAAGCGGGGGTTGGGTGGACGGTTGGCGAAAACCCGAAATTTAGCGGTCAACGATGAGTACCACAGTGGAGTAGTGTTTAAACCCCAAATTTCCCGGGCAACACCGGGTAACACATCTAGTAACAATAATAAATTGAAACCCTAGGCCCTATGATGCCTATCAACAACGAGGGTTTGACTTTCCTTTGTTCTTTGGGATGAAGCATATACACCGCAACTGGGGACCTGCGCGAAACGTCATACAGTATACTTGTTTCAACGCCTTTCGCGGACGATTCAGCGCTTCTACTTTGTGGCTTTTAGGGGTATAGCCTACTTTTTCCAACTTGGACCTTTACGAATAGGGTCCATTCCAGACAAATCTAATTTTATCGAGAGGCTTGAAGTCCACGAGGGATCATGTTTACCTCGGGGTAAAAAAATAATAGAGTCCGGTGATCATATTATCACGAGGAATGAATTCCCATGCCTAGTAACTTCGAAGTCAAAGCTAAGTCAACTGGTGCAATAATAGACTTTTCTTTGCATGTTTCTGGTGTGTAGCAAAAAACTAACTGATATGCAGATACTGAAACTTATACAGGCTTAATGGCTTATGAATGAAAGGTCTCTAAAATTCTCTATTTGTGAAAATCCGAATCCACCAAAATTGAGTTCAACTCATTCAAAATACAGACACTCGATGGTACTTTCAGTAGAACGACCATGCAAGCCTCAGTGTAGCCTAAATACGTACAATATACCCGTCTAAAAGTGTTACATTGCCGGAAAGTTCCCTGTACGCTCAGTCTTCATTTGAAGTTCTCTAACTGATATGCAGATTCAACGGTTCTTAAAAATAATGATCGGCTGTCGGTGAAACTCTGCTTAGAAATTCATTTAATTTTTTCTCAACTTCTTGGCGAAGATGTGGGCCACCTATAATATTTCAGACTTAATTTGATTAAGATCAATAGATCTAACTATCTACAATATTTAATTTAAAGTATATATATTGCAGTCACCACCCCACCCCTCCACCCCAGGTCCTAGGATAAAATACAGGATATGGAGTCACTGCAATGCTTACATGCAGGTTCATCCCATTAGTTTGCTCTTCAGCTTTGTAGTTGTTGTTGTGGTCTATTTCTTATAGATTTTAAAGCACGTAGCTCAGCTGCTCGGCTTATTGGTCATATTCCTAAATTTGCCCCGATTTCTACTTACATGCGTGATGTTTTGCACTGGTTTCCAGTCTCGCAGAGCATCTCGTACAGAGTAGCAGCACTTGTTTGGCGGTGCCTCACTGCAGTGCTCCGTCCTACTTATCTGACCTCTGTCTCTGACATAGCCTCCCGTCGAGCTTTACGCTCTTCGGCCAATGGGGAGCTGCTAGTCCCTGGAACCCGCTCTGCTACCAGACAGCGTCGAGCCTTCTCGGTTGTTGGCCCGTCTACATGGAATGGGCTCCCGCTTGCACTACGCTTACTACCTCGGAATAATTTGCCTGCTTTCTACCAGTATTGCTCAAGACCTTTCTTTTTAGCTGTGGTTGGGTTGGGAGCGCCTCTGAGTAGGCTTCTTGAAGAGGCGCTATATTATAAGTTTTCGGAATGAATCAATGAATATAATAGGCCAAATTATAATTTAGGCATGCGTTCAACTTTATTCGTCAGGTGGCAATGCGAAACACTTCGAAGCAGGCCATCTGGCGAAAGCGAATGTGGAACATTTTCTGTTCAACTGTAGCTGGATTGTTCTTCATTCATATCATCAAAGTTTAAGATCGATAACAGAGCTGGTCTATATGACTTAGTACCGGTAACGCTGACGCTTGATACTATAGAATTCATTTTAAACAATAATCCTTATGACTACTAACATACAAGGGAATTCACTCTTGAATTGCTTTGAAAACAGTAAAAAAATTAGCAAAATCCGCAATCTCTGGACCCATGCTCTGAGAGCGAACAAGAGGAGAGCAGTAGGCCAATCAAACTTCTATGAAAAGTAGGGTGACCCGACAAAAGAGCGCCAGCAAAAGGGCGGCGCTCTTAAAAGAAATATTATCGCGAAAGATATCGCGGAAGAAATAAAGTATTTGAAAAAGACAAGTGATCCACCACTACATAGCCTACATGACTTTAATGTCTAACGAGATGTAGCCTAGAAGCTAAGAAATTATTTTAGAAATACAAACAAGAGTTAAAATGAGAAGCTCAAACTCCATAACAGTTGTTTAAGCTAGAAAGATGACTAAAGGCTAAAGCCGAAAATTTCAAAAATAGACTTTCGCCGAGTCGTTAAATGAGGGGGAACCAGAAACGTAGGCTAAATCATTAGACCACGTTAAACTTGCCAGTGTGGAGCTATTTGAAACAAATTTAACCATTACATTCCTCCATGACATGCTTCCTTTGCTTATATATAAACTTACATCACTTGATTACGACGTACCGTTCCAACCTCTCATGTTACCGCTTTCTACACTCGATTTGTTTATTTTAACACCTCTTCCAGGTCCTCGGAGTATGTTGTCTATCAACAAACACCATGTGCGAAATATTTAAGTATTATTTGCTCATTGTCGCGTCGTCCTTGAGCTGCTTATTCTAGACCGACTCTTCATCGATACTATTATTTTCTTTTAAGAACGCCGCTCTTGTGTCGGTCGCCCTTTTGTCGGTCGCCTTTTTGACGGGGTGCCGAAAAGTAGGACTATCATTTTCATCAATCCAATTTCCAGGTCCACAAGAAACTATTTAATCAATCCAACGGCTATAGCCTAATCTACTTTCTAAGCAAAGAATGTTTCACCAATCCAAATTCTATTGAATATAACGCAGTGCCTACACTGATGATTCATCAATCCAGTTTCTTATTTTCATCAACCCAACTTCTTTAGGCCCCCTTTAATTATGAGCCCACGGTGCCACGCAGAGCATTCTGTTCGCCAATCCAACTTCCATTTACGCAGCCCGGCAAGCAAATAATAAAATAAGATCTACGCTAAAATCCAGGATGGGATCTATGCAATATGCCATTAGTGAATGGTTCGCAAACAATAACTTAAGGATGGCAGCCGGTCTCTGTACGTCTTTCAAACTTTAAGATCCAACGATGTAACTAACCTCTATGCAGTAGTTTTTTGGCTGGTTGGCGGTCGGAAACTAGAGGGCTGGCTAACTGATTTGATCCAGTGTGCTCGGGGTTATTTCTTACACAGTGTGTGGTCTGGGCATCACCCTTGACCATAAACTTAGACTTCCCAACATGTGAACTTCTAGTCTCTCAAAGCTATTGTCATCAGTTCGTCAGCTCGGGGAGTTTCTTGCTCCCCGATCATGACGCTCTCGGGGTTCTAACGCATGCTTTCGTTGCTAGTTGAATGCCTAAGGTCCAGGACTCGCACAGGCAATTGGCCTAATGCGGCGATGTATGTGATTTAATATGAAAGCACTTCTATCATGATTCTCATAAAGGTTTCCTATTCGATGCAAATAATTGGCTGTCATTTATTTGGAGAAAACTTAGGCATCAGAATTAAACCCTTTGAAAACCTATGTCAGCTCATTGTGAGTTTTGTGACTATTTAGGGATATATCAGAATAATCAGAGAGTGGGTTTTATTAGCTGACAACGATGAAACTTCGGGTGGATTCGAGAATTTAATGCTAAGGGTTCAATTCCGTTAGCAATCCTCGAACCTGAAATCTTCATTAAAGTAAACTTGAACATATAAATGGGAAATATTGGTATGAAGGAAATGTTGAAAATGTAGAGTGCTCTAATGCCGCGATGTGCTCTCAGTTATAGGCACAGTGAGACAAAATGATCGAAGATACTCATTCTGGAAAGATAAAGGACTGGAATATCTGCTGGGTGCAGAAAAATTTATATAGAGCATAGAATCTCTCTTTGAACGACGCGCACTTTAACGGTGTTATGGACACGATGAATGAAGGAAATTCCTAATGTTTAGGATGAGAAATGCGAAGAGGATGAGTAGAAATGAACAAAACCCGGAGATACAGATACATATACATTCGATGCATTCAGTAAATAATAGGGAGGAATCTTCACAAGGGGAGCGCGACGTCTGTAACCAGAGCCGTTTAGGTAGGATTTCATTGGGCCGGGATGTTACTCGACCTTGAATAAGCTGACAAGCAAACGAATCAACGGATTAAGGGGTGTGGTGGATGGTTTAATCTTTTGTAAAGTCACATAAAAACAAGCGCTTTCAAATGAAATCCCCTAAAGCCCTACATCATGATTGTGTTAGTAGGCATAAATGCATTATTTCATGGTTCAAACACCCCCAAAACACCCTTTAACCTCGCAAGGCCGTAGCTAGGGGGTGTTTTGGGTGTTTGAAGGGGTGTTTTGGGTGTTTGAACGCCCCCGAAATGGAAAATGTAAAAAATAAAAGAATGCAATTAATAGCACACGATTAAAAACCATGAAATAAAACCACGAAAACACCACCCGAAATGAAAAATTTTGGTGACATTTCCTGAAGATTTCGGCCCCGGATGACTAAAAAGTCATCATTTTTTCGGACGGGAAATTGGTGACAGTTTTCTGAAGATTTCGGTCGGATGACTAAAAAAGTCATTTTTTTCGGACGGGAAACTGAAGAAACACCCCCCGAAAACAAATCCTGGCTACGGCCTTGTAACCAAGGCATTATCTGTAGCGATCTTCTAAGTGTTTAGGCGATGAGATAATGTAGGCATTGATCATAATAATATTAAGTAGTGTATGCAATCAGTGCCTCTGGAGTCTAGACAATCTAGAAATTTAATGCATTGAAATCTTGACATTATGTCATGCTTAGAAATATATGAGTTTCAAAACTGAGATTGAGATTGTCTGACTTCTAAATTATAATGTCTCTCTTGTTGACCTCATTCATCCAATTAGCGACGAAGTTGCAGAGAACTTAATTATTACGACAATGTGGCAGCGTAGTAATTGGACACTCTTTATTCAGAACAAGCTGCGTGTATCCTTTCAATGAAATTCGTTTCTTTAGCAGTTTGCTAAGCGTCTGAATATGAAGGTAGCAATGTGGAAAGTCGCCATGCACGTCGATAGCTACGCAGCCCCGAATATTCGTTATACACGCGTTCTTGCATTCGTCCGGGTCTGTTATCTCATATCGAAATGTGGCCCCAAGACTGTAGACATCATTAACTGCAGTCCATTTGACAGTGCAAGGAGCTGAAACAATGGAATTCAATACTTAATTAATTATATGAACGATAAGTTAAAACGTTGAACCAATCTGCGCTGTTTATAAGACGTGGTCTATAACTACTTAACTGGTGCCGTCTCTTAAACTTATAATGCCTTGGCCACAGCACAATAAAACTTCACTGCCGTCCTCAAAAGCACATATTGAAGTCGAATATTCTTTATACACGCGTTCTTGCATTGAATATTAAACAGTGTATGTAATCAGTGCCTCTGGAGTCTAGACAATCTAGAATTTAGTGCAGTGAAATCTTGACCTTATGCCATGCTTAGAAATATATGAGTTTAAAAACTGAGATTGTCTGACTTCTAAATTAGAATGTCTCTCTTGTTGATCTCATTCATTCAATTAGCGACGAAGCTGCAAAGAACTAAATTATTAGTATTTACGACAAGGTGGCAGCGTAGTAGATGGACATTCTTGATTCAGAACAAGCTGCGTGTATCCTTTTAATGAAACTCGTTTCCTGAGCAGTTTGCTTAGCGTCTGAATATGAAGGTAGCAATGTGGAAAGTCGCCATGCACGTCGATAGCTACGCAGCCCCGCATGTTGTTTATACAGGCGTTCTTGCATTGTTCCAAGTCTGTTATCTCATATCGAAATGTGGCCCCACGACTGTAGACATCATTAACCGTCGTCCACTTGACAGTGCAAGGAGCTGAAACAATGGAATTCAATACTTGATTAATTATATGAACGATAAGTTAAAAAGTTGAACACAGGCCGGTGGTATCACGTGGTTTCTGCTGAAACATCTTGGGTAAGCAAAATGGCGGATATAAAGGAGATAAATTACGTGCTTGATGACGTGGCTTGTATACATTGCTCCGCAGTCCACAGTACCTCATAGAATTTCATGTTATAGACCTACTCTTGTTTTCTGCTCTTTTCCGCTGTTTCAACGTCACTGGGTAGTTCAACATAGGAAACTCTGTCTAGCCTACTAGTAATATATAGGTCTACACCATGATTTTTAAAAAACTAAGCCAAACTGTTTTTCATATATCTCTAATGCCTGATAACATATCACGCTAAAAATTTTCCAAATATTTAGAGAATTGGAAAAAAGAATATAATTCCAACATTTCATGAGATAAAGTTGAACGGATAAAAGATATGAATCTTTCAACTTCATATGCCGAAATTTCAGTTTACAAGCAATTTTCTGTCAGATTCAATAAAAAGTAAGCTAAAGTGTTTTTCCTATATCTCTAATGCCTGATAATTAATCATACTAAAATTTTCAAGATATTTAGAGAATTGAACCAAGAATAGGATTACAAAATATCATGTCATAAATCTGAATGGATAGAAAGATATGAATTTTTAAACTTCATATCCAGAAATTTCAGTTTTCAGCAAGTCGGTTATGGTGTTCGTTGCGGTTTCGATGCTTGATAGTTCCCAATTTTGGTCTTCATAGATACTGGAGTAAAATTAACGGAGTGTATTATCGCAATGTTCTGCTCTCACAACATCTTCCACCTGTGATCAGAAATTCAGCCAGAAGGCTGTTCTCTTTTTCAACAGAACAGCGCCAGCCCACAGAGCCAAGGAAACCATCGAGATGCTGACAAGAGAGGCGCCAGACTCCGTTTCTCCCACATTATACACTAGTGTAGTGTATTTCCTGCTTTTGATGTTGTTTGTTTTCAATATTAAAAGGATAAATAATGTTTAAAAATGATAATAATGATAATAATAATGAGGATAATAATAATGAGGATAATAATAATGAGGATAACAATAATGAGGCTACTTAATCAGCGCTTTAACGCTGTGGCCCTCGCGGGTTCTTTCAATAACCCTATATGTCCGATTTGGAAAATGGGTAGCCTTTACATAATAATAATAATAATAATAATAATGATAATGATAATGATAATAATGATAATAATGATAATAATGATAATAAAAACAATAATAATAATAATAATTACTATTATTACTAGTAATGTAATAATAATAATCGTTTATTCTTACACAAGTTGTCATGACCGCGGTTCGTATACAAACATTGAGTTCAGTAGGCCTACTCAGCTGCGTTTGTCCGCAGGCTAATCAGTTTAAACATGAATGTTCTATAATAATATTATAGAACATTATACTGGTAGTTCGTTTATAGTTAGGCCTTTGTGATAATGCAGATTTGAGTAGGGATGATTGGACTGGGTTGAGTCTAATGTTTCTAATGCCTTTTATGTAAAACCCGTGCGATGAAGTTCGGTTGACCCTGGCTGGGAGGATGAAGATATGTGGGAATAGCTGGAAATTGTTATGTCTGGGGACGCGGTATGCCCTGCGTGGTTACGGATTAGAAATTAGGCCTACATGATGAAAATTGTTAAGAGTTGTGAGAATAATCTGCAATTTTATATAAATTACTTAACTATCATGTACAATTAGATCTAGTCATGTATATATAGGCCTATATATGTATGTATATATATTATATATACAGGGTGGCCCAGCATAAATGTCCCGACTTTGCACGCGTATAACTTCGCCAATTTTTAACATTTTTTTATACTTAATTCAACAAATTAAAGGTATTTCACTCTAGTATTAACTCTAAAAAAGTCGAACTGATACTAGTCTAGGTTTTAATTATATTATACCCGAAACAGCGCTAGCTGCCATATTTTGCTGTCATTTGTGACGCAACCTGGCGCCGTTGACAGACGATGATCGCGTTTCGATCTTAATTTTACGAACTGATAAGGGATTTAATTCGTTTTAAATGATTAACGAATATTCTAACAGAGGATGGAATAAACAATACCTTGTATTATCTGCTACGGAAAATTGATAAAACAGGACTTTCTACTCGCAAACCATGGGAATCGGAGCGCACGGCGCTCACATCCGCTAACATTGCTCGTGTGTCCGCGCACATTTGCAGTCAAGACAATGACCAGGGCAGGCCCTGCATGCAAATTCAGCGCAAAACAGGCAGTCTTAGAAGCACTGAATAGCGTATAGGAAAAGATTATAGACCTAAAGTTAAAGTAATTTGTCGACGAGAAGTTCAACGAACTCTCCAGCTCTTACGCAAAGAAACGGCTGGCAGAGTGCTAGCGTCTGAAGCAGCGCGTGGCAGTGCATGGCTGTTGGAAAAATTGAAAGGTTGTGGTTTTGCGATTAGAAGATATTCATTATAGGGACCCTACAAACACCCAAAATGATCGAGTCTACGCGCGTTTTAGCAAAAAACGATAGAATTTTCCGAGGAAACGGCGTCACAATGCGTCAGTAATGAAAAAAAATGGTAGCTAGCGCTGTTCCAAGTATATAATTAAAACCTCAACTAGTATCAGTTCGACTTTTTTTAGAGTTAATACTAGAGTGAAATACCTTTAATTTGATGCATTAAGTATAAATAAATGTTAAAAATTGGCGAAGTTATACGCGTGCAAAGTCGGGACATTTATGCTGGGCCACCCTGTATATATATAGGTAGGTAAACGTCTCAGTATTTCGACTCCTTTTGTCTGTTGATCATCTTTAGATTGTCTAGATGGCTTACATGTGGCGACTTTATCACCGGTGGAGGAGGCATTGATCTCATCCAATGCAAAGCAGACGATGCATATGCAAACCAAGCCAATCATCATGATGTAATTCCGTGCAAAACGGTCTGTTCCCTGAGATAAGAAATAAAATTGTTAGACTCTCAAGTGAATACGAAAACAGAATTTGTGACACATTTTAAGAAAGTAATTTTCAACCATAGGTCTATATACATGGGCGGAGTTTGGTTTGAGTTCTTTGGGTGGGGGGCTAAAAATAAAGTATTTTCACGGACCAATTTTCTGAAGACCTTTTCGTCCCAAAAAAGGTGACGACCTTGTTTTACTCTTTCGTTTGAAATCTCGTGAAAACATACCATTTTTCACCACAAAAAGTTGACGATCATTTTTTAAGTCTTGCGGTTAAAATCTCGTGAAAAATTTTTCCGGCCATTTTCCGGGCTTAGCCCCAAAGCCCCTGATAAACTCCGCTTATGTCTATATATTTCAGCGCTTTCTTTCTTCTGCAAAACATGCCTATTGCTGGGGTACACGTCGTCACCAGGGAAATTTAGGATTCGCCCTGCTCTCGGCCCATCTGCTACTTCCCTACCCACACTTGACCCATTCCGCACTCCAACTGCCCGCTCCACCTTTTTCCACCCATCCCACCTGACCCCACCGCACCCGACCCCACCCACCCTACCCTCCACACAACACCCATCCTCCCAACCCCACCCCACCGCACACCATGGTGCACCACACTCCGACCTCCACCAGTATGCGACCCGTGAAATTTTGGTTTTTTGGGAAATTTTTTCCCCAGCCCACTCCACCACACCCACCAGGCTCCGACCTCCACCGGTACGCCATCCGTGAAATTTTGGTTAACCGGAAAAATTGTCTTCCCCACCCCCTCCCCCGTCCACCCCACCACACTCACCACTCCGACCTCCACCGGTACGCCACCCGTGAAATTTGGGTTTTACGGAAACGTTTTCTTCCCCTACGCCTCACACTCCCCCTCCACCACCCCATCACACCCGACCCCACCCCCACCACACTCCGGCCTCCACCGGTACGCCACCCGTGAAATTTGGGTTTTCGGGAAGAATTTTCTTCTCCCCCCTCAACAATGTCCTGCCCCACCCGGCCCGTCGGGCCGAGGTGTGTGTTGGGTGGAGGCGAGGTGGCCCGTGTAATATCCTGTCTAACTGTAACTTTCAGGTGAATAAGTGTGAAACTACGCATAGCAACTGCTGAAGAAGTAGTGAAAATGAGGGTTTGCCCCCACCCTGACCCCCATGATGGAAGAGATTCGCAAACCCCTCCACTGGGTGTCCCGTGCCGAGACGGACACAGTAATCTTCTCTTTATTTGTGTAGCCTAGATAAAAATAATAATTTATTATAACACATTTTGATGTAGAAAATCTAGTATAGGCCTAAGTTTAGTCATAGTTCGAAGCAATTGAACGCATTGCGTGCTGATGCTTTCTTCGAAGCATTCTTCGTCAATATTGGCCTTGCACTTATCACACATTTCTAATAATGTTCTGCTTTGGTGGCAAATGCTGGGAGCGATGACTCCAATTAAATGGAGCAGGTTTTGGCGCATGATCTTCCAAGCTTTGTGGGTTTTTGGTTAAGCAGCAATCTCTTGGTCATTGCTTACTTCATCAGGCGAGTAGTATTCACATACTGGCAGGAATACTCACGACAGAATGGCTTCCATTTAAGCGCTCAAACGGATAATCCCATTATTTAACGATGTGTTGATTATTCTTTCTGTTCTCAATGCAACTAGTCAAGGATGCCACTTGGGCCTATACATGTAGCTTTTCCCACCCAGATCGGGTTTTTTGACCTTGTCGAGGTTTCTAGATTTTTCAGGATATAACTTTTATCTGATGGCGATCTTCTGACTTTTTAAGGTAAAAATAGCACATTTTGAGGCAAAAACGTGAAAAAGAGCAAAGAGTCAAAAGAGTTAAGATTATGGGACGAAAGACTGAAATTTTGGGAAATTGAAAGGCTAAAACAGTAATTTCTCTTTTGCATTAACACTGTAACCATGAATATTTTATTATTGGGGCTTACATGTACTTCACCCGCTGGCGCCCATGCAAATAGTGATGATCGTCGCCCACTTGATTTAAATCTCGCTTCATTGCAAGCCTTCATAACGGCAGAAAGTATCAATAAATTATTAGCCTACATTTATGTCAACATTTGAAATTTTTCTACAACAAACTAAAATTGCGTCAGAGGGACCTGCTTATTCATTATTCGCCGGTGTTATGTAGGAATGTAGGTCTAGACATATACATTAAATTTAGTCTGCAATAGCCACACTTTTAAATCCAGTTTGCTGTCAGTAAAGAATCTACGGAGGTCAAGACGTAACCAAACGGTTATAAGAGACTCTATTCTATCACTCATCGGGATTTCCACCGAAAACTGACGTCTCGCCTGTGAATCATACCCATACTCATCTTATCCTCGGATCCTCCACCTTCCTATCTTAAATGGCACCACCGTTAACAACTAGTCTGCCCCGTCTGCCCCGTTATAGCAACGCGACTCAAGCCTTCATTTGACTACCCTCAAACTTAGAAAACATGTTTAGGATTCTACCGTGGTTTCCATCGGAGCTATCTACCGTACTTCACTCTGGTGTACGTGTAGGCTAATGGCTGTAGTAAGAAAATGTTCTCACTTAAAATAACCGGCTGACCAAATGATCAAAAGACGACCTTTGCGTGGGCAACCTTTCACAGCTGCACAAAAATTAATGATCAATAAATTGCACTTATGCAGCAGTTTGAAATTTCTCAGCGACACACTGATATCACTTCAGGTAGATCTGCTTATTCACCAGCATTATAATTAGGCCTATATAAATCATGTCTGCTATAAATCAGGTTGCATTTTGTCCAGCTGGCATGCTTCCAGTAGGCCTCTAGAATTCAGAGAGACCAAGCTGTAGAACAAACTGGATAAGGGGCTCTGGTAATTATCACTCCTTGTTCAAAAATATTTGAAAGTATTGAAACTGACACCTGTGGTTGGTCCCTCCATTTGGAATTACCCTCCTCCCGCACTACGGACTAAACTAATGACTTGTTTTCATTATCAGTGTCTCGTTCTTTAAAAACATTTCCCCAGAGTCGTTCGTGCTGAGAGCGCCTCTGAATAGTTATTCTGAGAGAGGCGCTATATAAATTCACAGAAACAATACAAAACACAATTTGCAACATTGGGTTTTCTCTTCTTCCGCAATTTCTCGATCAGACTGAATTTTCTAGAAGAAGCCTAATTAACTTCTTTTCTGCGTATAACCGACTGATCATCGTTTATGCACTCAGGTTCTGTAATAGCATTTCTAAATCGTTGATGCATACTATTAAATTTTGTCCCATCAGAATAATCTTTTTGTTTAAACTAAAAATTAAAGCACAGCGACTTTACTTACAATAATTAACGAACTCCGCCCGTGCAGTAAAACGAGAGAAGTTTGCTATTCCGGAATCACAGAGAAATCTCGGTGCAATCTTCACACAGCAGTAGAGAATAATCTGTTGCATATTTGCACTTTATATATAGTATTTTATTAAATCAATGTGCACCTGCAACGTAGCAACATAATCTTATGGACAACAAAGCAGAGTAAATATATTTGTATATATATATATATATATAATATATATATATGCAAATGTATTTACTCTAATCACATTCTACGACAGTACCGTAGTTTATCGGGGAGTGATTCATTTGACGTTTTGCAATCCTTTTCTAGACAGCGTAGTTTAAATACAACTGTTTAGATAACTCCTCACTTGCACCGAGAAGCAAAACAGATGCGGACAGTTATTGTTTTCCAGTATACATAATTAGATAAGCTGATTCCTATAATTCAGTTGTCTGTTTTGCAAATGCAAAAACAATGTTCGCAGGTGCAGATGCTAATACATGTAGATTCGTCAGATGAACGTCAAGTGTTGTGCTGCTGTGCTGTACAGACTTCAAGTGGCGCCAGGCGATGTTTGCTTCGAAATGTTTTTGTATACTTTTAAAAATATTGACGAAGGGGTCTGCATTGCGAATCTGTTCGTTCTAATCTGGAAACTTATGCAACGTCAGTGCTAAATTATTTAGGTGATGTAAATGTAGCCTACACGTAACTGATGTAAATGTATAATATCTTTTAATATATCGACCGTGTGGCCTCGACACTGCTCGTAATCCAAAGATTTGACCGGGTAAGATCATCCGCTATACATGTACACCTACAGCTGCCTGTTTAGTCAGTTTCCAAGCCACCTAAGGCGGTGCTGTCCAACCTTTTTGGTACCACGGGCCGAAAAAGCATGATGATTGCCCTCTTGCATTATTCAGAATAATAGACCTGATGGGTCTGCATGCAAAGCTGTAGAATTTTGACATAATAATTAATTATGTCTCCATCTGTTCTGCAAGTGATCTAACTTCGACCTCACATTTGCTTATTCTGCTTGCCTTCTTATCTCTTGAGTCTTATCGACTTCCATTGGCGTTGTCCAACAAACTTTGATTTCAGAATCTAGGGCTAATTGTAGACCTACGTAAGCATTGGGACCAGGCATATCCGTTTAGTTCCTTTCGCTCGTACTACTACCATGATTGATTGATTGATATGTGATTGATGAAGAATTGAGCCTTTTCTGTGGTTGGTCCAGCGTTCTGGAACGGCCTTCCTTTTGAGGTACGCCTACACCCTTTGACTCTACCAGTATGCTTCCTAACTAAACTTAAAACTGTTCTTTTTGGGCGCGCTGGAGTCGGGAGCGCCTCTGAGTAGTTTTTTACTTGAAGGAGCGCTGTATAAATGTCCGAATGAATGAATGAATATCACTTATAATGTTCTTAGGATCGACAATTGATTGATACTTTGTGCATTTTAAAAACAGCGTCGCCACAGAGGTTTCCAGAAGAAATTTCAATGGATACTGATGAATGACGTCATCTCGTAAGACAAACGTCTGACATAAAATTTGTTGTCATGGCAATTTCTTTATAATTTTCTCAGTAGACAGACTTGCGATTAAAATTCTTCTAAGAGTGTTCGTTTGATAAGCTCAATTCTGGATTTATTTCTACGTCTATTCTCTTGAAGAAGCAAGATTGGTGTTTAAGCGTAAGAAGATCGATAAAGTGATCAAAGTTACAAGGTATTTTGAGCTTCTGTTATCGAAATAGTCGACGGAAAGGAGTTGACTGAATTTTGAAAAAGAATGACCCCGTCAGGGTTGAATGGTTAACTGTGGATATTGTTTCGACGATAGTCAAATAGGAGATCTTCCACCATCATGATAGTAGGCTAATCGAATAAAGATTTTAAACACTCTAAACAAATTTGAATGAGCTATTTTATCGATTACCAAAGTTTTCGAACACAGATCAAAATCCTTAAGACCTGTTATTGCTGATAGCCTATGTTGTTCCTAAAAAACTTGCGACTCATGAGATATTTTAGCATCCTGTTCAAATTCATTACATAAAAGCTCTCAAAATCAGATTTGACCATGCAATAAAGACAATCTAATAATAATAATAATAAAAAAGAGGAAACTTCTTTCAACTTGGATCATGGTCCTTTCACTCTGTAGTGTATACGCCAATGTCGCCTTAAACGACCTAGAATGTAGAAGTCATGCTCACGCTGGTTTTTCAGCGTTCCGCCGTTTTCTCTGTCGATTCCGTTCGCTACTCAATTGTATTTATGCGCTATAAAAATTACAACGTTTCCCGAACGCGTGCATCTCTTGCTTTTAAGATTCTGACGATATTGTGACGTCATAATATGTGATGTGATAATGAACGTTGACGCTATGGTAACGCTGTCGTCTCGAAATGTTTAGTTTTGACAAAAATAAATATAAAAGAAGCGTTATTTTATATTCGTTTAAATTCAATAAACAACAGCTCAATTCTGGATTTATTTCTACGTTTATTCTCTTGAAGAAACAAGATTGGTGTTTAGGAGTAAGAAGATCGACAAAGTGATCAAAATTACAAGGTATTTTGAGCTTCTATTATCGAAATAGTTGACAGAATTTTGAAAAAAGAATGACTCCGTTAGGACCGTCAGGGTCAAAATTAAGGGGGTTTAAATGTAGGTTTACATTAGCACAATTGACAGTACGGCTGCTTAAAACTTATAGTCAGCATAGTTAGTACGTGTTTTTCAATAACATTCTTGGAATAAAATTTAACGAGTCTTTATTGGGAAGGATGAAATTGTGAGCCCTTTCTCTAAAGTTATATAATGGATCACGCTGTAGTGGAAAGAGGTTGCGGAGGACTTGAAGTTCGTTTCCCTGCACAGTTTTGAAAAGCACCTTGTCAGCCTCTTGCGCTAAAGTTTCTGCTGTAAGTGTATCAGGATGTAAGTAGCCGGCTCGTCTTAGTTTGTTCTTGAGGCCCTCAAGGCGGGTTTTGTCCAATCCACTTGCAAGACCCCACCATGCAGGAGAGGCATACATCATTCTGGATATGACAGTAGCTCTAGCAATAGTTTGGAGCTCTTGCATGGAGGCCCCGTGAGCCTTGAGGGTTCTGATGGCATAGAGTGAATGTTACACTTCGATCGAAAAATCAAATCCGAATTATTTAAAAATCCGCAAGAAACACTGGCAGGTTCGTTTACATTTCGCTCGGCCCGACCTCTAGTTCGTTATGACCGAAGCAATTGAGGAGAGGGAGTGATGTAGTAGTTATAGTAGCCTACTAGTCAGGCGACGAGCAAATCTTTATTCTTACGATGGATTCCTCGTTGCAAACTCAGTTGATGACCAAGTCATTCTCCGATTGTTGCACGAGACGAACTTCTTACTGGATTTATCTATATCCTATAAATAACTGCATTTCTTCCATACCGGTACTTTACTGATTTACTATAATTAAGGATAAAGGCACTTATCCATCTTAACCCCTCCCCCACCTCCCCCCCCCCCGCCCCCGGTAGGTCTGCGAGTTAATTCGTGGGTTACGGTACGTTTAATATTTGGTGGGCGAAAACGCGGCGTACGAGGTATAGCTATAATTATGACTCGTACCTCAGTCTTGTACCAGTCTATGTATTCAGCACACCGCGCTTATAATAATTATTATCGGCGCTGCATTCCATGCCTCCGTGTCACAGTTAATACCGTAGTCAATGTTGCCGTCTGGTAATAGCAATGCATATTGTCATTTTAACTGCAGCCTACCGTGAATTAGACAGCACATAATTATGTGCATTGCCTGACGGTGGCGTTATAACGGATAAAATGGGCAGGTAACTGTAGAGTGGGCAATATCAGTGATCTTTGAATTTTCATATCACTGTTGATAACATGTGATAATGGTCGCTGCTTTCAAAATTCAGCACATTGGCTACAAATTCTTATATTTTGGCCCTGTAATACTTTGACACACAGTCCATCGCTGTCACGGGTTTCCCTGTCACGATGGTCATCACGAGAGCCCAAGGTCGTCATGAGGACCCAAGGTCGTCACGGAGATCAATTCCGAGGCCATCACGGGTCCTCTGGTCGTCACGAGGCACCCTGGTCACGATGCTAAAGGTCGAGGAAACTGAGTATTAAGAAGAGAGAGAGGGAGATACAAAATCTAGTGGCCCTCTATCGAAGGAACAGAACGTTATATTACTTGATGTCAGAAGCCTTGGAATCGAAAAAAGAGGTCCATATCTTGCGAATATACTGGTGTTTCATGTAAAATGATTATTTCCTATGGATTGGAATGTAGCGGACTGTGGTCTAGGCGCCACCGTAGCTTTGTCAGCTACAGTCGCCAGAGGCGCTAGATGCTGTGTGAATAATACTTCCCTTCTGTGCATTTCAAGCTCAGGTGATTTCCCAACCAGGCGCTCACCACGCGGTGGGGCGCGGTGGTGTAGTGGTGGCGTTGTTGCCTTGAAGCCGGAAGGTTCGAGGTTCGAATCCACCTCGCCGCGTAAGGACCTTGGGCAAGTCCTTCACTCACAATAAATTGCTCAGCGCTTCGGCGTGAAACTCCGATGCAGTGTCCGCTCTGTATTCGGGAGCGCCTCTGAGTAGAAGAGAGCTTGAAGGGGCGCTATAACAAGTGCGCATACAAACAAACAAACGCCTCTGTATGGGTTCTAACCCAACCCCGAGAATCGAACCCTGATCTCTCCCACGTGACCCACAGCTCTTCTTTCCAGGTACCAGGTGGCGAGTAGGCTAAAGGACTGTCCGAGGTTACTGGACGAATAACGCCCCCCCCAATTCAAGCGAGGAACCAAGGTTCTTGACATTCCAGGTACCAGTACCAGGTGGCGAGTAGGCTAAAGGACTGTCCGACGTTATTGGATGAATAACGCCCCCCAGTTCAAGCGAGGAACCAAGGTTCTTGACATTCCAGGTACCAGTACCAGGTGGCGAGTAGGCTAAAGGACTGTCTGAGGTTATTGGATGAATAACGCCCCCCCCAGTTCAAGCGAGGAACCAAGGTTCTTAACATTCACCACAACAGATTTCTTTCTCCAAGAGCTAAGTTACGAGTCATCGTGTATGGGGTTATATTTCCATTGGCTAAACGCAATAAGGCATGGAGGGTGGGAGTGAGGGTGAGAGGGAGGGTGGGAAGAAGGGTGAGAGGGAGGGCGGAAGGGAGGGTGGGAAAGAATGGTGGGATGGAGGGAGGGAGGGATGAAATGAGGGTGGGAGGGATGGAGGTATGGAGGGAGGGACGGAGGGATGGATTGGCGGGGAACGGACCGAATCCTAAAATTTCCGGGGAACGCCGGGTACCCAGCTATAGTCTGGTATATGGGTAAAATCTATATATCGGGTTTCTACCTGAGTAGTTGATTTCCTACTGGTTGTTGATTTCTGCAAGAAGCCAGTGCATCTATGCCTGAGGTCGCAGCATTTCTTGGGGCAAAATTTTCCCGGAGGCGCGTTTTTCCGGAGAAGTGTATTCCCGGGAGCCGCGTTTCCTGGGAAGCGCGTTTCTTGGCGGGGAGGTTCTTGACCGTGACCAGGGGTCCTCGATCTTTAGCATCGTGACCAGAGGACCTCGTGACGACCAGAGGACCCGTGACGACCTTGGAATTGATATCCCTGACAACTTTGGATGCGGGGGAGGTCACTAATATGCAGGCAGCAGGAGCGCGAGAGTTTAGACTTAAGAGATGTGGTTAGAGGAGATAATTATGTGATAGCAAAGTTACACCAGAGTGAGAACGGATTCATCAGAGGTAAAAGAAAGTGATGACAAATTAGTCAAGGTTGAGGAAGCGCATAGGGAGAGTAAGGGATATGTAGTGTTGGCTATCGTCTGCCTGGATGTGATGGTCAACAGAGGTGCATGAGACAGCTTAATGTCGTATATACACTGTGAGCCATAAAAAACCGTGCCAATTTATTTTTAGCTATATCTCGGTCGATATTTTAACAATTTTATATCTTTTTGTGTCGTTTGAAAGAAAAATTAAATCTCTACGATTTACTTATTTACTTGCGCGATGACGTCATATCCGTTTCGCAGCATAATGTAAATAAAGTTGATGGTTGAAAATTTGAGTTAAAATTTTAAAATGTTGAGCTATGAGGATAAAATTTTAATTAAAAATCTGCGGGAATGCAAAAATTATTCTTCTAGACGATTAATTAAGGAGTTTCCGAACAAGAATTGGAAAAGAAGAACATTAGATGACTTTCTGCGAAAGTTGAGAACTATCGGTTCAGTTGAACGCGCTGCGGGAAGTGGTCGGCCAAAATCGTCGCGAACTGAAGATAATATCGCCGCTGTCAATGAATTGGTTCAGAGCCAGGAAGGCAAGCCTAAAACACATCTTTCAACCAGACAAATCGCGAGAGAGCTGAATCTTACACAAACGACGGTCAGACGCATTATACATAAGGATTTGGAACTTAAATGCTTAAAAAGACGACGGGCTCAGGAACTGGCCACCGCGAATCGTCAATCTCGTTTGGTACGAGCTAGACAATTGCTGCAGCGTTTCTCAGTATCGGATGTCGGTTTCATTTTCTTCACTGATGAAAAGTTATTTACAGTTGCTGCGCCGTCAAACACTCAAAACGATCGTCTTTATGTGCCTCGTTCAGTGTCAAAGAAGCAGATTTCATCAGACCGTCTGTTGCGCACCAGGACAAAATTCAGCAAGTCGCTCATGGTTTCCGTGGGAATTTCGAAACTCGGTCGCACAGAGCTGATATTCGTTGACCCGGGAGCCAAAATCAATGGCCAATATTATCGAGACGTCATGCTAGCACAACATTTGTTGCCACAAATGCGCCACATTGCTGGCGACATGTTCATTTTCCAACAAGATTCAGCTCCGGCGCATCGGGCTCGTGAAACAATTGAGTATCTGTCTCGCAATGCACCATACTTCATAGGGCCAGAGATATGGCCGCCCAATTCGCCTGACCTAAATCCACTCGATTATTCCATCTGGTCCATTATGGAACAGCGCGCGTACCAAAAGCGCATTCAGAACACTGACGAACTTCGGCAGTGTCTCGTATCCGTCTGGAACGATCTGGAACAACATCTTATTGACACTGCAATTGATCAGTGGCGACGTCGCTTGGCAAAATGTGTACGTGAAAAAGGAAGTCATTTTGAACACAAACTTTAAACAAATAAAGGCAAGAGCATTGATTCCTGTTTAAAATGATGCAAAAAGTGTACAAATCGATAAAGAAATGACAGAGATGTAACTAAAAATAAAGTGGCACGGTTTTTTATGGCTCACAGTGTATATATATATATATACACAATGAAGAACAGTTTACTCATGCAGGTAAAGACAGAGCCTTGAGGCACGAAATATTGGTGGTGTAGCATGAGATTAGGCAGCACTTATACAACGACGAAATACGGTAACTTGTTATTTTCATTCACAATATATTACATTGGTTGTTTAATTTACTTAATGATGAATTGTCAGTAAATTTGTTTTGACCTATGCAGAAGACCTGCTAACATGAAAGTTATAATATTATATAATCGATATATATGTCCGTGGATAGGCTGGCGGGATGGGCGTGTTCCTCTTAGCCTATACCTAGTTGAAGATGTAGCCATGAATCCGACTCTTCAGCTGGCTAAATGGTTTCGCAACCACACAGTCTCACATGCAGAAAAAAATCTTTTCCTGTCTGCAGAGTTTTGTCAAAGTCGACGATTTTATCGTGGTACCAGCAGACACCGATAGAAACACTATACACAAAGGCCACACAGCCGCTTATCCCCTCAACGCATTCTTTCTTGCAGGTCTCCGACACATGCATGCTAGGGTTCAGCCCTGGTGATGAAAGGTATGAGTCTTTGTATTCTTTCCACTTTTCAGTGCCATCCGCTGGAGGCACTGACTGCGAGATCGATACATCTAAATATACATTAACAGAAAGGTATTGATAAATGAGGAGAACAGCGGCATACAACACACAATCATTGCATTACAAAGCTTTAGGCCGTTAGAGATCTTTATTTTTGACGTGTAGGCTACAGAACACTTATCATCCTCATTGCAGTAAGTAGGCCTATTAGCTCAACTATAGGCAACGGCTGTCTGCTTAGCCTTTCGTAAATCCTAAAACCTCAGGAGCTTTATTTTGAAATTCTCTACAGACTATTATGCTCTCGAGAACTTTGTCCATTGTAAGCGATCGAGCGAAAGAAACAACTTTGTATTGCCAACTAAAGATGACAGACATTACATCTCTCGGGTTTTGTATAGGAAGGCACTATATGCTCATTAATGATGTTAAAAAATAGTCTAATCTCATTAGAACACTAGCCTATAGTAGCCTATATAAACACAGAATCGTTCTTTTTGTAATTTCTGTCATTTAATTTGTGCTCTCATCCTAAGACAAATCCAATCAGTCAAGGCTAAAGACATTTTATAGGTATTATATTGTATTTGATAAACTGCTTTTTGTACCTGATAGCGGTGTGTCTATCAGTTTTGTTGCCATTAAACGAATATAATAATAATAAAGGTTGCTCCAACATACACCCAAAATCAAGGTCGTCTGTTTCTTTTAATCTTAGGCCGTTCTCTTTCTAGGTATGCAAACGGTGAATTCTGCAAAAATGCGATTTAAACCAACACATTTGCGTTTATCAACTACCTCGAATGATGCAATGGTTTGGTTCGATTGATGGCTCTGAAGAACTCGACTTACTTTAGCCTACCATTTGATAAGAAAGGTAGGAGAGATATTTGCAACAACAAAAAACATGCCAGTGCACAAAGTCCCAGCTGAAGAATCAGGGAGTGTGAACGGAAGCACATTAGTTAAATTAGTGTATGGAGAACAGAGAAAATAATCCTGCTGTCAGGCAACTATCAGTACCCTAATAGGATCACTTTGTATTTTTAACAGCCCTTTCATGCATGGTGTATAATTTCTACTGTTATACTACCACACTCTCGTCGCCAATGTGTTGAAGCTCATACTTTGAAAGCCGTTCCGATTTCCTATAGGTCTTTAATAATACATGAACCACATTGATATTAATAAACATGTGCCAATCGTAGACATTTTTGCAGTTCCTGTAGTAGAAACCTGGCCTCCAACCATAGATATTTTATCAGTCCCCACAGTAGTTGCCAGGATGCCAATCGTAGATATTTTATCATTTCCTATAGTTGGTGCCAGGACGCCAATCGTAGACATTTTATCAGTGCTTGTAGTTGAACCGAGGAAGCCAATCGTAGACATTTTATCAGTGCTTGTAGTTGAACCGAGGAAGCCAATCGTAGACATTTTATCAGTTCTTGCAGTGGATGCCACAGTTGAAGATGGACTCTCTGTAGCTAAACAGATATTGATAGGTATTGATAAATGAGGAGAACAGCGGCATACAACACACAATCATTGCATTACAAAGCTTTAGGCCGTTAGAGTTCTTTATTTTTTACGTGTAGACTACAGAACACTTATCATCCTCATTGTAGTCAGTAGCCTATTAGCTCAACTATAGGCAACGGCTGTCTGCTTAGCATTTTGTAAATCCTAAAACCTCAGGAGCTTTATTTTGAAAGTCACTACAGACGATTATGCTCTCGAGAACTTTGTCCATTGTAAGCGATCGAGCTAAAGAAACAACTTTGTATTGCCAACCAAAGATGGCAGACATTACATTACATCTCTCCGGTTTTGTATAGGAAGGCACTATATGCTCATTAATGATGTTAAAAAAAGAGTCTAATCTCATTATAACATTAGCCTATAGTAGCCTATATAAACACAGAATCGTTCTTTTTGTAATTTCTGTCATTTAATTTGTGCTCTCATCCTAAGACAAATCCAATCAGTCAAGGCTAAAGACATTTTATAGGTATTATATTGTATTTGATAAACTGCTTTTTGTACCTGATAGCGGTGTGTCTATCAGTTTTGTTGCCATTAAACGAATATAATAATAATAAAGGTTGCTCCAACATACACCCAAAATCAAGGTCGTCTGTTTCTTTTAATCTTAGGCCATTCTCTTTCTAGGATTGCAAACGGTGAATTCTGCAAAAATGCGATTTAAACCAACACATTTGCGTTTATCAACTACCTCGAATGATCCAATGCTTTGGTTCGATTGATGACTTCGAAGAACTAAACTTGCTTTAGCCTACCATTTGATTGAATGGTAGGAGAAATATTTGCAACAACAAAAAACATGCCAGTGCACAAAGTCCCAGCTGAAGAATCAGGGAGTGTGAACGGAAGCACATTAGTTAAATTAGTGTATGGAGAACAGAGAAAATAATCATGCTGTCAGGCAACTATCAGTACCCTAATAGGATCACTTTGTATTTTTAACAGCCCTTTCATGCATGGTGTATAATTTCTACTGTTACACTACAACACTCTCGTCGCCAATGTGTTGAAGCTCATACTTGGAAAGCCGTTCCGATTTCCTATAGGTCTTTAATAATACATGAACCACATTGATATTAATAAACATGTGACAATCGTAGACATTTTTTCAGTTCCTGTAGTAGAAACCTGGCCTCCAACCATAGACATCTTATCAGTTCCCACAGTAGGTGCCAGGATGCTAATCGTTGATATTTTATCAGTTCCTGTAATAGAAAATTGGTCTCCAATCACAGATATTTTATCAGTTCCTGTAGTAGGTGTCAGGATGTCAATCGTAGAAATTTTATCAGTTCCTGTAGTAGAAACCTGGTCTCCAATCACAGATATTTCATCAGTTCCCACAGTAGGTGCCAGGATGCCAATCTTTGATATTTTATCAGTTCCTGTAATAGAAAATTGGTCTCCAATCACAGATATTTTATCAGTTCCTGTAGTAGGTGTCAGGATGTCAATCGTAGAAATTTTATCAGTTCCTGTAGTAGAAACCTGGTCTCCAATCACAGATATTTCATCAGTTCCCACAGTATGTGCCACGGTGCCAATCGTAGACATTTTTTCAGTTCCTGTAGTAGAAACCTGGCCTTCAACCATAGATATTTTATCAGTTCCCACAGTAGGTGCCAGGATGCCAGTCGTTGATATTTTATCAGTTCCTGTAATAGAAAATTGGTCTCCAATCACAGATATTTTATCAGTTCCTATAGTAGGTGTCAGGATGTCAATCGTAGAAATTTTATCAGTTCCTGTAGTAGAAACCTGGTCTCCAATCACAGATATTTCATCAGTTCCCACAGTAGGTGCCACGGTGCCATTCGTAGACATTTTTTCAGTTCCTGTAGTAGAAACCTGGCCTTCAACCATAGATATTTTATCAGTTCCCACAGTAGGTGCCAGGATGCCAGTCGTTGATATTTTATCAGTTCCTGTAGAAGAAAATTGGTCTCCAATCACATATATTTTATCAGTTTCCATAGTAGGTGCCAAGGTGCCAATTGTAGAAATTTTATCAGTTCCTGTAGTAGAAACCTGGTCTCCAATCACAGATATTTTATCAGTTCCCACAGTAGGTGTCAGGATGCCAATCGTAGAAATTTTATCAGTTCCTGTAGTAGAAACCTGGTCTCCAATCACAGATATTTTATCAGTTCCTATAGTAGGTGCCAGGATGCCAATCGTAGATATTTTTTCAGTTCCTGTAGTAGATACCTGGTCTCCAACCATAGATATTTTATCAGTTCCCACAGTAGGTGCCAGGATTCCAATCGTGGATATTCTATCAGTTCCTGTACTAGAAACCTGGTCTCCAATCACAGATATTTTATCAGTTCCCACAGTAGGTGCCAGGATGTGAATCGTGGATATTTTTTCAGTTCCTGTAGTAGAAACCTGGTCTCTAAGCACAGATATTTCATCAGCTCCTACAGAAGATGCCAGGGAGCCAATAGTAGACATTTTATCAGTTCCTGTAGTAGAAACCTGGTCTTCAATCACATATATTTTATCAGTTCCCACAGCAGGTGCCAAGATGCCAATCGTAGACATTTTATCAGTTCCTGTAGTAGAAACCTGGTCTCCAATCACAAATATTTTATCAGTTCCCACAGTAGGTGCCAGGATGTGAATCGTGGATATTTTATCAGTTCCTGTAGTAGATACCTGGTCACCAATAACCGATATTTTATCAGTTCCCACAATAGGTGCCAGGGAGCCAATTGTAGACATTTGACCAGTTCCTGTAGTAGAAACCTGGGCTCTAACCATATATATTTTATCATTTCCTATAGTAGGTGCCAGGATGCCAATCGTAGACATTTTATCAGTTCCTGTAGTAGAAACCTGGTATCCAAACATAGGTATTTTATCAGTGCTTGTAGTTGAATCCAGGAAGCCAATCGTAGACATTTTATCAGTTCCTGTAGTAGAAACCTGGTATCCAAACATAGGTATTTTATCAGTGCTTGTAGTTGAATCCAGGAAGCCGATCGTAGATATCTCATAAGTTCCTGCAGTGGATGCCACAGTTGAAGATGGACTCTCTGTAGTTAAACAGAAACACAGGTCATGCATATCCTTAATATGGATTTTAGTTTTGCCATCGGATCCTAACACTAGCATTCCTGATAATAAAAGTCAACGCCCAAGCTCGTCTAATCTCGAATAGCCTTGAATGTTCACGACAGACGTCTTTTAGCACCTATCAATCAAGTGTATTTCGTATTGGATCATTGAATGTGAGTCTTAAGAGACTCAACATTGTGGATGCTACAAAACCTTTTCCGAAATTCCAGCCCCCGCAAAACGAAAATCCTGGCGCCGCCACTGGAAGACTCCATATGTTTAGACATATTATGTCAGAATGCGATAACACGGAGGACGCTCCGAGACTGGATTTTCGGTCCTTTGAGGAGTTGGAAGCGTTCAGTCGAACGATCAACGCGCACAATCATGGACCGAATATGTGCAGTCGGACCTTTACTAACTATACTTTGAGCTACACATAGGCCTATGGAAAAAGAATCACAGACCAGAATGGTCGCGGAATAGTGGAAGTGGGAATGCCCGGAAAGATACAAGTCATTGATGACAGTGATGATGATAATTCCAGTTCAGTTTCAATGTATAGGCCAAGTATTGTCGGATTTGCTATTTTCCGTTTTCAGTCTAAAAAATTTCTGAGTTTAAAAAAAATTTATTCATCGAACAATATCCGAAAAAATTTCTTTTTCTGTCGTCAAAATTCCTGACGACCATTTTTTTAGTCAGTTGATCGAAACCTTTGAAAATGGTCCTTTTTCATAATCCGCCAAACTGTCTGTCATACCTCGTGCGTACCTTTACGCAGGGCCGGACTAAGGCATGTTCGACTTGTTCGGCCGAACAGGGGCCCCACACTTTGGGGACCCCCACACATGCAATAGGAGTTTTTTCATCATTGCTAATTATAATAGTAAACTGAGTTCAAAATAGGGCCTATATGAAAATTTGTCAAATTATTCAAAAACTAGTGACATTAGCATTATGCAACTTTTGAACATGTGGGGAACAAACTTTTGAACATTATTGCAGTTTTCATTGCCAGGCTGATTGATCTTAAAATGATTCAGAAATGCTAGTAAAAGTTATACGCTTTTTGCTCATTTAAAAACTGTGGGGGCTCTTATTGCAGTTTTCATTGCCAGGCAGATTGATCTTAAAATCAGTCTGAAATGCTAGTAAGAAAGAGTTATACGTTTTTTGCTTATTAAATAAGCGTTTAAATTAAGTGTTTAAATTTTAAACACTGAATACATCACCTGATCGGAACTCTAGTGCTATGCTACGCATTATGAGATTGCGTGATAATAACATTGAGTAGGGCTACAAGCAGTACGCACTATAGTTTTACGAATTCAATCAATCTCATAAATTTATATAGAGCCCTTCAGGTTTTTACTCGAAGGCGCTCCCATTAACGCAGGCGTTGTCAAAAAGAAAAGCTGAGAAGACGAAAGAAAGAGCCAGCAGAGTCACGGGAAGCGAGAGAGCCACGGGGAGTTTATTCCAGATAACTGTGCCCACTACCGAGAATGCTCGTCGTTGCATGGTCACAATACTCGAAAAAAGAACAAGGAATTCTCCACGAGCAGCTAAGCGCAGTGAACGGCTGTCTAGAGAGACATACACCGGGGTGAAAATATATTTTGTTTTGTAAACAGTGTGGTGGCCATGCACAGCAGGGAAAATCAGGCCAAATGCCCTGGTAAGAACCATTTACACTGGCCGTTATTCTGCCGCAGGTCTACCCGAAATTTTCGTAGCCAGGAATTTATTTGGGGCATAAAATCGCTTCTGCACTGTTTGCTTGTACGAGTGCTGTGCGCTGGTCAGGAGAATGACTGACCATGAATCACTTTAATATTCGTAAAAGATACATCGGTTGTTTAACACTATTAAAAGACCTGTTGATAATGTTAAAAATTATATAAGTAATGAATTAATAATAGACGAATGTTGATTCGTTGAATAGGCCTATAACGCGTTTTCTGAGTCGTGCTTCTGTAAGGTTTGGGCCTCCACAGCTTTACCGAACAGGGCCCCCACATTTGTTAATCCGGCCCTGCCTTTACGGTTATTTTGATGGGGGAGGGCTAAAGGGTCGCTTGAATCATCCTATTTCTATCCCACGAGATAACGGTATGTCTCGTATGTTTAATTGTTTATGTACTCTTGATGGTGTGTGCAGAATGTTCGGGATCACACCTATACACAATTGGCGGGCAGAAATCAATTAAATTAGTGTACGGAGAACAGAGAAAATAACCCTGCTGTCAGGCAGCTATCAGTATCCAAATAGAATCACTTTGTATTTTTAACATCCCTTTCATGCATGGTCTATAATTTCTATTGTTACACTATAGTATACAACAATTTCTATTGTTACACTATAGTATACAACACTCTGATCTCCAATTTGTTGAAGCTCATACTTTGAAAACCGTTCCGATTTCCTAATAGGTCTATGATAATACATGAACCACATTGATATTAATAAACATACCGACACAACGGGTCAATCACCTGATATGCCTCTGGTTACTAGTCTGGTAACAGTCGGAGATATTTTAACGGTTCTTGGAGTAGAAACCACGTTTTCAATCGTAGATATTTCATCAGCCCCTACAGAAGACGCTATGGCGCCAATCGTAGACATTTTATCAGTTCCTGTAGTAGAAACTGGTCTTCAATCACAGATATTTTATCGGTTCCAATAGTAGGTGCCAGAATGCCAGTCGTAGAAATTTTATCAGTTCCTGCTGTACAGGGGTTCCCAACATTTTTAGACATGAGGGCCACTTTTTCTTAGTTGAAGGACATCATAGGGTTGCAAGGCTGAAATTTATTTAACCAAAAGCATATAAAATTGTTATAATTGAGTCAAAATATAATTTGTATACTTTTTATGGAAGTCAAAATAAAATAATTCGTAATAGAAAATAATTTAGTGTTTTATCCTGTTCAAATTGTCAAATTTTTCATATATTTTTTTATATTTTTTAGAGATGACGGCCATTTTGTAAGGTCTGGCGGGCCACCTTTGGCCCGCGGGTCACGGGTTGGGAACCACTGCTGTAGTAGGAACCTGGTCTCGAATCATAGATTTTTATCAGTTGCTATAGTAAGTGTCAGGATTCCAATCGTAGATATTTTATCAAATCGTATTCAGCAACTATGACTTACACTGGCACTGCCATGCCTATGGATGGGCTGATGATCGTTCATCTCTTGTAATCCGTTTATTGTTACAACAAAACATATAAGCCTAATCTTAAGCATACTCTACTACTAAACTCATGTGATAATTTGTGAACATCAAAAATCATCAAACGGTTAAATCAGCTGATCTGTCATCCCGGATGTTCTCACCTACACCTTCGACAGTTTCTGTAGAACTCTGAGGATTACTTTGAACCGCTTCGATGGAACTTTGAACGGTCGTCTCAGCTGCAGGCGGCAGCGTAGGTGACGTGCATTTCATTGTCAACACGAGCTGCGTGTATCCTTTGTAAGCGATTCGTTTTCTTTCCAGGTTGGGTAATGACTGAGTGTGGGTGAAGCAATTGGTAAGGTTCCCGTGAACGTCGATTGCTGTGCAGCCCTGAACCCTCTTTATGCATGCTTCCCTGCAGGTTTTCAACTTTTCGTTAAACTGAAGCTTGGCTCCAAGACTATAGACGTCAGGAACCTCCACCCACTTGACAATACAAGAAGCTGAAACAATGGTATTCAATGCGTCATCTTAATGTTCAAGATATGCCCTGATTCTAAAACGTTCAGCCAACCTACACCCATCATAGTACACATATTAAATCTTTCACTGACAGCTCGGACTTCTCACGTAAATAAAGCAAGGATTTCTTGAAGCACGCAATTGCTCGCGGAACACTTGTGTTTCACCCGTCCAGTATTTCAAGATATACTCATCCGGTTCCCGGACAATTCGTCCCGGACAATTCGTCCCGGACAATTCGTCCCGGACAATTCGGACCCGGACAATTCGGACCGGACAATTCGGACCCGGACAATTCGGACCGGACAATTCGGACCCGGACAATTCGGACCGGACAATTCGATCCATCTATTTAAATTTTAATACTGACCCTAACCCTAAAACTAACCCTAACCTTAATTATCCACTAAAACTAACCCTAATCTTGCTGTGGATGGGTGTGAGACAGTTTGTGTCCGTGCATACCACTTGATCTATACGGTCCGAATTGTCCGGGTCCGAATTGTCCGGTCCGAATTGTCCGGGTCCGAATTGTCCGGTCCGAATTGTCCGGGTCCGAATTGTCCGGGACGAATTGTCCGGGACGAATTGTCCGGTCCGAATTGTCCGGGGACGAATTGTCCGGACACCACTCATCCTAGCCTACAGTTGTAAAACAATGTAATATTTTGATTGAATGTAGCTACGTTACTTGCATTTCTGGTGCAGTCTATCGCATTGCAAATACATGCCTTAAAACTCTAATAGTATAGGTCCAGTCCATAAAACACTGCCAGAGAACAACTGCATTTCTGCTCAATTTCGCCAACTGTCCGTTATGGATGGAATATTGAAAAATGAAAATACGGTCTATTCTGGATCAGTGCTATGGACATGTTGTGTTAGAGTATATCCTTCCTCAAGTTTTCTGTGAATTTTTGTGTGCCTGGACGCATCGTAGATATAAAACACGTCACGTACGGTATATGCCTAAGTAGCCTATGCCTAAGTAGGCTATAGGCAGACGCATAACGATTCGTCTTCAGCATAACAAATCATTTGGGGCTCAACTTTCATGTGCGTTGTGAGTGACACAAAGAAATATGGAGACCGATGGGCTTCAGCTTATTTGGAGAATTTTAGGTTCGTTTGCTGGTTACGTCGCTGCACCTGAAAAAGTGCTGCTGTCACAGCAATCACACATTTGCATGATTTTTCTTTCGCACATCTCATGTGATTTTCCGAAAAACAAATAGCGAGATTCTAAAGGCTTGAGGCTTATGCTTTCATTTGCAAAAAAATCGAATTATTATCCGCTAGGCCCCACTAGTGCGATTCGGTGGCCTATCGGTAACACGCTTACTCACGAGCATGCGGTTGCGGGTTCGACTCCGGGTAACGACCTTGGGCAAGTTGTTTGTGCACACGTACCTCTGTCACCAGGCAGTATAATCTGGTACCGGCGTAAGCTGGGAAGTAAACGGCAAGCCCTGCGATACACTGGCCTCATATTCAGGACCTTGGGATTCGTCCATTGCTGGCTCAAGGCCACTGAAAAAGGAAATGAGCACCTCCCTGTGTTCCACATGGAACCGGATGGACTTTACTTTACTTTACTTAGTCCCTACCACTGGATAAGAAATTTTACTATTGGCTTTCAAAATGAACGACTGTAAAGAAGAATAAATCAAACAAGTCGTGGGTCTAGTACTCTAGTGCTCAGCAGATTCTCTTTGTTCAGAACAGTCCAAATAATTTAAAGCCACTGATTAAAATGCTTTGTTTATGATTGTCCGACTGGATTGATGGAATCGCACCGTACAGTATAAGCATACAATATGCTTAAAGACCAATAGATTTCCATATAATGCGTGTGCCCTCCGAATAAAAAATAGGCCTAATGAGCTATAACGACATAATTATACAAAACAACATTAGCATAATTATATAAAACAACAATGCATTCATATAATAATGTTATTTTAAGCAAATATAGCTGAAAGCTGTGAGGGAATCTATTCATTGCTAAGCCAGCGATACCTTTGTGAATTCAGTTAGCGCTATAAAATTTTCCATCAAACTGACGCGGAACCTCTGGCCCACGGTCCGCGGAACCCTTGGGTTCCGCCGAACCACGGTTGAAAATCACTGCCGTTAACATTTGCGGTCTGTCAACCGGATTGTTGAATAAAGAGACTATTATTTTTTACCCTGATTTACTTCTTTCCCCCTGGGACTTATGGACTATTATTATAATTTAAAAAAAAGAAATATCATGCCCGAGGTCCATGTACTTTGTTCCCTCAGGGACTTATAAAATAATTATAAAAGCAATGTGCCTGGAGCGGCTGAGCTTCATCCATTTATTTTTATTATTATCATTATTATGGTTATTATTTTTTTTGCCCCGAGGTATTTAGGGTCCCTCATGGATTTAAGTATTAATTAAGAACAGAATAAAACATCTCTAAAGGCACGATGTAGGTAGGAGGTCTCGCGTGCATCACCATTCGTTGTGCTGAGTGCTTGTCCCAATGTTGAAATAAAGACCAAGCCCTCAGCATTAACTGGGTCCATGGTTTCGAAGGCCAGAGGGACAAAGTGATGTACCGTTGCGATTTGCATGTATTTGGAATTTTTCCGATCAGCCGCCATCTCGGTCGCTGCTCCGAGAAGTGTTTGGGAGATACGAAGCAGCCAGGGTGTCTGTGACCGTCACATCCCAGACCAGACTGCGCCCCGCACGCCAAGGGATGAGAGTCAGGTCTCTTGCCGTCAGTTCTCAGGAGGTCAACCGGTTCCTTGGCTGATAGGTAGCCGGCTCGAATCAAGCTGCGGAAAATCCGATCGTTCAGGGACGCATGTCGCGATGGACGTCCCGGACCCAAGGCGCAGGATAATCCATTTGAGCCCTCTGCCGAAACAAGAGAGCCACAGACGCAGCTGTGAAGCTCGCAGAGAGGCGCTCCAAGGCGCAATCCAACCGCGACTCTGGCGGCCTCATAATCGAGTCTCAACCCGCACGAGGTGATGGGGAGAGCGAATAGCCAATCGCTCGAATGCGGGGCAGAGACTGCTCCGAAGCGTGCCTGATGGTAGGGGTCCGTAAGTGTGATTTTCAAATCTGAGGTGACCTTGTCAACAAGTGGCTTATCCCAGTATGACTGCTTGTGGATAAGGCTGCTGTCCACTTGCTGTACTAAGCTTAAACCCTGCCATTGGGCCAGCATGATCTCGTATCGTGGGTCGGCAGGGAATTTGTCGCCGAGCATGGTGGACCGGAGCGAAAGAGTATCCGCAGCTGAAGCCAAAAAGGCGGGAAGTGCAAGCGAGGCAGCTAATCGAATTCCCAGACCACCAGCTTTTAAGGGCAGAAAACTTGTGCTGCCTCCTACCTCAACATTACGACAGCAATGCCTGGAGGGGCAGCATTGTGTGCTAATTGTTTTCCCACAATTGCATACTATACCTAATGTATAATGCTTTTATTGTTAGTATGGTTGGTCGTCTTCGACCCGGTTGGTTGTGTGAACGTGCCCTAAATGCTATGGCGTTGAATCTTTGAGTGCAAATAGATTACCGTTGGAACAAGTGCACAGTCTCAAGAGGGTCTCCAGAAACGGCGGTCATGCGACACCACAACTCAATCAAGAATTCGCGTCCTGTCCGATTGACGGGGCCCAGCGATTCGATGGCGACGGGGACGAAGTCTTGGGTTGCCGGCAGAGTTGAATATTTGGCGCACTTCCGGTTTGCGGCGTGTTCGGCTGCCCCTCCAGGCATTGCTGCCGTAATGTTGAGGTAGGAGGCAGCACAAGTATATGGATGGATGTTGCATCCCATGCAACATACTTGCCCCTCGCCCTGGGGACCAGCGTTGCTCCGTCCGTTGTTGTTATTATTATTATTATTATTATTATTAGTAGTAGTAGTAGTAGTAGTAGTAGTAGTAGTAGTAGTAGTAGTAGTAGTAGTAGTAGTAGCAGCAGCAGCAGCAGCAGCAGCAGCAGCAGCAGCAGTAGTACTACTACTACTACTACTACTACTACTACTACTACTACTACTACTACTACTACTACTACTACTACTACAACTTAACTATAGGTCCCTAATGACCTTATAAAATCATAGTAAACGGAATTAATTGCTTTAATCTCGTACATAGTAGTTATAAGTTAGTGTCCGAATTGCTTGAAAGTTCATATATATTATGTTGACATTTTAGAAAGTCAGGAATGTTAAAATTTTACGAAAATGATTTACTTTACGATTTACTTTAAATAAAAGTATGTATACCTCCATGTTTAGATTTGTATAAAATAGGTAACTTACGTGTTTCCAATTCGTCAGCGGTGGAGACATTGATCTCATCCAACGCAAAGCAGACGATGCATATCCAAACCAAGCTAATCATCATAATATTGTAATTCAGTGCAAAACGGTCTGCTCCCTGAGATAAGAAGTAACTTTATTAAGCGATCAATATAAATTCCAGAAACAGAAACTTATATTCACTTATAGCCTATAGGTGTTAATAAAAATCACTTTGAACCATATATATTTTTAAGTTTTATGTCACCTCTCGAGTTCTAATAGGGGTAGGTCTATAAAATTATTATAATCGAAATAGCTCCTTTCATGGAGAAAAGTCGAATATTATCCGACACTATTTCGTGGTGACTATTCATTAGCACAAATTAAATGCACTGCGTTTATATCCGAACCTATGCTTACCATTCGCGTATTTCACCCGTGCAATCAAGTGTACGAAATACGAGCGAACGGTATCACAGAGAAATCTCGGTGCAATCTTCAGCTAGCAATCTATTATATGCATCTGTTGTTGTGCATTTGACCTTATAATGCTTCTATATAGTTTTTGATTAAAGCAATGCGCACCTGCAGCGTCGTAACATCATCTTGAAGACAAGACTGTTTTTACTCTAATCATATTTTATGACAGTCTATTTAAACATAGACAGAGAAAGAGAGACAGACAGACAGACAGACAGAAACAGATAAAGAAACAGACACACACACAGAGGGAGACATAGACAGACAGCGCATCGGACAAACAGAAAGACAAAAAAGGGACAGAGAAATAAACATATAGAGAAAAAGAGACAGACAATGACACAGGCAAAGACAAAGACAGGCAAAGACAGAGAGAGGGGGAGAGAAAAAGAGACAGAAAAGAGATAGAGAAAGAAACTGGGGAGAGAGACGGACAGGCAGACAACCAGTAAGACAGACAGACAAACAAACAGATAGAGAGTACCGGTAACAAAAAAGAGATATATCCGATTGATGCATTTCAGTTACTGTCTATTGGACGTAAATTCTTCGACTATTTAAGTCATTCAGCTTTTGCACTGAGCAGGAAAATGAGTCGCAGACAGTCAGCATAGTTTTCCAGCATGCATTATTTAACAAATTATTTCCGTAATTCATTTTCCTCTGACGTCGATATTTACTACAGAATTTCGTGGCAGTCTTAAAATAATACTGGTGGTGTGGGGCTGGAATTGAGATTCCAATCTTTTCTAATCTGAGAACTTCTACAGCGCCGCTGTAAATGATGTGGATGATGCAAATATATACACGGTTTTCAATGGCGACCGTGTGAACTCGACTCTGCACATTATTCAAAATAATTGGCCAGGGTAGCAGCAGCAGTGGAGTAAACGAAACAAGGCAATTTCAGTTACCGTAACAATAAGGCAAAAAAGTTTGAGGAGTGTAAGATCGGACTCTACGATTGCCCGATAATATATTTAGGTGCAAGTAGCATACACACATTTGCATTGCCTGACGATTGTATTGAAGCGATATTCAAAACAGACAGCAAATTTAGAGCGAACAACAAACAATACGTCCAAATAAATTGATGTGAGCCATTCAAATTTTCGCAGTTGACGGCTTGTGCCTTATTGCTTTAGAGACCAGAATATGTAGGTTGCTTTGATTACAGAGGCAAGCTGTGGAACAATAATTACGACATTGGTGTTATATTTGGAAGTTGATAAGTCGAGTAGAAACCATCTTTTATTTTAGATGCGTTTGAGGTGGGGACAGCTCAAATCTAAGTATGAGCGTCATGGCTCAAAATTTAATCATGCTACCTAAAATATCTAACATCGCGAAATGCAAGCATATATAGTATACAAACATAATCGAAATTAGACACAGGCGTTTACAAGTGTAAGGCTAATCGTCGTATAGAGGCGCATCTATAGTTTTGTGGTTCGCATCAATGATTGCTTATACAACGGATAGGTTTGAGACCTTAAATTTAAAATGGATTCGAAATTAAAGTGATATCCTTTCAAAAACACTTACCCCGTCTCCTATGATTGTCCACCGTCTACTTCTCAACCTAAGCGACACCAATAGATAAGTCGGAGGCCTTATAATTAAAATGGATTCGTAATCGGAATCGCAACCCACAAATGTATAAAGCGCCACTCGAAAGCCAAACTGCAGGGCACTGGCTTATTCACGAGGGCTGCATCTAGTCAGGAGGGTTGTCAAAAAAAGTTGAGCATGGTTACCAAAAGGATCAGAAGTGGCAGAGCATAGCTGTCACGGTGAGTGTCGTTTAGGTTGAGAATGAAACTGTAGATGATCAGATGAGACGGGGTAAGAGTTCTTGAAAAGGTGCGACCTCAATAATATTATTTTGTATGGAAAAGCCGACTGGTGATCATGGGCAGTTGCGGCGCTAGGGGGTCGGCTGGGGGCTAAGCCCCCTACAAGAGGCTCAGCCCCCCTAAAAAAAGGCCATCCGAAACTTTTTACAGTGAAATATTCACGATTTGGGGCTGACGATTAAAAAAAAAGGTCGTCAGAAATGTTGGCGGCGAAAATGGAAAATTTTCATGAGATTTCGGTCGAGGCTTCAGCCCCCCCAGACTGAAATCCTGGCGCCGCCACTGTTCATGGGTGTTACTTTTTCCCAGATAGCGGCGGTGACTATATATTCATCTGCTCACAACCTTTCCCATCCCTTCTCTCTCCTCGCCAATTACCCCTGGAGAAATTGACACCTGTTTTTTAACTGCTAGATTGGGATTTTTAATTAATTTCTTCGCACCATCAGACTAGAGAGCAGTTGTAAATTTAAGATTTAAGAGAGGTGAAACTATTGCCATACTTGTCTAGGTCTTTTACTATTAATTTTCATTTAAGTTAAATTTAGATTACCATTCCATGTTGCTCTACTATAAAAATATATGCGAACCAAATAAAACAGGCAGGGATGCCAATTTCATAATTCCCCCCGGGCGCAAAGCCACTGGGCCGGGGTCCCGTGACATTATCCCATAAAGGTATCCCCATCCTAGTTTGATATAGTAACAATGACCTCAATGACTGTTGTGAACGCACGTCTCTGCTTTGCACCATAATGAATTGTGGAGAAGGGAATATATTCACGTTTTCTCTTCAAACTTAAAATGGGGAGGGAGCCTCTCTTCCCTTCTCTGGATTTACGGCGCTGAGTAAGGTTGTGGGGACAGTGAATACCCTGTGGAACCCGCTATGAGCTTTTCCGCCATTGCGGTTTTGACTATAAAATTTTCTATGAATAGCCTTTACGCTAGACAGCCAAATGCTTTCAGGTTCAAAAAGTATTTCCTTGCAGGACCTTTTAAAAGTGGTGGTGACTGGACGCCACCGTCACAATATAAAATTGACCTACGCCAATGCGGGTGATGGATTAAGGAATTCAAGGAAAGTTATGGTGTGATTGGTGAGTGATGGGGCAGAACGTAAAAAAGAGCGGAATTCAAGAGGCAGATCGTTCCAGAAGCGTGGTGCTATGTTGGATATCGCTGTGTTGGAGAATTTGAGATGAGTAGTGACCAGCGCTTGAGAAAGAATGATAATGCATGATGATCGGGTAGAGCGGGTTGGCTGAATGGTGAAGTGTTCTCGACGTCACTTATTCTTGGCTGTGGTGTGTTGTAGGAGTTCTAGGTTTAGCGAGAGGACTTTGAAGTGGATTCAATCTGGAATGTTTGACCACCGGAGGGATTTGGGGCCGGGGTGATATACTAGATATAGTGATGGTTGGGCGTTCTGGTGACGGTTCTGGCCAGTTAGTTTGGATCAGCCGCAGGCGCTGGAGTTGTGTGGATTCAATGTTGATGAAAAGGGAATTGCAGTAGTCGAGCCTTGAGCGGACATTGGAGGTAGCAATGATAGAATCAGTTTTGAAATCGAGCTTGGTTCGGATGCGGCGGAGGTCAATAATATGCATACAGTAGGAGCGCGAGAGTTTAGAGAAGTGGTTAGACTTTAGAGGAGATTATGTGATATCAAAGTTACATTATAATTGAGGACAGCGTCATTCGAGGTAAGAGTAAGAGATGACGAACTAATCAAGGTTGAGGAAGCTGGTTGAGGTGCATTGAAGGGTTCTGGATTGATTTAGCCAGGATGACTTTGGCTAATAAATTATGTTTTAGAGAGTTGAGGCAGAAGAGGTTGGACGACTTCCATTGAGAGATTACGTTAACCACATTGAACAGCATATAGTTGAGCAATGAAGGTGGAAATAGAGCATGGGGAGAGGGGTTTGTAGTGTTGGCTATAGTCTGCCTGGATTTGGTGGTCAACAGAGGAGGATTGCATGATCTGATGGCTTAATGGCGTGGTATACAGAATGAATGGCACTGAACCCAGGAAGTGGCGGCGCCAGGATTTCAGTTGGGGGGGCTGAGCCCCGCGGCGAAAATTTTCGATTTTCGCCGCCAAAATTCCATTTTCGCCGCCAAAATTTCTGACGCCCTTTTTTCTTCTTTTTTTAGTCATCGACCGAAATCTCATGAAAATTTTCCATTTTCGCCGCCAAAATTTGTGACGACTTTTTTTTTTTTAGTCATCAGCCGAAATTCGTGGATATTTCAATGTAAAAAATACGGATAGCCCTATTTTTAGGGGGGGCTAAACCTGTTGTAGGAGGGACTTAGCCTCCCCCAGCCCCCCTAGCGCCGCCACTGGACCCAGGTCAGAGAATTGAGGGACACCACGAAATAGTGTTGGTGTGGTGAGGTTGACAGCGTATATGCAAAGACGAAATAACATATTATTTTCACTCGAAATATATTATATTAATTTGCTTAATGATAAATTGTCAGTAAATTTGTTTTGACCGATGCAGAAGACCTGGTCATATGAAAGTCATATATAATCGATATAATTATGTCCGTGGATAGGTTGGCGGGATGGGCGTGTTCCTCTTAGAATATACCTACTTGAAGATCTGGCCATGAATCCGACTGTTCAGCTGGCTTTATATTTTCGCAGCCACTTAGTCTCACATACAGAAAAAAATCTTTTCCACTCTTTCGATTTTTGTCAAAGTCGTCGACTTTATCGTGGTACCAGCAGTAACTGAGAGAAGCACTATACACAACGGCCACGCAGTCGGTTATCTTCTCAACGCAGGCTTTCTTGCAGGCCTCCGACCCAGACACTCTAGAGTACACCTTAGCTGGTGAAGTGTATGAGTCTTTGTATTCTTTCCACCTTTTAGTACAATCAGCTGGTGGCACTGACTGCGAGATCGATACACCTAAATATACATTAACAGAAAGTTATTGATAAATGCGGAGAACAGCGGCATACAACACATATTCATTGCATTACAAATTAATAGGCCATTAGACGTTCTTTATTTTTGACGGGTAGGCTACAGAACACTTATAATCATCCTCAGTGCAGTCAGTATTAGCTCAACTATAGGCAACGGCTGTCTACTCAACCTTTTGTAAACCTCACCCGCCAACCCTCCATTGGAGGGTGAGGTCGAAGGCTGTGGGTGGAAAGATAGGCTATACCTAGCGTTTATAGCTTCCTGATTGGTCTGTCGCTAGGGTTCGCAGCTCCCTGCTTGGCTGATTCTTATGCACATGCTACAAATTTCCATGTGTGGAGGGGTGGAATGGAGGGTGAGGTTTGCTGCTATAGATAGAGTATCGGACGAGTCATTTCCGGTCGGAGTGGGGCTTGCGTGGCTAATTATTAATGTTCAGTTTAAGAGTGAGGAATTGAAATTTGAATGAATGGATGGGAGGGTGCCGAGAAGTGGAACCCAGAAGAGCTCCAATAAAGCCCCGCGGCGCTTCCGATGAGTCATTTCGGGTCTGAGAGGAGCCTGCGCTGCCAATAAGGGTTCAATAATTGCCATTATTAATAAATTCTATTTATTATTAATTAATACAATGCGGTGGCTTTCCGCGGCTCGTTTCCTGCACTGGATTTCAACGACGACTAGGTGCCGTTCCAGATGTTTTTATCTTAGCATTAGGGTGTAAGTCCCTGAGGGATCATAAGTACCTCGGGGCAAAAAAAATATATAATTGTTATAACCTAACAAATTTAGCTAATTAGCTTGACCCCATTAATATGACCTAATTAACATGACGTTCTCTATGCATGATTCATAGCAAGTCAAGTCGCAGAACCATACTATTATATGCGAAACAACAGCTTTAGTGCGGAGCGCGAGTGATTCCGGATAGAGAAAGATAGCAAATCGGACAATGCTAGGCCTACATTGAAACTGAACTAGACTTATCATCATCACCGTCATCAATGACTTTTATCTTTCCGGAGCATTCCCACTTCCACTATTCAGCGACCATTCTGGTCTGTGATTCCTTTTCCATAGGCCTATGCATAGCTCAAAGTATAGTTAGTAAAGTCCGACTGCACATATTTGGTCCATGATTGTGCGCGTTGATCGTTCGACTGAACGCTTCCAACTCCTCATAGGACCGAACATCCAGTCTCGGAGAGTCCTCCCTGTTATCGCATTCTGACATATGTCTAAACGTATGGAGTCTTCTCGCTTCATTGCTTCAATCATCCTATTCTTATCCTCCGAGATCACGGTATGTCTCGTATGTTCATGTACTCTTAATGTTGTGTGCAGAATGTATAAGTGGCGGGATCACACCTATACACAATTGGCGGGGAGACATCAACAGTCTATTCGAGAGACACTGTGCGCGGCACGGTGATGGGCGGAGACTTGGGAGGACAGGGGACGGACCCCTCAATGTTTGTGGGGGGACCGTCCATGCATTTGTCCCCCCAATACTTAAGTGTTAGGACATGCATGTGGTTAAATATGGCTAATTGGAGAAAATACTGGTAACGTTATAAGAAGAGAATTCCGACCAAACCACCCAATCACTAAAAAGGTCATCAGCTATGTTGGCAGGGGAAAATGGATGTGTTTTCAGGAAATTTTGATCGAACAACTAAAAAAAGTCTTTAAAAAATTTCGTCGATGAAAATGGAGAATTTCGACGGCGACTCGGCCTGCCGCCTAAAATGTCGCTCTTCGGCGATCGTCGTTGGGACTCTCGCCCCCCCCCCCCCGAGCTTCTAGACCATGTCTCCGCCCATGGGCCCGACCAAGACTCACCCCTAAAGGAGAATATGCAGTAATCACTTATTGCACCTTTTCAATTAGGGGATTGATTGCCCAATAAATTGCTCATGGCAAGAACGCGGAATCGAATCAGCAATCACGCAAATAGCCTAGTGACCAAGCGTGCTATCGATAGACTGCCATTTAGCGAAAGACGTCATAGAGGTAGTGAATAGCCTATCTATGAATACATTTACATCGTTACATTGCAGATTTATAACGAGATTTTAATAATCAAACCTCACTAATTCTGTTTTTGTCGAGATCATCTGAGATATCTAATTAGGCCCACTTGAATAGAGTTATGATCCTGAAGACATTGCGTTAGTTACTTTCACGATTTAAATGGAGTGCAGTAACATGAATTGCAACGAATTGCAACAGACACGACGCAAAATTCCTGATTGAAGGAAAGCGCCAAGAGCAGTGCAACAAAAATTAATGTGATTGACAAAGAGCAAAAGTATTTGAATGTGAAAGTTCCAAAATAAAATTATCCGCAGTTTATCAGGTCTTTCAATTTGATGATTGAATTGGGTGCTATTCAGCAACTATGATTTACTCCGGAACTGCCATGCCTAAGGAGGGGCTCATGATCGCTCATCTCTTGTAAGCCGTTTATTGTTACAACAAAACATATAGCCTAGGTCTATAGGCCTATAGCCTAATCTTAGGCATACTGTATTACTAAACTCATGTGATAATTTGTGAACATAGAAAAATCATCAAAAGGTTGAATCAGCTGATTTGTCATCGCGGATGTTCTTACCTACACCTTCGTCAGTTTCTGTAGAACTCTGAGGATTACTTTGAACCGCTGTGATGTAACTTTGAACGGTCGTCTCAGCTGCAGGCGGCAGCGTAGGTGACGCACATTCCTTTGTCAACACGAGCTGCGTGTATCCTTTGTAAGCGATTCGTTTTCTTTCCAGGTTGGGTAATGACTGAGTGTGGGTGAAGCAATTAGTAAAGTTCCCGTGAATGTCGATTGCTGTGCAGCCCTGAACCCTTCTTATGCATGCTTCCCTGCAGGTTTTCAACTTTTCTTTAAACTGAAACTTGGCTCCAAGACTATAGACGTCAGGAACCTCCACCCATTTGACAGTACAAGAAGCTGAAACAATGGTATTCAATGCGTCATCTAAATGTTCAAGATAAAATTATGTCCTAATTCTAAAACGTTCAACCAACCTACACCCATCATGGTACACATATTAAATGTTTCACTAACAGCTTACTCGGACTACTCACGTAAATAAAGCAAGCAAGTGCATTAAATATTTCATGCTATAACACAGCGAAATTAGGCTGAACTTGATAATGTCCTAATGTAGGCTAACAGTTTACACACGTTCACTGACGTCGAGCAACAGAGTAGGCCTATGCCATCAGACAGAAGCACTTAATAATCATTTGAGGCAGGGGTTCTCACACTTTATTTTTATTGTACCCCCAAGTAATAAAATCGAATGATGGCGTACCCCCGGGTCCCAGCAAAGTCAGATCAGAAACAAAATGCCATTGCGAAGTTCCCCTTGCAGTGACAACTGAAAGTCCACTTTATTATTGGTGACATCGTTTATTAGAGTCTATATAGAATGCAAAATTTTGTTTGAATTATATAATTTTATCAACAAATTTAAAGGGGAAATTGGTATATAACCTCTGTATTATACGAAATAGCCAGCCTAGGCCTATAGGCCCTAGTGCTGTGTGCTTGTTTAGACTAGCACATATTTTTAAAATATGGTTTTATATTTGTCAATTTCAAACGCAAATTACCCCATGTTTGGTTTTACTAGCAAGCATAGTTTAAAAACCAGTTTCACCCAGATATGCCGTGCTCAAAGGAATCGCTATTGAAAGTTAGACCAGGAAATTAATCCTTAGGCCTGCAGCTATCCGCTATTTCAGTTCTGTATAAATAGGCTGAGAATTTCTGACTTTGGTACTTTCAACCATTTATACATTATTTCTTTCAACATTATATTGGTAGGCCTAAATATAAATATGTTGCAGGCATTAATATAAAAAATTATATTTATGGATTTTTTCGCGTACCCCTTACCGGCGCCTGGCGTACCCCCGGGGATACGCGTACCAGAGTTTGAGAACCCCTGATTTGAGGTATCTAATTAATAAGTTAGTGTCCGAATTGCTTGAAAGTTCAAATATGCTGGCATTATAAAAAAGTCAGGAATGTTAAAATTTTACGAAAATGAATACGATTTACTTTAAATAAAAGTATGTACCGTATACCTCTATATTTAGAATTGTATAAAATAGATAACTCACGTGTTTCCAATTCGTCAGCGGTGGAGACATTGATCTCATCCAATGCAATGCAGACGATGCATATCCAAACCAAGCTAATCATCATAATATTGTAATTCAGTGCAAATCCCTGAGATAAGAAGTAACTTTATTAAGCGATCAATATAAATTCCAAAAACATTCACTTATAATATTTATAGGTGTTAATAAAAAAATCACTTTGAACCATATATATATATATATATATAATTGTAAGTTTTATATCACCTTTCAAGTTCTCATAGGGTAGGTCTATAGCCTATTATCATCGAAATAGCTCCATTTCATTGAGAAAAGTCGAATATTATCCGAATTAAAAGCAATATAAGATGCGCTTTGTACTGACACTTTTCTTTTCTAAATAATAAACTTCAGACAACTAGAATTCGAAACTTTCGCAAGCTGCAAGTCCCTAGAATGGGACTTTGAAAAATGGTTGGACAATTACAAAATGAAAATACCAAAATATTGTATACGAATGATATCAGCTACTCAGTTTAAACCGTTGGTTGTTGTCGCCTTTGTAGTTTTGCAATCGACTCAGTCAATCAAGGGCATAGCAGCATTTGATTTGGAGGGGGGGGGGTGGTATTTCTTCAGTTTCGAAGAAAAACTGATGACCTTTTTTACATATTCCATTTCGGGGTGTTTTCATGGGTTTTTTTCATGGCTTTTACATCATGTGCTCGTAAATGCATTCTATTATTTTTTACATTTTCCATTTGGGGGGGTTCAAACACCCAAAACACCCCCCTAGCTACGGCCTTGCAGTCAATACATTTGCAACCAAGGAGTTTGCTATTCCTCAATTCGTGGATTCGACTGGAGTCTTAATTGGTGAGGAGTAATCTCCAAAGATCTGTGCGTCACTGACTGCTGCCCTTTGGTTAATGGCTAGTAATTTTCAACAAGGCATATACGATTCTATTTAGGCTAGTCTTATTAGAATTATATTAACCTAAGCACAAATTAAAGGCACTGAGCTTATATAAGAGCATTTGCTTACAGTTCACGTATTCCGTCTATGCAATTAAGTGTACGAAATACGGGCGAACGGAATCACAGAGAAATCGCGGTGCAATCTTCAGTTAGCAATCTATTATGCGTCTGTTGCGGGTTTGCACCTTAGGCCCATATTATAGTGGTTTTAAAAATTAAATAAATGAGCACCTGCAGCGTCATAACATCATCTTGAAGACAACAAACACAAATAAAAATATTTGATCATATTTTCTGATAGTCTATTTAAACACGGACAGAGAAAGTGAGAGACAGACAGACAGAAAAGAGACAGAAAAGGGACAGAGAAAGAAACAGAGAGGCCTACAGAGAAAAAGAGACAGACAATGACAGAGACAGAGACAAGGACAAAGACAGAGGCAAAGACAGAGAGAGGGAGAGAGAAAAAGATGCAGAGAAAGAAACGGGGAGAGAGAGACGGACAGGCAGACAACTAGAAAGGCAGACACACAAACAAACAAAGAGAGTAAGAAAGAGAGAGATATATCTGATTGATGTAGCCTACCGTATTACTGTCTATGGAGCGTAAATTATTCAACTGTTTAAATCAATCAGCTTATGCACTGAGCAGGAAAATGAGACGCAGTCACGCAGACAGTCAACATTGTTTTCCAGCATGCATAATTTAAAGAATTATTTCCGTAATTTAATTTTTAAAATTATTTCCGTAATTCATTTTCCTCTGCCAGTCGCGTCGGTCGATATTTACTAGACCTACGTACAGAATTTCGTAGCAGTCTTAAAATAATACTGGTGGTGTGGGGCTTGAATTGAGATTCTAATCTTTTCTAATCTGAGAACTTCTACAGCGCCGCTGTAAATGATGTGGATGATGCAAATTATACATGGTTTTCAATGGCGACCGTGTGACGTCGACTCTGTACATTATTCAAATCGTTCCTTGACATTTGAACCGACCACAAAAGAACGTGCGACAGTAGAACGGTGTATTAGGCCTAGATGACCGCCGAGACTATTGGACGGCCGGACAGTTGAACGGCCGACAGATGACTGGTGGACAATTGATCGGTAAAGTTTGTTAAATTTAAAAGCAATCAAGCATTTATTGTCTAGGACTTGCAGGCCTAAAAAGTTCAAAATCTAGTTGTGTGACAAATAGGCAATTGAGCCTAAATACATTAAAACTTCTGCCTTGCCGTAGCTGGCGACTGCGCGTGTAACCCGTCCCTTTGATTCACGATAGGCCTTCTAGATAGAGTTCTTCCTGAATGGTCAATCCTTGCAAGAAAGTATATAGTCTTTTGCATTTGAAGGCAACTACAGCGGCAATCGGTAGGCTATAAGTTCATATTGATTAATTGATTTACCCTAATTATAATACGGAATATTATTGCAACGTTCCTGATCAAGGTAAAGTTAAAGATAGCTTACTCGTTACTATGCCTCCGGAGAACTTTTCTATAGTCAGACAAAACACCAAGCCAAGCGTCATTCCAAGCCTATTTCGAATTCATTGGAAGCATGTCTGCTGGTGGTTTAATCTTCTCTGATTGACCACAGATACGCTATTCGGGCACAATAAAGTTCTATAGGGACGTCTGGTTTGTGATTTTGTTGACAATGTTCAGCCAAAATTATTCCACTGGCCAATAGCCAGCGTTGCCACTCTTTGGGTTTTTTCACAAGATCTTGGATTTTTCAATCGGAACTTGGGAAATGGGGTTTTTTGGGACGAGCTTGGGTTTTTGCTTGGCTTTTTCTCGGACCGAAAAAGGGTAATTTTTCGAAATTTTTGAGAAATTTTCGACATTTTCGGGAAATTGTTGACATTTTTAGGAAGATTTGTGTCGGATGACTAAAAAAGAGAAAGGTTATCAGAATTTTCGGAAGGGAAATTGTGGAAATTTTCAGATTTTTCGGCCGGAAATTCAGAAATTTTGGATATTTTCGAAAGATTTGCTCAACTTGGGTTTTCTCGCCCCTCCAACTTGTTTAAAAAAATAATTTTTAAGGTTGGCAACGCTGCCGATAGCTAACTTGTTGTCATAGACATAGACACAGACATATTTTTATTGATCCCAACAATTCAATTGTAGGCCTACATGTATGTTTAACAAAGTATAAATATAATTCGCAATAAGAAAAATACTCAAAGCACAGTGTCTGGTGCGTTCATTCAATTATAACATACATGTCACATGTGGCTCTCTTTCAAGATACCCACAATGAGACGCAACAAGGCCACCGTTTGTGGAATGGAGAAGTATTCAGATGCTTGTGAGACGTATGAAGATTGAAGAATGCGTCGCTAAGAGAACACGCAATCTGAGGCAAGATTGTTCCAGACAGTCTGCAATATGTGACTGTAACATAGGATTTTATTGCAACTCCAAAGAACCTTATCAGAAGCAAGGTCAAAGCTAGTCTTAACGTCATTCGGGATTATAGGCCTACATGTCGCGTTAACTATGCTATAATTCTGAAAGTTTTACTTTCCGTAAGAAGCTTTTTTTTATCTCTGTGTTAATCAATACTCGTTTTATTGGAAATCATCAAATCTACAAAGCCGTTATAGTTAGCGACTTAGTCGGTGTAAACCGTTCAGCTTCTTCGGTCCATCCAACTAAACCGTTCAGCCTGTTCGGTACATCCAACTAAACCGTTCAGCCTCTTCGGTCCATCCAACTAAACCGTTCAGCTCAACCAAATGTGTTGTATGGTATTATATCTTACCATTACCATTTATAAAACGGTTCTCGCAGAAAGAGCCTTTCAGAAACGGTCCTATATAGAGCGTGCGACCCGGAGAAAAGATGCAGAATACGAGGCGAGAAAACGACGAGGAATGACGGCCAGAGAAGATCACAGGGCGACCTGATGAATGCTTATTCATGTACAGGCCGAACTCAATTATGTCTTATGAAAAAATGGATTTTTAATCGGAATCGTAGCCTACTTCAGAAATTTCTAAAGCGCCACTCGAAAGTCAAACCGCAGAGCACTAGCTTATCCACGAGCCTAGCATCTAGTGAGAAGGGTTTCTCTAAGAGAGTTGCCCAAGTTGTCTAGTTACCAAAGGATGAGAGGTGGCAGAGTAGCTGTTATATACATGCACGGTGCATGTGTGTCGTTTAGGTTGCGAATAAGACGGTCGATGATCTGATGAGACGATGTAGAATGCATGTAAAGGCGTTACTTTAATTTTGAATGGAAAGTTCGACGGGTGATGGATAGAGGAGCCCGAAGATGACTATGGTGAGTGATTGGCAATGATGGTGAAAAACAGCGGAATTCAGGAGGCAGATCATTCCAGAAGCGTATATAGGCTAGGGTGACCATACGTCCCGGTTTTCCGGGACATGTCCCGGTTTTTCGTGGTGCGTCCCGGTGTCCCGACGACTTAGGCAAAATGGCCAAATTGTCCCGGTTTTTGGTAGGAAGGAAATTTGAATCTTGGAAATCAGTTTTATATAAATCACAGAACAAAGTGTAGTTTGTAATCTTAAAAAATCGTAACGAAAAAGAAGTTGTCAATTTATAGGCATATGGAACATTATATTAGACTACATCATTAGTAGGCTAGTGAGTTTAGTTAATGGATTTAAAGAATTATCAAGTTGTAACGAGAAAGTTTTCATAATAGGCCTAGGGGGCCTACAATTTCAATGGCAGACCAAGATCTGTATAGACTTCGGCAGGTCGCGCCAGGGGCCCAGGGTCATAATGGGAGTTTTTGTAATTGTAATTGTAATTGATTATTATTTATGTAGCGCCGCTCACAGATTCAGTAGCGCTCCCGACCCCAGCTAGTGCTCCCGCCATCAAATAAAATAGTCTTCAAGCGTTTACGAAATAAAGGAAGAGAAGGCCAAGGAGCTCAAGACGTATCTTGTGGGGAAGGCGATTCCAACAAGAAAGACCAACATGAGCAAAGCTTCCAGATTGGGTCGTAGCTCCACGCATGCGAGGTACAACAAGTAGACCATTAGTAGCCGAGCGAAGGGCTGAGCGGCCAGGTAGAGTGGAGACCAGGTTACACAATGCCCGAAGATATGAAGGGGCTACCCCAAGAAGAGAGTTGCGCGTAAGTTCATAATCTTAAACTCAATGCGTTGAGGTATTGGAAGCCAGTGAAGAGTGTCCGGATGAAGTCAGATATGTGATAGAATTTGGGAAGACCAGCGATTAGGCGGGCAGCAGCATTAAGTATTGACTGAAGTTTAGAGAGGTTGAGAGAGGAGAGGCCAGCATATATGCAGAGTTCCCGAAGTCAACTCCAGAGCAAATCAATGCATGGACAAGTGCCTTGACCGCTTGAGTTCGACCGCTCATGACAGCGCTGAAAACAGTAATGTGGATATTAAAAAATCGGATGGCGATGAGCACATTCCCTCCCAAAACCCTTTACCTGCTCGGCGCTGAACGCCTCGATCTGGAGTCGTCGGCCGGACGCTCCTGTGCACCCCAGAAACCTTCACTCAGTGCACTCGCGACTAAGAGCAGGTTGCAAATTTCTACACTGAAATCTATGCTCAGCACTAAATTTAATTGAGCCTAAATAGGATTAGGCCTTCGATCGTAGGCCAATGGCCCTGAAGGCCCTAGTTAAGAAATTAGACCTGCAATTGATATTTTCCAGAAAGTGTCCCGGTTTTTGATGGCCAGAAAATGGTCACCCTAATATAGGCCTAATGCTATGTTGGATATCGCTCTGTTGGAGAATTTGAGCGAGTACGGTAGTGGCCGTGTTTCGAGACAGACGGAGAATGCACGATGATCGGGTAGAGAGGTTGAGTGGTGAAGAGTTCTCGAGGCTATCTAGGCTGGGATGTATTGTAGTGAATTCTAGGTTTGCGACAAAACTTTGAAGTGGATTCATTCTGAGATGTTTGACCAACGGCGTGTGTATTTTAAGGATGGGGTGATATGATGCTCTGGATAGCGAGTTGTAATTCAGCTGCAAACGCTTGAATCACGTGAACGCAGAGTTGATGAAAAGCGAATTGCAGTAGTCGAGTTCTGAGTGAACAATGGAGGTAGCAATGGTGGATGCAGCTTTGAAATCGAGCATGGTTCGGACGCGGCGGAAGTCACGAATGTGCATGAAGGCTGAAGCAGGAACGCGAGAGGGTATAGAAACTATAGATGTGGTTAGCGAAGAGATTGGAATCTTAAGTCACACGACGATTGAGAACAGTCATCAGAGGCAAAAGTAAGACATGAGGAAAATGGTCGAGGTGCATTGAAGGGTTCTCGGTTGATTTAGTCAGGACGGTCTAGACTCTAGACCAGTGGTTTTCAACCTTTTTCTAGTGACGGAACCTTTTTCAGACGCTCATTGGCTCGCGGAACCCTCCACATTTCACCTACATGTCCAGTGCTCCAAGATAAGCTTGTGCATGCAGTTGGGCACTTGTAATTTTAAAAATAATATTCAGTTTTAAACAGCTCAAGACTTTTGATGTGCGTTATTTGCACTTCTGGTGCAGTATATAATAGTACATTACAATTGCATGCCTTAGAATTCTATGGAATCAACGAATAAGTTCAGTGCACAAAGCACTATCAAGAGAACAGCTGCATTTCTGACCAGTGTATGTTATGTTATAAAGCATCCTTCTTAAAAGTTATTGCGAAATTTGTGCTTAGTTATTTAATAGCGGGGGCAGAGGGACCTCAGTCTACATGGGAGTTTCCGCTTCGTTTGCAGGCAAGTCCCAAGTCAAACGCTGGTTACATCCTTCTTCTCGTCTGATATAGTGTCTATGTCACAATAATTGACCATCTGCTTCCTGTTTGACACATCTTGTGTGATGTTCGAATAGCAAATAGTGCATAAGCCGATCGGTTAAAAATTCGTGAGACAGGCTTATAGGCTTTACAATTGCAGAACTTGGTGAATCCGATACCTCTGAATAAAAATTAACCACTATCTCTTCAATGTTAACTGATCCAAAGAAGAATTAACCAAACCAGTCGTTGGTCTACTAACAGTGCTCAATGGGAAGAAATTGTTAATAGAGTTTCCATTTGAATAGTTCAAAAAAATTATAAAAAAATTGTGTATGAATGACAGTTGAAGACGCAGGGCATCTAGGCATTATAGATTTCCATTTGATATAGCCTATCATTCTTTTAAATGGCAAGACTAACGCGCAGATTCATTCATGAGGGTCATCATTGTATGTTGTTAAACAACAGAAACAGTAATGCATTCACGTAATAAAGTTATTTAGCCTAAGTAAGAATGACTTAAAGCTGCGAAATAAATTCAAATGATTCGACTGACTGTTAATGATTTTGTAATTTTCAGTTGATGTTATAAAATTTTCTATCAAACTGCCGCGGAACCCCTGGCCGACGCCCGCGGAACCCTGGGGTTCCGCGGTACCCCGGTTGAAAATCACTGCTCTAGACTAATAAATTCTGTTTTAATAATAATAATAATAATAATAATAATAATAATAATAATAAAAATAATAATAATAATAATAATAATAATAATAAAAATTATAATGACAATTTATATGGCGCAGTAACAGAGCTATGCCGCTGCAAGGATGCCTTACAAAGCCACTAACATCTGGAATAAGCCCTAGTGAACAAGTACGATTTTTAGCTTGGATTTAAAAGAGTCCACTGAGCCGGCCGATCGAATAGCGAGAGGAAGTCTGTTCCAGCAACGAGGACCAGAGACCGAGAAAGCACGATCGCCGAAGCGCGTTCTCCTACTCCGCACATGCAAATCGGTCTTCTCACATAATCGAAGCCGAAGTCCGGCACGGAGGAATGAGTCTCTGTGCAGCAATCGCGCAGGTAGGCCTACTCGGGCGCAGCTCCGTGAAGTGATTTGAAGACAGGTTTGAATCCGTTGATGCAGAAGAGGCTGGACGACTTCCATTGAGAGATTAGGCTAACCACATTGAATAGCATAGTTGAGCAATGAAGGTGGAAACAGAGAATATGTTAGGAGGGATATGTAGTGTTGGCTATCGTCGGCCTGGATTTGTTGTCAACAGAGGAGGATTGCACGAAAAAGCTAAATGGCGTAGTATACAGAATGAATAGCAGTGGACCCAGGACAGAGACTTGAGGGACACCACGAAATAGTGTTGGTGTGTTAAGAGAACAGACAGCGCCTATATGCAAAGACGAAATAACACATTGTTTTCATTCAAAAGTTATTATATTTTACATAATGATAAATTGTCAGTAAATTTGTTTTCACCGATGCAGAAGACCTGGTCACATGGTCCCATGAAAGTCATATATAATCGATATAATTATGTCCGTGGATAGGTTGGCGGGATGGGCGTGTTCCTAATTTAGCCTAGGCCTAGTTGAAGATGTAGCAATCAACTGTTCAGCTGGCTTTATATTTTCGCAACCACCCAGTCTCACATACAGAAAAAAATCTTTTCCACTCTTTCGATTTTTGTCAAAGTCGTCGACTTTATCGTGGTACCAGCAGTAATTGAGAGAAGCACTATACACAACGGCCACGCAGCCGGTTTTCTCCTCAACGCAGGCTTTCTTGCAGGCCTCCGACCCAGACACTCTAGAGTACACCTTAGCTGGTGAAGTGTATGAGTCTCTGTATTCTTTCCACTTTTCAGTGCAATCAGCTGGTGGCACTGACTGCGAGATCAATACACCTAAATATACATTAACAGAAATGTATTGATAAATGCGGAGAACAGCGGCATACAGCACACAATCATTGCATATCAAATTTATAGGCCATTAGACGTTCTTTATGTTTGACGTGTAGGCTATCAGTGCAGTCAGTATCAGCTCAACTATAAGCAACGGTTTTCTGCTCAGCCTTTTGTAAATCCTAAAACCTAAAGAGCTTTATTTTGAAATTCACTTCAGGCGATTATGCTCTCAAGAACTTTGTCCATTGTAAGCGATCGACCTAAAGGTTGCTACCAGCTACACCCAAAATCAAGGTCGTCTGTTTCTTTTAATCTTAGGCCGTTCTCTTTCTAGGATTGCAAACGGTGAATTCTGCAAAAATGCGATTTAAACCAACACATTTGCGTTTATCAACTACCTCGAATGATCCAATGCTTTGGTTCGATTGATGACTTCGAAGAACTAAACTTGCTTTAGCCTACCATTTGATTGAATGGTAGGAGAAATATTTGCAACAACAAAAAACATGCCAGTGCACAAAGTCCCAGCTGAAGAATCAGGGAGTGTGAACGGAAGCACATTAGTTAAACGAATATAATAATAATAAAGGTTGCTCCAACATACACCCAAAATCAAGGTCGTCTGTTTCTTTTAATCTTAGGCCATTCTCTTTCTATAGGATTGCAAACGGTGAATTCTGTAAAAATGCGATTTAAACCAACACATTTGCGTTTATCAACTACCTCGAATGATCCAATGGTTTGGTTCGATTGATGGCTCTGAAGAACTCGACTTACTTTTGCCTACGATTTGATTGAATGGTAGGAGGGAGGGGGGATATTTACGAAGTAAAAAAAATGCCAATGCTCAAAGTCCCAGCTGAAGAATCAGGGGTCTGAACAGAAGCACGATGAAATTAGTGTATGGAGAACAGAGAAAATAATCCTGCTGCCAGGCAACTATCAGTACCCAAATAGGATCACTTTGTATTTTTAACAGCCCTTTCATGCATACATGGTGTATAATTTCTACTCTTACACACAGCATGCACTCTCGTCGTCAATGTGTTGAAGCTCATACTTTGAAAGCCGTTCCGATTTCCTATAGGTCTATAATAATACATGAACCACGTTGATATTAATAAACATGCTGACACAACGGGTCAATCGCCTGATAATATTATGTCTCTGCATGGAAACTGTGGGAGATATTTTATCAGTTCTTGTAGTAGAAACCTGGTCTCCAATCATAGAAATTTTATCAGTTCCTATAGTAGGTGCCAGGATGCCAATCGTAGATATTTTATCAATTACCATAGTAGGTGCCAGGATGTCAATCGTATTGTGCAACTATGATTTACTCTGGCCCTGCCATGCTTATATATGAGGAGGGGCTCATGATCGCTCATCTCTTGTAAGCCGTTTATTGTTACAACAAAACATATAGGCCTCGCTTAATCTTAGGCATACTGTATTACTAAACTCATGTGATAATATGTGAACATCAAAAAATCATCAAACGGTTAAATCAGCTAATTTGTCATCGGGGATGTTCTCACCTTGAACGGTCGTCTCAGCTGCAGGCGGCAGCGTAGGTGACGTGCATTCCTTTGTCAACACGAGCTGCGTGTATCCTTTGTAAGCGATTCGGTATTTTTCCAGGTTGGGTAATGACTGAGTGTGGGTGAAGCAATTGGTAAGGTTCCCATGCACGTCGATTGCTGTGCAGCCCTGAACCCTCTTTATGCATGCTTCCTTGCAGGTTTTCGAGGTTTCATTAAACTGAAGCGTGGCTCCAAGACTATAGACGTCATGAACCTCCACCCATTTGATAATACAAGAAGCTGAAACAATGGTATTCAATTCGTCATCTTAATTTTCAAGATATGCCCTAATTCTAAAACGTTCAACCAACCTACACCCATCATGGTACACATATTAAATTTTCACTAAAAGCTTACTCGGATAATTTTTGAACCACTAAATTATTTTTTTCAATCAATTTTAGGAATTTGTCGCATTACTATATAGCATTCACGTAAATAAAGCAAAGAAGTGCATTAAATATATTTCATGCTATAATACTTAACACAGTAAAATTAAGATGAATTTGATAATGTCCTAATGTAACAATTTGCACGCGCACACTGACGTCGAGCAGCAGGGTAGCCTATAAGCTTACCATCAGACAGAAGCACTTAAATAATCATCTGAGATATCTAATTAACGGGGGCCGGTAGAGTAGTGGGTAACACTCTTGCGTAGAGTGCGAGAGGTAGCGAGTTCGAACCCCGATTGGGCGGATTTGCTTTGTAGGCTGCTATTAGCGCCAATTATTGCAGGCTGTCTGGTTAGTATAGTTAACATTCTGTGATCTCTGTTTTTGTGAATTGTTTAACCCTAATCATAACGGGGGGGGGTCTTTTTGGACCCCACGCATATGATTATTGTTATTTTTTTGAACTATTAAATTATTTTTTCAATGAATTTTAGGAATTTGTCCATTCTTCTTTAGGTTCTCTACCAAGTGGCAGGTCCAAATGTTCAATGTCTCCATCTTTCACGCTGTTGTGCCATGTCTATTGTCCTTAAGTTCTCTGTAACCCTTCTCCATCATCCCATCCAGCAGTTTTTGTCTAGGTCTTCCTCTGCACCTCTTTCCCGTCCAATCTTCCTTCAATTATTTATTTCAGCAGCGAGTTTCCTCGCAACTAATGTCCTACCCAATTCTTTTGTCTCGTCTTTATTGTATCCAGCAGAGATCTTTTCTCTACTGCCATCGCTAGTAGCCTACTTCCTACCATAAAATATATAGCATTAGAAAGAAGATATTGGGTATAAGTGGAATGGTGATACCTACATGATATCCGCAAAAGACTAGTTTGGACCCCAGCAATTTCTTAATGTGTAACATCAATTTGCACAGCAAGATGCCCGAAATTCACAAAGGCAAATGAGCAGTTTTGGCGTTTGGGACACTTGGCAAGTGATTTCAGCTTTTGTCCAATCAATTTTCACCTGTTACGTGAGTTAATTTCTTTTCCTCCCACTCTCTCTATAGCTTTTTAGTTTTTCGTTCATAGTAACAACAGTCCATTGCAGGAAATTGTTTGTTTAGTCGTTATTTTTGGTAAGTTGTGCCTCTTGATCAATTTATTAGCATACGGCATACGTTGTAATCCAGCATTCAACCGAGTCACTAGTCTTATGTTATTCACACGCGAAGGTCATCAATTCCCCCAACACTCAGATGGTACTTTTAGATGAACATTTTCGCCAGTACTGAGCCACTGTGATCCTGCAGCACAACCGGAAGTGACTTGGCAGAGGTGTCAGCCTTGTCAACGGGAATCAGACCGCAGTCAATCGCCGTTGCTTTATCTGTCACAATCCTGTTTGTCCAACGCACTGTACAGCCGCTTGTATGTGATAGTTGCACGTGAAACCTGCATCAGACTGATGAAAGTGACTAAGGTATATGGGGCGTAGTAGACAAAAGAGCTGTTAGGCTACTTGGTGTTAAGAAGTTATTTTCTCCAACTTTTTATTTGATTAGAGCATTTACAGTTGTCAGCCGGCCTATAAAAACGTTTCTGAACATCAAATAATATATAAGTTGACCTTATGCAGCAAAAACAAAGATGGGATCCTTTCGAACCCCACCCGGTTTGTTTAAGTTGTTTTATATGCCGGTATGATTAATTGTACACTGCAACCCGTTGCGATCTGTCAACCGGATTGCTAAATAAAGAGAATATTGTTTGTATTAACTACAGGTCCCTAATGACCTTATAAAATCATAGTAAACGGAATTAATTGCTTTAATCTCGTATATAGTAGTTACAAGTTAGTGTCCAAATTGCAGGAAAGTTCAAATATGCTGACATTTTAAAAAGTCAGGAATGTTAAATTTTACGAAAATAAAAACTGAATTACTTTTAATAAAAGTATGTATACTTCCATGTTTAGAATTGTATAAAATAGATAACTTACGTGTTTCCAATTCGTCAGCGGTGGAGACATTGATCTCATCCAATGCAAAGCAGACGATGCATATCCAAACCAAGCTAATCATCATCATAGTGTAATTCAGTGCAAAACGGTCTGCTCCCTGAGGTAAGAAGTAACTTTATTAAGCGATCAATACAAATTCCGAAAACATCCACTTATATAGGTGTTAATAAAAATCACTTTGAACCATATATATAATTGTAAGTTTTATGTCACCTTTCAAGTTCTCACAGGGTAGGTCTATAGCCTATTATCATCGAAATAGCTTCATTTCATTGAGGAAAGCGAATATTATCCGATTTAAAAGCAATAAGATGCGCTTTGTGCTGACACTTTCTTTTTCTAAATAATAAACTTCAGACTATACAAGAATTTGGAACTTTCGCAAGCTGCAAGTCCCAATGGAATGGAACTTTGATAAATGGTTGGACAATTACAAAATGAAAACACCAAACTATTGTATACGAATGAGGTCAGCTACTTAATTTAAACCGTTGGTTCTTGTCGCCTTTGTAGTTTTGCCATCGACTCAGTCAATACATTTGCAACCTATGAGTTTGCTATTCCTCAATTCGTGGATTCAATTGGAGTATTGGTGAGGAGTAATCTCCTAAGATCTGTGCGTCACTGACTGATGCCTTTTGGTTAATGGCTAGTAATTTTCATCAAGGCATATACAATTCTATTTATATAGTCTTATTGGAATTATATTAACCTCAGCACAATTGAAATGCACTACGTTTATATCAGAACCGCGTATTTCACCTGTGCAATCAACTGTACGAAATACGGGCGAACGGAATCACAAAGAAATCGCGGTGCAATCTCCCACTAGCAATCTATTATGCATCTGTTGCGCATTTACACTTTATGCCTCTATAGTCTATATCGTTTTTGATAAAATCGATGCGCACCTGTGGCGTCGTAACAACATCTTGAAGACAACAAACTCAAATAAAAAATATTTACTCTAACGATATTTTATGACAGTCTATTTAAACATGGACAGAGACAGTGAGAGACAGACACAGACAGAGAAGACAGAGACAGAAACAGAGAAGGAATCAGACACGGAAAGAGAGAGAGACAGGGACAGACAGACACACAGACAGAAAAGAGACAGAAAAGAGACATAGAAATAATCAGATAGGCCTAGGCCTACAGAGAAAAATAGACAAACAAACCCAAAAAGACAGAGACAAAGATAGAGTCAAAGACAGAGAGAAGGAGAGAGAAAAAGATCCAGAAAAGATCCAGAGAAAGAAACAGATACAGAAAAAAGAGACAGACAGAGACAAGGACAAAGACAGAGATAAAGACGGAGAGAGGGAGTGAGAAAAAGAGACAGAAAAGAGACAGAGACAGAAAAGACGGAAAGAGAGACGGACAGACAGACAATCAGAAAGACAGACAAACAAAGCGAGAGTAAAAAGGAGAAAGATTCGATTGACGTATTGCAGTTACTGTCTATATCTATATAAATAAAGAGAAGATTCTGTGTGTCTGTTTGTCCGGGACACTTATTTCCAAAATGTACATGGCAGCTGCAACCGCAGGGTTTTCAGCCAATCGCGTGTCATGATAGGGGAATACAATTTGGAAGATGCGAAGACCATAGGGGGAGAAAGTAGTTGATGTTAGCAGTTATTGGTGAAGCTGTAGGCTATTAGCTTGACCAACAACTGCTAAAGAAGCAACGGAAAAATCTTAAGAATCTAATGACGACACTAACCCTAACACTAACCCTAACCGACCCTCACGACGCAAAATCTTAAGAATCTAATGACGACACTAACCCTAACACTAACCCTAACCGACCCTCACGACGCAAAAATCTTAAGAATCTAATGACGACACTAACCCTAACACTAATCCTAACCGACCCTCACGACGCGAAACCTTATATACCCTATTGCCTACGCGAACGACACCTATTATAATAGGTCTTCTATGTTATAGCCATGCTTAAATTTAACGATAAAGAGCGCTAAAGTGAGACATAATTACCTGTGCAAAATGTTCCTCCATACGTAGGGTCATTTGTAAGAAATTTTAAACCTTTTACATTGCAATTCGTCTAAAATCGTCAGAGCCTGCCCACACGCACGTGTGGTTTATAGTTTACAAAGGGATGGTCAGAAATTGTACTCGACAACCTCCTCCCCCTACGGTCTTCGCCTCTTCCACATTGTATTCCCCTATGTGATTGGCTGGTTGCAGCTGGAATGTACATTTTGGAAATAAGCGTCCGGGACGCATTTCAACAGTTTGTGAGCTTTTCACTCAAAATCTTCACTTCTGTGTCCGTCTCGGCATGAGACACCCAGCGGAGGGGTTCGCGAATCTCTGCCACCATGGGGGCCAGGGTGGGGCAAGAGCACTCATTTTTGCTACCTTATCAGCCGTTACCATGGATATTTTCACACTTATTCACCTGAAACGTTACAGCTAGAAAGATTTCTACACGGGCCACCTCGCCTCCACCCAACCCACACCGGTTGTTGGAGGGGAGGGAGAAAAATTTCCCGAAACCCTTATTTGACCGATGGCGTACCGGTGAAGGTCGGAGTGTGGTGCGGTGTTGTGGGGTTGGGTGGCGGGTGGGGTGGAGCTGAATGGGGAGGTGTTGGAGGAATAATTTTCCCGAAATCTCAAATTTCACGGGTACCAGTGGAGGTCGGAGTGTGGTGGGGTGCTGTGGGGATAGGTGGGTGGGGAGTTGGGGCGGGGATTGGGGTGAGGGCGGAAGGGGAAATTTTCCCGAAAACCCAAATTTCACGGGTGGTGTACCGGTGGAAGTCGGAGTGTGGTGGGGTGTGGTGGAGTTGGGGTGGAAGTTGGGTGGAGATGAAATTTTCCCCGAGAGCCCATATTTCACGATGGCGTACCGGTGTAGGTCGAAGTGTGGTTTGTGTTGTGGGTGGGAGGGGGTGGTGGGACTGGGGAGGAAATTTTCTGAAAAACCAAAATTTCCCGGGTGGCGTACCGGTGGAGGTCGGAGTGTGGTGGGGTGGGTGTGGTGGGTTGGGCTGGGTTGTGGCCGGAGCGGGTAGAATCCTAAATTTCCCGGGCAACGCCGGGCACCCCAGCTAGTATACATATATATGGAGCGTAAATTCTTCAACTAAATCATTCAGCTTTTGCACTGAGCAGGAAACTGAGACGCAGACAGTCATCATTGTTTTCCAACATGCATAATTTAAAAATTTTTCCCGTTATTTATTGTCCTCCGACAGTCGCGTCGTTCAATATTTACTACAGAATTTTGTAGCAGTCTTAAAATAATACTGGTGGTGTGGGGCTTGAATTGAGATTCAAATCTTTTCTAACCTGAGAACTTCTACAGCGCCGCTGTGGATGTGGATCAGTGGTTTTCAACCTTTTTCTAGTGGCGGAACCTTTCTCGAAGCACGCAATTGCTCGAGGAAACACTTGTGTTTCACCCGTCCAGTATTTCAAGATATAGCCTACTCAGCCTAGCGTACAGTTGTAAAACAATGTAATATTTTGATTGAATGTGCATTACTTACACTTCTGGTGCAGTCTATCACATTACAAATACATGCCTTAAAACTCTAAAAGTATAGGCCCAGTCCACAAAACACGTGTCAGAGAACAACTGCATTTCTGCTCAATTTCGCCAACTATCGGTTATGGATGGAATGTTGAAAAATTAAAACACGGTCTATTCTGGATCAGTGCTCAATCAATCAATCAATCACATAAACATATATAGCGCCTCTTCAAGATCTCTACTCAGAGGCGCTCCCAACCCAGGCCTGGTCAAAGAGAAAGGTCTTGAGAAGACGGTAGAAAGAGCCAGGAAAGTCACGGGGAAGCGAACGGAGATCCACAGGGAGGCCATTCCAGACAGCTGGACCCACCACGGAAAATGCTCTTCGCTGGAGATAAAACACGACCAGACCTAGTTGGTGTTTTCACGCTAGAAGCGCCACCTATCATCCTATCAACCTAGTGCTATAGACAAGTTGTGTTAAAGTAGATCCTTCCTCAAGTTTTCTGTGAAATTTTTGTGTGCCTGGTTTAAATCCTGGACGCATCGTAAGCTTAGATATAAAACACGTCACGTAGGCCTACATGTAAATGCCTGTAGATAGACACATAACGATTCGTCTTCAGCATAACAAATCATTTGAGGCTCAAATCCATGTGCGCTGTGATTGACACGAAGAAATAGGGGGGGGCCGTTGGGCTTCAGCTTATTTGGAGTATTTTAGCTTCGTTTGCTGGTTACGTTGCTGCACCTTAAAAGTGCTGTAGCTGACCATGCATGTATAAAACGTTTCTCGCAGCAAGAGCCTTTTAGAAGCGTTCCAAGGGCGTGCAGCCCCCGAGAGAACAGATGCAGGACAATAAGGTGAGAGAACGACGTCGAAAAACTGCCAGAGAAGATGACAGAGCGAACTCATGGTGGAGGTTGATTCCATATGAAGGGAATGATCTGGATTGAGCCATGGCGGTCCTGGTGCGGGTAACAAAGAGGTCAAGTCGATCAGAGGACCTAAGAGGACTCAGAGAAGTGGTTGAGAGGGGCGAAAATAAAATCACATAGATACTTCGGAATAAAATCACAAAGATACTTCGGAGCAAGGCCCAATTGAGACTTGAGAACCAAAATAAGAACTTTGAATTGTATACGGACAGAGCGAGGAAGCCAGTGAAGTTATTCAGCCATGAATGTAGAAATGTAGGAGAATCGAGGAAGACGGGCAATAAGGAGTGCAGCAATATATGAGTGCTTACTGTAGAGGAGATAGCCGAACATTGGGGTCAGAGGGACTAACGAAGAGAGAAGTTCAGTAGTCAATACGAGAACAGACGAAAGCGTGAGCAATTTAGGTAAAGGTCGAAGATAAGGCCAAAATAGTGGATTTGCGAATAGCACCGAGACGCCTTAGCTGGAAGTAGGAAGAGCGAGTAAATGTGAGTCAATCAAACTTTCGGAGTTGATGACTTGACACTGTGCGGCTTTCAGAGACTTTATCAGAATAAATAATATATAAAAAAATATGGCCTTGGTTACGGATACAAGCGGAACAATGCGAAGTTGATGCTGATTGATTGAGATGGTGATAAATAGTCATTTCTCAGGTTTAGAAAGACGACAAAACGTGAGCTTTTATTCCAAATGTATTACGGTATGTTAATATGGAATATAGTGAATTACAAGTAAATGTGTTTTAGCCGATTCAGATGATCTGCCAGCATGGAACCCATGTGAAATCCAGTTTTGTTCCGTTTGATATCGACGAAAGGCCGACGGATCTAGCTGCTGGTTAGACGTCTCGGCCGATCCCCTGGCGTCTTAATGGATTCCTCTAAATAGACAAATTCACACGAAGGTATTGAAAAACGAAAATAATACCAATATCTAAGCTTATATAAATAAAGAGACGATTGTGTGTGTGTGTGTGTGTGTGTGTGTGTGTGTGTGTGTGTGTGTGTGTGTGTGTCTGTGACTGATTACATAAGTCTGTCTGACGGGGATGCATTTCGACAGTTGTGCACCTTTTCACTCCACCATCACTACTGTGTCCGCCTCGGCATGGGACATCCAGTGGAGGGGTTCACGAATCTCTGCCACCATGTGGGCCAGGGTGTGGGTGGCAAAACTCCTCATTTTGCCACTTTTTCAGCCGTTGCCATGCATATTTTCACATTTATTCACCTGAAACGTTACAGCTAAACAGATTTTTACACTGGCCACCTCGTCTCCGCCCAGCACACACCCCTGCCCGCAGGGGCCGGGTGGGCAGTGGGTGGGAGCTGGGGGTGGGGGTGGGGGAAAGAAATTTTTTCAGAAATCCAAATTTCACGGGTGGCATACCGGTGGAGGTCGCGGAGTGTGGTGGGTGGGGCGGTGGAGGGGGTGGGAGGAGAAATTTTTCCAAAAACCCAAATTTCACGGGTGACGTATACCGGTGGAGGTCGGTGTGAAAAAGAAGAAGAAGAAGAAGAAGAAGAAGAAGAAGAAGAAGAAGAAGAAGAAATGTCATCGTGATCGGGGATACTCTCATCTATGACTTCATCAGTTTCGGTGAAACTCTGAAGATTGCTTTCGTACGTTTCTGTGAAACTGTGAAGAATGTTATTATTACCTCAGCGTCTCGTTTATCAACTGGTGTCAGCGGAGAAGGCGCACATTCTTTGGTCAAAAGAAGCTGTGTATATCCTTTGAGCGAAATTCGGCTTTTTTCCAGCTTTTCTAACGACTGAGTATGAGTGAAGCAATGAGGGAAGTTCAAATGCACGTCGATTGCTATGCAGCCAGGAATGCTCTTTATACATGCTTCCCTGCATGCTTCGACGCTTTTTATATCAAATCGAAACGTGGCCCCAAGACTGTAGACATCATTGACCTCCGTCCATTTGACAGTACACGGTCCTGAAACAATGGAATTGTTTGCCCCTAATATATGTATGCAGATTATCAATAACGAAAACGGATTTAGCTGCCGACGTAGAAAGTCAAATAGACACAATGTTTTATAGTTTACTTCGACACCGCAATATTTAACTGAAACCTAATAAAGTAACCCTTCAACTTTTCGCAAGCGCGCATTGATATAGGCTACATCATCAGATAAAGCGTAGCATCAGGCCTATCATTGATGGTGATGATGATGATGATGATGATGATGATGATGATGATGATGATGATGATGATGATGATGATGGCGACGACGACGACGATGATGATGATATATGTATGTATATTCGTTTAATTCAATAAACAACAGACAGAACGCTGTAGGTTTACATTAGCGAACTTAACAGTATGGCTGCGCTTATGGTCAAATAGATGATGATGAGTTCTCTGCCCGAAGGCAGGTGCATTGACTTTAAAGCCACCCGGGGATGAAATGAGTGGGAGGGGGGTTCCCGGTTTTTTCCTCACGGACAATAATGGAAGTGAGCAACTTGTCCAAGGTCGCTATACGCAGTAGCTTGATGTATATAGATTCGAATCTGCGACCCTTCGATCAAAAGGCTCGGAACATACCGCTACACCACCGCGTCCTCTAAATTGCGGGGCTTTAATCGTAATTGTAAACTCGAAATATCTAAAGCGCTACACGAAAGCCGAGCGCGGGGCACCAGCTTATTCACGAGCGCTGCATTGAGTCAGAAGGGTTGCCCAACTTGTCCGTGAGAGTAGTCCGTGGTGGTCCGGGTCGAGTGCATAGCTATTAATTATGACTCACTAATGACATTATAAATATGCATCAACTATTTTAAATTCGTATTCAATCAATCAATTCTTTGGTGTCCACCGAAGAAACAAAACACCAGCGCGCATGTCTGTAGGCTACGAACACGTGTTATAGCCAACAACCTCTAATATATAATATGTAGATAACGTCGGATTTTTACATGCATGGCCCGTGAATGAAGGATGAAGCATTCGCATGACTTCTGTGACCAGTTAGCACTGAAACTAATTTCTATTAAAAAACTAATTAGCCTATATTTATTTCCAATGGAGCCCTCATCCTTAGCCTCCTTATAATTTATCAATTTGAAACATTTAGTTGGAGTTGTCAGAATTTAGGAGTGTTTGTTTAAATTGTTATATATAGATACGTCATGCTCAACTCAAATTATTCTCATAGGCTGTTCGTTTATTTTTGCAGAGTAGGCCTAGAATCGTCTTCTCTCCGCTTCTCTTCTAATATTTTTAATTTATTTATGTAGATTACAAACTTTGCTCTATATTCCTATTGAGGATCGAAAACACATTGGTGCCATCTGCGTATATATAGTAAGCCTAGTCAACAAATTTGTCATTAACCGAATTGCTTTACAGATCAAATAATTATGTTGACATATAAAGTATACGAAAAATTATAGCATAGGCCTAGCCTACAAGTATACGAATTGCTTGCCATTCAAATTCAAGTACAGGAATATGCTACGAAGGTCCACGTGTCTAGAAATAAGATGAAAACAGATTGCTTACCTGCGCATTTGTCGACTTCGTCACCGGTGATGGCATTGACCTCAGTCAAGGCAACACAGATGATGCATATATAAACCAAGCCAATCATTATTATTGAGTTCAGCGCAAAACGGTCGGTTTCCTGAGATAATAAATTATACTATTATGTCATCTGGGGCCGTATGCAGGGAACTGGCATGGGCTATAGTCTGTGAATAACGCCTACTCCCGTAATAGCTATTTACTTATCAGCCATAATTATTTGAATATCGCTGACCTTTGTCGGTAATCATGGAACAGGCTTGCCATTATAGTTTGTTTGGGAATAAATTTCGCGATGGAAAGGAGTCTCATATAATCATGATTAGAAGCTATTAGACCCATGGGGACTGTACTTTCTTTCTATAATTAATAAGCTTTATACTATTGCAGTGCAAAACGTATTGACATTGCAAATTCTCAGCCTACATTGGAAGCTTGAAAAAGAGTTGGATAGACTAAACGAATGAGAACATCAAAATATCGTAGGTCTATATAAATGCTCGATCATCAGCTTCAGACAATTGATTGGTAATTTGTAGTTTTGTCGAAATTATTTGCAACCTTGAATTTTCTGTTCTATTACAGTTTATTGGTTCAGTCGAATTCTTTAACAGGAGTTAGGATATCTTCGTATCTGAGAGTCGTTGAGTCTTTCTTTCTGCAATCATGCCTAATGGCTCGTGGATCGCTAGCATTGTTTCGTCAAAGATTGAATTTGGTCTAATTAAAATGCCAATGCATTAAAATGTGAGAACTAATGGCGTACCTGAAACACGGAGAAATCGCGATGCAATCTTCAGCCAGCGGATAAGCATCTGCTGTGGCGTATTTGCATCTTATATAGGGCTTAGTATATTCATGAAATCATTGCGCACCTGCTGCACATTAACATAATACATTTATACCAGTCGCATTCCGTGATAGTCATTTTAGACGGGAGAGATTCATCATTTGATGCTTTGCAATTCTGGCAGGCCGAATGACAGCGAGGTTTGACAGATCTCTTTAGGCCTAAATAATTTTGCACTGAGAATGAAAAGAGAAGCAAACCTCCATTGTCTTTCAGTATACAGTATAATTTAAGAATATTTTCTGTAATCCCATTGTCCGCTGTTAATGGTCCGCGAGTGCAAATGCTAATAGATTAATCCGATCCACGCTGGGAGTCACAGGCTGATGGTGGGGGGAGGGAGCCAGTGGCAATCGTCATTAGAGATCATTGCATAATTACTTAACGCTCGAGGGTAGGTGGGGTCATTGAAAACGTTACGACGGTGGGTGGGTAGGGGAGCTGAACGTTACGTAACGCCATGAAAAAAATATTAATGAATATTAAATTACCATCGAAAGATTCGAATGACACTTCAGACGTAATGTGGTTGAAGTTTAAACCATCGACGTATATTCATCGAAGTTTAAACCATCGACGTATATTCAATATACGTCGATGGTTTAAACTTCGTGACATTGATTTAAAACTTAACTGAAATTGGTAGGTCTATGTATCTGAATAAGATCCGGCAGTAGACACCAGTTACACGTAACACGCCAGGTCGATTCTGTTCTTCCATTTGTTCAAACCGGAAACCGCTGTTCGAATATTACTTTTTGGATCTGTGACACTTTTACCAACGGAACAATGTGGAAGGCCTAACTGCCCCTGGATTCCTGACATCGAAGAACCACTTTGAAGCATGTTTTACTTAGTGGATACGATCTCAAACATTCAAAATTAATGGTCAACAAAACTAGGCAATATTTCTATTTGGCGGTTTTTGGCCTAATAATTATCGAAGTGCCCAGACTAGCAAATAATTAGTTCATCTTAATTTTGATTAATTGTTAATGAGACATTTAGTCCGTAAAACTTTTCAACCGTGTAAAATTTTATTCTTGCGGTATAATTTAAGAAAATTACAGTTCACGGATGACTCGTTTATATGAATAAAACATTGTGTATATTTTAAGCCTAGTCTACTGTCAAATTAGCCCATTATTCACATACTAGGCTACATTAAATTCACTATGAAAATACGAATTAGGCCTATAATTACGCGTTCACATAGGCCAATAATAGACTTAAATCTCTACTGATTTTTGTAACAATCGTTACGTAGCGCTGGGGAGGGTGGGTGGGTCAAGGGCAACGTTACGAAGCGTTACAGGGTGGGTGGTGGGTCGAAAACGGTCATTTTCGGCGTTACGCAATTATGCAATGACCCCCGACCTTTCCGTATAGTCACGGATGACTAAATCACTGCTTAAAGCACAGCTCTTTCACAAATTTTGTCCAGATTCCTCCTATTCTATTCGTTTGTTTCGATCGCCACTCCAATTCCATCTCGAAGTAGTGTGCATTTTCACTGTTTGGTTAATTGTACTTGACATCATGCCAATCCAGCTGGAAACTTGGAAGATGACGAATAAGATTGTTCAAATAATTTCAACGGCGCTCCTGATGCCCATTATTACTAATGCAATTAGCTGCTATAATATTCTATTAAGCTAGCATTTGTAATTTATTATAGACAGCGATGTGGTCGATGTTGAACTGTGAGAAAAATTAGAAAATTCTTTGCTTATATTTTTTTTTAAAATTAAAGTTTTTTTAAATAAAAAAAATTACAATTTAATATTTTTATTTCTTATTTTTTATTGAAATATATTCTACTAAGCTAGCATTTGTAATTTATCATAGACAGCGATGAGGTCGATGTTGAACTGTGAGAAAAATTAGAAAATTCTTTGTTTATATTTAAAAAAAATATTTTAAAGTTTTTAAAAAAAAAAAATTTACAATTTAATATTTTTCTTTTTTATTATTTATTGAAATATATTCTACTAAGCTAGCATTTGTAATTTATTATTGACAGAGACGTGGACAATGTTGAACTGTGACAAAAATTAGAAAATTCTTTATTTATATTTTTAAAAAATTATTTTTGAGTCTATAAATTATAAAAAATTACAATTTAATTTTTAATTTTTTTATTACTTATTGAAAAATTGCATAATATGCTGTTTAATGTAAGTTCATTTTAGCAGAAGTGGTTTATGAATTAAGACTGTTTATCAGCCTTTAACAATACATTTTTTCCATGGTCCATCTTTGGCGCCCATGCTCCTAAGATGGACCACTTAAGCGATTTTTATTTTTTAATTTTTTTTTCATTCTATTTAGTGAAATGAAATTTTTATTGCATCCAATGGTGTCTCAATACCTAATCTATGTAACGACCGTGTTGCATAATTATTTTCTCATAATTTGTGGCGAAAACGGACGATCATCCTTACGTGGTCCATCTTTGGCAACCTTCCCCTAACTCTATTTATATATTTACTGTCTATTATTATTTTCCTTCATTTTATTTTTGTCTGATAGGCCTATTCTCTACGTTTTCATCGTATTCTCAAGGATTCAGCTATCCTAACTGATGCAGAGCCCTGCGCCGGCCGCGCCGCGCCGCGCCGCCACCGCCGACACTTTGCGGCCGCCGCCGCCGATTTTTTTGAGTCGGCGCGCCGACGCCGCCGCCGCCGAAAATTTGTCGGCGCGCCGCCGATGCCACGTGGATTCGGTTATTTCTTTTCGTTGCATTTTCATTTGTTGCATAAAAAATTGCTGCGTCAATGAAAATAGAATCTTTCTCTTATATACTTTGATTTTTCCTGGCAACACCGTTTTTGCATCAATGCTATGAAACCTATGATGCTACCTATTTGTTTGGACTTTTCGAACGGTGCGCTTAGCTTTTAAAATTTTGAGGATTTTGTGATTTGATTTGAATTATGGCATCAACAAAGGTAAAAAGAACTCCAGGTATGCCTAAGTGAATGCTATGCCGTGTGTGCGTTAATTACTGATAGTCCGCTAGGATGGAACAGAACCGTCTGCCCTCTATTATTAGGATACACGTTACTATTATGTTGCAAAGAGGTGGCGCTCTGCAATTTGATGCAGGCGATTGGTCGTGTCTAAACTCCTACGCTGTGCGTGACCTATGTGAAATTGGTGATTAATTAAGCTTTCGAACATTAATAGCCCTGTCTATATGCACAGTGGAGTAATGTTAGGCAATTGGACAATAGATCCTATTTTGTCAACAATTTGAGCAACGTCTCATAAATGGGATCAGATTAGGAAAATAAAAACATTATCCGCACAAAACAAGTGTAACTTAGGGTGACTTGGCCTGCTTAGATGGAAAGACTTGTACATAGCAATTTTTGGATTTAAAGAAGATGCTAAGAGTTTCGCTTGGAAGTCGTTCGGAATATTGGCCAATAAATCAGGAAAGGTGGTGAATTCTGATCAAGTTTACTACTCAGTGTGCGTTGACAAGGGAAAATTTAAAAAAAACTGCACGAAGCCTCTTCTGTTGATAAGATTGCATGATAACTCCCATTTTGTGGCAGATAAATATTTCTACGCAAACACAGTACGTATGTATGTATGCGTGTATGCGTGTATGTATGTATGACATTGTATGTATGTATGTATGTATGTATGTATGTATGTATGTATGTACGTATGTATGCATGTATGTATGTATGTATGTATGTATGTATGTATGCATGCATGTATGTATGTATGTATGTATGTATGTATGTATGTATGTATGTATGTGTGTATGTATGTATGCATGTATGTATGTATGTATGCATGTATGCATATAATCCATGCATGTATTTATGCATGTCTGTGTGTATGTATGTATGCATGTTTGCATGCATGCAGATATACAATTTCAGCAGGTCGCGTCAAGAAAAATGGGCCTCTAGAATTTCTGACGGGTCATAAGGCAGGTCAAGAGTAAAATAGGCAGGTAGCGCAAACAGTCCTTTAAGTGTTATTAGTAGGCTACGTAAGCTGGCGGCCTGAATTTGAAAACGTTGTCATGTGTTTTTCTTAATCAAGCCTTTGCAGAGTTTTGTAGTTGAACGTTAATTCAGGGAATAGGCCTAGGCCTAATTGTTTCTAATCAATGCTGACTAAAGACAAGATAATTGCCAAAATAATGGCTGAACGCGCTTATCTTGATAATATAGAGTTCTTGTGTAACAACATTCAAAATAATTATGCGACGCTGGAGCAGTAATTCCACGACGCCGCGCTGCGCCGCCGACACCGACGCCGACATTTTGAGGGCGCCGCCGCCACCGATTTTTGTATGTCGGCGCGCCGCCGCCGCCGACCAAAAATGACCGGCGCGCCGCCGCCGACACTCTCATGTCGGCGCAGAGCTCTGAACTGATGATAGTAATTGCTTAGCACCGTCATTTTATAAATAGCCTACATCTAGTAGGTCAGGTCACTACAAGAAGTGAAATTTATAAGTTATTTTGATATAGGCCTAAACTTCTTAGACCTGGAGCCTATAGGTTATATGAGTAGAAATTTTAAGTACAGTATATAATTTAGTGCACATCTGTAGTCTTTATACTTCTTATAAGATTTTAAATGCGTTATGTTGATCAGCATGATCTTTTGCGAACTTATATTCGCAATTTAAATTTGAAAGGATTTCAATACCTTTAATTTTTCTCAATTTCTTATTAAACTAAGGTTATAAGGTAGATAGAGAGCTTACGGAATGGTTTAGAATCACAGTGCAGACAAGGGTGTGGGATATCGGTGGATCAATTCAACATGATCCTAGAGGCGGTGATAGGACTTACAATGCGAGATCATGAAGAAGGAGTAAATCTCATTGGGCGCCTTGTGAACAACCTACGGTTTGTCGATGATATTGACATAATAGCCAACTCGCAAGAAAAGTTACAGGAGTTGACGGACTAGGTGGACGGTAGTAGCAGGAGAATGGGACTGAAGAGAAATGCAGAGAAAACAAAACAATGATAATTGGAAAACAGAACAAGGAGCTAGAAGTAACTTTGGAGGGCAGAATACTGAAGCAGGTCACGAAGTTTGCATGTACAGGGTGGCTCAAAAAAAAACGTACCACCGGGGAAAATGCGATATCTTCGCCGCCGATTGAACTTTTTCTGCGAAAATATCCCAATTTGTAGGAGAATGAATTTCCAACAATCCCTGAAAGTTTCATTTGAAACTTTTCATGTTTGCAAAAGTTACAGCTGTTCAAACTTAAAATTTCGTTTTTTCAAATATCCGCGGAAAATTTACGTCACTTGTAGATTTCCATGTCATATGATATCACTTTTCCCTACGACCTCAGCATTCGGTTTTGCAGTTTATTGTAAGGTATAATGAGAGTGTCCACTCTCTGCCTTAACACAAGCTCAAATTCTTTTTGTGAAGCTTAGTATGGCCTTGTTGGTCGGGTCCTGCGGCAACTGACCCCACATTAGCAGCAAGACTTGCTTCAGCTGGCCAATGTTCTCCAACTTGGGGTTAAATGTCTTGCAGCGTTCCAGCATAGCTCCCCAGACGTGATAATCAAGAGGGCTGAGGTCGAGTTTGTTAGTCATCTTTGCCAATGCATTTACTTCAGTTGATGTCAATAAGGTAGCGCCATCATAATCAACCTTGCCGTGCGAGCAAGCAGACGCACTGTCCTGCTGCATAATAAAACCAGATGTTAGAGCATACCTGGTCTTCAATGAGTCTGGGTAAGCGAGTTCAATGATGAGTTTGACATCTAACCTACTGAATGGGATTAATTGCAGTCTTTTCTTGCAGCCGCAACACACGCCGGCATATCTGATGCCGAAACCACGATTTGCTTTGCAAACTTGACCTTTCGATTACCAAGCGAATTTCGTGAAAATCGCGCTTTTTCCGTCAGATCAAGCGACCACTTCCTGCCTCTCTTCTGACATCTGATCTTCGTTACATAAACACGTTTGCAGATAGTCTTCAATGTGCTCAGGCTCCACTTTTCACTGGGTATTTTGCTATGATCACGCGATGTCTCAGTCTCTGTTCATGCAAAGTCCGAGTTCCCATTTTATCTTTTGCAGAAACTTTGCCCATGACGTTCATTGTTTGGGTTCACCAATTGAGACCTTAATCTATAAAATATCACCAAATACCAGCAGATTGCTTCATAAACAGCTTCTTTACAGCTCATAGTGAGGTCGTATGACATCATCATCAATGTGTGTGTGTTGTAATTTGCCAAACATCCTAATGAAATCACTTGTATTGGAGCATGATTCTCCGGATAATTGAAAAAACGAAATTTTAAGTTTGAACAGCTGTAACTTTTGCAAACATGAAAAGTTTCAAATGAAACTTTCAGGGATTGTTGTATATTCATTCCCCTTCAAATTGTGAAATTTTCGCAGAAAAACCCCAATCGGCTGCGAAGATATCGCATTTTCCCCGGTGGTACGTTTTTTTTTGAGCCACCCTGTATAGGAGGGCTAATAACAGAGGATGGAAAATGTACGGAGAACATCAAGAGAGGGATCGGCCTAGCATGCGCGGTTTCTGGTACACTTAGCAAAATGTGGAAGAAAAATAGCATCTCCATCACAACCAAGATGAAACTCTATGGAGCCTTGGACAGGCTTGGTGGTACCAGTACTGCTGTACGGTTCAGAGTGCTGGTGTCTACGTAGAGAAGACGAGAGAAGATTTCTGGTGGCTGAAATGGCTGGCTGAGAAGAATCAGGGACAGGAGCAGAAGTGAGAGATTCAGGAACGAGAAGACAAGAGAGGAGCTGGGCGCAGAAGAATCGGTAGTGGATAAAATCAGGAAAAGAGGCTCAGATGGTTCGATCATGTGGAGCGAATGGAGGGGAAAAGACTACCACTCGCGGCCCTACACGGGCATATAGAAGGAGAGAGAAGCAGAGGAAGACAACCAAAGATTTGGATGGACAACGTCAGAGAGGATCTGAAGGAGATGGATATTAGTATGTCAAGAGCAAAGGATCTCACCAGAAATAGACAAGTCTGGAGAAGTCGCGTGGAAACCTCATCGTCGTCGCATGACTCACGGAAGAGGGCAAAGAAAGAAAGATAAGAAAAAAGTAGCTGTTGTAGATTAATATAACATAATTAAATTTGGGTTCTAAATAAAGTTGTGTTGACCTATTTACCGATTAGGGTAAACTTGCATAAGCAAGGTTTTTGAGTCTAAGATGTAGATGAAGATGTTACAAAGTCACATTATGTTCCGTCTCGGTTTTTTCGGTTTTTTTCGAATAAAACCACGTTTTTTCGTTTTAATTATTCCGTTTCCATCGTTTTTTTTACATCTATGGCTGTAGTCTTGCCTGATTTCAATGCTATGTAATTCAAACGATGGATGGCTTTCCAACGATTTTTGTAACTTGGGTTGACTTTTAGAGCGCCGCCAGAAAATCGAAAAGACTGGCCTTTTAACCTGAGTGTGGAGCCCGAGTCTGATTATCTGACCACATCTCTTTCATCATAAAATAATATCATGTCATGAAGTCTTACCGATGACAAGATTAAAGCAAGCCTGTAAATTTCGGAATTAATGGCAATGCTTAGAGATATTATGATTGTGTGGGTTTGATCGTGTGGACAACATTCAATTAAGACATAAGGCAATTAATGCTTCGAAGTCGTCTGCTTTAATTTATTTTCGTCTCTTTCTTATGGCGACCCTAGCGGCTGACGTCGTCGTAACTCATGATTCACTTATATCGTCAGCCAATGGGAGAGGATCATCGTCGAGTTTCAAGTGAGGCGGAGGAGGAGGAGGAGGAAGAGGAGGAAGTGGAAGAGGAGGCGGAGGAAGAGGAGGAAGAGGAAGAAGAGGAGAAGGAGGAGGAAGAGGAGAAGAAGGAGGAAGAGGAGAGGGAGGAGGAAGAGGAGGAGGAGGAGGAAGAGGAGGAAGACGAAGAGGAGGAGGAAGACGAAGAGGAGGAGGAAGAGGAGGAGGAAGAGGTGGAGGAAGAAGAAGAGGAAGAGGAGGAGGAAGAGGAGGAGGAAGAGGAGGAGGAGGAGGCGTAGTCACTCGAAGTCCGGCCCCACCCAGTTCCGTTGCTTAGGAGTCCCTCGTCCGTTTCCCGATGAATTTCCGTTGAGTTTCGGATTCCTCTTCTGGACCTCTCATGATCATCGCGTAGAGTTTCTGCAGCTGTTCAGGGCTCATCGTTCTCTTTACGGGTGCGTGTGGTAGGCCTAAGAAGAAACATGAACACAAAGAGAACCAGTCTATATAATTATATGCATATATAATTAATTAATTATATATATATATATATATAATATGGCCTGCTACTTTTATTTCTAAATGCATCAAAATAAAGTTTGAAAAAGTATACCGCGATTACGACATTAAACAATGCAACTTAATATTTAAAATAATTGACATCTCTTGACTTTTTTCAACTCTTTCCGAAAGTCCACGTGTCTAGAATTGAGATGAAAATAGATTGCTTACCTGCGCTTTCGTCGACTTTGTCACCGACGTTAGCATTGACCTCAGCCAATGCAACACAGATGATGCACATATAAACCAAGCCAATCATTATTGTTGAGTTCAGTGCAAAACAGTCGGTTTCCTGAAATAATAAATAATAATGCTGTTATGTCATCTGGGACAGTATGCATGGAACTGGCATAATCTATAGTCGGTGAATAGCGCCTACTACTATTTCTTTATCATCCATATGTGAACGTCATTGGCCTTTGACCGCTGTCAGACAGTCTGTCAGTGGGCCTATTCATGAAACGGCCTTGCAGAGCGGACTAGTTAGATTGGGCACAGATTTCGCGATGTAAAAGTCTCATTTAAACAGGAATAGAAGCTATTTGATGGATGGGTCTACACAAAATGACACTGAGAAATATGCATTGAGAAACCTCTTTGAAAAATACCCTTATTCTCACTTTCCAGCTTTGCAATTTTTAAGCTCTTGCGACTAGGAAATTTAGCAATGACCAACTTAAAAATGTTGCCCCCCCTGCAAAAATTTCTGCGGGCGCCCATGGGGCCTACTTTCTTTCTAAAATTAATAAGCTTTCTTCTTCTTTAAGTTCTCTGCCCCTCGGCAGATTTCTACTTCCAATGACGCCATTCTTCTCTTCGCTGTGTGCTTTTCTTCAGTTCATTGTATCCGTCAGTCGTCAACCATCCCAGCATCATCTGCCTCGGTCTTCCTCTCTTTCTCTCCCCCACCCCACCCCATCTCCCTTCTATGATTTCTCTCAGAAGGGAATCTCCTTCTTAAGTTTTATACTATCACAATACAAAACGTTTCAAAGTTGTAAGTTCTTAGCCTACATTGGAAGCTTGAAGAAGAGTTGGACGAATGCTAAACGAAGTTAAACGAGTAATAAACGAATGCGAACATCAAAATAATTGTATAATAATATGACAGCAGTTCGATCAGTTATTTCAGACAATTGATTGGTAATTTTGTAGTTTTATCGATATTATTTGCAACTTTGAATATTATTGTATGTTCTTCTACAATTGATCGATTGAATTGAATTCTTGAAACAAGAGTTGTCTTTGTATCTGTGAGTCGTTGAGTGATGCTTTCTGCACTCATGCCTACAGAATGGCCAATCAAAAGTAATCATCTACGGAGTTTTGCCAATATCTTGACCAGAAGTAGCTTAAGTACTTTTGCATCAGATTTTGCAGACCTAAAGGTAATTCTTATTCGCACAAACGTCACATTTCATTTTTTAAATATTGAAACAGAACAAAAGTTATATCACTTTTGGCGAGTCCACCCAGTGTTTTTTGGCGATCCAAAAATGTAAGCTTACCCATCAAAAGGTATCATTTTTTATTTAGCCACACATCAAGTAGGCCTAATTGGCTTAAAAATGGATAGGCCTATTGCTTTACAACGAATTTGTGTTCAATATGCCCACAAGCACCACTTGTCCTCAGTCTCTTTGAAAATTTCTTGACGGCCTTGTTGATGTGTACCAGAGGAAAATCTTCCCATATCAGCTTCATGCGACTATCAATTCTCTTATCACCAGGGCTGTAGCCTAATCAAGGGTATACGCGGGTATACGGCGTATACTTACCTCCGGGAAAAACGGCATCGTATGCTCACCGCAGAAAACCAGGGTATACGCGGGTATACAGCGTATACTCACCTCACAAAGGGCGTGTGGGTATACGCATTAATTAAGAGAGGGAAAGGATATTTAGGTGTGTTTTCACGAAATCCGGAGTGAATGACTTAAAAAGGTCATCAGCTTTTTCAGACGGGAAAAATGGGTACATTTTGGCCGGATGACTAAAAAAAGATTTTTTGGACGGGAAAATGGATAAATTTTTTTGGGCGGACGACAGCCGTCAGAAATTTAGGACCCAAAAAAGTAGGTTTTTCTTCCGGTCAGCGTGTACCCACCTCAAAATTTAGCAGTACAGCTCTGCTTATCACACTTGGTTTTGGTCGCAGATTGTAATTTGTGGTACGGTATTTCTCTAGCATCCATGTATTGTATACACTCTCCAAACTTGATTTTCTATCGGGTAAATATCCGGAAATTAGTGGGCTATAGCCTATTGGTGCTTCTCAATTACACCAGTACAATAACACTGACGTTGAGCCTATCCCCTTTCATTAACGGCATATTTATTAGCTCTCAATTTACCTCTTAATTTTTCCGCTCTCACTATTCATCAGAGTAGGGGTGATTATAGCTTAAGCTCTAACACATTGCTCAAGAAGTATATGAATACAGATTTTTCTGCCATTGAAACCATGGCCATTGAAATGTCTCATAAATTTTATTTTTTCTGTTTTAATAAAAAAAAATTGATTATGAACAATTCTTGCAACTTCAGAGTCATCTTTCTATACCATATGATGTCACAGTGACGTGCAGTTACGCTGGTAGGCTACATGTTTCTTTCATAGATAGCAACAATAATGACTATCTGGCAAAATCAAGTTCATTTGATAACAATCATATGAGATGCGACTCATTGAAATCGCGTTTTAGTTAATTTTTGTTGCGTTACGTTTTTGGACCTTTAAAAACTAGTGGGTGGGCTCACTAAAAGTGATAGAGGCCTATAACTTTTTTATTTTTCAAATGTCTTGGTAGATTTTGACTATTGCATGTAGATGTGAATTACGTTTAAACCCGTGAAACTTGATTTGAAAATTCTTAATTTGTACCAAGATATTGGCACACAACCGTAGGGATAACTTGTGTTCGATCACCCTGAAGTGACTCATTAATCGTAGGTATTGTTTCGTCAAGGTAGGCGTATGCGATTCAATTTGGTCTCATTAGAATGATTCTAATTAAACTCACATTACATGCCCTGCGTCTATACCAGTGCCTCTGCTTACAATTCATGCATTTCGCCGATACACTAAAATGTGAGAACTATTGGCGTACCTGAAACGTGCAGAAATCGCGATGCAATCTTCAACCAGCGATCAATAAGCATCTGTTGCATGTTTGCATCTTATATAGGGTCTAGTGTATTCATGAAATCACTGTGCTCCTGGCAGCACAATAACATAAGTCTTAAGGACAACAAATAGGTCCAAGAGCACACGCATTTAGCCTATACAACAATGATCAATCGCATTCCGTGATACTCATTTTTGCCGGGAACATATGAACATTTGCAATTCTTGCAGGTCTAATGCCAGCGAAGTTTGACAGATCTCTTTAAATAATTTTGCACTGAGAAAGAAAAGAGATGCAGACCTCCATTTTCTATTAACATACAGTATAATTTAAGAATATTTTCTGTAATTCCATTGTCTGCTGTGAATGGTCCGCGAGTGCAAATGTTAATATGGAGTCATCCGATCCACGTTGAGAGTCACAGGCTGATGGGGTAGGGGGTCAATCAACTGTCAACCGGATCGGACGATATTTTCTCCAGAATGTAGTAGTAGGTCTAGTCTGAAAATAATGTGGGGGATTGGCCCTTAATTAGGATCCTATTCTTTTCTAATCTGAAAACTTCTTCGACGGGCATCGTAAAAGATGTGGGTCTAGATGATGTGAAGGTAGGTCTACACTTCTTCAAGAGCGATGGTGTGGACTCTGCACACTGTGCACATAATTGACCATTGAGATCATTCACTACAGTTGCCTGCTTGAATTGGTTCCGTGCCATTCATCCGCTATTACTGCTCCTGTTAGGTGCCTGTGATTGCGTAGTTCCATATTGTATGCGAATATTATACTAAACTAATCAATAAGAATTTATATATCGCCCCTTCATGATACCTACTCAGTGGCGCTCCAAGGCGAGATCAAGCGAAAAAACAGTTTTCAGCAGTTTATGAAAATGAGAACAGTTTGGGAGGTGTCACATAGTCAAGGGAAGCCCACTCTAGGTTGCTGGACCAGCCACGGAGAAGGAACGGCTCTGCATTGTCGCAGAGCGAGTGAAAGGAACCATTGAGTCACCGTGGAAAGCAGTGGCTTATGTTGCTAATACTCAAAGTTGATGCAAAAAACTAGTAGGCCACATTTAACTTTTTTAATTGTATTATTGCATCATTTTATTCTGTTATCCTTCATGCATCAATGATTCCTTAGAAGCTTTATTGAAATTCCACAAAGTTTTGAGGTTGTTCAACAACGGCGAAATCTAGCCTACTAGTATCCCCAGCTGTAGGCTACATTTTACAACATTCGTGCATTAAGAGTTAAAGCTTATCATAGACTTGGACGCAACGCATACGTCTATACTTTCCCTTTAAATAAGTGTGCACTGAATGCTACGGTACCGTACTTTAAGTGCTTGTATATAAGTGAGGGTGGATAAATTTAGGTTGTCCGTGTTCCGACTGCATCTTGCTCGTCGACGCCATGTGCTCGAAGTCATTTTGATATGTTTGAAAACACTCGAATGAACCATCAAGAAGTGTGTAAGATATTACACTTTTAAGCGGGTCCGTGAGAACTGTCCGTACTCTGATACAGAATGATGACTTCAAGACAGCAATTCAAGATCCGAAATGTGAAGAAATTCTGGCAGCTCACAGCAGGATTTCTATTCAGGTTTTTTTTTATTGCTGCACCACAACCCTCTTCCATAGGCGGAGACCTGGGCCGAGAATTGGTGAGGGGGGGGCGGAAAGACGCGAGATTTTTCGAAAAATTTCTGACGACCGGCGAAATCTCGAAAAAAATTTATTTCGCTGCCAAAAAAGTTGATGACCTTTTTTTAGTCATCCGGCCAAATCTCGACGAAATTTTCTATTTATTTTCTATTTTCGCCGCTAAAAAAAGTCTTGACGCTCAAAGATTGGGGGCCCGTCCCCCAACACTTTCATTGGGGGGGACCGTCCCCCTGTCCCCTACTAGGTCTCCGCCCATGCCCCCTTCTTTCCCTTCCCATCCACATGGGCGCCCGCACATAGGGGCAAGAGGGGCACTTGCCACCCTGGAATATCGACACCTTTTTTTAACTGCTACTTTAGGGTTTTGACAAATTTCTGCGCATTAAAAAATAATTATACCAATGATGCACAATGTTAGACTGAGAAATCTACGTTTAGAAACATCTCTAAAAATAAGCATGCTCTTAATTTTCAGCCCTGCATTTACCAAGCTCTTGATTAAACTGTAACGATGGCCATTGGTTTTCTCATCCTACAGGCGTCCATTCATATGGCATTGATTATAGCCTACTTCAGCGATTTTCAACCAGGGTTCCGCGGAACCTAAGGGTTCCGCGGGCGTCGGCTAGGGATTCCGCGGCAGTTTGATGGAAATTTTATGGCAAAAACTGAAATCACAAGAGTAGACCTATAGGCTATTAGCAATGAATAGATTCTTTCATAGCTTTCAGTCATTCTTGCTTAAAATAACATTATTACGCGATGCATTGTCGCTTTCTTTAATTATTATGTTGTTTTATATAATTACCAGCTGGGATGCCCGGTGTTGCCGGGAATTTTAAGATTCGCCGCGTTTCCGGCCAATCCCCTACTTCCCCACCCTCACTTCGCCCCATTCCTCCCTCCCTCCCACCCACCACTCCCCGCCCTCCCACCTCTCTCCTCTCCTCCGACCTTCCTCCAACCACTCTTCTCCTCTCCCCTTTCCCCTCCCTCCACCCTCCTCCACCTCCCCACTCCCTCCTTCCTCTCCCTCTCTCCTGGGGTACCAGGCGTTGCCCGGGAAATTTAGGTTTTTTTATCCTCTAATCCAGCCCACCAGCCCCAGTGGGTCGGGTTCGCAACCCCTCTGAGGTTCTCGGCGTTGCTCAGTAAATACCCTTCCCCTCTTTCTATTCCCTTCCTTCCCATCCATCTCTTTCTTTCCACTTTCGTTCCGCCCCTTCCTGTCTCGCACAATAATAATGCTAATTTATGCCACTTTGCTTGGAATGACCTTCCGCCCTTCACCCCAATTCTGACGAGTTAAGCCATGACCGTCTGAATTTAGTGGTGAATTTGAACGGTGGGTGTTAAGCTGATGTCTGGGGCTCCTCTTCGTATATACTCCTTGGCCGAAGGCATTTTTCATTTGTCCGGTTGTTGCACCGAGAGCGTATGATTTTCATGCTAAGCTTGGCGAAAAAATGACGTCAAAATAACGTTACTGAAAAACGATTAAAATATGGCGTCGAAATTGCAGCGATAGCGCATACAGTAACACAGCGAAATTTAATATGTCTGTATGTCGAGATTTACAGTGAATAAAAGCTGAAAATAGCTTACTTGGCTGGTCTGGGTGAACGTTTATCTATATGCAATGTTTCAGGTCAGTAGCTGCAAAACTGTGAGCGTGCATTCTGGACAAATATAACAACATCCATTCTTAATGGATACAGATGTCCTTATAGTTCATTACTTGTTATTTGGAAGGCACGTGCATCATTATGGAAATCAATAGGTTTATAATACGGCACGGTACGTCTCCATCTATCCAGTTGGACAATCACAAACAAGGCATTTTAAATTCTGTTTTTAAACGATTTGGACTGTCCTGAACAAAAAGAATCAGCAGATCACTAGACGAACGACTTGTTTGGTTTGTTTTTCTTTTCATCCGTTCATTTTGAAAGTTAGTGAGTAGTGGTTAAATTTCTCATCCAGAGGTAGCGAATAATTTTTAAAATTTTGCAAATTAAAGCCTAAGCCTTAAGTCTAGCTAGTTTTATAATCTTTTACTGACTGTACTGACATAGTTATAGGCATAATTACTGCAGGCCCATACTCGCTATCTGCTTCTCGAAAAAATCGCATAAGATGCTTGAAACAAGAATTAGATGTGTGATTGCTGTTACTGAAGCACTTTTTCATTTGCTGCGACGTAGGCTAACCAGCAAACGAAGCTGAAGCTCCCCAAACAAGCTGAAGCCACTCGGCCCCATTATTGTCTCGTGTCAATCACCACGCTGATGATGGTTGAGCCCACAAACGATTCTTTTATGTTGAAGACGAATAATGATGTGTCTGCCTACTTGTTTTACATCTATGAATGCGTTCAGGACTTAAACCAGGTAGAAATATCACAGTAGACCCTAAACTTTAGGAAGGGTAATTATACTTCGTAAAAACTTGTCCATTACACTGATCCAGAATAGCCTATTTTCACTTTTCAATATTCTGCCCATCTGTCAGATCTGTTGTTGGCAAAATAGAGCAAAACTGCAGTTGTTCTCTGACAGTGTTTTGTGCACTGGTCCTACACTTTTAGAATTTTAAAGCATGTATTTGTAATGTGACAGGCATACTATAGTCTGCACCAGAAGTCCAAGCAATGTACATTTAATCAAAATATTACATCATTTTACAAGTTATAGCTGTAGGCTATATACATGTATTTCTTGAAATGCAGGCTAGATCCAACTCCTACTACCAGTGCAGTATCCCTAATCTAGTAACTGTTGTGCCTCTTTTTCCATTTAAGGCCCCATGATCGTCGAATGTGCAACTGTGCTTTTAGTTAAGGTGTTTGCTGTTTAGTTGAAGTGCTTACTGTTTTTTGTCACATAAAATTAATATCCTATGTTAAGACCACTCTGTGGTAATCTGATGGCCGTCATCGTCGTGGTATCTCCGCCCACGGGGCCCACCTAGCGGGGTTGTAAGACCCCTTCCGAGTCCTCTGTGCAACCAAATGGTAACTATTAGCATCATTATTGAAGCACTGTATTAATTTATTTTGTTAACTTTGTTTCTTTGATGCTTCATTTGATTTTGATTCGATTTGTTGTTCTGGTTGCCAAATGAATTAATTAAAATTAAAAAATTAGAAATACTGGATGGGTGAAATGTGGATCGAGGGTTCCGCTAGCAAATGTGTGCTTCGAGAAAGGTTCCGCAACTAGAAAAAGGTTGAAAACTACTGGCCTACTTAATTGAAATCTCGCTGCAATGCAGCCTTTCACAACTGCACAAAATAATTATCAATAAATTACATTATTAATGTAAGCATTTGAGATTTCTCTTCAATAAAGTGAAATTGCGTCAGGTGACCTGATTATTCGCCGGTGTCACGAAATAGAGTATCCCCCGTATTAATCGTATCCCCCCAAATGAAGAAAAGTGGGAAAAAGTCACTTCCGCGTGTTCTGTTTTTTGCAAATTCATTTTCATCTGCTTTGTTTTGAACAAAGCAGGTAGGCTATGTTTATTCCTTCTAGATATTTTTTTTGCTTTGGTTTCAAAGCACCTAAAACTTTTAAAACACTTAAAAACACTCAGAGTCACTAAATAAATTCGAGTTGCCTTTCTCTGAACATTGCTTAGGACACTTAAAACAATTAGAGTCACTTCAAATTTTTATTAGAGCACAAATTTTTCAATTATACGCATTTTTCAAAAAAATGGGATAGACTGGTTCATCCCCCGGATAGTCTAGACCGGTTAATTCCATCCGGAGGGATAGATTGATTCATCCCCCCGGATAGCTTTCAGGGGTGATAGTCCGTTTTGTGTCGCCGGTGTCACGAAATAGAGTATCCCCCGTGTTAATTGTATCCCCCCAAATTACAAAAAGTCTAAAAAACGCTTCCGCATGTATTTTTTTGGGCAAATTAATTTTCATCTGCTTTATGTTGAACAATGACACTAACAAGTATGTTTATTCTTACTATACAATTTCTTTTGCCCTGTTTTTAGAGCACTTAAAAAATTTTAAACACTTAAAAACACTCAGAGTCACTAAATAAATTCGAGTTGCCTTTGTCTGAGCATTCCTTAGGACACTTAAAACAATTAGAGTCACTTTAAATTTTGATTACAGCATAAAAAAATTTATTATGCGCATTTTTCAAAAAAGGGCATTGACTGGTTTATCCCCCCGGATAGTATAGACCGGTTAATTCCATCCGGGGGGATAGATTAATTCATCCCCCCGGATAGCTTTCAGAGGGGATACTCCGTTTCGTGTCACCGGCGGTATGTAGGCGTAGGTTCCTACATAAAAAAGCAAGTCTGCAACAGCCAGGCTTTTTGTCTGTATTGCTGCCATGGTACAGAATCTACGGAGGTAAAGACGTAGACAATCTTTTACAATTGACTCTATATTTATCACTCCTTGGGCATCGCCTGGAAAAAATTCACGCCCCTACTAATTTGATCCTAGGGTCCTCCACCCTCCAACCCTAAATGACACTCACCTTAACAGCTACTCTGCCTTCTGCCTCTCGAGCAACCGGATTCGGACCTCTTTCTGACTACCTTTTAAAGAGACACCTGACTCAATGCAGCGCTCGTGAATAAGATGGTGCCTGCATGCGATTAACTTTCGAGCGAGTGGTGCCCGAGAAGTTATACGATAACAAAATATATAGAAGCTAGGCTACTTGCCTCTGGAAAACTGACACTCCCTATTTTCATTCATTCATTCATTCTATTGCGGCCCTTCAGGAACCTATACTATTTAACTACTATTTTTGATTCTTTAGCAAATTTATTCGCACTACATAAACTCTTCAATCTTCATATTAAAGAAATATTTTAAAGTGAAACTGAGAAATTTGCATTAAGAAACGTCTAAGAAAGATACAAAGATACAAAGATACCCTCGCATGTTTTTAATTTCCTGTTCTGCATTTTCATCCTCTTGCCACATAAATTTTTGAACGTGACCATCGCGTGTTGACCCCTTTGCAAACATTTCTGCGGGCGTCCATGCCCATCCTCATGGGCGGAGACTTAGGCGAGACAGAGGATGGTCCCCTCAGTGGATGTGGTGGCCCCTCCCCGAAGTGTTGAAGTGTTGTTAAGTGGCGATCATGTACACACTTAACGAAACACACGGCGAAAAAGGAATGAGACGAGGGTGATGACTAAAAAAGGTCATCAAAATTTTTGCCGGCGACTCAGCCATTCGTTTGCCCCAAACCTTCGGCCGCCTTTTCGTCCCCCGCAAGTCTCCGTCCAAGTCTCCGCCCATGCCTATCCTCCATCATAAATTGCTCCCACTCGGACGACAATTAAATTTTTACTATAATGACTAGTCTATGAGACACGAATAAATAGGTTGAGCATTACACGGAGGTTATGTAGAAACGAGAGCGCTTTTTTAAAAAACTTCTAAATTCGTTACATAGAAAGAAGTAGGCCTATGTTGAGTTTAATGAGGGAACGACACTGATAACTGCACTGAAATATGTAATTCTGCGAAGCGACAGCTATAAGTATACATTTATTTGACTAAGAGTATCATCATCAGTCTGCTTCACATTTTAGATCTATTATATAGGGGAGGGTTGCTTAAGATGGACCAGCGCCTAAGATGGACCACCCTATGATTGGCCACAAGTATTGAAACTGAATTGTCATGTGATGCTGTCGTATCTAGCAGGTCACAAGATAGATTGAATGAAATAATTAGACATCCGCTACACAGAAAAACCTTCGCGAAAACAGACAAAACGTTAATTGACACTGCTTGATCTTATAATAGCTTGGGGTAAAAATTTATATAAAATCGGGGCTGGACCTGCTGGAAAGTTTGGAATTCGTTTATAAATTACGTTTTTCAATTCTTTACAGGACACCTACAAGAAAATCCAATATCACAACTGTTTTAAATGTATCATGAGTTGGGAGTGGGCGTGTGCAAGTTGCCTAGGATGAAACATGTGTGGTCCATGTTAGGCGACTATGCATGAAAACGGTCCAATCATCATTGATGCTCATTATTACTATTACAGTTAACTGCTATATTCTACTAAGCTAGCATTTATAATTTATCAAAGACAGTGATATGGACAGGGGCTTCTATCCCCCCTAAGCAACTGGGCGCAATCCATTCCCCCCTTTCTGGACCGGCCTTCCTCTATGTATGCATTATAATGCATTCTAGCGCATGCCCTCCTCTAGTGTGGGAATGAAGGTTTGTTTGGAGAGGGACAAACGAGCATCCAGCAGACGATCGCCGAAGCATGTGTAGCGCCGAGAAGGGACCTGGTATGGGGAGGGAATGTGCCCCTCCCCATAAGAAATTTTTGCGATTTCCGCATTGCAATTTCAGCATTTTAAGCTGTCCTCTTAGCAAAATTACTCTACTGTTTCAGTGGAGGAATTGCATGCTGCCAAAATTGGGCAGCCATATGTTTTGCACCTCTGATCAGTGTGCACTCGAGAGGCGTTACATACATTTTTAGAGCACAATGCAATACAATAAAATACAATGTAGGTCCTACATTGTAAGCCCACGTAATAATGATGTTGCATTACTAAGTGTTCAAGGGCCAAATTTGACTGTCTGAAATTTGAAAGATAACATTGGAGAGAAGCCATTTAGTTGTGCAAAATAGTATTTGTATTAACATTATTTTTTCAATTATAATATGATCGTATTATTTGTTAAAATAGTAAAAGCATAGTTATAATCATGTAATAGGAAATTTTTTATAGTATATTATAGCTGTTATAGCTGTTCACGTAATTAAAAAATGCAGATAGTAGCCTAACTAAAAACTCAAAGTGTATAAAGTGTATACATTTTGCTAAAAACTATTAGGCCTACCATTTTGTCCAAATCTATATGGAGGGGAAGTATTTTCTGGGGGGATCTTCCTTTACTATCTTCCTTTAGTGATGCCTAGATTGAACGCTGCCCTCCATGTCCGACCTTCCCCCCCCCCAACCGACGTGAATTTTGACTGTCTTCTGATTCCCCCCCCTATTTTTCACTGGGCGCAAGCTGCGCCCGCCATGTATAGGGATAGAAGCCCCTGGATATGGACAGTGTTACACTGTGTGAAACATTAGAAAATTGCTTGCATATATTTTTAATTTTTAATTTTTAAAAATTAATAACATGACTATTTAATATTTTTCTTTTTATTATTTATTGAAAAATTGCTTAGTATGATTGTGCTGTTTAATGTAAGGTCATTTTAGCAGAAATGTTTGATGAATTAAGACTGTTTGTCTGCCTTTAACAATACATTTATTCCATTGTCCATCTTTGGCGCCCATGCTCCTAAGGTGGAACGCTTATGTGATTTTTAATTTTTAATATATTTTTCATTCAACTTATTCAAATTAAAATTTTATTGTATCCACTGGTGTATCAATACCCAATCTATGTAACGACCGTGTTGCATGCATAATCATTTGTTCATAATTTGTGGCGAAAACTGATGGTCATCCTAACGTGGTCCATCTTTGGCAAACTTCCTCTAACTATAAAAGTTGTTACGACGATAGAATTCAGCAACAGCGCGTCGTCACTCGATCTTTGGTCCGGACAGCGATCATTGCCTTGCAATCGGGGGATATGGACCAACAAATGGGAGGCACTTCCTACTGCATCTCTTCTTTATTATGTATTCCTTGACATTTGAGTGACGGACTAGTTTCTTCTGCTGGAAGGCTTTGTTGTCGTACTGCATGGAGCAGTTGGCGACTCTGTACCTCTCGATATGAAGTTGTGTCGAAATGCAGCGCTTGTCGGCGGCACAGGTTGTTATACACTCTAGTACCGTTGGTCCTGATGCTGACTTAAGCGGAACTGTTCTGGTCGTTGACATGCCATTCTCAACCAGTTGGATTATAACTTCACAATCTGCAAATATTAGTTGACAACCAACCGATGAATGCTGAACGCTTTGTGCTTTGCATGGTCTAATTCAGTTCTCTGTCGATTGAGTTGGACCTACTGAACAGCATAACTATTTCAGTTATCTTTACTGTTCATATATACGGTATATCCTAAAAGAGTCGGTTGGCCAATACGGTAGAAAAACGTGCTGCCATGGGTCTCTTTTCATGAACTGACAAACATAACATCGAACAAAATGATGTAGCTAATACCCTACTACGACTTAGCAGTGTCATCTTGAATAAAATGCGCTTCAAAAGCTATTCCGCATGCTGGATCGCGACATATTAAGTGATTACTGAGGCGGTCCGCACGTACCGAGAACCACAAAATTGAAAGCAACCTCGAGAAAGCTGCTTAAACCCTGTTTAAGTAGGCCTACAAAGCGTGTTTCCTTGCCCTAGCATCTCCACAAAGAGCACTCCAGCTGATTGCATTGACTCTATTGTTTCGGCTACGGCCGATAGATCATGAATATGATGACTGCATAATTTTCACTGTAGGTCCTAGATCAAAAGAAAATACTCACCGACATTCCGCTTTTTTCTAAAGTACATCGGACCACCCAATCGTTTCAGCGGATAACCTGGCAAGTTAATAGTTTCATAATATTCAAAACTGAGTAGCCTACCACTCCAGTGACAGTTAATTTTATCATCTTACTAGATGTTTTGCTCTCTACTCAGAGGCGCTCCCGACACTGCATCGGAGTGTCATTGCAAGTGAAGAACTTGCTCAAGGTTCCTACGCGGCGTCTTGAGGTGGATTCGAACCCGAAACCCTCCGGCTCCAAGGCACCGATTAGTGAGAAGATAGTAAGAATAATTAAGCCAATAAAAATTCCATATATGAGGATTGCCTATAGGCCTTCGTGCATGTAGCCTACTCACGAACAAAGGAAACAACTGAGACGTCAGTGCATTGAAATTGAACAGCACATTTAATCTATTGAAAAATGTAACATAAAAATAGTAGCTTCAAAATGAAATCCCCTTAGTTCGCACATCATGATTGTGTTAGTAAATGCATTATTTCATTTCAGCATTATTTCATTTGGGGCGGAAGTGCTCAAACACCCGAAACACCCCCCCCCCTAGCTACGGCCTTGCGTGGCAATACATCATTGTTTAGCTAAAATATCAAATATCTCTTTGCTATTGCAGTAGCCGTGTACTTGTAGCCTGCTTGAAACATCAGGGCTTGTACTTGCAACATAAGTACTTGCAACATCGCTGATATTATACATATTGTCTTTTCAGGTTAGGTAAATGAAAAGCGTAGCCTGCGTGTTTCAGTTTGAGCTGCAAACGGTGTTGTTAACATTGAACTTCTGCATTCTCGCCCCTCTGTGCCCCCTCTCCTATTGACCATGACAGTTTCGACGTGTGAAAGTCGCGCTTAATATTTCATTTACTTAAATTCTTAAAAGTATTGCATGGGTCGCATGAAAAATACAAGTTAAACTTCTAACCTTGTGAGCAGGCGTTATTTTCGTCACATCTTCTGGTTATCACGTATTCGGTGACGTTTGGGTGGTACATCAGGTTCTCAGGTTTAAAGGCTTGAAAGTTACGCTGCAGAAGGCAGAGCCAGTTTCTATCCGTGAACTGGAACTGTACTGAAATGCAGTCAGCTTTGGCAACGCAAGCCGCCACGCAGGCTCTCTCCTCTTTTGCCAGTACGTGAAGTGTAGCGTTGGCCGATAGTTGCCCGAACAATGACGGCTTCATAGTAACGTAGCATTCTGAGAAGCGTTTGAGAAATGAAAATCAACAAAACTGGTTTCAGAAAACTAATCTTCATAGTAACGTAGCATTCTGAGAAGCGTTTGAGGAATGAAAATCAACAAAACTGGTTTCAGAAAACTAATCTTCATAGTAACGTAGCATTCTGAGAAGCGTTTAAGGAATGAAAATCAACAAAACTGGTTTCAGAAAACTAACAATTCTGCGTATCAAGACATAAAAACATTTAATAACATTCATGACATCTAATAGAACGCTGTGTTAAGAAGTGAAAGGGATAGGCCTTTAAACGCCAGAAACCGAGTCCATGCTCACACGACGTGCATAAGGCCTAAGTGAAACAATGCCAATTGTATTGTATTGTACAGCGTCATCGCTGTCTTTAATTTATTGCTCTAACTTGTTAAGGATTGAATAATTAATTCATCAATGAATTACCAGAATTCACATAGCGCCCCTTCAAGAGCTACTCAGAAGCGCTCCCGGCCCAGGCCAAGCGTTAAAAATTAAAAAGCAATAATGTCTAGCGTAGCAGCAAAAGTGTGGATTTCACACATGATCTGGACACGCAATATAATAAGATGCAATCAATAGAAAACCTTTCTCTTCGCTTTTTGGCAGCGTCTGACATCTATCGACGAGAATATACTCTTCGATTTTGCCACTCTGATACATCTGGTCTTTGATGAGTTTCTGTTCGTCATACTGAAGCCAGCAGAAAATGCCATAGGAAATCCTTTCGATCTGATACGAGACACACACTCGGATAGTCGTACACATGGCCCTGCATTCGTCTTCAGTTTTCACATCATATGCATTCGTCGCCCTGCGCGAAACCCATCCGGGATTCTTCTTCTCAAAGATGGCAACGCATGAGTCGTGCTCAATTGTAGGTGGCTTGCGTGCTTCTAAAATACAACGTCAAGCGGGTCAGATTTTATTCAGAATGCATGCACATCTTAAATTTTAATTTGAATAGGCCTGAAGTTAAAGTAGCCTAACCCCTAAAGGACTAAGCCTGAATTTAGAAAAACACTGTGCTCGCATCTTGAGACTACCCACTCTCGCTTCACTGCTATTAAATTTGGCCTAAACTTCCTTAGACCTGCTAAAGTCGGTTGACTAATGGATAAACACACTTTCACAAATTGCTAGAATGAACACAATTTCACAACTTGCTAGAATTAACACAGTTTCACAAATTGTTAGAATTAACACAGTTTCACAAATCGCTAGAATGAAGTCCCAAGTCACTGAACTCAACGCTAACTAAGGTGGAGTGAAACTTTTTTATGAGAATTTCAATAAGCCCTGGTGTGGGAAAGTTACACAATGGTCTAGAAAGCAGTTGATGAGCAAAATATTATTAATTTATTCCTTCTTTAAGAGTTGCCCCAACGATATAATAAATTTGCGGTAATTTGTAAAAAGCGCTTTTTATTTTTCATAATAAAGTTTGTCAGCACTCAATTAACAAACGTAACTGCATGCTGTGCACTTGGCTGCAAGTGTTCAATGTAGTAGCCTACACCAGCACTTCAAAAGAGTCAAACAACAAAAGCCCTCGTTTGGACCAGTGATATTTTCGTGAATAAGAAGTAGAATAAGAATAATAATTATTGTGTTTTCGTTCAGCAGAAGTAGAAGTAGAATAAAAATTATTTTAAGAACGAGAATAGAATAAGAACTTTGGATTCAATAGTCACTCACCTGGGCTACTGCATCGACTAACGAGTATGTATTCCGCAACAGACTTTATATCAAGCATGTTGTCCAACGCGAGGTTTGTCTTGTTTAACTGCAACCAGCACAAGATGTCCAGTGGATTCGTGTCGATTTGGTACGAGACGCAGCGCGTGTCAGCGACGCAAGCCTTCTTGCAGTCCTCTTCGTTCAGCGTTTTTGGGAGAGGGGTTGAACCGGCGGAATGAATCATCGGATACTTCATGTCAAACAATGGAATGCAAGATTGCTGTCCTGTTGGAACAGATAGAGTAGACAATCTGTTAATAATATAAATGATGATTAATAAAACACACGTCAACAAAATTTGTTGACATTAAATTTTAGTGATCGCGGAAAAAGACAATAATTTATTGCGCAGTGTCTACACAAAGGACATGGTGATAATGTTTATGAAAATAAATTTTAAACTAATTAATTATCAGGTGTTATACGATGTTGGAGTTGTACATTTATTTTCACCATTTAAAATTTACGAATCTGTATCGCAGTTAGGCTGGGAAAGAAGAGGCCGTGCACACGCGTGAATACTGACTAGAGAGATGCCAATGTTATTTCGTTATGTAGACCTAATCGTAATCGTGATCTCCAAACGTCTAAAGCGCTACTCGAAAGTCAAGCGCGGTGCACCAGCTTATTCACGAGCACTCGGCTGAGTCAAAAGGGCTGTCCGTAATAGCAGTCCAAAGGAGGTTCGGGTACGATTGCTGTAGAGTCAGAAGGTGCTAGCTACTAAGGAGGGTGTCGTATGGGTCGGGAATTAGAAGGTGGAGGATCAGATGAGACAGGATAAGAGTTCTTGAAGACGTGTGACTTGAGTTTCGAGTGAAAAGGATTACCCAGGATTTGGCTTTAAACTGCGAATTGAGGTATTCGAAACGTGGCTATGGAGAAGAATGGCCAGGATTAGTTGGACGCATGGACTACAAAACCAATGAGGTGTTGCAATATGGCGCAAGAAGAAATTTCGCTAATTGATACAATACGGCGGAGTCAGATGAACTGGCTTGGTGACATGTTGAGGGAAGACACGCTCTTGAGGATAATATTCGAGTGAAAAATGGAGGGAAGGAAGCCACCAGGAAGACCAAGATATATGGTGATGGATTGGTTGATGGACAGAGAAAAGGGACGAGGATATAAATAAATCAAGGAAAAAGCTCAGAGTAGACAAGAATGATGTCGTTGGAATTTTGGACGATCTTCCTAAGTACAGAACACTAATGAAGAAGACTGCGAATGGATTACATATATAGCATATAAAATTATCGTTGCGAATGGATATTATAATAGGCCTATAGCATATTATGCTCTGTCTATCATCCATTCGCTATGAAACCGTGCCCATGAGTTGAACTGTCGGAGTGCACGCATTTGAGTCAGCAGTGCCATTTATTAGCCTACAGCTTAACATTTGGATACTCGATGCGAATTGCTTCAAACACCATTACCTGGAAGCTTCGGGCATCTATCGACGAGAATATATTCTGAAATCGAAGCGCTCTGTTGCATTTGGTCCTTGGTGAGTTTCTTTTCGTCATACTGAATCCAGCAGAGAATGCCACCCGGCTTCTTTTCCATCTGATACGAGACACACGCTGGGACAGTGGCGCACGCTGCTTTGCATTCCTCTTCCGTTTTAGCATCAGAAGCGGTCGTCGCCCTGCGCGAAACCCACCCAGGATTCTTGTTCTCAAAGGCAGGAACGCATAAGTCGTAGTTAGCGGCTTGCCTGCTTGCCTCTAAAATACAGCGCGAAATGGTCAGAATGTAGGCACATCTTAGATTTTAATCTAAATGAAGACAAAGTATCCTGAAGACTTAAATTTAGACTGCCGGTCTACTTGCACCTAAACCTGCCTATCCTCGTTTCTCTCTCAAAAAACAAACTTTAAACTTCGCCAGACATGTCACAAAGTCGGTTGATTCTTTCCAATAAGTTGGATTACACAGGTTTCATAAACCACTACAATGACGTTCTGAACAGGGTTTTAACGTGCAGTTCTACACAAAATGTGCAGTTGTAAATAATTTGTGCAGTTGTAAAAGTAGTTATATATATATAGTGGAAATCATTAGAAAAAGGTAATTGCAGTCCCATTTACCACGAAAGAAGAATTACATGTGCAGTAAAAACAACTTTCAAGTTGATGACTAAAAAGTCACCCTTTTTTCGTTGCCGACTTGCGACATTTCTTGGGGAAAATTTTCGCCAAACAAAGCCGCACTAAAAAACTTCCTGGTTGTACAGTTCTGCCAGTGGCGTAGCCAGGAATTTATGAGGGGTATTTTGAGGTTTTATGGCCTGGCCGGATGCCCTTCCTGACACCAACACAACAGTATTGCAGTAAATAAAAAGGGAATAAAGCAACAAAGAAAATAAAACGAGAGAAACAAGTGCTACAAACAATTGTTTTGTTTTTCCTATTTAAGTGGATAAATAACCTTCAAAAAACTTTTCCTAAGCCAATGGGGGGTTTAACTCCCCGAAACCCCGTTATCTACGCCACTGAGTTCTACAAATTTCTTTTAAAAAGCCCTGGTTCCAAATCATTTAAATCAACACTCGGTTACAAACGTAACTGCTGCATGTGTACTTGACTGTAAATGTGCAGCATACTAACACGTCAAAGTGAAAACAAAACCGCAATCTCTTAGAATCACTGTATGGAAATAATCACCTGGGTCACTGCACCGACTGACGAGTACGTATTCCGTAACAGACTTCAGATCAATCATGTTGTCCAACGCGAGGTTTGCTTTGCTTAATTGCAGCCAGCATAGCGCGGTCTCTGGATTCGTGTTAATCTGGTAGGAGACGCAGCGCATGTCGATGATACAGGCGTTCATGCAACCCTCTTCGTTCTGCGTTCTTAGCAGAGGGGTTGAACCGCCGGAATGAAGCCTCGGATACCTTATATCAAACAAAGGTATGCAAGATCTGAAGGATCCAGACCTTCCGCGATTTAACGTTTCTTTGGGCCGCGACGTCACTGAAACAGATATCAGATGCGCTCACACAACTAAGGCAACAATAAAATTATTTTGATGACACTGATTAAAAGTCTTCCTTACACGTCGTAATAGCCTAAACTCTGTGCGTGTATATTGTTGTTCATTTGGAATTATTGATGTTTCGGTTGTAGATGTTATAATTTGTTGGCACTTTTGCATTTTTTAAAATTTTATACTGCAGTGGTCAGCAGTTGATTCAATTGTTTGACTGTGGTTTAGTCCAAACAGTGTCAGTTAGGTTTATGTAAGTTTTTAATCAAATTGACGTTTAGGCTATATTCGCGTTGATTTAGCAAATTGCTTCAGCCATCTGTAACTATGTCAGTAAAGATTGAAACGGGGATCAAGCGAAGTAGAGAACACTGATTGCTGCACATAATGTATGTATAAGTGCACTTGGATAAATAGCGCCCCTTCGAGATTTATACTCAGAAGCCCTCCCGACTACAGCGCGGACACTGAATCGGAGTTTCATGCTAAAGCGCTGAGCAATTCGAGTGGTGAAGGACTTGTCCAAGGTCCCTACGAAGCGGATTGAGGTGGATTCAAACCTGCAACCCTCCAGCTGCAGGCAACGAACACACCCGCCGCACCACCGCACCCCACATATCACTTCCAATCACAATTAAACGACAAATTTGCAATTATTAACAATTTAATTACAATACAGTATTACAACTGACATTAGTCTGCACAAAGATGGCCAACGTGGTTTAGTTTCCATGGGAACACAGCTATAGACATCGCGATGCCAGTATATTCTTACCATTAGCGGGTTTTAACTGCCAGGTGCCGCAGAAGAGGAGATACAGCACGACAAATGTCTGCAGCAGTCCGATCCTGTCACAGTCAATATATATTATTTTATTCTAGTTTTCTATTCTTATAAGTATGATGCCATCTTGCGACAAATACAGATGCAACTGTGAGATGTAGGCTACTATAATGAAGCAAGTGAAAGAATCAATTTCAGACCAATATTTCTCACGTATCTTTAATACCGCCAAACGGTCAAGCCACCAAGCGGCCACACCGTCAAGTGGTCGCACCATCAAGTGATCACACCATCAAGTGATCACACCATCAAGTGATCACACCATCAAGTGATCACGCCATCAAGTGATCACACCATCAAGTGATCAGACCATCAAGTGGTCAAACCATCAAGTGGTCAAACCATCAAGTGGTCAAATCATCAAGTGGTCAAACCATCAAGCGCATCAATGTGTAAAAATTCAGGCGGTCGTGCCGTCAAGCGGTGATCAAAGTGATCAGACCATCAAGTGGTCAAACCATCAAGTGGTCAAATCATCAAGTGGTCAAACCATCAAGCGCATCAATGTGTAAAAAATTCAGGCGGTCGTGCCGTCAAGCGGTCAATGGTTCTTAGTGGTGTAGCACATTTTATTGAGCATGTAAGTCAAGAGCCAAAAGTATCAATGCATTTATTTGTGCCACTTACTTACCACGACCAGGCTTATAACCTACGCGCTTTGACCAACGCACATGTATGATTCTCTTGTTTAAAACCTTTTGTCTCTAAGAAATGGCGGTTTTTATAGATGTCATGAAAAATTTTACAGTAAATGAAGAAGTAATTTCTTGGACATCTCAACACTCATCGAACTATAGGCCAATAGAAAACTGCATTATGCATCACGGTAACTGCTAAAGGTATTTGGGCGTCGTGAAAGCAATTGGCCCATGTAAAATTGACCCTGTATTTGTTCACAATTATGCAGAGAGGCACATATATATGCCTACAAAGAAGCAACAGTTGAGGGCTACCAGTTACTCAAAACAATTCTCTTATATAAATAAAAATAAAATAAAATAAGCAACTGCTATAATTGGTGCTATTGCAGAATCGTGATAGTTAAAACTGAAGGATCTAGCGAGTCTCTTAACTACTTTTAAGGCAACATAAAAATATAACAATAGGCTACTGTTGTTAAAATCTGTTCAACTCCAAGCCAGACCAGTATAATAGTTCTATTACCTGCTTCCCGATGCCATATTCTAGTCAGCTGGTGTTCGTTCTAGTAGACGTTATCTGATAATCTGCTTGTGCTATATGGATACAGTGAAACTGGCGACAAGTAATGAACAACACGCATAATATGCGTCTGAATTGCGAGACTTTTATTGCGTGGTTCAAAGCTTTGCACTGGAGACAGCAGCTGGTGCTAAGTATCACGAAAGCATCCAACGTTGTCATTAGAAGCACTGCGAATCAAATGGAAAACAAACGCGAGGCTAATGAAACAAGAGGATCGAATGATTTTCGTGATTGCGTTCGAACAGATGATGCTGAGATTTTGTGATTTAAAAAATTGGTGAATTTCAGCATGATACTTTAATTTCTGTCTGATCGCATTCGAACTTAATTCTCTTTACGCTTGATTCGTTAAAGCCATTGCAGCTGTCGCTAATGCTACACGTGGCCTGCATAATAGAACATTGATTCATTAGCTATGTAATGTTGTCATCAATAAGAAGACCTGTGCATGACTGAACAGTGAACACGTAATCCGATTGATATGACTACTCTCACTTGATGCAGACCATTTCTTGCTTGCGTAGGTTCAAGTAGATTCAGCCGAAGTAGAACATAAAATTAACAATTAATATGTTTCTTTATGAGTTTATCAACTAGCGAGTTAGTTAACTTGCGCCAGCGAACAAGTCCCATACGAGGGCATCTGCTATATATTGACTGGTATATTCTTTAAAGAAATTTTCTTGTGTATGCAATATTATGTACCAGCATCTATGTATATGTGTGTATGAATGTGTGCGAATGTATATGTTTATGTGTGAATGCATGCATGATTGCATGCATGCATATCTGCATGTGTATTATGGTATATTATATGCATGCATATGCAAGCATGCATATATACATAGATGCGTGTATGTATGTATGTATGTATGTATGCATGTATGTATGTATGTCTGTCTGTCTGTCTGTATGTATGTATGTATGTATGTATGTATGTATGTATGTATGTATGTATGTATGTAAGTATGTATGTATGTATGTATGTATGTATGTATGTATGTATGTATGTATGTATGTATGTATGTTTGTATGTATGCATGTATGCATGTATGTATGTATGCATGCATGCATGTATGCATGTGGGTAGGTAGGTAGGTAGGTAGGTAGGTAGGTAAGTTGGTAGGTTGGTAGGTTGGTAGGTTGGTAGGTAGGCAAGCAGGTACTAGGCAGGTATAACTTCAATTACATAATTTAAAAAAATAAGATGCGGTTGAAGAGTAATACATCTTCCCAAGTTAAGCATTTCACTTTGAATTGGTATATAATATAATATTAATACCATTTCCACAAAATTGAGCTAGAGGCTAGGGTGGTAATTTCTCAACTGCACGGGAGGGACGAATTAGGGAGTCTGTGTCTTAGTGGGATCCAGAGGAAAGCCCTGATTATATGGATTGGTCCGCAAGCTGAAAGGATGGTGGCATTTAATTGATTTCAAAAAATTAATTTGCTTATTTTTTCTTTTAACAAAGTTTAATATCATGCTCATTTACTTTTTAATTGAAGTTTTCTTGAGCGCTTGCAAAAATACTGGTGCCCTGCGCTTGGCTTTCGAGTGGCACTTTGGAAGTTTGAAGATTAGGCTACGTTTAGGATTGCTATTTCCGTTTTTTTTATTTCTTATGATAATATCGAAATCAAATGTCATGTCGATGTTTGACTCAATTCGACGGACTTTGCCATGCTGACATGATAAAAAAATTTCCGAATGAAGAAGATGAAATCAGTAAGACGCTCTTGAAACGTTTTAGACATCAATTCCTATTCAGCTTGAGTTTGCTGAATGATTTCTCTGCAGAGGCCAATGTCATTGGAATTGTGAAAATCTAACACAAAACGTGCCTGCTATACTCTGCTCACTATTGGAATAGTGCATCCAGACTTGTATGTCACAAGCATCAGTGTGGATGTAGCCTATACCCGCAGACCACTACACGTAAGTCTAGTCATGGGCAGAGTTTATAAGAGGCTATGGCGTTAAGCCCCCCCAAGAAGACCCAGATTCATTTTTTCACCGTGTAGATGGTATCTTTTCTCGGGCTTAGCCCCCCAAGAAGGCGCAGACTCATAAATTTCTTCGGGGCAAATGGTTCTGTTCACGAACGCGAAACTTCCGAATGACTAAAAAAGGTCATCAACTTTTATGGGTCGAGGAAATATTTGTCGGCGCCGCTCGATCTGGACCAAGAATCTGCCCCAACAAATTTAGCCCCTCCAAGAACGGAAACCAAACTCCGCCCATGAGTCTAGTTTAATTGTATTGTATTTAAACATTTGTAAACGACAAAAATGATTGAACGTACAACATCACGGAGTCGGCTGCCTGTCAAACCATGAGTCACAACGATAGGAAGTGCATAAAGTGATTGCTTTGCTTTACGGACAATTTTATCAATGTGTGCAGAAAACCCCAATCTATCACAAAGTGTGGCACCAAGAACCTTGACGACATCAATAGGTACAAAAAAATTTAACAGCAGTTATATTCTATTATATCTATCTATTATATTATATTATATTATATTATATTATATTATATTATATTATATTATATTATATTATATTATATTATATTATATTACATGATTATATTACATTATATTATATATTATATCTATATATTATAGTTATATTATCATAGGAAATTAAAAAACCGAAAATAACGGTCTGGATCTGCTAAAAATAAATATAGCCCCTCCCACTTCTGGTTTGGCAGACCAGAAGTGATCCAGTAGGCTACTTAGGCCATTAGTTAAGTTACCGAACCCACTGCTGTAAAGCCGACCTGCGTGTCGTGCTACAGTGGGCCGTATTTCGTATAACCTGTACTTGTAATCACTCTGCGGTGTGTCAGATTGAATCATTAAAAGGAATATTTTTTTTAAAAATCAATGCATTGCGTAGGCTCACATGATGATGGCTACAATTTTAAATGACGAAAATGATTGATTCTTATGACGTGAAGCAGACTGTGACGTCATAATATCAGTTGCCTAGGTTACCGCGTCGACCAATATTGGAATGGAAAACTCACCCAGAAGTTGATAAAAGAAAACGCCTTCGTCCGTATAGCTATCGTTAAACGGAAACTATTACCACTGTATAGTATAGCATCTCATACGATCGCCCTCAGGAGCAATTCCTGGCAGGGGGCTTTACAATACCTGCCAGGGACCCGATTCATCGGGCTTCTTTACATCTCGATTCTCGAGATATAACGAACTCAGATGGATTGGGGTTTATATACAAGGATCAGTTGACCAGTCAGTCGACCAGTACTGATCGTCCACTGGTCGACTGATTGGTCAACGGGTAAACTGGTCAGTCGGCTGTAGTTGACTGGTTGGCCAACTAGTTGGTCAACTGGTCAACCGAATTGACCGAGATGCCCAATATTCTGACTGTTAAGAGTAGGCTACACTGACCGTACATAGTTAATACAAACGCCAGACGGCGTGGGAGAGGACTGTTTTTTATTATATTCCTTTTACTGCTGTCTCTAATGTTGATAACTTCATGGATATTGTTGTTGATGTTGCTACTGCTGTCAATTTATAGCCAAAATTGTCATCCGTTGAGTTGTGATTCAATTCTGAACGACCGTCAACTGATATGTTTGGCGTTATAATAGCATGGATCCATTAAATATAGACATCATCAGACTGTAATAAAAGTCATCAGATTAGTCGTTTGAAGTATCCAAAACACCCGTAGCTTCCTTGCTGTAATCATCTCATACACTGGAAGGTGTATCGTGCATGCTACCGCATCGGTAACGTGCGCTGCACGAGACTAGTGCAGATGAGAGTCTGCAATATTCTCAGCACCCTCTATTTACGGAGCTTCTTCCGTAGCCTACCTAGTACCTACTCACTGTATAATACCGAGCTGGGAACCACACTACTAGAATATAGAGTCAACGTGCATGTAGTCTATCTATCAAATTAATTTTTTGAGTCTTGAGAACGTGCATGCATTTATCGAATTAATATTTGTAATAGTCTGACTGCCTACTCGATGTTATCAGCGCTTGTGAATAAGCTGGTGCCCTGCGCTTGGCTCTCGAGTGGCGCTTTAGAAATTTCGAGATTACGATTACCATATTGAGCAAGCACAGAGAATGCTCATTAGGATCAATGGTGCAGACTCTCGCATACTGCAGTGAGTATCTTCTTGAGGCACCAAAACCGCGTCCACTATTGGCTCAAGAGTCAAGACAAACAAAGGGCTTACAATAAATTATATAGCCTGAAAAGTCACTTCTCGATCTGAAGACGGGAGAAAAGCTTGTGAATACGTCGACTCTCGCCACTTCGTTTTTGTGAACGTTGTATAAATCTTGAGTTTACGAATACGTTTATGGAATTATGAAGAACTGGATGGAAAACTTCTCCACACACTGCATTTTTATTTTATTTTATTAGTTTTACCTACGCAGTGAATGCTTTCTGAAAAATGAGAAAGACTTCACTGCTGCTGGTCCTTGCCGGTCTTCGTACATGGCACGTAACACTATAGTATGAAATTCCTACAATTTTTGGGCCTTTGACCTTTTTAGTATTTCTGCCACAAGCTTAATTCTCAGCTATACTTTCGTTGGTTCATGCAATAATTAGATCCACACAAAAATCTGATTTTCGACTGCGCAAACGTTTTTCCAAACGGCACACTCTGTATCCAGCTGCGCGTTAGAATAAACCCTGTCTATAAGGCAAATTTTCAACTCCAATTATTTTCTTTCTACATCGTTAACTCGTCGTTCGGTGAAAATTGGTCTAACTTTAAAGCGTATGCAGGCTAACAAAAATTATCACGACTGAACACTGTTTATGATTATGACTAATGTGTCTAAAGTTTAGGTTTCTAAAAATAATCTTCAGTCATGTCGAGTATATAGACCTGCGTATAGGCCTATTTTATTATCGTTTGGGGCATTTTTATTATTAGTTTTTAACAAGATCACTTGACGATATTTTAATTAAGCACAACTAACGGGCGCAGATTTTACAATTTTGATGTTTTCCTTGATTTCTCAATGCTCATTGTATATTTTCTTAAGCAGACCTTCCTGGTCCGTGAGCTTCTGAAACCGATGACCACAAACTAGGCAAGCAAGAATTCAATACGCTACGTTCTTTGTTTGCTCTAATTTAAACGTCAATGCACCACTGTGCACACTACAACACACAGACCATTTTCAGCTAAATTGTTTTAAATTCACAAAAGGCTGTCTATCAGCCTATTAGGCCCTAAAGAAGATTACTTATTTTTAAATTCAAGTTGTTCCGCCTGTCCGTAAAAAATAGATTTTCATAGCCGTAGGCGGGTGGGGTTGACAGTTAATGTACCGGCAAGTCATAGGATGCAGCGCGGGCTGTGTTTTCTAACAAGCGTCAAAACCTTATTTGTAGCCTACATCTGCAGCTTAATTTCAAGTCTAAGCTTATTGACGCAATGCAACAATAACAAGCCTACAGCTGATGCAGCATTGACAATAGACCTGCCAAAGATTTTTTCTTCCAATGACATCACTTTATGCTATACGTTATATACATGTATAGTCTATGTTTTATAGGCCAATGGTCTATGCATATATATATATACATAATACATATTATATAATTATATGTATATATAGCAGTTATAATATTGTAGGCTACTTGCATAGCGAAGCAGCCTATAGGCCTACTTTAGAAACGCCTCGCCTTAATACGCTCTTGAGAATTTGGACGCAACAGAGGTGCAAACTGTTAGCTTGAGGCAGACCTATAGTCTACTACAACGTCAGATATGTAACTAATGGTTGTCATCCGTTCGCCACCTAACTCTCCAAACAAATCCGGTGCTCAGCTGCTGTCACGTGGTAGGCTACTCAGCATAGTTTTAGGCTTGCCTCGCGTGTATAGGACACTGTAGGCCAACTCTAGCTGCATGTTTGACCCCGCCAGGCCACCGTGCATATGAGCGATGAACTATTCTGGATGAAGTAGGCGTTAAGTAGACCTAAACTTCAATGAGCATTTTATTATTAGCTCTTATGGATCGCTACATATACTCACCTGAACATTTTGATAGTTTTCTGCATAATAATTATTAGACAAATACTCGAGATCTGCAACGTTAATTTATCGTGATTATGACTTCGGAGGCATCACCAAAGCAGGCGGTGAGTATTCTTATAGATTTTCGGGCAGCCATCGCTTGTCCCTATTACTATAAGCTTATGCATGATGGGCATTGATCGTGTTGGTATACCTATATTTATAAACTGTTTGAAACCGGTGAGTTGAAATGTAGGGAGAAACGAGCGGTAGGTCTACATGTATGGGCAGATATAATCTGGGTATGGTAATCTGGATGATAGGCCTAATAATAATACTAATAATAATAATAATAATAATAATAATAATAATAATTTTTTAAATAATTAATGTTTTTATCTTAGCATTAGGGTGTAAGTCCCTGAGGGATCATAAGTACCTCAAGGCAAAAAATTTAAAAAAATAAAAAATAAAAAATAAATGATAATAATAATAATAATAATAATAATAATAATAATAATGTTATTGTCCAAATTTGTGGTTAGGCTTAGGCCTACTGTTTTTCAAGTCGAACACACTCACGAGCGCGTATAAGAGGCATACACAATTACATTTATAGGCCTATAGTATAGGGGGCCTATGATTATTATGCAGCACTGATATGCCATTGGCTCCCACTCAAAAATAATTAGATATCTTTCAGAATTTAGAAAAATGCGTAATGGAAGAATTTAAGCCATGTCTGTAGTTTGTCATCCAAAAGAGACCGTATACCATGTTTAGACGTGTAGCCTACAATGGTCTGTATACAATGTCTTGAAAATATTTTAAGCCTATAATTATGTATACGCACGACGTCTTGGAAATAAGAATTACCATACAAGACATATAAGCCTACAGCAAGCAGAAGGTGGACTATACAACAATCATAGAATGAAACATATGCAGTAGTGAAGTGGGCATGTGGACATACATAAAGCAGATGAGCAATCACGGGCTTATAACAAGATACGTATAGACCTTACTTACTTAATGTATGCGTATTCCTTGTATAGGTGAGTGGTTCGTTCATAGGCTGCCAGCTATCAGGTTCGATATCATCATCATCAACAGCAGCAGCAGCATCACCACCACCATTTCCACCACTATCATCACCACCACCACCACCATCATCATCATCACCATCAACATCATCACCACCACCATCAACATCATCACCACCACCACCACCATCGTCACCACCACCACCATCATCATCTCATCATCATCATCATCATCATCATCATCATCATCATCATCATCATCATCATCATCATCACCACCACCACCACCCCCACCACTACCATAGGCGTACGAGACCGGGGTCCAGGCGGGCAAATGCCCACCCCCCCCCCAAATTTCGGGCAAAACTTTTTCGGACAAGCAGACCGGGAAATTACTAAAAAAAGGTCGTCAAATTTTCGGGCAAGTCTGTTTTTCGGGCAAGCAGACCGGGAAATGACTAAAAAAAGTCGTATTTCTGGAAAACCGTTGTATTTTCCACGAGTTTCAGGATTTATTTTTCGGGCAGAAGTTAAATCTTTGCCCCCCCCTCCACCCACTGCTGAAATCTCCCGTACGCCTATGACCACTACAATCATCATCATCGCCACTACCACCACCACACCATCATCATCACCACCATCATTACCACCACAATCGCTACCATAATCATCATCATTACCACTACCACCACCATCATCATCATCACCACAACCATCGTCATCTTCGCCGTCATCAGCATCATCATCATCATCATCATTACTGAACCAATCAGTGGCGTCTACCAATGGTAGGTTTTAGAAATTTAGAGAACGACCTCCGTCTGTCGAACTGTAGAAGTGGGGTTTAGAATAAGTAAACCCCACTGGCGCCGATGGAGACATAGGTCTAATGAGTGTGCGGGGCTACAGACCTGATTTAAACCACGTTGGGTCAGAGGGGTCCTCGGAATAGTTGGTGGGATGAGGTAAAACGACAAGGTTGGTATATAGTGTTGAAGGAAACAGATCATCAAGTACATTTACTTTACCATTGCCTTTAACATAGATGATGTCATTGTGAACGGAAATAAATAAAACGAATCTATAATCTATGAATTTCTATAACGCCACTGTAAAAATTATCAAGACGCCTACAGCGCAGTAAAGTTCGCGATAAGCTGTTTAAAAAACAGAACTGAAAATTGTATAACCTGTAACCTGGAATCTGAATATTCTACGGAAAGGTGGAAGTAATGAACTACAACCACTTTGTAGAGACACGGTCAAGAAGTTCTACATTTAAGATAAAGCTACAGGTTAAACTGCAGTTTGACCTATAATTGGTATTAGCTAAAAGATGAATTTTATCAGAACTCCTTATAATTATCATTCGTAGCCTTTCTTATCGTACGTAGTCTTATTTCTTATAATATTATTACATAGTCTTCTTATCATACGTAGCCTTAATTCTTATCTTACATAGTCTTTCTTGTCATACGCAGTCTTTACCCACAAAAATAATACAAAGACCTATTTTCGTCTGAAGACGGAAAATATTTTCCTAAACTTCACTCCTTCGTGTACCATGTATAATAGGTCTACTGTTCAGCTGTACAGGTCAACATAATTATCAACATCATTCCCGGATGTACATGTACAATTGTACATGTGGCAACAGAGCAAAGAGGTGGCGGGTGCTCTAAAAGTCCTACGCTTTCTCTTTGTCTGTTGTCAGTGCAGATTGACTGATTGACCGACCTGCTCACACTCGGACACACATCCCGTGACCCAGCATGAGACACGGATGCATGGCAAACCGTTTAGAAATAATTGTCTTCCTGATATCTGTTCGTATAAATTTGTTTTTGATGTGTGTAATGCGTTAGACCCTTGAGTGAAGTCTGCTGAGAATAGGTTCTCAAGTGCGCATGCATACATGAATTCTGTTGATCGTGCAGTAAATATAATAGGCCTCTGTCGCTGTCAAAGTATTTTATATGCTTGATATAGATAATTAGTGTCTACATGGTGCAACAATATAGGTAGCAACACTACTAGTGTCTTTGTTATTTGCCTGAAGCGACGGTTATACTATAGCGCCATTATAATATGGCCTACTTTTTTTACCTGTGGCTGGGCTGGGAGCGCCTCTAAGTAGGTTTTTTTAGAGAGTCGCTATATAAATTCTCGAAATGAATGAATGAATGAATGAATGAATGAATGAATGAATGAATGAATGAATAATACAATGCAATGACAGTTGTCATCAGCCTTCTTTCCGACTTGAAAAACGATGGCATGTGGGTCTGGACTATTATAGGCCAAGCATAACGGCATTGCATACGCGCGTATACGATCGACCGCATGAAACATAGGCTTACTTAGGCTAACCGTATGCGTAAGACTTATAACTTTAGGCCTTTTGTTCAGTTAACAATTTTAGTCCTAAGCGTCGTATGAGTAGCAGCGGTGAAGCTATGAATCACCGTTGTCTATTTTGATGCTGCGTACATGTAAGTGACTACATAGTACAGAGAATAAATTTCCATTTAACGACATGCGACCCGGATTCGGTGCAAGAGGCGGCCAGAGACCTTAAGCAGAGAAGCCTAAACACGCACCCCACTGACGCCACCAGGCAGGTCAGACTAGACATGCGAGTGTGCATGCATATCAGACAAAAATACACTCAATCTGGGGCCTCTGCAAACAGTCGTCTACTTAAATGACAAAAATGGTCCGTATTAATAATAAGCTTGCTTGTAGAGTAGTTTGCTAACATTGCTAAGTAGGACTATTCACCTACCAGCTGAACAAGCCAGCTAAATTATTAGAATAATTAGATGGACTAGGTAACTGGCCAATGGCATATAATCTGCTGTGCTGCTGACCTAGGTAACTTTTTAAGTAGCTAGCCTATGAACTTACTATAGCCATCATGGCAGCCAACACCTTATTAATACTTGACATTAGGTTGCTAAGTAGCTATAGTTAGGTCGCGCATTGACTATAATTAATCTAGTTGATTAATAACGGCTTTGCATAGTTTACATGTTAATTTGAAGCTTGATTTTTGGTCAGTTCAATAAACCTAAGAGTCCATAATTTCTGCCTTCTCCTAGCTGTTAGGCCTGCTCACAGCGATCATTTAGGCCTAGGCCTCCAACGTGACAAATAGATACAGATACCGCACGTGCTCTGTAGCTTATGATATGCTTAGCCTAATTAATATGGAAATCACGTGAATAGAGTGCTTGTGGGGAAGTTCGACACATTAAGCATTTTTGCGAAATTTCTAGGCTAAAACGAGATAATAAAATTCTAACAAAAATACTTTATAGTAGTACTATATCTCCTTAAGCAAAAGCAATAACAATTTATTCCTTGCAGTTTATTTCTTGAAGTTACAAACACCTTTTCTGAGGGCTACAAATTGTCGAATTTACCCTCACTGTGGGGGGAAATTCCGACAGTTACTGTTTGTCACTGGTATAAGTATTTACAACGTGTGCAGATTAGATAAATGTCATTGACAGCATATGTACACGTCTCATGAAACCAACGCCCACACATCTGACACCTTATCCATTCTTCTTCCTGGTTCTTGGGTGGATCAAAATATGAACAACCACATTGAGCAAAGAGTAATTACATGGATCACTGACATCGTTAGCATTGGTGTCATAATCCATGCATACGTACATACACACATACATAGGTCTTCATACATACATACATACATACATACATACATACATACATACATACATACATACATACATACATACATACATACATACATACATACATACATACATACATACATACATACATACATACATACATACATACATACATACATACATACATACATACATACATACGTACATACAAGCATGCATGCATACATACATACATACTAAATAGTTACATACATACATACATACATACATACATACATAATACATACATATATACATGCATACATACAATGCATACATACATGTAGTGCATACATACATGCATGCATGGTGAATTAATAGTAAGTCCATATTGGATACATAATGTTTTGTATAAATTAGGTCTGTCTTCTTGAACATCTCTTGTAGGCAAAAAAATTAATCAGACTTTCGTTTTATAGACATTTCGCATCTACAGTAATGATACACGCACAAAACGAATCACATAGTCCCACGTATATGCATGATTCGCACACTGTCGAACTTACCCCAATCAGAGGTGTCGAACTTACCCGAACTTGGGTGGAAGTTCGACAGGTCACTTACTCGGCGACCCACTGTGTAATGAGCACTATGCATCCTACCAGCCTACTTTTCATTGCCATTAGACGTAGTTCAAGCATTGACTACAATAAAATCTCCCTCGAGATGAGAGATATGCAAATAAACTCTTAACATGATTTTACATTGCGCAGTCGGATGCATTGATCATTTATCAGGTGCACTGATTTAGCTCAGGGTTTCGCGGATTGCATGTGGTAAAATTTTAATCCGAGTTGGCCAAAACAACAACTAAAGAAAGCTTTATTAAAAAATATATTCGCAAATGACGTGTCATTAAAGTTCGTGAGTAAGTAGGCAAAACAGTTACGTCTGTCGAACTTCCCTCCAGTGTCGGACTTCCCCCCAAGCACTCTAAGGCACGAACAATACTGGATTGAGCTTTGTCAACGCCACTCGAATTCATAAAATCCCAGTAAGTAGCCTAACAATTATCCAATCATCAGGCCCGGATTAAGGTATGTTCAATATGTTCGGCCGAACAGGGACCTCCACACTTTAGGGGCATGGGCGCCCACACATAGGGGCAAGAGGGACACTTGCCCCCCCTGGAAAATTGAATTTTTTGGACTACTAGTTTTGGGTTTTTTTTAATAAATTTCTTCACATTAGAGAATCAATAAAGCCAATGGTGTACAAAATATAACTAAGAAATCTGCATCTAGAAACCTCCACAGAAATAAATATGCTTTTAATTTTTTGCCTTGCATTTTCCAAGCTCTTGCTAAAGCTGTAGCCATGACCATTGGGCTTTGCACCTCACGCATGCACCCATGCAAATATTGATCATAGCCTATTTGATTGAAATCTCGCTGCAATGCACCTTTTCACAATTGCACAAAATACAATCAATAAACTACATTAGGCCTAATGTAACTGGAAGAATCACTTGAACGTGGAAAACCGACACCCATTTTTAATTCAGTTATTAAATCATTCTATGGACTTATTGCGCCCCGTTAGAAACCTACTGTTAACTAATACTTTTCAATATTTTTACCAAATTTCTTTGCACTAAAGATTCAATTCAGATCAAAAAATTTAAAAAGCGAATCTGAGAAATTTACATCAAGAAACCTCTATGAAAAATACATGCATTTTCTTAATTTCCTGCTTTGCATTTTTTGACCTCCTATTTTGCTACATATTTTTTAACCGTGACCATCGTGTTTTGCCCCTCCTGCAAAAATTTCTGCGGGCGCCCATGTTTAGGGGGCACCCACACATGCGTGAAAAACATTTTTCCGGCAATTTTTAGATTTTGTTTGCAAATTTCAACCAAGCGACTAAAAAAATCATCAACTTTTTTGGAGGGAAAATAATTAGTATATTCTCCACGAAAATTTCGACCAAGCGACTAAAAAACAGATCCGCAAAAAATTTCTCGAGCAGAGCCCCACATTTCTTAATCCGGCCCTGCTCGAATTCATAAGATCCCAGTAAGCGAATAGAACTACTGATCACAATCATGAAATCAGAAGAGTGCATAAAATTGCATGACACTGCGCCACATATTATTTATTTATTTATTTATTTATTTATTTATTTATTCATTTATTTATTTATTGCTAGGGGCACATGTAGCGACCCTTTAAGACTATACCTACACTGAGAAGTAATAGGCCAGCGCTTATTTTAACGCGCAATTGTACACAAAATGTGCAGTTCTAGCCTACTTCTAAATGGATTTGCGCACAGTATAGTACGCTTACGTTGTAAAAGCACTTCTGTGCAGTTAAAATTAGTTCTAAAAAGGTCATTGCCCTCCGATTGGAAGTAATTTACCATGTAGGACGGGAAATAAACAAACGGGTTGTGCAGCTCTAAAAATTCCTATAAAATGTCCTGGTCCTGACTGAGAAACGATAATCTTGCTTTTTCGTGTTAGATCTATTATTATTATCATGTGATCAGGGCTTTTTTAACGTGCAGTTGTAGGCCTACACAAAATGTGCAGTTCTAAATGGATTTGTGCAGTTGTAGAAGCACTTTTGTACAGTTAAAACAAGTAAAAAGTCATTGTCCTCCGATTGAAAGTAATTTGCCATGGATGATCGGAAAGAAAAGAAGGAGTTGTGCAGTTCTCAAAATTCCTTAAAAACAGCTCTGGATGTGTTTCTGATTTGAATCTGAGCTCTGTGAAAGTCACAAAAATCATAAAATCTCAGTAAGCCTACTGAGCACAAATCACCAGTGTTATTTCAGTTATGGTTTTTCAGTTACAGTTTCAGTTACAGTTATCTATTTTTTTATTTTTCAGTTACAGTTTCAGTTACAGTTAACTGCAATGAGATTTTTCAGTTTCAGTTACAGTTATTTCTTATTTTTCAGTTACAGTTTCAGTTACAGTTATTACGTGTATATTCAAAAGAGCATTTGCAGGAGGTGAAAAAAGTACATACATAATAAGTTACAACTTATGACCAGAATGACTCGCATTGGTCTTCTGTACTTCTGTACATTGAAATTAATATATGCGGAGAAATGTAATTCTATGAAAAAAAATTTAAATACATAGAAAATTTTTTTATCTCTAGGAATGTTAAATGAAATTGTAATCAAAAATTTATACAGCATTGCTCCAAATCAGAGAAGGAACTTCAGATGAAGAGAAGGAAAGTCGTCAAAAAAGTGTATTGTATAAATGGAAGTTGTATTGATGACTGCGTCATTTTTATCACCAGTGCGAACGCAACAGCAACTTTTGTCTATTGCCGCTTCAAAAACAAAATGTTCCCACACGCCGCTTTCTAATTTTCTTCCGCTACTTGGCTTAAACATGCTTCTTGTCGAAGATTGTTTAACAGTTTACCGCCGAAGCCTGAGCAGGAAAGGAATAGGAAAGGGCCAGGAACCGGAAGTGAAAAGAACATAGAGAACTTAACGTGTAGTAGAGTAGAATTTCCGTTCAATAAGTTTTCAAGTTAACTCCTTTTGATTCTTCAGTTATACAGTTATTGTTTTTCAGTTTCTATTACAGTTTCAGTTATTCAACATTTTTCAGTTTCAGTTTCAGTTACAGTTAACTGGCAAAGATTTTTCAGTTATTCTGCTATTTCAGTTACAGTTTCAGTTAATAGAAATAACACTGCAAATCACAAAGGCATGAAATCATAAGAGTGCATAAAATTGCATGACACTGCACCACATATTCATTATTTTATTCATTGTGTGTGTGTTTTTAAAATCTGATCAGGTCCAGAAGAAGCTGGTCGTCGTCGGGGATGGCGAGTGTGGCAAGACCTGTCTGTTGGTTGTCTTCAGCACTAAGGAGTTTCCGCGCATCTACGTGCCAACCGTTTTCGAGACGTACTTCGCCGAAGTGGAGGTCGATGGGAAAAACGTCGAATTAGCATTATGGGACACAGCCGGTCAAGAGGATTACGACAGACTTAGGTGCATATCCTACCAATCATATTAAGACACCATAGCCTGCTACGTGTATCAGGGCTTTTTTTAGCGTGCAGTTGCACACAAAATGTGCAGTTCTAAATGGATTTGTGCAATTGTAGAAGCACTTCTGTACAGTTAAAACTAGCGAAAAAGGCCATTGTCCTCTGATTGGAAGTAATTTAACATGGAGGATGGGAATGAAAGAAGGAGTTGTGCAGTTCTAAAAATTCATTAAAAAGAGCCCTGACGTGTATGGGCCTATCCAGTATAAGTTTCTAATTAATGAGTTTTAATGTTGGAATTCAAATTAATTCAGGCAGGATTGACAGTAAGGTTTTAATACTGGATGTCAAACACAAAGAAGATAAGAAAACTCGGTCGTTCGCCCAAGAGAGAGTGTATCTGCATCTGCATGTATCTTAGCGCTGCCTATACTATAGTCTCCTACATTGCCTGTAGCCTATTGTAACCTATAGTCAATATTGAACCCATTAGTCTGCATGGTAGGCCTACTTTATAGCCTATTCCATAGGCTGTGCCAGTATATGCCAGCTTTCGTCTATTCATTGGACCATATAGTCCTATGTTTGTACGATATATGTAGATAATTAGGCCTATTAAGAATGCACTATTGGGACATTTAACTAACACATTGCGGAAGGCTCCAGAAAGTGTTGAAAGATATGGAGCTGGTGATAGTTAGTAGGTCTAAGTGGAGCGGCATTCCTGTGCTGTGCATGATGAAGAGACCAAAGTTTAGGCCTAAGTGGAGGACTGTCCAGGGACTGCCCTGGAATTACGGTCCTTTCCAGGTAATCAGTCAGCACGTTGTGTGTGTGTGTTTGTGTGTGTGTGTGTGTGTTGTGCCATGTGTGTGCATCATGTGTGTGTGTGTGTGTTGTATCATTTGTGCTGTGTGTGCGTGCGTGCGTGTTAGTGCGTGTTAGTGTGTGTGTGCGTGTGTGTGCGTGTGTGTGTGTGTTTGTGTTGTATCATTTGTGTTGTGTGCGTGCGTGTGTGCGTGTGTGTGTGTGTGTGTGTGTGTGTGTGTATGTGTGTGTTGCTTGCCTCTCCGATGGCGAAGGGAGCATCGGTCTCTATAATAATTATATATGCCGACGAATTGTCGAGTACAATGTTCGTTGGCCCAGCTGCATGGCTCGTGACATACATGTACATAAACAAAATTCTCCATAGGACTGTGCATGTAAAACTGGGGACTGAAACGGACGACCGATTATGCAGAAAGGACTTGACACAATCCCCATGTAACTCTGTTCGTAATTGTCCTTTGCATATTATGCTTTTAAGCATGAAAGAGGTTTTGGCATAATATGCAGGTCAGATGTAGTGTTAATCCGTGTGCCTGTTATACGTCTAGTTTTCACAGTATAGAACAGACTGCAATTGGGATAGGCCTATTATTATTATTATATTATCAGGACTTTGTCGGCACTTCTCTGTGAAGGCTAATTTGCAGCCTATAAGCTTATATAATGCCACGTGACTTTGGTAATTACCTTTTCATCTGCGCTTTGTGTCTGCTAACTCGAGCTGCATGGTGTGTTTCCTCGTGCATGTGTTTTCCACAGACTGAATTGTTGTTGGGTTCATTTGTTTTCTGGGTAGTCCTAATTATTGTCTATCTGGTTATAGGCAATTATTAAGAGCAGTGAGCAATTTAGTCAGTCGTTTTTTTGTTCCTCTATTCTGATCTGTATGTGTGTATGTGCATGCATGTATTAACCTATAGTTCTGTCTGATTCCATCTGTCCAAGTGTATACAGTTCTGCAAGCACTGGCATGTATTTACATGTATTTAGTAACTATTTACATGTATTTACATGTATTTACATGTAAATACATGTATTTACATGTATTTACATGTATTTACATGTATGCGTAGGCCTATGTATCTCTGTCTGCCACTCTGCCTGTCCATCTGTCGGTCTGTCTATACGTCTGTCTGTCTGTTTGCATGTGTGTTTACGTGTGTGTATAAGTTTAGGCCTATATTTTCTAGCAGTGCTGTATAACCGGATGTGTCTGTTGCTTTGTCTGTCGAGGCCTTTGTCTTACACCGACGCCGACGTCGTCCTCATCTGCTTCAGCATCAGCAACCCGATCAGCCTTCAAAACGTCAAGGAGAAATGGAAACCGGAAGTGAACCATTTCTGTCCGAGGGTCCCCATCATCCTCGTCGGTCTGAAGAAGGACCTTCGAACGGTGAAGGACGTCTCCTCCGCTGAAGAACCCGAGAGGCGGGATCCCACTCAGGTGTCGAGCACCGACGGGCAGCAGATGGCGGAGTCGATCGAGGCGAAGAGCTACGTCGAATGCTCGGCGAAGACGGGTGAGGCCGTCGAGGAGGTCTTCGAGACGGCGGCCAGGGCGAGTCTGACGAGGAAGCGTCGAAGAACAACGACGAATGGCGGGTGGAGGTGTGAACTGATTTAGGACGAATTAAACAGAAGAATAAATAATACGTGGATAATCGAACAGTTAAACTGAGCGCGGTTTGTCTATTCAACACGCGCGCACGCACACACGCACACATTGCGTTGGTCCTTATTATTAAGCGATTGCATTAGGGCTTAGGTGACGACACCTGGCATATTATATGGCAGTAATAAGAGAAGGCTTAACAAATCAGGCATCTCTGGCGAATATTTTGTAAACTAACCAACACATATATAAATGCATGGCATGATTTTTGCACATAAAAATTCTAATGCATATTTATATATTATGCGTAGGCTATAATTATATTATGTACCTGGTATGTTACATGATGTGTATAGAGAGGAAAAATGGAAGGAGCAAGGGAGTGAAACTGTGGGAGATATTAAGGAAGAGGGTGGGCCCGGTGGGGTGAAAGGAAAAGGAGACGGCCGATCGGGGCAAAACAGGAACTCATCATATATCGGATCTTGTTTGAATTATTGTCATTCGAAGTTGTTCGTGCAACTGTATAGGCCTACCATAGATTATAATTGTATAATTGCAAGTCGGCTATAGGGGTCTACACTAACATGGCTGTCGCTATCTTAGTTATCTACACGCTCTCTGATTGAGAATAAAACACATAGGCCTACGCTGACAGATTGAGATTCTAACACGCATGTGACAAAAGTTCTCTGCTAGAGGCAGTTGCTGCTGGACAAAAATTCTTCTGTCAGTGGCGTCTAACCCCCTCCCACCCCTTCGCTTTGAGTGGGCGAGCAAACCACCGCCTCCATTTCGCCTAATTTAGCAGCGGTCATCCCTACCAGACAAATTTGAAGCAGACACTCATTGGCTATATAAGCGGGTCTCTCCTAAGTCACGCCTAAAAGTTTGGTTTCGCTCGATAAATAAATGTTTACCGAGAGAAAGTGTAAGCGTTAAATACTCAGTGTAACATATCACTGCCTGCATCACTACGTTACATTCACAACAGTATTGAAATTTCTTAATGGGGAAACCGTTACCTGATCATAAGAAAAGCTCAAAACGTAGCCTAGTCTAGTTTCAATTGTCCTATTTATTGACAATTGATAAAAGCTAAACAAGTCACTGCAATGGTTTTTCTGGAGTGAAGTATTATAGGTTGTCCAAGTTCTGATTCATAGGCTGCTGGCTGAGTGCAGTTTTTCTAGCAATTAGCTAAACATAAAATTGTTCAGCCTACCTCTCTGTTCAATTGCACATACCATCTGAACTCCCCTTCCCCTCCTGAAACTCGTACATTGTGCAGAATATCTTGATTGTAAGATTTATTTTTGCGTACGTACATCTTGTCGAGGTCCCTCCCCCCTCCCACGTACGCAAATCGCCTAAATCTAGTGGCCCTTCACCCTCACTGCGTAGGCCTGGGTAAAATCTGGACAGCACCAAAGACCTCGTTGTTCCTCTCCTGTATACGTTGACCATTCTAATTGGAAGCGCCATCAACAGGAATTTCGGCTTGATCAAGTTCGTCAAACGTCAGTCTTTCTCTGACTTAGCCTAGGAAGTATCTTTAGTCTATGTTTAGTTTATCACTAACAGCACTAACTTGAATCGTTGAGTAGGCTAGAGCGTTTGTAAATGCTCAAAATCAACAACAACAACAACAACAACAACAACAACAACAACAACAACAACAACAACAACAACAACAACAACAACAACAACAACAACAATATTTTGACCATTCATATAGCGCTTCTCTCAGCAAAACCTTTCAGAAGCGCTCCCAGTGACTCCTAAGAGAAAGGCAGGATTTGAGGACTCGAGTCCAGAGAAAGATGAGGAAAAACTATATCAGAGAAAAAGACAACACTAAGTTTTTTTATTTCTTAGAGTCAATTGTAACTCAACCGACAAAAATAATAGTATTGATAACAGCAATAATAAATTATTATTATTATGCCTATTAAGCTGCCACTTGGGAACATTGCCACCGCACTCTGAACCTCTTTTAAATGGCGCTACAAAAGTGATAGACATTAATCCAGCTACAACTACAACAATGAAGATAATGACGTCATCAGCTGATATCAGTATTTTGAAGAGTTGACGAAAACATATTCGTCTAAACTTCATGAATATTGAGAAAAGTTAACTGTTTTCTTAACCGTCAGCCGCACGATTTATACATCTTTATCGAAATCAACAGTTTGTGAAATGTGACTTCGAAGATCGCATCCGTTGAAGATGATCCATTCAGGAAACAAGTAATTAGTCTTTCATCAATTGCGTTTTTAACAATATCACCGATGGCCGTTTAGGCCACGTGACGGTCGTCAATGGCAACGTTTTAAGAGTTGGCCGATAGAACAGCTGAGCAAACGGTATCTGCATGAGGATCGATGTATGTACTTTCTTGTTTGTATGTTTGTTTGTTTGTATGTGCACTTGTTATAGCGCCCCTTCAAGCTCTCTCTCTCTCTCTCTCTCTCTCTCTCTCTCTCTCTCTCTCTCTCTCTCTCTCTCTCTCTCTCTCTCTCTCTCTCTCTCTCTCTCTCGCTCTCTCTCTCTCTACTCAGAGGCGCTCCCGAATGCAGAGCGGACACTGCATCGGAGTTTCACGCCGAAGCGCTGAGCAATTGCGAGTGAAGGACTTATAGACTTTCTTATAGCGACGGTAGGCCTATAATAATTGTTAACCTATATATTATATGCTATATCGATCCTGCTCGTTTTTCATTGAATTGATCGGACGAACTTCTTGGCCCCCGATCGCACGTTTGAATGGGCATCACGATATTTAATCGACGCTCGTGCACGGACAATGATGGTGATTGTGATGCGACGATAAAATTAATATATTAGGCCTATCTACATTGGATGTGAATATCAGTTAAGTTATAGTAAGCCTATAATTATGCCATTCATTCATTCCGAGAATTTATCCTACCACCTTCTCAAAAGACCTAGGCTACTCTGCGGAGCGCTCCCAGCGCAACCACAGCTAAAAGAAAGTAAGATTTAAGCTATAGGCCTAGGCCTACTTATGAAAAGCTGCGAGTCTAGCTAGGACTGCTCATTAATCTTTATGAGCGGCAGGGCCAGATTAAGGCATGTTCGACATGTTCGGCCGAACAGGGGCCCCCACACTTTAGGGGGCCCCCACACATGCAATATGAATTTTTCATCATTGCTAATTATAATAGTAAAAAAAACTAAAAATGAGCTTAAAATCTATGAAGAAATTGTCAAATTATTCAAAAACTACTGACTTTAACATTATGCAGCTTTTGCACATGTGTGGGGGCCCTTATTGTAGTTTTCATTGCCAGGCAGATTGATCTTAAAATCAGTCAGAAATGCTGGTAAGAGTTATAGGCCTACGCTTTATTGCTTATTTAAACACTTATAACACTGGTCAACACTGATTTTATTGCCAAAGATATTAGAGCGAATTTAGGGTAACTTTGTGGTGCTGATTCCGAATATGAAGTCGGTTTTGCTAGATTGGCTCTAGTTTTTGAGTTTTTAAAGACAATATGAGAATTAAAATGGTTAGAAATGCCTAGAGGCAAAATGCATTGAAATAGCCATAAATTTGCACAGAAGTGCACATACTAAATACATAAATGCAGTGCCGGCGCCAGGATTTCAGTTTTGGAGGGGCTGAAGCCCGCGGCCAAATTTTCCATTTTCGCCGCCAAAATTTCTGACGACCTTTTTTTTTTTTTTAGTCATCGACCAAAATCTCATGAAAATTTTCCATTTTCGCCGCCGAAATTTCTGACGACTTTTTTTTTTTTTTTAGTCATCGACCAAAATCGTGGATATTTCAATGTAAAATAATTCAGATGGTCATTTTTTAGGGGGGGCTGAGCCTCTTGTAGGGGGGGCTTAGCCCCCCCAGCCCCCCTAGCGCCGCCACTGCATAAATGGCAATTTATTCAGTATAATAACATATACACATGGTAAGCTGATTAAGATAAGCATAATAATTGAATTATTGCATAGAGGAACGTTTTTGTACGTTTTTATTTTATGTACGTCATCAGGACAGTCGCGTTGGGGACTCCAGCAATAGTCTGCCATCATGTGGGTGTCCCTTTTGCCTTGATATCTTTCCTCCATGGCCTTTAAATCCTGGTGCATTGTTTTCCTGTCAACCAATGACTCCTTAATGATATATTTGCTGCACCTATCGCCATGTTTTCTGTAGAGGGCACTGTCACCTTTTGCCAATGATCTTGCTTTGTCCTACTAATCCCACAAGCAGATGAAGCAAGAGTACTTCATACATCCACTTTGCTGGCCAAGAAAGAAATTTACCATTTCAAATCAACACAATTATACATCTGGTGTTCATTATAAAAGAGCTTCTGCAAGATCAATTTTGTATTTTCATATTCTTCTTTGAGCTTTATTGGGTGCGCTATTGGAAGAGAGGAACATATAGGTCACAATTGTGCAATAAGACACATTTCAAGTTTCTCTTGGAGCTGTCTATAAGCAGTGCCAATCTTCTGGTCTATATTCCATTCCCATTTTATGAAGAAGTCCAGGATGTTTTGGCAGTACTTATACAAGTTCATCATCTTGGATGAAGTATATAAGGAAGAAGTTCTACCTCACTTGTTCGATAAGCTGCTAGGTTAGCTTCTGACTGTATGTAGCCAGTTGAATCTTTTGTTTTAGTCTGAACGCTAAAAGATCTGATGCTTGCTTTGAGAGACTGAGATCCCATAGCAGATCACTGAGTTTCTTTTGGGAAAACTGCTGAGGTGTAGCAGTGCTTCATATTCACTTCCACTGCTATCTGCTGTGCTACTTTATAAGTTCCGATTTTCTTCAGAATCTGACAATGGAAGGCCAGGAAGTGTGGTATTAAACACTGCTATGGGGATTTCCTCACTGTGCGGAACAGGTCGCTGATTCCAAATCAGGATATTCCGACTTGCATTTCTTGTACAGTTTGAATCCTTTCACTTAACTACACAAAAATAGCATAATTGTTTTCTGCTTTCTCCACATCATGTCATATGAACACCGAAATTTTAACTCTTTCGTTCTCTATTTGTCCACTGCCGTAAGCATTCAACGCAGGTCTTACAGACCTTAGGAGGAGCCCAAGACTTGTGCCACTCCAAAACAAGCAACATAAGCTTGTTTCACACAGTCTAGCATGTTTTTATATATTCCTCAATACAGTATTCGCCAAAAAATATAGCAGAATGCATTAGGACTGTTTAAGCCTCTTCGTGAAGTATTCATATTACCCTGTGAATAAAACCAAATAGCCTATAAATATTTCGTGTGCTTATTTTGCATTTGTATATTTGTTCAAAATATTTACTATCTCTTATTTGTACTTTCTGTAGAACTTATTTCAATTTCAAAGTTAATTTGATTACAGTTCATTTACTTTATTCGTGCTTATAACACGTTACACAAGTGGCCACTATTAGTTTATGGTAGATACCCATTATCTCACAAACTAGAGCCAACTTGAAAAAACCACTTTCATATCTGAATTCAGCAACCCCAAAATACCAAAGATCGGTTAAAATATCGCTGGCAACAAAAAATGTTTTTCATCTGTTGACCTGTGTAATCCATCACCTGATCTGAACTCAAGTGCTATACTACGCATTATGAGGTGGTGATAATAACACTGAGTAGGCCTACATGCAGGACGCACTCTATTTTTACGAATTCAATCAATCTCCTAAATTTATATAGAACTCCCTGATATTTTTACTTGGAGGCGCTCCCAACGCAGGCGTTGTGAAAAAGAAAAGGCTCAAGAAGACGACAGAAAGAGCCAGGAGAGTCACGGGAAGCGATCGAGAGAGCCACCGGGAGGCTATTCCAGATAACTGCACCTACTACCGAGAATGCTCGTCGTTGCATGGTCACAACCATAGAGGTGTATTATATATAATGAATATATCACTAGAGAGAGTATCAAGTCTTTATATTGAAGTCCGTCTAATTGTCACCGACCAATCACATCATATGTCTAATTAGCACCCGACCAATCATAGGCCTTTGATTAGTCGTTTTGAATTAGGACGACGTTAAAAATTAACGACTTCAAATCTGACTGGAGGCCAGATACGTCATACTCTCTCTAGCGTTATGTTATACATGTAATACACCTCAATGGTCACAACACACGAAAAAAGAACAAGGAATTCTTCACGAGCTGAGCGCAGTAAACGGCCGTCCAGAGAGGAGACAGACTCCGGGGTGAGAGCTCATAAGCAGGATGGAGTTTGAGCCAGGGTCCACTACTGGCATGACCGCGAAAATATATTTCAGTTTGTAAAAAGTGCCATGCACAGCAGGGCAAATCGGGCCAAATGCCCTGGTAAAAACCATTTGCCCTGGCCGCTATTCTGCCGGAGGTCTACCAGAAATTTTCATAGCCAAGAATTTATTTGGGGCATAAAATCGCTTCTGCACTCATGGGCGCCCGCAGGATTTTTTGCAGGGGGGGTCAGTCATGACCAGTAGAGTTAAGATATAAAATGTCATTAAAGACTAAGCAACTCACACAATCACATTAATTGTCTCAATATAGCGTAGGCCTTCTACTATTTATGAGTCTTTTGCAATGAAACAAAAATTATTATATTATTCATGTACACATTCATTGTAAAAAGGTATACACTAACATATGGTCTAAAGGACGTCATTTCGTTTTTCCAAGGCACAGAAAATATTTCAGGAGGCAAAAATTGGCTATCTTGTTAAGTTGTTAAACAAAAATTTCTACATGTGCAAGAAACTGCGGTTAACGATCAAACATTTTTTCTTCTTCTTTCCTTACTATGTTTGATTCAGTTATGGGAAATATTTTAAACACTACAGTATTTAAACTACTATTTTAAATGATATCACAGTATTTTGTAAGCCTACTTGTATTTATGATACATTAGATTGACTGTGGTCTGTAAGCCTATTTATAATTTTAACCTCCAATTCTTTTTGACTATTGTGTACTCTGTACTATTTTTTAATACTAAAATATTAAAAACCTTTCATCTGTCATTAATAACAGCTAATAGAGCAACATTGCATGCTGCATGCACTATGCGTGAAACAATTATTATTTGGCTATTATTATTATTTATGTTGAAAGCCCCTAGTTATATGGCCCCTATAACTATGTCAGGCATAGCTTAAGCCGTAACATAGCCTTACCCATATATATATATATATATATATATATATATATATATATATAATCATACTTATATATATATATAATGTATATACAATATGAATATAGGCCTACATATATGCATAGTACACAGTCTGCCAAGCAATATGTGTAAACTGTTATGCTACAAAATGGAACTTTTGTCAACCAACTGTCTATTGTCACTGTGCGCCATCACTTTTATCAGAGACTGAATTTGAATTATGAAATGGGTCGATATGCAACCTACATTTATCTGGCCCGTATTTAATCATAGTAAGCAGAAAGGACTTAAGTTGGAAAAAGCAAGCAGATTATGATGGGTGAACCCATATCCACCAGGAAGGAACCATGTTCAACTAAAAGAAATCGGTCATAGTTTAGGACATGCATGTCCAGCAAGTAACGTCTACCCAATAATTACATTAAAAAATAGTTATTAAGTGTGAATTCCAGTTCAATAATTTAGTTCTTGCCTACCTGGGACAGTGGCGGAGTGGTGTGCGGTTGGAGGGCGCGCCGACTGGCGTAGCATTCTGCAGTACATTAATGGCAGTTCAAGATATTGTCTGTAAACTCGGTGTGTCATTTCGAGAAGGCCTATACTGCGGACTTCGTAACGAATAACATTCCGATTTCCGACCAGCTATGAACTGGACTCCATGTCCTCGGTCATCTTTTCTCTTACATCATCCACTCTCCAGCAGCCAACTCTGAAGGAACTCTAGTCATCATATCAGAGGCTAATATCTCTCTTAAACAATCGGACTCGATCCCACTCCTCCCCTCACCCTCATGAGCTGGTCTTTCACTCTCAGGGCGACCTTCCCCTCCGAAGTGAGTTTGGCTTATTTCTACCCCACCCCGCTTTTCACTTGGTTCAAGTTGCGGCCGCCCTGTAGCCTATAGGGATAGAAGCCACTGCTAATGTCCGCTCATCTGGGACCCAATTTTATTGCCCTCCCCTCATCCGTCGCAGTCAGTCCTGTGTTTCCCATCTTTCACCTCTCTCCATTAAGAATTTCCCTCATCTTCTTCCGACATTTGCCCTCACAGTTCGCCGGTGTTGGGGGGGAGGGAGGAGGAACGACATACGATTCCACTGGGCCTGTAATTTATGCGCTCTGCTCCATGTCAGACGGAGGTTGGGGTAGCCTTAGCCTACCTAATCCGTGGTGAAATACGTTCGCGCTTCTATTACGATGTCCACGAGTAAACGGCTCATAGGCTACGGACCATAGATCTATGTATATATATACATATATATATAACTTTAAACTATACTGACTTGTGCATTATATATAAATATCATACTGAGAGGGTGAAAATAGCCTGTACGTCTCTTGAGTATTAATAATCCAGAGGTGACAGGTCATTGCTTAACTGGGCACACAGTGCCTTAGTACACCCCTTCCCGTGCAGGTCTGCTCAATGGGCAACGCATCTCCTCCACTCGTCCCAGTTCATCGCCAGCTCCTCTGACCTCTTCCCAAGATATCTCCAAGCACCCCAAGTCGTCTCTAATTACAATGCCAGAGCAGCCAGACGTCCGCCTGTGACCCTGTGTATTGTATATCCAACAGGCTACAGATCTTGCTACAGAATTTAGTTCAGACTGCAGACTGATCCGTCCCCCCTCTTACCCCCCACTCACGTCCCTGATATGACTGAGTAACGAATTCCATTAGTACCCAGTGTGTACTGTGTAGAGATAACCAAAAGTTATATTGGCCTATGCCAAGGTTATTGAAGTAGCCTAAGAGAACACAATGACCGCGTGGTTGGCACCCTGTCCCATTTTACCACTGTCCACTGACATTTATTCCAGAAAGTGCTATTATTAATATTTTGTCAGGATTTCCAGGGGGGGTCACGCGACCCCCCTTGACCTATGCTGCGGGCGCCCATGTCTGCACTGTTTGCTTGTACGAGTGCTATGCGCTGGTCAGGAAAATGATTGACCATGAATCACTAAGTCTTTATATCAAAATCCGATTACATTTACATTTACTTTAATATTCTTAAACCGTAAAACACTATTAGTCTAAAAGACCTGTTGATATAATAATATTATTGTCAAAATAGAAGTAATGAATTAATAATAGACGAATGTTGATTCGTTGAATTAATATAACAAGTTTTTGTGAGTCATTTTGTCGTGCTTCTGTAAGTTTTGGGCCCCCACAGTTTTACCGAACAGGGCCCCCACATTTGTTAATCCGGCTCTGATGATCGGACGTTAATTTCCCTTTTGACGATTTCAGATTTTCTTGCAGTGTGCGTGTTGCACCGGCTGTGGGTCAACCTCGGTATATGATACTTCCCTGAAGAGTTACTTTGATGTGATGGCGGCCGCGCTGCATTCAGTCGACCTTCAAACGATTGGAACCGATTGCAGAAGATAATCGTTTTTGTTTTTAGTTATATCTTTCCTTTTCGTTTTCGTTCTTAGTTATATTCTTTCTTTTCGTTTTCGAACTTGGTTATAGGCCTATTTCTTTCTTCTCGATTTTGTTCTTGGGTATCTTATTTTTAATTTAATTTAAGTTAATTTTTTAATTAATTTATTTTATTTTTTACAATTTATCTTTTTTTCAGACGTTTTCGTTCTTTATCGCTTTGTTCTTAATCGTTTTCGTTCTCATTTGTGTGCTTGCTTTTCGTTTTCTTTCTTAGTTATGTTCCTTACTTTAATTTTCGTTGCTAATTATGTTCTTTCCTTTTGTTTTGTTCTTTATTATGTTCATCCTCGATTTCGTTCTTAATCGTTTTCGTTTTTAGTTATGTTCTTTCTTCTCGCATTCGATCTTGTCGTTTTCGCTCGTTCTAAATCTTTTTCTTGTCAGTCATGTTCTCTATCTTCGTTCTCTTTCTTTTTAATGTTCTTTTTTCGTTTTCGTTCTATGTTGTATTCATTCTTTTCACTTTCGTTCTTTGCTAGGCTCGTTTTTAGTCGTTTACGTTCTTAGTCTTGTATTTTCTTTTCGTTATCGTGCTTTGTTTTGTTCTAGATTTTCGATTACGTTCTCTGTTATGTTCTTTCTTTTTGTTTTTGTTCTCGTTCTTAGATGTGTTCTTTCTCTTCGGTTTTGTTCATAGGTCTGTTATTTATCGGTCGTTTTCGTCATTTTTTTTGTTCCTAGTCGTTTTCGTTCTTATAAAGTTATGTGCTCTCTTTTCGTTTTCTATCTTAGTAATGTTTTCTCATTCTCGTTGGATATTTGTTCTTTCTTTTCGTTTTTGTTCTTAGTCATGTTCTTTCTTTTCGTTCTCGTTCTTATTTATGTTCTTTCTCTTCGGTTTTGTTCCTTAGTCTGTTATTTTATTGGGCATTTGCGTTCTTTATCGCTTTTGCTCTTAAGCGTTTTCGTTCTCATTTATGTGTTTTTTCGTTTTCCTTCCTAGTTTGTTCATTATTTTATTTTTCGTTGTCAATTATGTTCTTTCTTCTTGTTTTGTTCTTTTTCATGTTCTTTCTTAAGCTTAGTCGTTTTTGCTCTTAGCCGTTTTCGTTTTAGTTTTGTTCCTTCTTTTCGTTTTCGTTCTATAGGGCCTATCATGTTCTTTCTTAGTCGATTTCGTTCTAAGTCGTTTTCGTTTCAGTTATGTTTTTTATCTTCGGTTTCGTTAATTTTAATGTTACTGTTCTGTTTTTGTTTCTTGTTATTAAAAAATTATTCATTCTTATCGTTTTCGTTCATTTCTATCTAGGCCTACTTTCTTAGTCCTGTTATTCGTTTCCGCTCTCAGTTATGTTCTTTGCTTTCAATTTCGGTCTTAGAAATGTTATTTCTTATCGTTTCCGTTGCTAGTTATGTTCTTGATATTTCGTTTTCGTTCTTTATTATGTTGTTAGTGGTTTGCTGTGATTTTCAGTTTTCGTTCTTAGTTATGTTGTTCCCTTTCCTTGTTGGTCGTTTAGGCCTATTATTATTCTTTCTAAGTCGTTTTTCGCTTGGAGTCTTGCTTTTCGATTTTAGTTTTTAGTTATGTTCTTTCTTGTCGTTTTTCGTTCTTTATTATTTCCTTTCCTAGGCGTTTTCGTGCTGAGTCGTTTATGGTTTTAGTTAGGCTCCTTTTCGTTTTCGTTCTTAGTTATATTCTTTCTTTTACGTCTTTCCAGTCACTTTCGTTCTTTTTCTATTGTTCATAGTCGTTTTCGATCTAAGTTATACATGAGCTTTTTTCGTATTCTTTGTAATTAAAGTTTTCTAATGAGAACCCTTACGACTTTGCAAAAATTATGTCTCTATGATCTATTACTTCTGTAAAGTGCTGTTCGCTTGCTGCGAGTCAAAGAATGAATATTTTTACATACTTACTTTTTTTAAATTCCGAGTGCTCCGATACATAGATATGCTCCGATACATTTAAAGACAGCGACTAACCGAAGTCCGCGCTGATTGGCTGTAAATGCCATTTAAAACCATGAGCGGCCATTTTTAAATCTCTTGGGCATTGGCCGTGTGATAGGTGACCAGAAATGGTTGCCGACTAACCCTAACGGTTTTGTTTAATTCCTTCGTGTGCACCAGAGTCCTCTGTTTTCACAGCTTGCTTTCAGTGGACGACGAAGGAAAATGCCTGTGAGCAAAAAAGCAAGCCCACGGCCAAAAGCCGTACGTTACTATTTCGTGTTGGGTGTTGCATTTGCATTTACGGGCAATGTGCGACTGACCCTACAGCTGCGTCGATCAGTGACCGACTGAGACGACATCGCAGTTCGTCTTCGAGTCGACTCGTCGGGAATTGGTAGACGGATTTGGACCCGCATTCGTGGTACGCGAATATAGAAATTCCGTGCACTGACGTATTAAGGGTTGCACGAGTTGTGTATTTCCTTACAGTTGGTGCATACATTTCTTTTAATTAAAATTCCAGAGATATTGTCTGAAGTAGAGTAGACTTGCTATTTTCATTTTGTGAAAGGTGTGGTCTGTGAATGCATGTATGCATGTTATTACTGTATGGATCAGTACATTGTATATTCTCCTAAGAATCTGCTAAAGTTTCTTGAGCTTAGTCAGCATTTAGATCAAAAAACATTATCAAACAACTTTAACAATACCTTACCAAAAATGAGGGCAAATTTTCTTTAAGCTTTGCAGCAGAAACTAAGATAGGTGACAGTATGCAGTAAATTTAAGATTTTGATATCTTGTGATGCTAGTTGAGTCTAGTACTTTGTTAATAGCTGTAGCTTTGCTTAAAGTTTTTGTGTTAGACATCTTCCCTTTACGACGAGGATAGAATTTATTTACTTTTAATTGCAGTTAGAAATATTTAGTGTTGTGCATATTCAGTGATTTGTCCATCTGCCTGTATCAATTGTCATCTTGTTGTCTGTTGTGGCCAGAGCGATGCATGTGTTTAATTAGCACAAATTTGCATGCTGTTCTAGGTGGTCTAGTAACCGTCTAGATATATGTATACTTTGCTGGATGCAGTACTTAAGAGTACTAAATAAATAACTGCTCTCAATGAAGAAAGTAATTGCACAGCTAAACAGTGGCGGTGCCAGGATTTCAGTTGGGGGGGGGGGCTGAAGCCTCACAGAGGAAATCTTCCATTTTCATCCACCAAAATTTCTGATGACTTTTTTAGTCATCCAACCGAAATCTCGTGTGTGTTTCATTTTTGGCAAGCTTATCGTGAGAATATTTCACTTTTACATGTAAAAAACCAGATGGACCTTTTTTAGGGGAGGCTTAGCCTTTTATAGGGGAGGGGCATAGGTGCAATCACGTCCTAAAAGTTGGGGACCATAATGAATCACGTCCTAAAAGTTGGGGGACCATAATAATAAAGTTAGGGGACCACTCAAAAGTTGGGGGATGCGTCCCGTGGGTCCCATAGGGTGGTTGTGCCTATGGGGGGCTTAGTCCCCCCTAGCACCGCCACTGCAGCTAAAAGCTTAAGTATATATATGCATTGGTATAACTTGTATTACACTTCTCATACCAAGTTCTTAATTGAATATTTATTATAATACTCTGAAACTGCTTTATATTTTGCAAACATATGTAATGGAAAAACTATCATGGACTAGTTTCCACACTCGGGTTACACACAGCTTCTAATGTGCTATATTGTATGATGTCCCCAAAAGCTATTAATATGCCGTAGTCTTTGACGAGTCAACCATGCCCTGCAGTGTGGTGTTTATCTCTTTGCAAAAAAGATGAGGTCTCGTCATGCTATGTATTTACTGGTACTTAAGCGACAGATACCACACACTAGACTTGATCATTGTTGCGCAGCAAATTATGGTTCAGTCTGGTTGGCCTAGTTATGATCGACTTGACTGATCAAAGGATATACTGAGATAATTATATACTTACCAAATCCAAGGTGTTGACTGCCCTTAATTATATTCTACTCGCTCAATTGCTCTACTATTTATAATTTCTTCAATTTTCTCCATCACTGGTGAAATTGAATGATCTATAGTTACTTGGCTACCTTTTTAAACAATGGCACTATGAGGGCAACGCCCCATTACCTTGGTACATTTTCAGTCTGCATTGATTTATTGAAGATCTGTGTAATGCCTCCAATATCTTCCCTCACTTCATGTAAAATTTAGGCTATATGCCTAGACTGAGTGGACAACTGGACACTCGTCGGTTTTTAGCCTTTTCAGTTTCACTACACTAGTTTCATTACCTTAGTAAACATTATCTGTATTATTGTTAATCCTTTTCAACCAAGTGCTGTAAAAAATACTTGTTTGAGCTCCGGGATGTGTTTCAAATGTTCCAACTTTACGTAAAGATAGAGCGTATTTCAGCGGCTTTCACATCATTCACAACTTCTGCGTTATCTTTTTCATTGTTAATGGCCCTACCATTTCTTTCCTGCTCGGTTTGCTTCTATGAGACATAGTTGAATAAACTTGCTATCAACTTTTTACATTTCTTGAAAGCTTCTACTCAAAACTTTTTATAATTGCTTTGCTGTTTCTCTTTTTTTTTTGCAGATATTTCCTTCACTTGACTATTAAACTCTCTTCTTTTCAATGTTGTATGTTACCCAGAGCCTCCTCTTATTGGTTGACACTGCTTTATGGTGTTTTAACAAATAATCATTGGACTTAAAACGAAGTGTCTGCAGGTTCTGGTCCTTATTCGAGTCAATACTCAGTAGTGGATGCTTAACTGACAAGTGGCAACCATTCCTAGGTATCAGTCAAGTTATAAGGTTCTGTAAACTTTGACGACCTGTTTTTAAATGGATGTGTAACAATTGGTTCAATAAGTTCCCCTGGAAGAGCATGACTAAAATCTGGGTATGTGTGCAGTGTCATGCACATACATATATAGTTAACAGTGGAGTGGGACATCCTTTATGTTGACGTCATCCCAATAGTATCACACAAGTCAATTGGTGTGCTCTTTTATCACAGCCTTTTACTTTGGTTCATGCAAGAAATGCATCCAATGACGGCACTGACGCACACTAAAATTGCACTGGGAGTGCCTCTAAACCGTTCACCCTAGTAGATGTGCTTCATAAATGTTTTAATACAATACAAAAAATGATCTTTCCTAGGCCTATCCTTAGCAAGTTGACATTTCTTAGCAATGAAAAGCAGACAAGTTTAGGCATTGTGTGAAATCAAAACTTTAAATCTAAGACTCAAATCCCGTATCACAAACAAAGTTGGAGTCGGCTCCCTTAGAATTTTGATCATATATTGACAGAAACAAGTCGAGTGAGAAGCAATGCATGTACACAGAAGTTGGTTGCATGGATAACAATTCAAATTTGCAACTAGCTAAGTGCAATACTTACAAAACTAAAACATAATTCATATGAACACATAATTTGGTGTAATTAAATTATGTCTATCCGGACACATTCCATCTCTGGTCAGAAAGTCCCCTGTAAGCATAGGCGCAACCACCTTATGGGACCCACGGGACGCGTCCCCCAACTTTTGAGTGGTCCCCTAGCTTTATTATTATGGTCCCCCCAACTTTTAGGACGTGATTCATTATGGTCCCCCCTAACTTTTAGGACGTGATTGCGCCTATGCCTGTAAGCAGGGTAAAATTTATGCTAAATCATATTGAGCATACTGGTTAAACCACCCTCATTCTTTGCTCTCTTTTACAGGCATTAAAGTAGCAACGTCATCCCTACATCATCGTTCAAACCCCTTCCACCAGGTTACATCTCACTCAATCAAATGTTGCTCTTCTACTTGGTGCTCCAAATATGAATGAATTTGCGTTCTGATGGTAAGTCCTGGTCTAACCTAGAAAAGTTTCCAGAACTAAATTATGGAAAATTCCAAAGGGCTTAACCTCTTGCTCTGATTTTAAAACGTATATTGAAACTTAAAAAATGAAATGAAATTAGACTTATTAAGTAAACTAGCAGCGTGGATATTTTTTAGTTGACTGACAGCTCAGCTTCTAAAGTCAACCGACTGCACGATCAACTTGCTGCGCTGACCAAATTTGAGTCCAGTCAAAATGGCATTGCCGACATATATTTACATAAAAGCTTTGATAACAACCCCACATTAGTAAAAAAGGCAGTCTGTCATTCTTTCACCAATGTTTTCCCTATAGATGTTCTAGATTCAACTGTTGATGAATTTTCGTTCCTCTCCACGTAACAGCAACTTCTCTGTTGGTAACTTTGGTCCAGTCTTTGCCTACAATGAAAGTCAGGGTGTCGGATAAGTTAAAATTAGTATAAATTCATACACTGAATCAGTATTGAAAATAAACTGGCTTTAAAGTTTTTTGAAAACACCTTAAAGTTTAAATGCTGAACCTATGAAGTTAAATTTCAGTATGTCATTGCTGAAAAGTTTACAAGTGTATTGTGTTAGAGAGTCACGATTTACTTTGAGAGGTTCTCAATTTATGCTATGTACATCACCTGGTCACCTGGTGCCGTCAGCTCTTGGAGCTCTGGCGATATTCTTGATGTATCCTCTCCAGTGTCCCCTCTCTCTTGTTGCCTCTCTCAGCTCCTCCAAGTTCATGCCAGACTTTTCCTGTACCTCATCCAACCATCTCTTCCTTGGTCTTCCGCGTCTCCTCCTTCCCTCACCGCATGCCGTCATCAGCTCCTTCTCCAAACCGTTAGATCTCATCACATGGCCGAAGTAGCTCAATTTCCTCCAAGTCGCTGTTTGCTGTAGTGTCTCATCTCTCTCTATTCCGAGCTCCTCACGCATCGATTCGTTAGTTCTCTTCTCCGTCCATGAAATCCTTAACATTTTTCTCCAAATCCACATCTCGCACGCGTTGATTTTCTTTTCCATATCCAGTGTCTTTGTCCATGTTTCGCATCCATATAGGACGACCGGGAAGATCAGTGCTCTTACCAGTCTTTTCTTTGTTTCCCTGCTCACATATTTATCTTTCCAAATATTTCCCAGACCGTTCATTGCCGTTTTTCCCATTGTTACCCTCCGCCTTATTTCCATATCACATCTTCCCTCCTTCTCTAACATAGATCCCAGGAATGTGAAGCTCGATACTACCTCTATCGTTTCTCCATCCACCTCAAAGTTTTCCCATGTTGCAGTTGTCATAACTTTTGTTTTCTTTACATTGAAGTATAGTCCCGCCTTTTCGCTTTCCATCCTGACTCTTCTTATTAACTCGGCCAGGTCGTCCTTCTTACCCGCCAATAATGTCGTATCATCAGCGTACCTCAAATTATTCAGTATTTTCTATGTACATATCTAGATAATATACACCTGAGTTAACGTCATCATTGTCACTATGTTCTATGTATGTGCTGGTGAAATAAGTAGCAGGACGGCGTCCAGATTTGAAAAGAAGTGCATGGACAAGTGCATGGACGCCGTCCATGACCATCCAGCCACACTTTAAGCCCTGATTTAATAACTATGTTCTATTCATGAATTAAAAACATATTATCATTTATTTGACCTGCCTATTTTTCTCTAAAGCTTAACATTTTAATGGTGAATTTCTTTAAATTTGAAAACATTTGCTACAACAAATGAACTAAAAGTATTCAATTATAAATTTCTTCATTTTATATACATCTAAGTGAAGTGGTACTTCTTATGTTTTACTGAGCATACTACTTTTGATGGTTCAGACTTTAAAATTCAACATTCATGTGATTGAACTCTTCTAGGGCAGCATCTGCCTAAGAAGCCCGACATACCATGAATATCGCATCCAAAGGCAGGCCCAACTGTGCTAATCCATACACTGACAGCCTCTGCCACTGAGAGGTCATATGTAGTAAATGGAAAGAACAGGGGACTGAAGAGGCAAAGTATGTAGAAATGAAAATTAACGAATCTTCAACAAATGCTACCTAAGTAACACAATTAGTTTAGTCTGCTAACTGCTGTCATTCTTGAAGGGGCGCTACATAAATGCTCTGAATGAATGAATGAATTCAAAATTTAATTAAAAATAATCAAACGTTTGAGTATTAATCATAAAAATTAAAGGAGTAGTGATCAAAAGTTTGTTTATTAATCATGAACATTGAAGGTCTTACTGCCATCATTGAAGTTCTTTCGAAATTACTTCCACCACATTTTCTGCAAAAACACATTTTGATTTAAAACATTTCTGAGAGATACAAATACTGAAACTGTACAGACAAAGAAGAAAATGTGAAACAGAGTTTCCTAACACTTCAGCAGCAAGTTGAATTGGTTTCCTATTTACTCTTAGTGTTTAAGCTAACCCGAAAGAGCCATAGAGTTTCAGCAGCCTCATGTATCTTAGCCTTAGTATACCCCTCCATCAACCCTTCATCTTCGCACTCAGTTTGTTCATCTTCACACTCAGTTTGTTCATCTTCACACTCAGTTTGTTCATCTTCACACTCAGTTTGCAGCTTAAACAGAAGTTCACAGCATCTTACTAGACTTACTTCCATGGGAGATTTGAACTCTCAAGCTTCACCTATCACCAAAACTTCTCCAAAGTTAATCTGAAGAACATTCACTATACTGACTACCGCTAATCACTCGATATTTTGGGACCTAAGTGAACATCATCCATGCCTTACATGCAGATTTGCAGACTATACGTGTACTGTAAACAATACATAAATATTCAGCAACATTTCCGATAAGAGAGTACAGAAAGTATGTAATGGCTTATTTATATTATGTTCTGATAAGCTGCTAACATCAATACTTGGAGACAAGAAGGTGTAGGTTGAAGAATTCACTGGCAGAAACACAAGTGAAACAAATTCAATATAACAAGGGGAACAACTTTGCATTGCATGCAAGTAACATGGCTTGGCAGTGATTTGCTAATAATTTCACATGAGAATGAAGGCTGATACCCATCATCTGAATAGCAAAAACACAAACAAAAGTAAACTATGGACATTGATCCACATTTGCAGCTTATTCACCTGAAAGTCTCAACAACACTGAATACTGACCATTCTTGCTTAAAAGGCAGACACATAAACTCACTTGCAGGACGACGTTGGCAATTTGTCAAGAGTAACACAACGCTTGCGGCAGTCCTTGCATTGAAAAAATCTTTTTGTTGCCTTGTGTGTTTTCAGCGTGTGAGATTCATCACGACATCTCTGTGCTGCACTAAATGCTGTATACTTGCACTGTCGGAGAAAAATGTTCAACAGAATTTATATCAAAAGCTGCAATCAGCATAAACAAAGTTTTACAAATACTTAAAATCTGTAGCTGAAGCTACAGAAATGAATTTTCTGTTTTATTGAATTCTTGTGAGTGCTTGGGTCTTTGTTGGATTGGCTATGCAGCACATTTACTATTACAGATTTGCATTATAAGTTGTAACTGGTAACTACCTGCTACAAGTAAAAAAAGGGAATGTTAATTAAATGCACATACACAAACTCGTCAGAAAGGTGGTCCATAAATCAAATGATCATTTGGTTGAGGCGCAAATACAACCACAGCAATCTCAAGACAGGGCAATTTAAACGTTCTAGATCAGCGGTTCCCAACCCGTGGCCCACGGGCCAAAAGTGGCCCGCCTGGCCTACAAAAATGGCCCGCAGCATCTGAATGAATTAAGAAAAATATATCTTAAAATTGACAATTTGGACATGATTGAATATATAACTCTATTCTATCACAAATTATTTTATTTGGACGTTAATAACTCGCATCAAAATATAATGTTTGAAGCGATTTATTAACGTCCAAATAAAATGACATTCTATTTTGATTCAATTATAGGCCTATAACAATTCTATACGCCTTTAGTTAATTAAATTTTAGCCTTGTGGCCCCCTAATGTCCTTCAACTAAGAAAAAGTGACCCTCATGTCTTCCAACTTAGAAAAAGTGGCCCGACAGTCAAAAAAGGTTGGGAACCACTGTTCTAGATTGTCTTGGCAACCAGTTACCAAACACCAAAAAGGATGAAGGTCGGGTTGGTAAAAGATGGTTGCCGGTATTGCATGAGTGGTAAACCACTGGAATACTAACCCTGTTAAATTTCTCTTCAGTTTACCTGGCTCTTCTACTGCACCAGCATCACATTAACCCTTAGGCCGCCGCCGACGTGTATACACGTTATGGCAAATCTACATCCATACGCCGCCGACGTGTTTACACGTTTTTTAGAGTGCTGTAGTTTACTTATTTATAACTTTGTTGTTTGTATTCCACAACGTGATCTGACACCATTTCCTGTATGTATGTATGTATGTATGTATGTATGTATGTATGTATGTATATATGCATGTGTATATGTATGTATGTGTGAATGTATGTAATGTATATGCGATTATGCGTGTATGCATGTATGTATATATGTATGTATGATGCATGCATAAATGCATGCATGCATGCATGTATGTATGTATGTATGTATGTATGTATGTTTGTATGTATGTATGTATGTATGTATGTATGTATATATGCATGTGTATATGTATGTATGTGTGAATGTATGTAATGTATATGCGATTATGCGTGTATGCATGTATGTATATATGTATGAATGATGCATGCATAAATGCATGCATGTATGTATGTATGTATGTATGTATGTATGTATGTATGTATGTATGTGTGTATGCATGTATTTATGTATGTAATACATGTATGTGAGAATGTATGTATTGAATATGCGTGTATGTCTGTATGTATTTATGTATGTCTGTATGTTTGAATGCATGTATGCATGTATATATGTATGTATGGATGTATTTTTGTATGTATGTATGTACGTACATACATACACACATACTACTCATTTGTACATGCAAACATACATAAGCTTACATTCATAAACATAACACATGCATGCATACCTACATAGATTACATACATACACACATATATACAAATAAAAGGAAATGCACGCATACATATTTGCATGCATACATACATACATACATACATACATACATGCATACATACAAACATACATGTGGCAACCGCCACTGGTGAAAATGATTGAAGAAGGTACAAATACTCTGTAGGAAAATTTTGTGAAAAATCACTATTTCATACATTTTAGTTTATTTTGAGCACTTCCGGCTATGAAAAGACAAATTACTTAGTATGGCAATGTAGCCCCACATTCCATCTATAAAATGGAATGATATTTTTATCTTTATTATAAATGAAGGATCAGATAATATAGTCGATAATCTAAGTTGGTGGTTTCCCCCCCCACTTGGTACCGTAGGTATATTGGGTATAACTTTTGAACGGTATGGGGTATCATCACAAACCTTACCTCAAAATGTGTGTAAATGAACCCCCTAAAATAACTTAAAATGTCAAAATTTTATTCCGTATGAAACAAGTTTGATCTTGAAAAAACCCAAAAATTGATGGATGGCACCCTTTTTACATTATATTTTGTTATATTCATGTTTTTCGCTGAAAATGCCAAAAATAGCCGGCGGTGGGGTTAAGAAAATAAAAAAAATAGTTGGCGGCCTAAGGGTTAACAAACCATGAACCTAACCAAATTCAATATCATGTTTAAAAAATTAATCAACACACGCGATCCAGAACTTAAGTTCCCACCTGAAGACACGAGACAGCCGTACACTTCACTTCCATTGTTCCCATCATCTTCTCTTCCATAACTTCCGTCTTTTCCAACGTGTCAAAATAAATGTCCTGTTTTTCTTTCTCCAACTGCAAAAAATATGTAGAAAACTCGTGATTCAGCAGTACAAGTAGACATGCCATCCAGTAGTTGCTGAGAATCAAATTCTGGTGCATTAGTTTGTAAGGACAGATGCCCAGTTCATAGGTTGCTCATTACTCTTGCAATGCTAGCAGTTCATATTATACTTAAATTCAAACCTAATTATGAGTATCTAAAAACTATAACCGTGCACTGGTATTAGTACTGATTACTAGTAATATTATCATGATTATTATTACAGTATTGTCATTATTACATTACTTCAAATGATAATAACCCTGGACATGTCCTCCATGTAAACTCCCACCAGTTCATGAATCACAATACTCTTTGCATCCCCATCACACAACCTTGAAATCCCACGTTCTGACGTTCTCACAAGAAAGTGTGTCATTACTAGAATGCTTTACATTAACATTTTTTTACATTACTTATCATTTATATTACTATATTTTATTACTTCTATGTGTTAGATTGCATTATTTCTCAATGTCCCAATGTGCATCTGCAAATAGAGTAATAAATGCTATGCTTACTTACTCACAATGCAAGAAACAGCTATGCATGAAAATACTGACATATTTATCAGATCAGTGTATGGGTAGACCACTAGAGGTTCAAGTAGGGATACCAATCAAGTTCTCTAGCATTACATTTATTGTATGCTTCACGGAGAAGAAATAAATCTCATCTTGGTAATAATATAGAACTTAAAAATAAATCTTGGAAGCAAATTACCTCAGTGAGAAGTTCGGCATGAGCAGACTTGGCCTTCAGGAGTTTCTGAACTTCGGGAGAGTCCAAATCTAAGTTGCCAAGAAGCTTTGACCTTTTGGAAGATGGCTGCCCTTCTGCTGTGCCAATACCCTCGGCATCTGATACAACACAACATCAATCTTATTGCATTCAAATCAGCATACTTTGGATTAATTCATACTATATGTTAACGGTTGTTTTCCCATCAAATTAATTGAGCTGGCTGCTTTAGTGCTTTAATTTGACAACTTCCACCTGCAAACTAAGAACCGCTCTGCTGGTACCCATAAAGAATATACTACTTGATATCTTTATCATTGTTTTGTTTTCTTTGCTACAGTTAAAAAACACATACATGACTTCAGTGTAGCTGTATGCCACAGAATAACTATCCCAAAAATGTTCATGGGATAATCATCAAGAAGGGATACTTTCACAAGACATTTTGCTTGGTTTCAAACATACATTTCAAGCATTTCAATTATTCATTCATTCATTTAAAAAAGTAATTTATAAAGCACTCTTGAAAGACCACATACGCAGAAGCATGCCCAACTCACACTGGCTACAGAGAACAGTATTCTGATACAGTTATTGTCAAATAGGAAGAACTTAAGTCATGCATAAACATAACTTTCTCAAGGCACTCTTATTTGATTGAAGGCACGGCAGATGGCAATACTCCAATTATTACTATTATTATTATTAAATAAATTTGTAACATGCGCAAGGTCACACCGAAATGCGAATCTGAGGCATGGATAGTCAGCCGCCAGAGGAAGATGCAGTCAGAGATCCGTGTGCTTAAAAGCCAAGGAGAAGCAGTGAATTTTGAGCCGCTTTTTGAAGGAAGGAAGTGAAATTGAGCTCTAAAGAGAGAGCTGAAGCCAATTCCATTCCCTGGGTGCAGAGGCATGGAATGCATGCAAGCTCATAACAGTTTTGCATCTAGGTTCAGCTAAAAGACTTGCACCTGATATCCTGTACTGAACAGGAAGCCTGTGCAGCTAATGGAGTAGAACTGAGGACCCTTGGCATCAACTTAGCGTGAACTGGTGCACAATTCACCGATAATGGCTTACAGCCGGCTGAATGAACTCTGTGTAACATTTGTCGACAGCATGACATCACACACTTTTCTTGCAGTTCGGATTCAGAGAGTACTTACATCGCATGTCCATTGTGCACTAAGCACAATGAACACGTTCCATGTAATTTCATTTAGAAATAAACACGGCATCTAGAAATCATTCAGCAAGTGTCAACCGTACAAAAGCCATTCATGAATTAAAAATATCTGAATTAGTAGCAACTTCAGGTATAAAGGAATATATAACACAGTTATTCAGACTGTTTTGGTCGACAGTGGTTGTTGCAACTTTCTTCGTCTTAACTTTAAACGGACGTTTCTCCGCATAAGATGCAGCAGTAAATGCATTATAAAATAAACCATAAGAATGACAAGTCTACGAATTGACTAATGTCACGGTTGTAGGCAGTTACATCACATGCATAAAACATGTTGCAATGGTTCATAGTAAATAGAAAAAAGGATGTTTACTTTCGATTAGACGTTTCTTAATTCGTTCTTGAGTTTCGGGCAACAACTTTTCTTTCCTCACAGCGTTAGGATCTTCTCGAGTTATTCCTCCTTTGGCCGTAATAAGCGCAATTGCTGCCTGCTGCATGACGAAAAGCATTCAGAGTATAAATAACAGTTTGATGGCAGCTTCTGGAAATGAAAGATATTAGGTTTAAAATAAATGGTATTATTTTGCAGCATTGCTATCATGATCTGAAGAACTCACAGTGCACAGCAGTATGTATTAAACTGGAATTCGGAATACGTCTTGTTTCTTAGCAGATCAAACATCAGAAAAATTACATAATTTGAAATGGCATCAAATGGTTTGAAATTCTGCAGAACTGATATGTATTTTCTACATCCCGGTCCAAAATGATAAAAATCTAAGATATTGAAGTGGGCACTACTACTTGAGTGGAGTTGACATGAAATGACAAAAATTAAGTTTATCAAATGCAATGAAAGTTCACACCTTATCACGATCCGCTCGAGTAACAATGGGTCTCCGTGGTATAAACGGTTCATCGTCGAGATCAAGTAGAATACTTTCACCATCCTTTAATCCTCGTCCCAGCTGAGGAGTCAGATTTGGAACGCAGCCAGTAGATGATGACGATAACGCTTCACTCGATTCTGCTTTCTTCTTTCGAGCCATCAGAGCCTTTGTCTCATTCTTGTATTGTTTCAGCAAGTCAGCGGCAGAGATGGATTTAATCTCACCCTTCCCTTGTGAAGCTGAAAACAAGTACATGAAGAGAATGGCACTTTTCTTACGTCAATTCACGAAAAACTAACCATACCTAATATTTTACTAAAAATTTCAGCCAATTGCTTGGAAAGCGTTTTTCTGCAGTTACTTATTAAACACTGATTCGGCAAATATTAATAGTTATTGTAATATTATTCAAATCTTACAGCAATCTGCCATAATGCTTAGCATTCAACACTCAAGCAGTCACAACCAAAAATAATCGGTAAAAGTCACTGAAAGTAATTCATGTTCAGAATGATGAATGTTCAGAAGAGCTTCAAAATTTACTCAACAACTGCGAAGTTCAGGGTCTGAATCAAAGTAAAAATAAACAAAGTATCTTATCCTAAAATTTTTAGCTTAATATTCTCACTGCTTTGTGCCAGAAAGTGATCTCACTTTTTAAATCTCAAAATTATGCACATTGATCAAATATTGAAAATTTCTCATTAACACTAAATAAATTACTTAGATTTAAGATGTAAGTAGGATAGTATGTTCTTTATTGAACCACCTGCCAAACAGCACTCTGGTGGAATTCATCTTGGGTAAATAAACGATAGATTAGTGGTGGGTTCAGTGCCTTGGAGTCGGAGGGTTCTAGGTTAAAATCCACCTCAAGCCGGCACGTAGGGGACCTTGAGCAAGTCATTCACTCGCAAATGCTTGTGCGCTTTGGCCTGAAACTCCAATGCAATGTCCGCGCAGTAGTCGGGAGCACCTCTGAACGGATAGATTGAAGGGTGCTATAGCAAATGCGAGAAATAATATAAACTAATAAATAAATAAAATCGTCTAGGTATATAAGCAAAGGTTCTGAGTGGCCTTTAATATAAAGTAGTTCACATACTTGTCTGTGATTTTTCTACATTTTGAAGATGCTTCACAAAATTCATTGATCCAACTGAAGGAACTGTTAACAGGTCATGGCTGAAAAATTCAGAAGAAACATTCTAAAATAAGCAACAGTATTTGTGATGGAATTAGGAGTCGTGTCAAGTATAACATTCATGACAACATGACAGTTTTGCACCCATTTGTAAATTAAGCACCCCTTTCAAATTATAACAATTAGTCTTTCTAAATAAGTAAAACACCACACCATTATTCATTCATTTACTACAATGGTATATTATAGCGCCTCCTTCAAGGTGATTGCTCAGAAGCACTCCAATCACAGCATGGCTAAAGAGGACTGTTTGAAGTGCATAGAAAGAGTCAGGTGCTGCACTCATCCCCTTGGGGATGAGTGCAGCGCCTAAAGGAGCCCGTTCCACAGTGAGGGCCATCCACCAAGAAGGCACGATTCTGCCTGGCAGCTGTGCGGGCGGGCACTAGGAATACTGCACTTGACAATCAATTAGTGGGGTATCAATTTTTCGGCTGATATCTATATCTAGATCTCACTCGACAGTTTCTCTGTGCAACTTTTGTCCACTGCTTTGGAAGAAGGGTTTTACTTCCAGTAGGTCCACAATCTCCACACTGCATATTACCAGTAAGCAGCTGTCATTAAAAAGCCCACAGCATTTATACCTAACAATAATGAGTAAAGTGATTGCAATAATTGCACAATTGTAAAGCGATGAGAAAACATACAAAGCCTTGACGCCGTCTTCCGCTGGCGTCTGCTTTGAAGCATCCAATAATTCTTTGTCTTCAGGTAAGATGTCGTGCAGCACTAGCGTGTTCACCTTCGCTTTACCTGTGCTGGCTGCTGATGACAGGTGATGTCTCTGTAGACTTTTGATTGAAACTCGCTCCTTCTTGCTATGTATTGGTCTATAAAATAACATACGGTAGTCTGATGTAACCCTAGTTCTTAACTATATTCAACATCATCTTTAAGCTAGTACAGACACAGCGTCACTGATAAATCTTACTCACTGAGTAACACTAAATAAATCTGAATGCTCGATTACAATGTACAGTAACTTTCAGCAATGACCTTAGATGACAATTAATGTCTAATGACAATCAAATACAAAGTTTGGATTGCAAACTTTGGGAAGCTCAACAACTGCTAATAAATGAGTTATAATTTTAAAAAATGAACAATATTTGTGTAGTTTTTTTGGAATTCACATTTACAACTTTAAAATATTGTTTAGCATATCCCACTTTTGTCACAACTTATAATTGACATTCTGGTCAAAATTGCATTCACTTATCCACATGTGAATAGTAAAAAGTGCTATTAAGTACAACTAAAATGTACAATCTACTTTAAAACTGACCATAACTCAGTTGTACTGCTCAGTACCGCACATAAATTCTGCAAATCTTAATGCAATGTTTCAACGAAGCAAACTCCTCTTGTAGAAACTCACGCTGTGGAGAAATACTCGTTCCCTCCATAAATCACTCCACCAGATTTCGCCAACACTTGACGGAAAGATTTTGGTTCAACTCCACTGTGACTAGAAAGCAATACAACACATTCATATTACTTGATTTGCATGTGCTTTTCAGTTATATCATCAATGTTTCCAATTCAACAACATTCAGTACAACACTCTGTTGGTCCACGATACAATGGATCTATAGATTGTACAGAACTGTGATGCAGCAATTCGAATGCACCATCACTCATGCATTTCGTCAAAATATAACATTTTGCGACGGCAAAAATCAAAACCAATCTAAAATTCACTGTCAGCGAAGAAGACAAGTTAATTACAGAACCTATTTAAGTTTTTTACATCAAAAACGTCATCGAATGCAATGAATCCCAGTGGCGACCATCTTTGTTTATCATGGATAAGTTGGCAACACCGATTTTGTATAAGGTTAATGAAAGAAACTGATAGTCGGATGAAAATCGGATTTCTACAACCGATAATTATATTGCAAAAAAATGATATTAACAAATCAAAATGCAATTACAAAATTCAATAGTAATAGCTTTCCGAATGTCATTAAAATAATTAGAAATTGACAGCTGACCCTGATTGAAGCTCAGAACGTTTTGCTGACATTTTTTTGTAAGCCGCCTGAACATGGTACGTGCAGTAGTCACCCTGTTGTCTGCAAATGTAAAAACCCAGCAAAGTTAACGTATCCATGATACTGTGTCCTCCAGGATGTACATAAATATTTGCATGAACACATTGAACAGTATGCATGCATGCAACTTATTCTTTGACTATATAGGCTGTGAGTTTTAACACAAATTTCGATGAATATGCAATGGCACAATTATAATTGCGTTTTTGTTTGCATGGGTAGCTGCGCTTAGTGCGCTAGTATTCCTTATAATGGCAACAATCATTAACATCATACTGAATGATCAGTGCTTAATCTAGACGTCTTGGGAGGAGGGGCGGAGGTTCCACCCCAGGAATGAATTTCACCCAGAAAAAAATCGCGAGGTGCTGCAAACATGTAAAAAAAATATGTGCCATTCCCCTCCCAGAAAACCTAAATGTATAACAATTCCGCACCCAGAAAAATCTGCAAGTCTTATGTAACATGCATTTTTTTGGAAAAGAGAAAGACTAAAAAAGTCATCAGGTTTTTCCGTATCAAAATCGGTATTCACCCAACGCAGATGGGACTAGATTAGCAAAAATGGTATAATTTTCTTAGATTTTGACTGAATAACTAAGGAAAAAAGGGCATCAGAAAAATGACCAATCACATGGTGTCGCCCACCCATAATGGACGTTTTTCCCGCCCCCAACCCGAATTCCTCCAAAGCGGGAGGCGGACTAGATAAAACACTGCTGAATGATTTTTAATCAATATCCTCAAATTATTGGCCAAGGTACTCTATTTCAACTACGCACAAGGACATATCAAATATATTATACAGATAAAACAAAACAAATTAGCATAATCTAAAGAGGAAGTACAAAAAGCAGATTCTTACGTATTGACGACATTGGTGCAACTTTTGCCCGCTTTCGTTCGACCACGACACGTACCCAAGTCTTTGCTTTGTCCCATAATTAAGACCTTCTGCTGATTATCAACTGTTATGGACAACTCGGATGCCTTTGACCCCTGAATTAAAATTTTGACAGTGGAGTTAGACCATTAGTCACATGAAGACGAGATATAAATAATATAACATATAGATTTCTCATCTGTGAATAGAACATACTTTTTCTACTTGTGAATTTTGCCCCAGGTCTCTTGCAACTTTACATCAGAATATGCATTAAAACGAGGGCATAAGCTACATAAGTGGGCTATGCACAAAGACTTCACAGTATCAATGAAAAATCGGAAGTAATCACTTCCACATGCTAATGACTTATTCACGCATACAAAGTATCTGTCATTATATCACTCATCGATTATTTTTTTTTATCAAAGACGGCTTCCTCCTTGCCAGACGGTAAACAACAATTTAATTTAGAACAAAGTGCTCATTCGTTTTGATCTACAAGTCACTGATATCCAACTGGGCTGGGAGCGCCTCTGAGTAGTTTCTTGAAGGGGCGCTATATAAATGCTCTGAATGAATGAATGAACGAACTTGCAAAACAGCCAAAGAACTTACTTTAGGAGATGCACCACTCAGAAAATATACAATATCAGTGACTGCTAGATTTTCTACGAATCAGCATGCAAAATCTACCAATTCAATATCACAAAATAAAACCAAAAAAGACATCTTGCCTTTTCATTATTGGGCATAATTGATGCATTAAGGACACCAACGACAGAACCAACGGACGTCTTCCACAGTTCCTTGTGTACATTGCCAAACAGAAAGAAGGTCACCGTCCGTTCACAGTCAGCAAGGTCACTTAGTTTCCAGAAGCTGAAGTTTGTGCCCTGGAAAATAAATAAAATTTCACAAAGTTTTCCAAACCGTCATCAGTCAATACAAAAACCCATCAATAGGTAACCAGTACAAAAAAATATCAATAGGTAACCAGTACAAAAACCCATCAATAGGTAACCAGTACAAAAAATATCAATAGGTAACCAGTACAAAAACCCATCAATAGGTAACCAGTACAAAAACCCATCAATAGTTAACCAGTACAAAAACCCATCAATAGGTAACAGTACAAAAACCCATCAATAGGTAACCAGTACAAAAACCCATCAATAGGTAACCAGTACAAAAACCCATCAATAGGTAACCAGTACAAAAACCCATCAATAGGTAACCAGTACAAAACCCATCAATAGGCAACCAGTATATTTACACGGCAGTACCAAATAAGATCTCATGCACAAAGTGAAGGCAGTATTTCGAGGACAAGAACATGAAAATCTTTTTGTTTTGCGGAAAGTACTTTTTGTCATTAGCGTGTGATTGCATCTATTAACTTACTTACTAATCAATCTGTTGGTTCTACTGTCTACCCAATGTATGAATTTACTCAACAATTGTTCAATACATTGCCTCGTCTATCAATCCAGCATACTATATGAGAACAACAGCAACTAAACAATTTTTTAAAGACAAGTAATACTATGCCGTACAAAGGACGTGTAATTACCACAGAAGTTTTACACACAAACATTCAATTATTCGAGATGAAATGCTGTTGTTCTAGTGTCGCAAAGTAGTAAACAACAAACCTTAGCAGACACTCTTGGTTCACTTTTGTGAACAATAATGCCAATGGTGACCCAATCTCCATCAATGTCATTGCCTCGTATTTTGTTATGCAGAACAGAAACTTTTATCATTCGCCTGTTTTCCATCATTGACTGCAACATGCTCGACGACACTTTGGGATTTCTACAATCAAATTCAAGCCTTTTAGATGCAATTGTAAGATTAATCAAAACTTTTCCAACAATCTATGAAGTATTAATTAGCTAATATCAGTTAAGTATACGCAATATAATATGTAAAAACGACAATTTAAGTATACACAATATGTAAAAATGACAAGTTAAGTATATACGCAATATGTAAAAAAGACGAGAATAACTCTGGTACTTTTCACAAATCACTAGTTGCATAAAGAAAACATTCATGAGAGATCCCACTGCAGCTGCTCACCACTCTTTGCTGATGACAAGGAAAAAGTATAAAATTTGGTCTCCATTAACTGACCACTGCATTTGGACTAAGGTTAACTCACTACAGTTGCCGAGCATTGTTTTGTCAATAAATAATATTATTACGAGCCCTAAACAATATATAAGCTTCAATCACTTCGAGTCACATCATCTATCTATGTGCACAGAACTCGATATATAACCGTTAAACCTCTGCGTGTTGACACATTCGGGTCAAAGTTCCAAGACCCATACCTTGGTTATAAAGCAGACCAAAATATCTAAAGTCTGACAAATTCCCATCACCATAAAAGCTGTCAATTTCTTTTTAAAATTGAAAATGATCAGGTTGGCACTGTGTTGTTTAAACAAGGAATTCATGACTAAATGTGATAAATAAGACACATGTTGGTGACTCAACAACTTTCAAAGTGTTAAACTAGAGATAAAAAGGCAGTAAGCTTATAAGACAAATTAAAATCAGTCATATTTCTATACATATTCAACTTTAGAAAGATTATCAATGAACAAATTGAAAAAATTCATTAACTTACATTATTCTTATTCCCGAATAACAATCTTTGAGAATTTTTTCATCTGGATCTGATTTTTTGTGTGCATTACTGGACGATGATTGCTTCGCAGGTTTCGATGGAAACAAATTATCTGGAATGCCAAGAAGTGATGTCACATAGGATGTTGAAGCTTTCTCTTTCCCTGTTTAGAAAGCAACAAAATAAAAATGAGATTCAACATGTATTCTGTCTATGAACAAAATCCTTAATCCAGGCTTTCTACATTAACTTTAAAGTTCATGGCTGTGACCATGTTATCATCCAAATTTACATAATACCAACACGCATCTTGCAGCAAGTACAAGTAAATTAAAAATGCAATTTACTTTAATGGTTAAACTTGTCTCCAGTAAGAATAACAATAGAAACACTTGGGAATAGAAACGCCACACTATCATTTACTTAACTGTGTAGATCAGCGGTTCTCAACCGGGGGTCCGCGGACCCCTGGGGGTCCGCGGCCATCTGCCTGGGGGTCCGCGAGCAAGTCCTGAAAATTATATATTTCTTAGTTAAAAACATAGTTAGTTAGTTAGTTAGTGCTTTCGGCTCGTAGAGCCCTAGCGACCACTATGACAAGCGACTTTCGCCTCTCGCCATGATGGTTTTCTTGGCAGGATACAGAGGTGGTTTGCCATTGCCTTCCTCCGAGACAATTATGGGTGAGCAACTTGTCCAAGGTCGCTACGCAGTGGCTTGAGGTAGATTCGAGAACATACCGCCATACCACCTTGTCCCATAGTTAAAAACATAGAAACAGATAAATCTTTGTCAATTTTTCAATATTTCCTCCTTTTCAATGGCGACTCTAATAATACGCTGATTAATACAAATTCATTTGTTTTAGATGGGTCAGTTTGTAACCGACTCTAGATTTCGGGATGCTTTTGAGAGAGTTTCTTAGAAAAAGACCACTGTGCCAGCCCACATGTAATTCATTTGAATAAACAACTCATGAGTTTCAACTTTGGCTTACCTGGCTGGCATTTTTGAATAAACTGAATTCCTCTACGCAAGTGATGCAGACAGATCTAATCACCCTTAGTGATAAAGTGTCTGCCTTTTTAAAAAAAACTTTAAATCTGGCGCAAAACGGATCGTGGTAGATAACTTTGACACATTTGATCAATTGCATGAATTCACATAAAAATAAGGAAATGCTCGGATCAATCAACCAAAATTTGTTAATTTAATTTTCGGTCAATCATAGATGGATCAGTTCAACTTCTAATTCGGTAATTTGAACGTTCACACTTTTTCGATGACTTCCAGTCAGTTTCTTGCAAACTTTGACTCGTGGAATTTACCAACATCGGAATTGAATCAAATCATTGAAGTGACTATTAAAAATGGCATTAGACCTACATTGAAGATGTGGGCTACGTTGCATTCATGCAAGAGTTATCTTGATGCATGAGTGTCTCGAGCAGATAAGCTGTGCACGAATATGCATGCCCAAAGCTTAGGCCTACATTAAAATAAAATACAGTTTTTTCTAATAAATTTCATATAATCTTATATGCAATATAAAATTTTTGCTACAGGAGTGCAGGGGCATTATAGGCCTATGCTATAGTATAGCATACATGCAGGCCTACTATTATATAGGATTATAGAGTCGCACAGTCACGATAATGCGCCAAATTTTGGTGGGGGTCCGTGGCCGGGACCAAAAATTAAAAAGGGGTCCGTGAGTGTGAAAAGGTTGAGAACCGCTGGTGTAGATGTTTGTACTGTAGATTTGAAATTGCCATCTTTACAAGAGTAATATATTTAAATGCATATCTCTATATATAAACCTCCGCTTTCAAAAGGACGTCTACAAGTCTCCCTACATCATCGTTACACTTGCAAAAATTACTTGAGGCAACAACATGTAAAAGACTCACAAGATTTTGTGTTGCTGTTTGAAGTATTGGCCGACGTTGGTTGTCCTTTGTCTACGCTTTGGTGGCCATCTGCAGTGGGATGTGCAACTCTCTGACGAGCGCCAGACTTTAACAGCTGCTTCAGCTCCTGTCCAGCTTTACTCAGCTCAGACCTTTCAGTACCTAAGCATATGAACAAAACAAACAAATCATACAACTTCAAAGAAGGCAACATTTCAGGAATTTTTATAACATGCACCGAGTCAGAAAAATCTTAATTGAATGTAACAAAATCAGTTCTAAGCCTTAATGTCACCCAGAAACAATCAAATGAACAGCATTAGCTTGATTTGTTGAAAATTTTAATATTTCCAAAGCCTTTAAAAATTGAACTCATCGCAAGTCAGTGATGCTTATTAGGCAACTGCCTCTGTACATCTGATTGTGGCAGGTGTACGACAAAGATTCATGTCTAATGACATCAAGGGTCATAAGAACTTACATCGTGAATAAATAAGTCCAATTTAATAGTTTGGGTAGAAAACTTCAATATACCGATAAACATTAGCACATTGTCCAATTCTGTTTGCTTTACCAAGCACAGAGTATGTATGCTTAACTCTTTTAAATATTAAAGATTAGTTAGCCATACCATCCAAATCTTCCCAGTCACTGTCGTTGTCCCCTGCTCCATCCTTATGCCTGCCAGTTTTAAGCTTTCTGCTCTCTTTGCCTTTTGTTGTGGTGGGAAGAGTTCCACCACAGAAAATATCATGATCAATTTCTTTGACTGAAAATTAAGAAACATCATTTTCTAAAATATGCATTAACTGAGTGTAAAGATTACAGAGTAATCTCAATCTACCATACTCCAATTCCATTAAAAATAGAAAAATTTAAAAAGCAAGTGTACTTTTAGGTTAGTTTTGTCAATTCTGCAAACTGAAAAGATAACAAACTTCGTAGAGCATGAAAACAAGTTTTAATCATTTACCGATTTGCCCCGAGAATATCTACTGAAAACGGGCTTAACGGGAAAAAATGAACGGGTAAAGGGTCAATACAAATACCTTTCTTAGCAGTAGCATCCTGCTTTGGAGTCTTTGGTAGAGATTCCTTTTGAAGCTTCGCAGTTGCAATGTTATGTCCCTGCTTAGTGTTGAGTGATGACGATGTTTTATCTGATAACGGTTTCTGTACAGAACTTGACTGACTTAAAGAGCGTGTTGGATGAGGTGATGAAGAACTAAATGCCACAGATGATGATGATGACGAAGCTGCCTGTGGCGCCTCATCAGTTTTCTCCTGCTTAGACAACTTCGCTTCTAGCAAGCGTATTTTTTCTTGCATTCTTTTCAGCTCTTCCAGTACTACAAAAAAGTAGCAACATTGCAAATTAAATCAAAATTTACCATAGTTAGTAACCGTCCTGAATTGTTATTTAACAAAACAGCAAGCAATCAATAATGTCTAAATTAAGACCAAAAATACCGAAAAACTCTTAAAACTCACCGAAATTTTTCAGTTGTTTCACAATGTTTTCTAACAGACACATGTATACAAATCAGAATACAACAAAAAGACCTTTTCAACTTACTTGCTGAATCTGCTCCAGAACCACCTGAAGACGTGACAATTTCACTCGGACTGTTCTGGCAACTCTGTGGCTCCGCTTGCACAGTTCCACTGTCATCTGATCCTGCATTCTGCTCTTGCTCCATAAGTGCAGCCAAACGATCCAGCTCACCATCACTCAGGTCCTCTGTTTACAAATAAACACTAAATGGTATTCAGTTGTAAAATGCAAATGCTTCGGAACCATTGCTAAATAATAATCAAATGTCAGAATATGTTGAATATATTTAGTGATAGAAATCCAGTGACTGGGTTACCAAGACTCCATCAGTTGTGTTGAAGATGTATACACCTCAGTCAGTGGTGGTGACATTTCCAGTACTTACTTTATTATTATTATTATTGACTTTTTTATATAGCGCACCTTCAAGGTAAACTACTCAGAAGCGCTCCCAGTCCAACAACTTAACAGCATTATATGCCTACAGATGAAATTGCCACAGCAAATAAAGTCGAAAGGAACTGCACAACGAAAATGCAAAACCCTTCTTGGGCCAAAATTAGCCATAACCACAGTTCTTTTTATATACACAATGAGGGATGTGGTGGCGTAGGAGTATGATCGTTGCCTTGGAGCCAGAAGGTTACAAGTTTGAATCCACCTCAAGCCACCACATAGGAACCCTGAGCACGTCCTTCACTCGCAATTGCTCATGAATGCACTTAAGCATGAAACTCTGATTCAGTGTCCATGCTGTAGTCAGGAACGCCTCCAAGTAGATATCAAGAAGGGGCTCAATAACAAGTATCATACATACAGTCATACATATGAAAGAAAAAACATTGTACACACCGAAAAATTATGGACTCAACTACTGGTCTACTTAGGAACATGGCTAGAATAAATTCACTTTTATAAGAATTCGGAAGTTTATTACTAGCCATCGAAGACTGAGTATCATCAAAAATAACATTAGATGAAAAGACGGATTAGATGTTTAACTATGAAAAGTTGGGCACTGCCAGAATACAAGTGAGTGTCAAGGAAATCAACCATAAGTACTAAGTAGTGAACTAAGTACAGTGGTATGCAATGTTAAGAAGAGTGGGTCCAATCCAAGACAGTGAACACCAAAGTGCTTTGATCATGTGATCATAAATACAAATGGACTTGGTATAGGGTGCAGATCAGAAGCAAACCAACTGTATGGAATAGAGAGACCAAACCAGCATTCGAATTGGTGAAGAAAACTTAGAGAAGCATTTTATGATCAACAGCATGAAAAGAGTAAGCTTGAGGCAAATGAGAGCATTTTTTCATTCCTTTCTCCAAATAAACCCGATTGGTAAGCAATGCAGTTTCAGTGAAATGGCAAATGCAATAGGCAGATTGGCAGGTCTAGGTTGTGAGATGAGTCACCTCAAGCACTTCCAATACCAAAATAGTTATAAAATTTAGATCTTTGAAAAGTCAATTGTAATCACCAAACCCGCATTATCACCTTGAGAAGAATCTAGCATGGCAGATAAACTGTCAAAGTCACACTGATCACCTGAAATAAAACACACAATCTTAGAACAATGACACGACCAACAGATATTCATTACTAAAACTCAACATAATTATATCTCTATCTGAATTGCTATGCTTGGAGCAACAAATTAAATGAAACGAAAGACATTGAATGAAATGGATATGACAGAGGATTAACAAACAACAATGTTCAATTTTTCTCATCTACATTAGCAAATCCTCTCCTGGTCAAACCTTGGGTCTGCAGTCAAAGTGTACCTATGGCCTTCGACGCCATGGTTCGGAAGGTACTGGGTTGCAGTTACATGTAATTGATCAGCAAAGCACATAGAATACAAAAGTTCTTTAGTTTATATAAATCAGGAGAAATTAGCAAGGGCGGAGTTTATAAGGGGCTAGATGGCTAAGCGCCTACCAGAATAACAAGACTCCAAGATGGCCCCGGGAAAAAATTAACGGGAAAATTTGAAAATGTTTAAATTTTCTATGAATTTTCGTGATTTTTAAAAAAAGGTCCTCAGCTTTTTGGGAAAATAGTACATTTAATCTGAGATTTTGAAGCAAAGGACTTAAAAAAGTCATTAACTTTTTCGGGTCGGGAAAAAATGACATATGAAAATATTGTCGGCGCCGCTCTTTTGGATTTGGACCAAGTCTCTGTGTCCCGAAATCCAACTTATTTTTAGCCCATCCAAGAACTGAAACCAAACTCCGGCCATGGAAATTAGTGAGCTATCGTAGTGACAGCATTTAAGACATTGCCTCCTTGACTGTTTAATTAATGTTGAATTAACCTTAGGTGCATATAAAAAAATAATTCAAATAAGCCCATTGAATGATTTTATTTAAAAATCAATGATGGAGTGATGCATAGTCGAGGGATGATCTGCTCAAACTAATTTCAAGCACCCAGGAAATATTTTGTCAAACTTTGGCCACTGATACAGTCATTTGTAAGGGAATCGTGTGCTTTTAATATACTTTTTCAACTTGGAAGTTTGTGCTACTGAGAAATGTCAAAAACATAGATTAAAATAAAGACAATTGAACTGTAAGAATTATGACATGGTAATTATAATGCAGAAGATACCCTGGCAGTAAAATACTTAGGGCTCATTACCTTCCATCTGGTATTATAGAAGTCTTGGTCTTCAAAAGCTGCAAAAACCATCAATCGACAGAATCAGTAAGATCAAAAGGTAGAACACATTCATAATTCATAAAAAAGCTGGTTTAAATTAATCATCTGCACTTTCAGCTGAAGTTTGTTTCTAAAGCAATAAAGGAAGGCTACAGAAGATATCTAACACAGCAATTATGTATTTTCAGTGTTTTTGGAGATTCAGCGAAGAGCTGCCAACCATCCTGAATTCGATGGGACAGTCCTGGAATCTGAGCTGCGCATCCCGTGTCCCAGATTGATCCTAAAAATCATCCCAGAATTCGCTGTAGCATCGACTTCCCAAAATGTAAATATTTTGCACACTAAACTCAGTAAGTTATTTGATGAATTTTGTATTCTGAGCTCTATTACACCTAACGTTGTTGGCTGAGCATCGAATGATGGATAGCGCTTGGTTGAAGTTTTCAAAACTTTGCAAACCACTGACGCTCTGAAATATCATATTGTGTCAGTCCATTTTTAATGCTTTTGCGACCCATTGTCTAACAATTGCGATTAGGCTATCTGAGCACCGACCTTGTTAAAGCGGAATGTTCATAGGCCTAAATATAATCTAATCTAATCTGAAGATTTGTATTTAAGCGCTTCTCACAACAGAGCAATTTCGAGTGACAGGCCCGTGTAAAGAGAACGGTTTTCAAGCAGCGAAGAGGTGTATGTGGAATACCCACCAGAATCCTGAGCACTACGAATTGCAGGGGCAGGTCATTCCACAATGAGGGACCCACAATAGCAAAAGCAAAGCCCAATGCAAGGTAAATGAGATTTGTGACCGAGTTAAAAATATATCAAGGCGGTCAGCAGGGCAACATGCCATGTGCCGATTCCTACGACTTTGTGCCCAGTGTTCTGGAACTGCTTGAAACATAGCAGAAGTATGCCTATAAATTTAAGTTAGGCCAAGTTCTGCTCTCCTGTCGTAGACCTACTAATTTATTAATTGACATCTGTAACCTGCATGCATGACACATTATTGCATTAAGCCATAGGCCCTAGGCTACCATGAACTTCGCTCGTGCTGGACTCAAAGTCTAGTTATTCTGGTATGCCTAGTTTACTGTCCACTTAAATGGCTCTCTTCTTGAAGTCGATTCTAATCTTAAATTTAGGCTACTTGTCTTTTGACGATTTATGTAAACAAAATTATTAACGGCATTTTTTAGTAGATTATAGATCTTCTAAATTCTAATGGGCTGGAAGGAAGGATTTATTCATTATGTTGCATTATGTCACAATGTGCACGAAGTTGTGGACTGCAAATTGGCCATGGCATCTCGACTGACTGCGGACGTCACAGAAGTGCAAAATCAAAAGTTGGCAGTCCTAATTCGGGTTGACCCCAACAAAAGAACAGCATTAGACCTAAAATGATGGAAATAATTCGCTCCAAAATCAACACCCGAAACATTGTTCGCTACAGTATTAAATTGAAATGTAGTCGAGTACATATAAATAAGTACCTGCTGCAAAACAGCGTTAATACAATGATCTAAAAATCACAAAATGCAGAATTGTTGTCATTAGGTAGTGTTATTTTTATTTAAAGGTGATAAGAAAAGTTAAAAAGTGACATAATAAACTGCCGCCAAAAGATTAAACAGCAAAGCCGCAAGCGCACTCGCAAGTAAGTAAGGATGTAGGCGTACTTTAAATGAGACAACGGAAGGAAGAAAGGAAGGAAGGAAGGGTTTAATTATTTTAATGGAACGCTTACAAGGTATGCGTATACATGGTTTTGGTAGAATGTAATTTGTAAATGTGAATCTTTGAAATTTCTTAGCGCTACACAAAAGTCACGTAAAGAAGACCATCTATGATCGCGGCGACTCCGGCGCTAATACTTTACCGACGACATCACCCGACCACCACATGAACCAACACTTTATGTTCGCGTTATATATTTAATATAAAATGCGTCCAGTCTCAAACACACCATACTACAATCCACTGTCGGCTCGATATTATGTCATGGCAGGTCATTTGACCTGCCTGTTTTACATCTGACGTGTGTTACGAGTTGTCAATTTTTTTACTATCTTCGTCCTGCTGAATATAATAACTCTCATGACCCTGACGCGACCTGCTGAAATTGTATACCTGGCGCCGCCACTGCTACAGTCATCAGAGTTCTGTAATGGATTCGACTCGTTCTGGAATATTTTCCTGATGTAATGTGATGTAAATCTTCGAGAATTTCTCAGTGCCCACAAAGTCACGTCATGGAGACCAGCTTAACACCGGCGCTATATCAAATCAAGTCCGCAATAGCCAGAGCTGCCTTTTTCGTTCCAGTGTCCGGTCAAAATCTGGGAGGTCAAGCCGGGGAGAGAGGTCAATTAAGCCATCGACGTATTATACGTCGATGGGTCACGCCGAAGAGACAGCGTGATGCTGTGATGCTACGGTGGATGTCGGTAGTTGGGTGGAACCTGATTAGAATCTGTATAGGATAGCTTAATGTAAAATATGCTATTTACATCCTCTTGCAACACTCGCCCAATGTTGCAGAGTGGGAGTGCAACTGGTTGATGCACAAGGACCAAGAAATATACCAAAGACCTTAGTGTAACTATAAGGTCTTTGAATATACTATGCCTAATAATGTTGTTAATGAGGTTAACAGTATAATCAAAGACCATAGAGTTTAATTATATTCATAGGCTAACTGTGGTTTTATATACAACGATCTTATATAATTATACAGTCTAGGTTTATATAAGGTCGTTGGTCTAGGTATTTCTGGGTATTTTTCGAAGGTAATCTGGTACCTTCTGGGCTTATTTATGAAACCTCAGTGGCAATGCTGGCGCCATTTTTTTTAAATGAGAGTTATTATATTTGATAATTAACTAATTATTGGTTTCAATAATCGGGACGATAGTTCTTCACTTTCACTAACCACTCAATTAGTATGTCTGATAACTTTGTTAATGCGGAGGGCCAGGACATTGCTGAAGGTCGACTTAAGAGGTAATAGTATATGCGTCATTGATACATTGCCTCTACCCGAATCCCCGATACCCGAATCTCCGAAAACGCTGAAAATACACAAAAGCCCGATTTCCCTAAAGCAGTTTTATTGAAAGTGACCGAACTCTCGAAGAACTATTCAGAGTTAATTAAAATATATAACATAATGGTCCTGTTAGTGTAATCGAATTCGAGGATCCGGCCGATATTCGTTTCGGGAATTGGGGCCGCACCCATTTTCTTGTAAGCGTTGTTGGAAAGGTTGTAGCGCTCTATTTATAAAGATGAAATAATGGATAATTCCGAAGACTGCGTGCCCGTATAGTGGTATACAAAATGGTTGCCAACGACTGCGCTAAAATAGAGCGCAGCGGCCTATCAACTGCATCCCACAATGCAAAGCGGTCAGTAAGTAAATAATCGAAGCAAAGGGTGGTATTATATGACGGTTAGATATGCAGTAAATAGAAATGAGAAAAAGTAACAGCGATTTGGAAATACAACGTTTAATGTGATTGAGCGATTGTAGGCTAAATAATGGAAAGAATAGGCATGCTTTGCATGATTACTTACTTACTAACCGCTTTGCATTGTGGGATGCAGGTGATAGGTGGCTGTACTCTATTTTAGTGCAGTCCTTGGCAACCATATTGTTTTGTATATGGGCGCGCAGTCTTTGGGATTACCAAATGGAATAAGATCTGAACCGATTATTTAGACCACTTAGATGTTATCCAAAAGCTCATTGTTTGACCATCGGACAGCAGTTTCCGGTCGACTGTTTCGTAGACTCCATTTATTTCATATCGCATTTAACAGGATCTGCACGAATCGCTGAGAACCTATTCTCTGAATTGTGGTAAAATACCAGTTCCGAATGAAAATTGTTCAGAAACGTTCGAAATCCCGAAACTAGCATCTGCGTGCCTACCATCTCTTGTTTTTCTTTATCTTCGGAAAATTTCTCGATAATTTATGTTAGTGCCAACAATTCTTCCTTAGAAAATTGATTTCAGAAATTGGGTGGATATTCAATTAGATGGATTTCATGTTTGGGATTTGCTATTCATTACCTTTAACAATTCAGTGTTTTAATTGATTGAGCACTGTCAAACGACGTGGTTTTTCTGATGCAGCTTTTAGGTGGTGTTTAGAATCTACTTAATTTTAATTTCATACATGTGCTATTTATACTACCTTTGTGAACTAAGCATCTTGTGTTACAGAGTGAGGCCATAATGCTGTCGTGTGGGTTCCCGCTCTGGTCAGCTGACTTCAAATTATTAAGGATTTTAAAGACATTTAGATTTTGTTCACTGTTTGGTTTAAGTCTGTTTTATTTATCGAACAGGTCTGCTAGTAAGTCATCATTCAGAACTTCATTCAGAACATCAAAGCAGAAACTGGACGACTTCTTCAAAAGTCCTCACTTTGATTTGCGGGTTGGTTATGGATTTCTCTTATTATATATTAGATATATTTATTCTATTATAAAATTAAATAACACTTTGTACTTAACAAATAGTATATACAATTTTTTACGAAAATTGGAGTTACTTCACTATTTATTTCATGCCTGTCAAAGTATTGTTTTGTTTTGAATAATTTGTAAAAAAATTTGTGTCAATGACTTGTGTTTTTTGTCTCGACTAGCAGAAAAGAAAACGCTATAGAGTTGCTGAAGATGGGGATTGCTCTTCATCTCGAACAGACGTGAACTCAGATGTAAGATCTGGTTTTTGTACTGCATTGCATGATATTTTTTCGCAACATGCTGAACACTTCTAGGGTGGAGTTAAGAATCTCTCAGAAGCACTTCATTGAATTAACATGGGTCTTGGCAGATTTTGTTGACTGCTTGCGTTCAGTGACAGCATGATGCATGTATGTAACTGGATTTTTTAAATGCAGTAGTAATTTTGTTGCAGTGCTTAGTTTGCAACGTGGGGAGTATTGGTTCAGATGTACCCTGAGAGAGTTCCTATTTAGGGAACTTGAGTGTGTCTATCACTACAGTGCTTGTTACAGGTCTCAAATTGGGATTAATTGATCTTTCACATAATAAATGCAATAAAAAGCTGCCTTAAAAAATTACTGACTAACTTTTACTGCCTTTTTCTGTTAGAGAAGGACAGATCTTAAATTGATAACAATTCAACAGTAATTTCATCCTCAGCTGGCTTCGGCATTGCGCTTAGATCTATGGCACATGTGCAAAACTTATTGTGTGTGAAATTCATTCCTGTGATTGCACTTTTCTGGAATACGCAGTACAGCAAATGATGTTAGTGGAAATGTCTTTTAGTTGAGCTTGCTGCATGTTCTTTCATGTCTACTAAGTAATAATTCATAATTATCGTTTGACCTGTGATTTCACAGGAACCTTGCAAGAAGAAGTCGGCTCTGTCACGTCTGAGTACGTCAAATCTCATGTCTCCGATGCGAACAGTTAAGAAAGTTGGTGATGTCCTGCAGGTATTGCTAACATCATTCGTTTCTTGCTATTTAGTGTGATGTATGATCAATCAATCAATCAATCAATCAATCAGCCAATCAATTTTTTTATGTGTTTTGTTATCTGATTGTTCAGTGACTCAAAAGAATGCATCGATGCCAGTTATCTCTATTCTGTCCAGTCTTGTCCGTCATCTATTCCAGCACTCAGTTTGAGCAGGCTTCGTGAAGGGGCGCTATATAAGTTTTTGGAATGAGGGAATGAACGAACGCCATTTACTTTGTATAGCAAGAAGCAGTTAACTTCTTCCAGATTTCGTTTTTTGGTCCATTTTTGCTCACCTTCTATTTCAATATCTTGTTTTCAAGTGTCCTTGAGCCAGAGGTTAGTCGCACTGCAGACATTGTTGCACTATCTCATTAATTATCTTTTATCTCTCTCGCAATAACTGATCAAATGATTATCCCGTCCTGTGATTTATTTTATCGGTCCATGCTATTTTTATCTTCCTTGAGATCTCGTTTGAGGATCTGTGCATCAATCTTCTCCTGTGAATGCTATAAAATGAAAGCTTCATCTATTTCATCAATTCACACAGAATCCATTCCTCTACCGCAGTCTCCAACACCAACTGTTGACATCGAAATAAGATTCAGCTATTTGTAAGACATGTGTCCTCTATTATAAGTGTTTGTTATGTCAGAAATCGTTCAGTATACACAATCTGAAGTCACCTCAGACAACTGGAAGATACCATCCGGCGACGCCGTACAGACAGCCTTCAGCCACTTCACATTTGACGTCACCAAGGCGTCGGCTCAGCACTTATTGGCATGAGACGATTGACAATTCGGAGGTTGTGAGATTCAACAAGCATCAGATTGAGAGACAGGAGGTACTTCAGTCTTGATGTTAATGTGTCTTTTTTGTATTATAATACTGGTCAGTTGAGGCATGACCAATTAAACAAGTTTTGACATAAGTCAAAAGAAAAGAAAAAAACAAAGGGTGTACAGCAGTGATTTAAAACCGGGGTTCCACGGGACCATTAGGTTCCACAGGCATTGGCATGGGTTCTGCCGCAGATCAGTAAAAAAATGCTGTTGTTCACTGACATTGTTTCTGTGCAGTACACTAGAGTTCTAGACTAAAGTATGTGTTGGTAATGCAAAGTTGCAATCCCAACATTACAAGTTACAATAAAAACTTTGTTTAGTTGGATGTGAAATGTGCTGTGCTCCTTGAGAAAATGAGTCCCTTTTATGAGGTTCTGTCACCACAAAAAGCTTATAGAATATATTAAACAAAGACAAATAATTTCATGAAAGAGTCAATAGACGTGAAAATAAAATTGTAGATGTAGTTTATTAAAAGAGGAAGGCTGCCAAGGAAAATGTTTCTTGTTAAGATCTTTCTTATAAAGCAACTGACTGTTAATAATTAATGAATATTTTAGTGTTGTAATTGAAGGTGGCAAAATGGAGATACAGTACACACAATCTTGTTGATTTTTAAGTGGTGGCTTTTGAAGGTTCTTATAATATATGTAAAATGTTCATCGATTTATTGAAATGTGTGTTTAATTATGAATAGGCAATATTTGAGCTCTACAAGAGTGAGGCTGATCTCATTGAGGATCTCCAGATGGTGAAAACTGTAAGTTCAATATCATGTCATTTCTAACCACGTGTGGGCAATGTGCTGATCATCTTTATTTACATACGAGATATTCATAACATTTTGTCTTCAATGGCGTTAATTATAATAATTGCTTCGACTTGCTTTGATTCTCAGCAGACATGATTACTGTAACTCACATCTCTTTGGTCTTAGTAATAGAAATCTGCATGAACTGGTTCAGAACTCTTTCTGCAAGGACCATAACAAGACCCTAAATAGCAGCATGCATGTTACATTTCTAGCTGGTTTGTAGATAGTCATGTTTGTTGACTTGTGAAACTGTCTGCTGAAGCCAGAATTTGGCTGTAGCTGTCATGAATGACATTTGTAGGAGATTCTTAATGGAATATAAATATTTAAGTTAATTGAGAAATATTTGAGAACTGCTGTTCTGTGTTTTGTAGACCTATCGTGATTCGATGAAGAAACTTGGTCTGCTCAATGACATGGAACTTGTACAGATCTTTGGTCAGATAGATGCTCTTGTTCCACTCCACCAAGGTGCTTCACTAAATCTTTTCGTCACATCAGATATTGATTATTTTCCAAACGACTCTCAGTTTTATAATAGAGATTTGGTTGAATCTTGCCATGTCAGTCTAGGTTTTTACTCATATTCGTTGATATCTGGCTTAAGATTTGATCCTTATCAGTCGCAAATGCATTCTCCTTCGCTCAAATGTGGACATTAGTGACCAAAACAGTAGACTTTTCTTGCAACATTGTGAATCAACCAACTCTAGTCTTATGATTCACGCTCAGCTATAATTGTATAAAATGTATGTGTATGCATTTAGATGCTCTTTGAACACTGTATTAATTTAAGGTTTTGCAGTGCTGTTGCACCATATAAATATATATAAAAATTTGGTATCTGGTCTTAAATCAAATTTTTTTATTTAAGGTCAAATTAATTTGCATGTACATTGTACAATCAGTATTTTGCACGTGAATTAAGTTTTAATCTTTGGATTTTGATGGCTGATTGAATTGAAGTCAGATTTTTTCAGTTTGGGATTAAGTTACAATTTGATATGTGGTTAAAATATCCAAATTAAGATCAGTGAAACTATGCCACTGTCTTCAATTTCAAGATTTGGTCCACGATGATACAACCGGCTGTATTTTGACAAATGATTTTTTAACTGTATGAAAAGTAGCTGTAGATTGAATATGCGTTCAAGTGTGTTTAGCAAGATAAGAAGAGGATTTTATTTTTGTAGAACTGGTGAATGCTCTTCAAGACCAACGACTTCCTGATGGAACAACAGAAAATGTTGGTCAGGTGCTTTTGAATTGGGTAAGACAAAGTGATTTAGATGCTTGTTGATTTAGATGTTTGTGGTGTGAAGCTTTTCCCTTATCTTTACATCTTTACTAGAGCTGTTGTTCGATTAAAAAAAGTAATCACACGATTAAAAATTTTAATCGAAATTAACGCCATATTAATTGACATTTTTCGCATTGCCTGGCATAGCTGTTTTGCTTGCTAAGCTTATTACAAAACAGTTCAATTAACCGTAGGCCTAAATGTAAAATTAATTGTTATTCATCTTAATTTCAGAACAGTTAGATCTGTGTAACAGAAATAATCGATTAAACCAAAAACATTTCAAATCAGCCAGTGCTGCCCAAAAATTTCTACTTTCCTTTTAGTTTGAGCTAGGCCTACCTTTACAACGATGCCAACTTCCATAAAGTGAAACTAAAAGTTCAACTAACGCATAAAGATGAAACTGACAAATATTTGATTATTAAATTAACGACTTAGCCAAATGCTTAAGCAAACAAGTTTGTTTACGTTGGCTGGTTCAAGTGAGGCTCTTTTTTTATTCACAACATAGCCAGATACAGAAAAGAGACGTTAACATGGGACCGTGGTGGCCGAGGATCCTAGGTATTTCCTATAGCTAACTTAGCTAGGACTGGGTATTTGTCCTCCTGTAACTTCCACCACTGAAATGAATTCGGATCTTTCTCAATTTGTCGAACAAGTCTGTATCGTTCAGCAACTGATTTTGTGGAGAACAAGAGATCAGTGGCTCATCTTCAGAGTCGGATGACAGTTCATGCAGTCGCATTTTCTTTTGGGATGGTTCTTCTACTGTGTGCTGAAGGCCAGCACGTTGGTCCGAGTTTCCACAAGAACTTTCAGCTCTTGCCAAACCTCGTCTCTTCTGTCTTTTTGCAAGCATTTCAAATATTTGAAATGCGGGTCGAGAGCAGTTGCAATTCTCAACCATGACATGTTGCAGTTTTGTTTTCGTTGTTAAATATCTGCGATGAAGGCAGTTTTGAACCGTATGATGCTTGCAGGATCATCATCGTGTGCTGCCATTTCTAATTCGCATAAATTCGATATAAGAGATACTGTGGCGTGCAATGGTCATTATAATCGGTATTACATTAACGCGCGCGATTAGCACGTTAAAAAAATTAATCGCAATTTTTTTAGCTTGTTAATCGCGCGCGTTAACGGCGATTAATCAACAGCCCTAATCTTTACCATGCTATTTTGACGGCGATTAATCAACAGCCCTAATCTTTACCATGCTATTTTGACCATAAGCTTTAAGCAGCCATACTGTTAATTTTGCTAATGTAAACCTACAGCGTTCTGTCTGTTGTTTATTGAATTAAACGAATATACATACATATTAACTGCTTCTATCATCAATCATTAAATTATTCTAATTATAGAATATAGAATATTTAAACAATTAACAAGTCATTTGATTAGAATTAGATTGCTACAAGGTGTTTTAATAATAATTTAACGTAAATTTTTATCATTTGTGGTTTTTTTCTTTGTCAGAATTCAGACCTTCACTTTGCAGAAGCATGATTGCATACTTAACTGCTAAACTTACTTAACTACACTTAATGTATGTAATTAAACTTAATTAGATAGCTTTGAATGTTGCTGGTCAATTTTGATATGGTGACATTAGAAGTTTGTTGGATGGATTTTCATTAAATGTTTTGATCTAAGTTTTACACTGTCATGCAGCACTTGTCTGCTAGTTTCCATTAGCGAATTCTTTTTATCTTGTAGTGATCACTTTCAGTAAATCTGTTTTTAAAATGTTACAAGTGACCACTCTTCAGCTGAATATGCTTGTCAGGTTCCACAATTGAAAACGTATGCATCTTACTGTTCCAACCAAGTTTACGCTAAAGCTTTGCTGGACACCAAGAAACGTGATCCGTCTGTTGAAGACTTCCTGCAACGCTGTCAAGACTCTCCATTCAGCCGCAGACTTGACCTATGGAGCTTTTTAGGTCAGTTCAATACAACTGTTTTTATACCTGAAGTGGGAGGGTTGCATTTTCAGCTCTGATGATGGTAGGAAAAGTTCTGATGTTTGCCATTGCTTTTTAACTCTCTCGTATACCTATACAATGGCTCTTCCATTAAATAGGCAAAGGCTGAAGAACAAATTCACGTAAAGAGCATGAGTGGTATGTTATGATCATTTGGTACATGTCCCAATGTCTGCCTAGCACCTCAAATGACCAGACTCATCTGGTCATTTTATACACCAACTGATCACATGTCAAAAAGGATTTTTTCCTGCATATTTTAGTCATTTCGTTGGCTCTTCATTTTCACTTAAGGTTGTGTGGTATGAACAACAGTAATTTGCATTTAAGTGGCAAATTTGGTCTGTAATGTTTCATGTAGTTAATTTTCATGGAACTGTTTGACTATGTTGTAGATGTGCCTCGAAGCCGATTAGTCAAATATCCACTGCTTTTCAAAAGCATTCAGAAATATGTAAGTTCACAGATTCAAAAGCTGTTGATCAAGTATATGAATACATTGAAATATGCTTAAAGCTGTTTAATGACTACATATGGGTAAGACAAGACCATGTACTTAAGCAAGACCATGCTTAAATGTACATTTTGTACAGCATTCTAAAACAAAAAGTAAAGAACAGTATCGAATAGTTAAATTTCTTAAACTATATGATAAAGTCTGTAAGATGTGTACATTCAAGAATCAAGATGTTTAAATCGTGCAAGACTCATTGAGCTGATCAATATTCTTTGGTAGTTTATTTTACAATGCAGGGCCCTGGTATCGCATAGAAAAATTTGTCGTTTGTTTTCGCAGATTTACTTCTATAATCATTGCTGTGATAGTGTGCAGTATTGGACAAAAGCGTGATTGGATATTTAAGTAGGATGCAGGGGATGGGGGAGGAGATTATTAATAAACTGGAACTGTAATGCACTGATCTATGTTTTAAAGTGATGCAGATATATCTTCAACTGGTCTGCTGATGTTATTCTTTTCTTCAGACTTGCCCTGAACATGAAGACAATCTACTCATAGATCAGGCACTGGACATTGTGGAGACAGCTATTAAAGATGTTGACCTAAGAACAGGACAGTCAAAATGTCAGTTCACTATTGAGAAACTGGAATTTCTGGATGATAAACAGGTGAGTTTTGTTGAGTGTTCATTGGTGCCACAGACATTGTGGTACTCTGCAAATTTAGTCTTTTCTTGTATATCTTAACATCCCTAGACTGTTGGCTTGCTAATGAAAGACAAGCCACATTGAAATAATATGTACAGCAGGGTGCATGGAAAATGGGATGATGCTAAACAAGCCAAAAGTAATGCAAAAATGTGTCAGAATATTTGACACTGTTGTGCACCATGTGCATTGTTGTGCAATTGTGCATTTTAGATTTTTCAGAGCTAAAAGTGTGATGTGTGCTTTTTAATAGTGTGCTGAAAGTGTGACAGGTGCCAGAAGAAATTTGGTAATCATCCATTAAAATTGTGAAACATTAAAGAAAGACATCTAAGTTTAACTCTAAAAATTCTAAATAGCATTATGTTCGCTGATATTTTGTTTTTGAAAACTTTGATGATGAGCTGCAGTTGTTTCACAGTCGCTTATGGTACATTCTCGTTGTTAAAATCTGAACTCATGAATACGATATGAGCATGTCTGTTTATATTCCAGACAACCAGAATATATGAACAGTAATTGAATTATAAAATGCAAGATTTTACAAGTCAAAATGGTTAGCTAAGAAAGAAGGAATCCAGTTTTGTAAGAAAATGTTTCCTTAATAACCTAAAAGGCTTGCATCATAAAAATTGGATTATTTCAGAATAACTAAACTTGAGTGACTTTCTGTACTTTGTGTTTTTATTGTTTCATTAGAAGCATCCATTGATCAGCGAGTCACAGTTCATCATGTGTGATGGTTTGCTTAAAAGCAGCCGAGGACTTGTAAGTTGAAAATATTTTTTTCTGCAACATGCTTATTTTATTGAAGAGTTTTGTTCTTAAAATTCTATTTGGTGCTTTTTGTTGTTGGTTTTTGCCCTTATGACATAATTCTGTTTTGGTTATAAAAACTGTAATGTACATAAGCCCCTCTTTCAAGGTCTGTTGTCGGTTGTGAGTGTTCTCTCTCCAGCATTGTTGTGTGCTGTGGTTGGTTCCTCCATTTAGAATGATCTGCCTCCCTGTCTACTAAAGAACTCAACTAATGACTTTTCTTCCTTCTTTAAAGGCGTCCTTATCACCCGGAGTTTCTATGCTGAATAGTCGTTCGGTGAGAGGCACTATATAAATCTCTAGGTATGATATGATAAGAGAGCTTTCCAGAGTTACAAAAGTTTCTTTGTTTAAAAATATTCACGTGTTGGTTTTGTAAGTGTAGAAGGATGCTCGTGCTATGAACTGTGCGATCTGCTTGGTTGTATTGACTTAATTTAATTGCTTTTCTTTTGCAGAAACTTCACGTCTTCCTTTTTGATAAGATTCTTGTCCTGACGAGACGGTCCACTCGTGGTGATGACCTGCGCTACCAAGTCTATCGTCATCCAATTCCACTGACAGAACTCTGCGTGCAAGACCTTGCTGAAGGTCAAGAGGTGCAGAAGGGGTCATTCAAAAATGCCTTCTCTCAGAATCAAGCTGGTAATAAATTGATTTCATTTTGAAAGTTTGGTATATAAATAAATGCTTTGAATAAAGAAATTGAATAAATACACATGTCTGTTTATAATCAATTGCATTAAAAGGAATTGGCGTTTACTAATACGTAAAAGTTGTTGATGTAATATATCGGTTTTGTTTATTCGTCTTGTTTAGTACGTGTTTCTAGGATTTGAAATGATTGTGAAATTAAAAAAAACATTGAATGGCCTGCAACATGTATTGGTTAGTGTGATTGCAGCATTGCACTTGCAATATTCATTCAACGCAATGCCGTGACATGCTGGATATTGTTGATAGGCGATCTAACAATGTGAGTCGAGGATGCAGTGTCTCATTTCGTGAAGATTCATTTGCCATAGATGATGTGCCAATTGTTTACTGGATCTCATTGTCTTTTGTAGTCAAGCATTCGTTCAAAGTGTCCAGCAAGCGAATCATTGCTCACCACTCGTACATGCTCCAAGCGAATGATGAACAGGATAAACATCATTGGCTCCAGTGCCTCCAGACAGCAATCCAGAATCGTCCTCTGACCTTGGCAGACGATTCCATATCTACAAGAAGCAGCGTGAGTCGTGGAGGCAGCTTCTCGTTTCGCGATGAACCATTCATCGCGGAGGATGCCAACTCTTCCATCGGAAGCTACTCCAGCCTCGTCTCGGTTTTCTCGACCGACTCCACCCAGAGTGGAATGAATACGAGATTGAGAATGCGTGCTGCTTCTAAGAAGTCTGAAGGAGATGAAGACAGTGGCATTGTTTCCTGATGGCATCGCATGTAGAATCATTGCCAAGTGGATGATGTAGAAACTCTATGAATTCATCTGCAGGTGCTTCATTTTGTTGACTTAATTCGATGCTAACTCTCCAAGATATTATTCCTAAGCTGAAAATTTAGTGGTTTCCGCAAGATGTCGATCAGGTAATAATATACTTGAGTTATCTTTCAGTAGGGACTGTTGTCTTGTAATTCTATAAGTTGGACATGTAAGAAGATAATGTAACGATGTAGTAATGTGATTAGCAACTGTTCCTAAAGAAGTAGATAAGAATGAATTATATTTTGGATAAAACTGATCAGTGTGCCATTCAGTGATATTACTGTAGATGCGTGAAACAAAGTTTCTAATCATTGTTTGAGGGCATAGTACACTTTTTATATTTATTATAATAGTTTGGGAATTTAAATTGTGGTCATTCAAACAATGTTCTTTTCATCAGAGGTCCTTTGGAAAATTTATGAATTTTTGGAAGCCTTACTGCTTTGTAGTGAGTTTGATCGCTGCTTTGCATCTTAAATATAGCAGGGTCTGGCTCATGACTTTGGTTATTGAAAAAAATGTTTAAGAATTTGATTGTTTGTAACATGCCACAACACAATTCCATTGAGCTTCGTAAAAGTGGAAAATTATGCTTTTAAGCATTGAAAGATTGTGCCAGCCTGTGATTGCTTTGCTGTTGCATTTTGAAATTGTTACCAAACAGGTGCAAAGCTAAGGTATGAATCTAGGTGCCAATCTAAAGCCAATGCACTTGAGATGCTTGAAAGTTTTGGATAATAGTCATACTGCAAAATATGGAGTTTGTGATATTTAAACTAGATAGTGACAGGATGAACATTTAATAGTAAAGATTATGTAAGAACTTGTTGAGCTTTAATTATCTGTAATCTTTAAGTTCCAGTTCTCGTTTATGAGGAATTGTCAAGTGATGTAGGAGAGAGGTTTTGAGGTCATGTCTGATATTTTATCTTGGTGTTTTATCAATATTTGACGATGTTTTATTTGGCCAGTTTTACTATAATGTGTTTTTTAGACTGGCCTGTGATTTTAGAACAGCTGATGGATTTGTTTAAATCTAAATCGGCTAAATAATGTTCAGATTTTAAAACACTCTGCGACATCTGTGTGACCGACAATGTCAGGAAGGATTAGAGTATCAATGTTTCCTGTTTGTTTTGTGATCTAGGTCTTTTTTATGCAAACACTTTGCGTTAAAGGCTTGTATTTAACAGTGACACTGGCCATTTAGAGATGCATTCTCGTTCACTGCTTCACACATTGTTTCTACTGCAACTTGCCTGGTTACACTGTTCTATAACCAGAGCAGATTGCTTTTCAAAACTAGCACCTACTCGGCAACCCTCAATTAGAGAATGTAATAAATTAACCATTTTTTGCTTACTATGTGTGTATGTATGTGGATTTTTATAAAGTGTGGTTTAAGAACCCCTTCAGATGGATGGATGGATCCGATTTGACCAGGGTCTATGACAACAGAGGTCGTTACCCTGGACAGAAATTTGTTCGGCGTATTACAGCACTATGAACAACAGAATTCTATGAACTTGGCTACAGTGTACAAGGAATCTAAACAGATGGATGCTTTTTAGCATAGTTAGAAGAAGCACCTTGAGTAGAGCTTAAGTAGATGGCTGGAATGTCAACTGGAAGATATCTCCAAAGGAATGGACCAGTGCAAGAGATTGTGTGTGGTGCGCTCGTGTTGACGAATAACATCAAGGCTGGCTGGCTGAATAAAGCAAATGGACGGAGCTGAAACCGGAACACACAGGTCTCTTATGTATGACGTAGGAGAGCCACCTCACAAAACCTGGTCAAGGAGGAAGTGGAGAAGCCAGTGGAGTGTATCTCATATATATGTCAAAATATTGTGGTTTGCCAGGTGTAGGACACTAGAAATTTATGATTAGGATTACAGTTGGATGAATTTACCTGATATCTTTGATAGGTTATTAGTGACAATTTCAACAAGCATGTGTATTAAGTCGAAGTACTGTGGGGTGTTTGGGTGGTTCAGTTCCCTTGTATGCTGTAATGATTAGTGAAAGCAACATATTTAATGATGTCATGTTGTGCTCTGGACAGTAAATTATCAACCCTTTTGTTAATTACAATAATCATTTATTTACTAAAAATGTTAAATGCAGGCGTGTGTATTATTGCAAATACGTATTCGAAGTACTGTTATACGTTTGCCACCTAAGTTTTGAGATTTAAGACGAGAAAATTCCTTGGTGCTGATTTACATGTCTTTTCACTGAAGCATCACTGCTGTTAGTACGTGCATAATACTGTCATTCCACTAGTAACAATTGAGTGCTAATAAGTGTGTTGTCTTCCTGCTGTTTGGTTCATTGATTGAAAATCTGCAATGAAGACTGGTTTACTAACTAGTTTTGGTTATTGGCTTGCTGTTTGTAGAGTTCTTTGTGACTTTTTATCATTTTAGACTTTACATATTCTAGTTGTTGAATAAGAATGCTTTTTATGCTTGTATGCTTGTAGTAGATTATCAATGATGTTTTAACTTGGCATACCAAAAGCTCTGTTTTAAATGACTATTATAGTATTGACGAACTGTAAACATACAGTAGAGGCTTGTTCATGTGTTCTTTGCTAATGTGTCTGTTCTACTTAACACATATGGTGTTATGTCCCAATTCTCAAACAATATCATTCCATATCAGTTAATATACTAGACGATCTGATAGACATTTGAACAAACTGACATTTTGATGGATGGACAGAAGGACGACTGTTAGCTAAGATGGACGACAGTTGAATAGATGGGCTGACGGTTGGACAGACTGTCCGATGAACGGATTGACAGTCAGAATGACATTGGATAGACGTAGTAACGGTTGGATAAAAAGGCCAACGGTCAGTTAGATATGGACTGACAGTCGCTAGGATGGTCTTAGTCAGTCTGACGATTCTGACGAATTTACATCTGCTGACATACAAATTTGGAAAATCGGTTACTTCTGCATTAGTTAGCGTGCTGTACACACGTTCTGGTTTACTTTCTGTATCTGATGGATTGTCCCACAGTGGCTTTGTGTTAATGGGTCTTCACTGTAGATTTCACTATATTCTCAACATTCAATTTTAAATGCTCATCAGTAAAAGCTGTTATTGACCAGTGTGGATCTGCTGTTCTAGATAAATAAGTAGGTATGATAAGACAAGATAAATACCTAAATTTTATTATTGAAGCCCATCTATAAAAATAATTTTAATTGCTCTTCCGTAACAGGTCTGGTTTCCATTTGGACAATAATTACAATTGAACATCAATCTTCCTTATACCACCTGATGGATATTTAGGTGCAGCATCTTGTAATTCATGGCATTTGGGGAAATCCGCAGAATTATGTGCAAAAGCTCAAAATCAAGAAACTCCTGTCATTTAGGGAAATTCTCAGAAATAACTGCAAAAGCTCAAAATAATTGATTTCATGGCATTTGTAATTTTTGAAATTTCACAGAATTGCCGGTAATTTTCAAAAGCCCAAAATTTCATGGCAGTAATAGTAATAATAATAATTGCAAATAAAAATATCAGTAAAATAAAAAAAATAAAGGTAACAGAATTTGTATGGGCAAGAAACTGTTCGAACATAGTGTTATTTACATAGATCTGAGAGATTAATTGGGGAAATTCATCAGACTAACTGAAAATGTTTTGCTCAAATGAAGTTATTGGTTGGAATCTATTTCACAGGGCGGCAAAAGAAGAAATTCTTTGTTTCGTCTTTGGTCCTCGTTAAATCACTTCTGTCTCTGGTTCTACAAGAAAATACAAAATCAGTCGAAAAAACTTGAAACATCTCCACGTTCAATAAACCAAAATTCAGTTTTTAGCCATTGCTACGTCCAATAATAAAAATTAATCGGCTGCAAATCTCAAAACTTAATAAAACTAAACTCAGATATACCATATTCAGAACTAATAAAACAACTCTCAGTCAAACCATTTAACGGAATCAATAAAATCATAAAATAAATCAGTTAAATCTTCTAAACATTCAAAGTACAAAACTTGGCTAAACCATTTCCATATTCAATAAACAAGATATCTTTCTATGAGTTATCTGAATATCCAATAAACCAAAAATCAGCAATACCATCACCATCACCAATAAACCAAAAGCAGTTAAACCACCTCAATATTTAGTAAACAAAAATATCAATCAATAAATGTTAACACCCAATAAACCAAAAATCATCTACACCATTTCAGCATTCAACAAATGAAAATATGTTTATCCATCCATACAATCAGTAACCAGTTAACCATCTTCAAGGCTATTGGCTAGGGTGGTCCAAAAAAATAAAATTCAAGCTAGATACCAAGGCGCCCTCTCAGTGTGTTAGACCTGTCAATAGTATTATTGAGACCAAATTTCAGCTTCCCAGTCCAACTGGAAGGCGGTGCTCAACGACATCAAAATATTACCATGTAGTTATTAGCAAGAAATCTTGATGCCTTTTAGCTTGATCAAAGACCTCAACCCTTGTCATGTAGATGATCTTGAAATAGATTCTGTTGCACTCTCATACTTATTACAGTCAGTGCTAGCTACTTAACAGCTGTTTAGCCATCAAGTGACAAGTGCATTTTGATAGCAATAACACTCCAGGTGATCTGATCATGAAGCATTGAGATTGTTGGTCACAATTACAATATACTGGACCAGGTATATGGAATTCGTTTCCTAGTCATGTTCAACAAGCTTCCAGTTTACAAAGAGCAAAAACATTACTGCGCAACTACTTGGTTAATGACTGCAAAGATATTTAACCTTGTAGGCACTGATTTTATTTTACTTTATTATTATTTGTTGTGTTTGTTTTGCGTTCTTTAGTTAAGTTTACTACATTAATTGTCATCTCATGCTGTTCTTTTAGCCTATTGTTCAATTCATTATGTCAACCGTCTAGCCATCTGTTAAAATTGCATATGTAATTAGGTGTCCCTGTTAGCGGGATATTCATCCCTTAGGGCCTTCCTTGTTGCCATCCGATAATGTGAAGCATGTTATACTATGTCTATTGTGTATGTTGATGGTTGGTTACAATAAATGAATTGATTGATTGATTGATTGATTGAATTGCTGCAGCGCTTATGTGCGATCCTTTTGTCCTGCTATTTTCACGGAAAACCGTTCATATGGAGTGCTTAAGAAGTCAAGATGGAGCATGCTGAAGCTGTAAGATCTGAATTTGTACCAAATTAACCACTTGCAGTACACTGGAAATGTTGGCCGCCTGTGAGTGCTAGTTTCAGGTGATGGTGTCGCTAAACTCTTTGGTATGCCCAAATGTCCCTCTATGACAGGATATAATTTAAATCCAAGGTCATTCATCATCTTCTAAAGTTATTGAGACTCGCTGATAATGGCTAAGACTTGATCTTTGACACAACCCCGGACGTTTTAGGGAAGTGTACGTTTTTCGGGAAAACAGGATATGTAAAATGTTCCTGTGGTTGGCCTGCTGTCGTCATTGTGATGGAGTTGATTTAAGCCAAAATCTTCATCTGGTGTGTTGTCCATCTAATCCAAAATATAATCCAATCTTAAAGAGATTTAAAGCTGTGTGGAATGGTGGGACACGTGACAACATCCGAGTACTGGAAGTCGTATCCGCTACTGCGGCCTCCCATGAGAGAACGATCAGTTTCATCAAGTAGACTGCTAAAATTAAAGTCAATTTCAGAGACGACTTCCAAGAAGTTATTGAGGTGTCAATGGTTGTCCTTGGAAGTCAGCCCTCACTAAGAAACTGGAGAGCCCAATTTACCATGCACGTTGAATGGCCAGGTTACTGCATATCATCAAAATAATTGTACGATTTAGCAATCAACGTGAAGTATTCAATCTAAGGGAAAATAAAAACTCAGATTCATCCTTTTGGGTGATTGGGTGCCCTCCTTCACTCAAAGGCATCTTCTTGCTGCTGAAACTCCAGGACAAGATCTGTCAATTTTGATTGATATAGGACTTTTTATTCAGGTGACTATTATTTGTAGGAGATCAACGTTGCTGCCATGAATGTTCTAGAAAATTATCAATACTTAGTGCCTTTCAGATGAGGCTGAATGTCTGACACTATTATGCTACCATCTGCCCGATATGGTTCAAATAAGGTGAAGATTTTTTACGAAATGACTGCAAATCCTAGTGAAAGGATGTTGACAGTATAGTGCTGCGATACAGAAGGAGGGGGATTGCCTGGCCGAGTTTGCAACCCAGTGAACACTGACATTACTGCCACGCCTGAAATTTGGTGATTCCTTTTTATACTTACACCAGTGCAATATCCTGACGATGATGATTATCAGCAGGGTAGAGGCTGAAGTCAGCAATTGAGAGTGGTAAACGACATGGCTGAGAGAATTAAGTGTGAAGTTGTTCGAGGAATTAAACTGACTCATATGACACTGATGAAGAAGAAAGCAGTATTTTCTCCAAGTGGTTGAGGCAAATAGAAAAGCTGTCCCCACTCAATCAACAAAGAAATATGCTGTTGACACTGTGCTTGCAAAGCCTTCTACAGTGTAGACGTCATCGTATGTTTGGAGTCATAAAACGAGAACAATAGACATTTGTGGATTTAACGATGTTTTTGACATTTTTTGACAATTTCCATATTTTAAACCTACTGAAATTTTATATTTCAAGCTCACCAATTGTTTAAGTGTCACATAATTATATTGTCATGTTACAGTAATTTATCGTCTATCTTGAAATAAAGCACAATTGTATTGGACTGTATGCTCAACACATTTATTTCTACAATTAACGTCTTTTCAATGGCCCATGCAAAGTAAGACAGTCGTTGAGCACCGCCTTCCAGTTGGAATAAGAAGCTGAAATTTTGTCTCAATAATACTATTGATAAGTCTAACAAACTGGGAGGGCGCCCTGGTTTTTAGCTTGAACTTTATTTTTTACCATGTATCTGTGAACCACACTACTATTGGCATATGGGCTACTCCATCAAACATTTTAGCCAATGACCAGCATTTGAATCTCCATTTTGGACTATGAGCATTAAGTTTCATTTGATGGATAAAGCATTGGACAACTGCTAAAAAACAGAATGTCATAATTTGTTATTGGCAGTATTTCAAGTAAATCTGAAACTATTAAAATTTATGATTAATCAGAATAGTATTACAATAGCAACCACCCATCTCAGCTTTAAGACCTGCAATGCTCTTCAACTAAGATACCTTTCTGCAGAAACAAGGTCTTTATTGACTTCACGAATTCCGACACCAAGAATTTGCGCAGTTGCTGATCTGCTTGATTCGCACTTCAAGCCATGCCATTTTCTGGTTCTTCTCTCTGTCAAGAAGTAGATCACATCTAGTCAGTTTCATTTTGTTGAAAATGAACATAAGCAACTTATTAAAAATAGGCATATCAGGAAATAAGATAACGCAGTCAGTCAACCATTTAGAGAACTGAAGAAACATAATTACACCCTGAGGGCAGCAAGAATAATTCAAATAAAATCCTGTTGGAAATGTATTCTGAAAATTAGTACAGCTACAGCAAGCAACTAACTTTCAAAATAATCTTGCTACAAGAGGAGCTTTTGATATAACTAAGAGAGTTTTCAAATGAACAAGTGGTGCATTGAGTGCATTTAGAGAATAGAGCAATAATTTATCTTTTTGTATAAGTTGACTAAGATAATAAATTTTTAAAACTTTCATGCTGAATTTATTGTAATATGCAAATCAATTGTTGGTCAGGTTTTTGAAAGACAATTAAATACTGTCAGAAAGACAATTAACACATAATTAACATTTCGAAAAATAATGGTTTGTATTAGCCCAGATCTGAATGACATCAGTATCATGTTATTTGATGCTGTACAATAATCTTACAAAATCATCAGAACTCGTACTGAGATAACAGTTTCATTTGAAGAATGAGCACTTACCTGTTCTTGGAACAGTCTGCTGTTTGAGTGAAGAGTTGCACCAACTGATTACACCCCCATCAACATGGGGATTCCCCGAATGGTGTAAAATGATTATTTCTCAACAACAACATACCTCGGCAATTATTCCTACCTCCTCCCAGATGGAGTTCTGCCGTGTCAGCCTCAATTCAAGTTCCCCCAGCAGTTCTGATCCTGGTTTTTCAAACCTAGACAAAACACACACATATAATTGCAATGCATGAAAATGTAACAGACATTGAGAATCTCTTCATAACGGGCATCCAACAATCTCGGGATAATCCCTCCCAACTAAATGATGCATAGACATTAAAAGTGCAAAGTTCAGTGCAAAAAGTAAAAAAATCCATGCGATGACAATGACCTGACTAATTCCACACAATTCTGCAAGAAATATATTTATTAAATTCTGATTCCTAATTAAGCTAACGGATTTGTTCAATGTTACTTTTCGTTTCATTTGAAAACCCCGAAGAATTAGCTTGAAAACAAATTATGAATTCTTACATTCATTTGATTTCAATCTTCAAACTCCAACATTGTTCCGCAAGTCTTCGTTTTTGTTGTTTTTAAACCTGCTTAGATGTTTCAAGCAGGTTGAAGATCAATCTAAAACGAGTTTACTTGTCTAAAAGTACTGTTTTGGGAAGAGAAATAAATTAACAGCATTATAATATCCTATCAGTAGCCTACCGCAAAGTCTTGTGCATTTTGGAAAAGCTCAAAATAATCTAACCCAATTAAAAACTTAAATGACCTTCTGCGGACTGATTTCAACGACAATTGTAATTTTAAAAGTAATTAATTATATCGTGCCAAATCAAAATGCTGAAGTCAAAGTGTTGAGGTTGATATCAGGCCTGTTTAAGCAAGCGGCTTCCAACGGAAGATTTACTAAGTTTTCGTGGTCATAGCATACAGAAATGCATCCAAAAGTCATTCAAAAATTCAAAAATAGCACAGTCTACAATAAAAAGCCAAAAAATGAATTAAATAATTTATATAATACATACAAATCGACGTTTTTGCCGAAATTTTGTCCAAACGCGTTTTTAGATCGTCTCCGCTAGGAAGTCACGTGACCAATCACCATGGTAATTAATGTATTTTCATAGATATAATCAATTATATTCATTATATCTATGGTCTTTCTACGTAATTGTTACGTGTTAAGTTTAAATACCAGTTTTAACCTTATATGTTGGGCCTGGTCATAGAGGTGTATTATATAATAAATATATCACTAGAGGGAGTATCACGTCTCTATATTGAATCATCGTCTAAAGTCATGTCGACCAATCACATCATATCATATCTGTCTAAAGTCATGTCGACCAATCACAGACGAGTTCTTATACCGACCAATCACAGTCTTACAGCTTCGATCAGCTGGAAAAGTAAATAAATTTAAAACGAACATGTCGATGTTTACTTGTGAATTTTGCAACAAACAGTTTCTTGCGAACTATACGTTGAGGCGTCATGTTCGTCAATTTCACAAAGATGCTGAACTTCCAGAAACCCGACCTCTAGGTCGAAAGTCGAAGCCCACTGCTAATGATACGTTTGTTACCTGCGAAATTTGCGATAAGAAACAGGTCAACAAAAAAGCACTGGCCTATCACCGAAAGCGGAAACATGAACAAACCGATTCCGAAGAGCGAAGGAAAAGTGAAATAACAGCTTTCCAGTTCGAAAATTTTACTGGTAAGCTTTCAGGCGGTGTTTTAGCGGTATATTCTTTAGGCCTACCTTGTAACCGGAAGGGTGCGACCCGAATCCACGAAACTCAAATCCCTTAAAATAATTTCGGCCGGATACCCGAAATTAGTTTTCATTACCACAACCACATTATTTATCACCCGGTTGACGTTGAATGTTAGAAATGCTACCATCCGCTCAGCCCAATCAAACCCTTCTCCTAACCGACACACAAGGTCCCCGATAGCCTACTGCAATTATTACGCCAATTATTCCTCATCGCATGACATTCAGGCTATATTTTTCAAAAACATACTTTCAAAAGTCGTGGTTTGTCAATTTCAGCTTGAATTAGAGAAATATAAATAAATATTATTTTGTCTCTCCAGTGTGATTTTCTGTGAATTTTTTGCCATAACTAAATTTTGGTGGTCGGATAAAAAACAAGTACCAACTTTGCATAAAAGTTTCTATGACAGTTGCATGTGCAATTACTAGGTTTGCGGAACTGACTTTGAATACAGGAATAGGTTAATTAGTTAAATGTTATTGCATTTTATCAGTGGTTATACATTGCTCATCCATAATTATGTGAATGATCTGGTTGGATCCAGCTGAATTTAAGCTTGAGTGTATGCATGTACCAGCCATTTCATTACACTGGTGGAAATCTTGCATTCATGGTCATGATGTAATTTTTGGTGGTGCATTCATTTAATCTGTTACTCATTGAATCAGCAATTGCTATATTATGTCATGACAAGCAATTATTGATTATTCCTCTACTTTTCTTTTAAGGAGCTGAACCGACGACGCTCTTCAGCTTTCCAGCTCGTATACAGCCGAAGAAGCATCCAATCCAACGTGTACTGGAATGTACGTCACACGACACTGAACGGTTGGGAGCTGAACCGACGACGCTCTTCAGCTTTCCAGCTCGTATACAGCCGAAGAAGCATCCAATCCAACGTGTACTGGAATGTACGTCACACGACACTGAACGGTTGGGAGCTGAACCGACGACGCTCTTCAACTTTCCAGCTCGTATACAGCCGAAGAAGCATCCAATCCAACGTGTACTGGAATGTACGTCACACGACACTGAACGGTTGGGAGCTGAACCGACGACGCTCTTCAACTTTCCAGCTCGTATACAGCCGAAGAAGCATCCAATCCAACGTGTACTGGAATGTACGTCACACGACACTGAACGGTTGGGAGCTGAACCGACGACGCTCTTCAACTTTCCAGCTCGTATACAGCCGAAGAAGCATCCAATCCAACGTGTACTGGAATGTACGTCACACGACACTGAACGGTTGGGAGCTGAACCGACGACGCTCTTCAACTTTCCAGCTCGTATACAGCCGAAGAAGCATCCAATCCAACGTGTACTGGAATGTACGTCACACGACACTGAACGGTTGGGAGCTGAACCGACGACGCTCTTCAACTTTCCAGCTCGTATACAGCCGAAGAAGCATCCAATCCAACGTGTACTGGAATGTACGTCACACGACACTGAACGGTTGGGAGCTGAACCGACGACGCTCTTCAACTTTCCAGCTCGTATACAGCCGAAGAAGCATCCAATCCAACGTGTACTGGAATGTACGTCACACGACACTGAACGGTTGGGAGCTGAACCGACGACGCTCTTCAACTTTCCAGCTCGTATACAGCCGAAGAAGCATCCAATCCAACGTGTACTGGAATGTACGTCACACGACACTGAACGGTTGGGAGCTGAACCGACGACGCTCTTCAACTTTCCAGCTCGTATACAGCCGAAGAAGCATCCAATCCAACGTGTACTGGAATGTACGTCACACGACACTGAACGGTTGGGAGCTGAACCGACGACGCTCTTCAACTTTCCAGCTCGTATACAGCCGAAGAAGCATCCAATCCAACGTGTACTGGAATGTACGTCACACGACACTGAACGGTTGGGAGCTGAACCGACGACGCTCTTCAACTTTCCAGCTCGTATACAGCCGAAGAAGCATCCAATCCAACGTGTACTGGAATGTACGTCACACGACACTGAACGGTTGGGAGCTGAACCGACGACGCTCTTCAGCTTTCCAGCTCGTATACAGCCGAAGAAGCATCCAATCCAACGTGTACTGGAATGTACGTCACACGACACTGAACGGTTGGGAGCTGAACCGACGACGCTCTTCAGCTTTCCAGCTCGTATACAGCCGAAGAAGCATCCAATCCAACGTGTACTGGAATGTACGTCACACGACACTGAACGGTTGGGAGCTGAACCGACGACGCTCTTCAGCTTTCCAGCTCGTATACAGCCGAAGAAGCATCCAATCCAACGTGTACTGGAATGTACGTCACACGACACTGAACGGTTGGGAGCTGAACCGACGACGCTCTTCAGCTTTCCAGCTCGTATACAGCCGAAGAAGCATCCAATCCAACGTGTACTGGAATGTACGTCACACGACACTGAACGGTTGGGAGCTGAACCGACGACGCTCTTCAACTTTCCAGCTCGTATACAGCCGAAGAAGCATCCAATCCAACGTGTACTGGAATGTACGTCACACGACACTGAACGGTTGGGAGCTGAACCGACGACGCTCTTCAACTTTCCAGCTCGTATACAGCCGAAGAAGCATCCAATCCAACGTGTGCTGGAATGTACGTCACACGACACTGAACACTGCGCAACTACTGAATTGTTAGGAAAAACTTCTGCTCAACGATCACAACTCCTTTGCAGCAAAAATCCCAAAACAGGTGACCATTCATACTGTCTTCAGTCACCAATACAAATTAAACGTAAGCTCGATACAGCATTGAGTGCTTTGATTGCTGCTAAGAGAAAGCTGAAATTTGCACAACAGTGTAATCGACGATTAAAACAGAAACTAAAGCATGTTAAAGATCAACTATCAGAAATGCAGAAGAAGCAGCTCATAACAGAACGTGCTGAGCAGAATTTGTCATCATTTGGTGATTCTGCGTTTGCTCATATAGGTAGACGAATGAGAAGTTCTGTTTCTGGGAATGTTAGAGCTCAATATCCTCGTGAGATACGTGACTTTGCTTTGTCTCTGAACTTTCATTCTGCCAAAGCATACGATTTTGTTCGAAGCCAGTTTGAGAACTGTCTTCCACATCCAAAGACATTGACAAATTGGTATGGCTGCATAGATGGAAACCCCGGCTTTCATGATGAGGTCTTTGCAGGTCTTCGTTGTATGGCAGAAAGTCGGACTGGAAAGCAGCTAATATGTTCTCTGATGATTGATGAAATGGCTATTCGCAAGCAGGTGGAGTGGGATGGTAGACGATATGTTGGCTACGTTGACATGGGTGTAGCTGTAGAAGATAGCAATACCCTTCCAGTTGCCAAAGAAGCCCTTGTCATGATGATTGTCAGTTTCACAGAACATTGGAAGGTGCCGGTAGCCTACTTTCTTATTGACGGCCTACAGGGCACAGAGCGTGCAAATCTTGTCCAGATTTGCTTACAAAAACTGTATGATGTAGGAGTTTTAATTAAGTCACTGACATTTGATGGCAGTTCTGCTAACTGTGCTATGGCAACGCATCTTGGAGCAAAGCTAGATGCCGAACAGCCTCGATGCAGCTTTGAGCATCCGTCAGATAAAAACCAACGCGTTTACACTTTCCTCGATGCTTGCCACATGGTGAAACTGATGCGCAATATGCTAGCAGACAAAGAAGTTCTGTTAGATGATGAAGGTCAAGAGATAAAGTGGGTGTACATCGAGAGGTTACAAGCACTTCAGACAACAGAAGGGTTGCGAGCAGGCAACAAGCTGCACGAGAGACATGTCCAATGGCGCCAGCAGAAGATGAAAGTGAAGTTGGCTGTGCAGGCTTTGAGTGCTTCTGTAGCTAATGCATTGGAATTCTGTCAGACAACACTGAACTTGCCGCAGTTTCAAGGTTGTGAAGCAACAGTTAAGTTCATTCGAACTGTTGATCGCCTATTTGATTTTCTGAACAGTCGCAACCCAATTGCTCGCGGCTACAAAGCCCCAATGCGAATAACGAACGAAGCAGTCTGGAGACCATTTGTTGCAGAAGCACAGGAGTACTTGTGCGGCTTAAAGTTGAGTTCTGGAAAGCTGGTAAGCCAGAGTGTGCGTAAGACTGGTGTGATTGGCTTAATAATGTCAAGTATAAGTGCAGTGTCAATTTTTGACACACTGGTGAAAGATGAAAGTTTGTTAAGATACGTTCTAACGTATAAAGTAAGTCAAGACCATCTTGAGCTCTTCTTTAGTGCAGTGAGAAGTCGTGGCGGATGGAATAACAACCCATCAGCAGTCCACTTGAAAGCAGCATGGAAAAGACTGCTTGCACATCAGCAACTGCATGAAGTCAAAACTGGCAACTGTGTTCCACAGACAAATTGTCCAATTCTTACGATTTCATCAAGAATTGACAGAGCGGAAAAGTCCGACATAGCCACTGTCGCAGCTCTACGACTTACCGATACTATGGACAAATTAAGAGATGAAAGTGCAGAATCTGAACATCATGGACCACAGATCGATATTAGTATTTTGTCGAACTTTGTAGAAAATGTGGTAGTGTATATTGCTGGACTCGTTATTCACAAGTTGAAGACACATCTGACTTGCAATGACTGTGCAACTGTCCTATTTTGGAACGAGGCCCGTAATGAACTACTTCCAAGAGATTTCGGACTGCTGGAGATCAAAGATCGTGGAGGTCTCTTGCGACCTTCTCACGATGTTGTGCAACTTTGCAAAGCTAGTGAGTCACACTTCAGAAGTAAGATGGGTCCTTTCGAGCCACCAGTAATGGCTGCATGTCTTAAAACTACCCTAATTACAGATGTCCTTGGCTGTTTTGTTGGAAGCAACATCTTTTCAGCCTTGATGGACCATTCCTCTGGAACTGAGCCATTAAGAGATCACAGAGTTTTGCTCATGAAGAGAGTCATAGATGAATACCTTACCTGTCGTCTGCATCACCAGGGCAAGAGCTTTACAAGGAGTATTCATGAAGAAAGCAAGAGATCAAAACTCAACAAAACTGTCATCTTTAGTGGCCAGTAGAATGTCCAGTACCATCACTGACCTGTTTCTGTACAGCTGTCAAGAGTGGCTTTATATAAAGAAGTCTCTGCGAATACTTCTCATTTCTGTCTAGTAGTCCTGCAAAGGATTTGCTGTACTTAACAATATCAGATTCTGTTCAAGAGTATTACTTCTTTTGATGTGTATATAGAAATTTACAAATTAGGATGTTTATGTGCCTCTATAAAAGAGTAATCTGTTAATGTAAGTATTTATAAGCTATTCTAAAAGTGTTTCAGAACTGCATAATTATTTAGCTCTAAAGATGTTGCATAAATTTGGGTAACATAATGTCTGCACTGATGCATAGAAATTTCTATTCTCTCATTGAACTATGAACTTTGCACTAGTTAGTTAAAGCACTGCTACTGCTAAATTAGTACATGATTGATGAAGATCACTGTATAATGGACTTAAATAAAAACTACTTATTAACAGAATACCTTGTATTTAAAGAGAGTAACCACTGATGATGCCATCTGTACATTACATGGTCCTTGGGTGGCTGTATCTTGGGGCACATAATTAAGAAGTAATTACGTGCTCCTTTTGAAAATCTATTGATATAAACTTGATAGTCCATATAATATTGTATTGCAAGTTTTTTGTTGATTAGGAAAGTGTATGCCATTTCATATATATTTTTTTATACCAAAGCACCTTGTGGAGTACATTGTGAGTCTTTGTGACACCATTAACACATATATACATGTTATATTACCATAATTATACTTGTTGTAAAGGATAAGCACACTCAAGCTTTTTTCCTTTCCAGAATCACTCTTCCTCCTTTCATTCTTTCTTGTGTTAATTCCTCACTGCGAAAATAGATAAACTTGAAATAAACTTGAAACTATGCTACCACCACCACAAATTATACTATTCAGTAGTAACTTGTTAACGGTGTGACTTTGTAATTTGATTATTGTGCTTGCATAATTGTCATGGTATTGTTGCAATTTATGTTTTTACTTATGTTTTGGATTTGAATTATAATATTTGAATTTTACTGAACATCTTTTGTAATGGTTTTATTTTAATTTTTCTCCATTTCTGTAGAGCCCCTTCAAGTTATCTATTGAGAAGCGCTCCGGACTACGGCGTGGACACTGCATCTGAATTTCACGCCGAAGCACCGAGCAATTGCGAGTGAAGGACTTGCTCAAGGTCCCTACACGGCGGCTTGAGGTGGATTCGAACCTGCTACCCTCCGGCTGCAAGGCGACAAACATTCTCATTACACCACCGTGCTCCACAAACGAATTTTTTAACGAACTGTTCCATTCTTAATTGTTTAATCTGACTAACAGCATATATTATTGAAATCTGGAGATTTCTGCAATGCTCAAAAAGCGAAGTTTTTTAAATGAGATTAATTCACAGGTGCTTAGTTAAAACAAAACCAATGGGGATATTTCACAGCTGCATCGCAAACACATGCTGTCTCCAGAAAGTGTAGGAGACTGCAGTGTAGTGGTTTCAAGGACAGATGTATACGTTTCAATTAAATTATTTTTTATTAATCATCTGTATTAACCAAATATTCTCGATAGTTGGTAGACAATCAAATTAGTTAATTATTAGTTATTTTAATTAATTAGTTGAGGCCAAATTATTCAAATGATCGATATGTGTGTTATTGCACTATACACATTTCTTCCAACAGTTAAACAGACCAACACCATAGCTAGGGGGTATTTTGGGTGTTTGAACAACCCCCAAAATGAAATAATGTAAAAATGAAATAAAGCATTTACTAGCACATAATGTAAGAAGTACAGCATGTAATGTATTGGCCATTCAATATAAATGTATAATAATGATCTTCCTTTTAATGATTCAATCTGAAAACCGCAGAATGATTACAGGTACAGGTTATACGAAATACGGCCCACTATTATATAGCAAAACACGCAGGTCGGTTTTACAGCAGTGGGTTCGATAGCTTAACACTAATGACCTAAGTGCTGGATCACTCCTGGTTCGGCCAAGCAAGAAGTGGGAGGGGCTATCTTATTTTCAGCAGAACCCGAGTCAAACAACACAACAGCAAAGCGACGACCAGCTCTCTCTCAACTACGGACCCCAGGGCTGCACTAGTAAATTTTGAGGTGAGTACAGTAGTACACGCTGACTGGGAGAAAATTTTCCGACAACCTTATTTTTTAGTCGTCCGACCAAATTCCCGGTAAAATTTCGTCCATTTTCCCGTCTGAAAAATCGGACGCCCTTTTTTAGTCATCCGGCCCCCAAAAAACCACCTTGAACAGCCGTGTGCGCCTGATTTTCTAGCGTGTACGATGTACCCTGCCTTGTACCTGCGTGTACCCTACTTTTCGGGAGGTGAGTATACGATGTCGTTTTCCCCCGGAGGCGAGTATACGCTGCATACCCGCGTACACCCTTCGTGTACAGCCCGTCTGACCCTCCTCCCAACAGATAGATACAGTATAGCTGCTATAGCACAATTAGCAGCAGTCCACAGAGCATGTCCGCCCAACGTGATACTTTTCAGCAGTGTGTAAAATTTTACTCTTGATGCAAAACCTGAAAAAATTGCATTTCAAACGTGACTGTCATTTTACAAATAAAACATTCTCTATATTCAAGGCTGTCAAATTATACTTCAAATAGGCTACTGTATTAAATTCGCTAAAATGCGAATTATAATTACGCGTTCATATAGGCTTATAAATCTGAACCGACTTTTCTTTAAAAATAATTACGAATTAATAATTGAATTTGTCGAGATGTGCTTGTTTATTTTGAGAATACACGTGGACACATCACCTGTAATTGGTCTTGTGAGAAATCGCTTATGATTGGCCGGTATAAGAACTCGTCTGTGATTGGTCGATATGACAAATTGCCTGTGATTGGTCGTTTGAATCAGAGCGACGTAATTATTTTGTGACTTCAAATCTTATTGCAGGGCAGATGCGTCATACTCTCTCTAGCGTGTATATTATATATAAAATACATCTCAATGGGCCTGGTCGGGTGGCGAAGTGTGTTTGCCGCCTGGCGTAACAGGCAAATTGTCGGTGGATTCCTGTAGATACGCCTCTGCCTGGGCTAGATCGCTATGTGAATGCGTCCGCACTGATGAACTTGTCTTCAATGCCGCTCAATATAAACAACTCTAATACACTACATCATGTTAAAGGTTCGATCAAATGTCCAAAAAGCAGAAATGAATTAAGCGTCGGCAGAATAGACGAGCGAAGTGTGTGAGTTCGAATCCAGGCAGGGGCAAGGTTGAAACCGACATATTCTTTTTCACTTTTTTTACTTGTCTACTATGCTTAACCTGTGTCGAAAGACATATTAAACTCTAAAAAACACGAAGAAATTTCGAATCGCAACAACTTCAAAGCATTTATAGTTTATTTCATTCCGCTTAGACCTATAGCCTAACGTTATGGGCCTTATGGACTATTATTAGGCCTATATGCTAATGAAAAATTAGACTCTACAGCTAAGAGAAGTAAGCCTAGATATGCTACAGGCTACTTAATTGTAGGCCAATTCTCTTTATATGTAGGCTAATAACCTAATACTACTCACTGTTCATTGTCTTATTGCACTTCTCAATGGTAATTAGGCACCTACCCGGTGGGACTTGTCCCTTTTAGTGTGCCTATTGCTCCCACGTTGTCAGCCTATTCTGCCTACTCTTTATGTGAATTTGCTTAATTCTGATTATGTTTATACTTAGTTACATGTATGTATAATTGGAATGGGATCAATAAAATTCTAATGTCTAATTAAAAAAATGAAATGTATGGGTTTAACGACTCTTTTTCATATCGAAGATGATTTCAGCGTCGACTCCACGTTTATATTGCGACCGAGCCACCCGCAGTATGTAAAGATCCGACCGGGGAATCGAACCCGCTCCGCCGGCGCGGCGAGCGGGCTACAACCCACTCGGCCACACAGGATCCTCGAAAATGTCTAATTAAAATACATTAGGCTATATATAGGCTATCACAGGGCCGTAAATCCCGGGGAGGGAAGGGAGGGAATTCCCTTCCCACTTTTAGAGCTGGGGAGGGAACGTGAAGGATTCCCTCCCCACAATTTTTCTCAGCTGCGTCACAAATGCTAGAGTCAGTAAGCTGTAAACGACGGCACATTGCTCGAAACGTGGATATTTGAAGATTTGCCCTGTGATCAAAAGCCGCACAGCTAAAAGAGGTGTAAATCTGTTCATTGATCAATAGAATCTCTTCTTTATTAATACAAAGAGAGGAATTTATGACTTGACACGCCCAATATAGCCTATCAACATGAAAGACTGCAGAAAGGAAGACAGCTAATCACACACACGCACACACAATACCATGGGCGGAGACCTAGGGGGGACAGGGGGGACGGTCCCCCCCAAAGAAAGTGTTGGGGGGACGGCCCATGCATTTGTCCCCCCCCCCCCAATGTTTGAGCGCCAAGACTTTTTTCGGTGGCGAAAATAACAAATTTCGGCCCAGATGACTAAAAAAAAAAAAGGTCATCAACTTTTTTGGCGGCGAAAATAGAAATATTTCGTCCAGATTTTGGCCGGATGACTAAAAAAAAAAAAAGGTCTTCAACTTTTTTTGGCGGCGAAAAAAATTTGTTCTCAGAGATTTCGCCGGTCGTCAGAAATTTTTCTGAAAATCTCGCGTCTTTCCGTCCCCCCCAATTCTCGGTCCAGGTCTCCGCCTATGCACAATACCATACATAGAGCCTACCTGTACTCAAAATGGACAAGCTCCTAAGCACCTTTGTCACTTGGTGCACAAACCCTCTCTGCAGTACCTTCCCACCCTCTCCGGTCGGCTGATCGGTTTGCTTATCGACTTGATCTAGTTCCTCGGGCAAGGACTTACATGGCCCAACACCAGCTTTTGCCATTGTATAGACCCTTTCATGTGGAATTAGACCCTTCTATGTTGTTGTTACGTGTTTAACGACACTGCCATTTCAAAGATGGTTAGTGTCGCAACGCCATTTAGGTCCCCGTGGACGGACCGTTCTAGCCCGAGATTTGAATCTCTGAAATAGCCACCTTTGGGAATCGAACCGTGGCCCGCACGCTCTCTTTCAGAGAGTAGCGTACAGACGCGCCGCCATCGACCTTACCAATGTGGCCAAGCGATTCAGCTCCCTTCTATGTTGAATAACCTACCTCCCTTTATATATTCTTATTAAGATCTAATTAGAGGGTGACGTCTTCAACCATTCTTCAACCATTCACTGCTTCAGGTCTTTCCTATTCCCTCGGGGCTTTCACGCTGAGAGTGCCTCTGAATAGCTAGTACTGTAAGAGGCGCTTTGTAAATTGGCACATAAGTTTGCATACGTGCATTGACGGTTCATGCATGCATACATAACATGTATACACATGTACATAGGCTAGTCATATTTGAAGCATGGGCTCTCAGATTTGAAAGGAGAAATACTGATAGGCCTGTCACATCATCTCAAGACCACGTTATACCGCACAGAGGATTACAAATAAATTTAAACAAATAAAATTCGTGAATAGAGTGCGGTGCGTTAAAGGATTTAAGAAGTCTCATCTCTTTCGTTTTTCCAAATGACTTGTGGATGGTGTGCTGGTAAGTGCTTTGAAAATAGTGCAAATGTGCACTGCATTCCCTATCAAGAACAGCTTTTCACATACACAAACAAATTTGAAACAATTGGACCTAGCCATTGCCTAAATCTGTGCACCAGAAAAGTGACTAACAGCATTGTATAATAGCATTATAATTTTATCATTATGATCAGAATTCTTCTAAGTAGGCCTATAATGAATCTGTTTTGGTTGCAGTTTGTATTTGTAATCGCAATCGCAATCTCCAGAGTAGGCTACTTCAGCGTCCACAGAAGCTATATATAGGTAGTGAGAGCCAGCCTATTTTGTGGATTTCAGTCAAAATAAATTCAGCTATTAAAACAATTGATAGGCAAGAGATGGCAAAAACGACAAAATGATATGATAAAGTATTTGTTGTGGAATATATTAGCCTGCAAGTAGAAAGTTATGTATAATTAAAATTAGTTTTCACCTTACACCTATAATTGACTGAGATTCACGCAACGTCCAGACATGTTTTAACCCCTTGTCAACTCATTGTTGTAGAATATAACCGTGTTGTTGTTTAACTTGATCATTAAACATTTGACACTGAACACAGAAGCGGGTAACAGGTTAACAGCTCATTTTACAGTACAAACGAGTTGCTAAAGATGAATGTAGGCCTATGCGCCTACGAAACCATGCAGATGGAGAAGTTAAAATGAAGATAAATATAAGACACTAAATAGGCCTAATGCTTCAACTCTTTCGGTTTGGCAAGAGAACCTCTAGGTTCTAGTGACTAGTCGTGTTGTTCCCTGTAGTCTGAACATATTATAGGCTATGTGCAGTAGGTCTATAGTGCGAACCAGCGATTTTTAACACTAACTTTGGGTGGTATTCTTGGGGGGAGGTATACTATACGCACAATTCCGAAGGGACAATTTTCCCTCCCCACATTTAGCTAGAGATTTACGGCCCTGGGCTATCATCGTTATAATAATTATGTAAATGATACTAAGTAGCAATATGGGCGGAGTTTATCAGGGGCTAGGGGGCTAAGCCCCCCCAAAAGACTGCGATTCATTTTTTTACCGTGTAAATGTTATCTTTTGCCGGGCATAGCCCCCCAAGAAGGTTTTGACCCCTCCAAAACCAAACTCCGCCCATGCCGAGTAGAATGATTAGCCTAATATTAAAATATTAATTAGGGGGCGGTCCATAAAGTACGTCACGCTCCAGGGGGGAGGGGTGTAAGAAAGTGTGACAGTTTGTGACAGGGGGAGGGGGTCAGGCCATGTGTGACGTCACGCATTTATTTTTTAAATTCTTGTTTATTTTTTGTTCTTAGTACCTAAAATCCGACCCTGCCCGGCCAGGCGTGTCTAAAACCCGGCCTGGCGGGATAAAAGTTGATTTCTCATCACTATCAAAGCGTTTAGGGACACACGTCACTATCAGAGGGATTAGTGATAGTATCCTATAAAGTTTAGAGGGTTAGGTAAATGGTTGTTTTAAAAAAATTTCGAAAGTGGGACGTACTTTAGGGGGGGGGTCCGAGATTTGTGACAGTTTGTGACAGGGGGGGTCAAAAATGGCCAAAAATAGCGTGACGTACTTTATGGACGGCCCCTAGCATAGTACGTAGGCCTAAAAAATAAAAGTCACAGACTTAATAAGAAGTCTAAAAAGTTTGATTTTATAAAAATTTGAAGTTTTCATGTTTAATAAAAAATATGCTGTCTTGTAATAATGCTCGTGATTATTATATTTCTAATGATTAAGCTTATATAAAATAAAATAATTATCGATATAATATAGTAATACCACATAATTTTTATTATATTGTGATAATACTATCGTATTAATATAAGATGACATGATTATTATAAACTAGCTGGGGTACCCGATGTTGTTCGGGAATTTTAGGAATCGCCGCGTTCCCGGCCACTCCCATTCCCTCACTCTCCTCCGTCCCTCCCACCCAGGCCACCCTCCGTCTCTTCCTCCGTCCCTCCCTCCCCTCTTTCCCCTCCTTTACTCCTCCCTCCGCTCTTTCTCACCCCTCCTCTAACCCCTTCCCTCCCTCCACCCCTCCTCACTTCCCCTTCAACCTCCCCAGGCTCCCCGTCCTCCCCTCCCCTAGACCTAGCTCTTGTGGCATTCGAGGTTTCCTTCTCCCATGCTTCGGTCTTAATAATATTAATTACCTCTCTTACCGCACCTTATATATATATAGCCTACATATACATATACAAGGTATATATTATAAGGTATATATAAGGAAAAAGAGACACCATGGGAAAAGACCTGATACAGGGTACAACACCGGGGGGAAGAGGAAGAGGAAGACCTTGCACGACATGGATGGATAACATTCGAGCCTGGACTGGAATGACGTTGGAACAGATCACAAGGAGCACGGAAGATCGAAGAGAGTGGAAGAAGATTATTCATGATGCGACCAACCCTCGTCACGAGGACGGCTGAGGAAGAAGAAAGAATATATAAGGTCACACGTACGTTGATTCATCACCTCCATCGAGAAACTCGCCTTGCATTCATCTTCGCGCCTCGTGGGAAATTGAACGTTTCACGTTGACGGATAAGATATATATATATATATATATATATGAAGGAGTAGGATACAGCACGAGAGAGAAAGAGCGGGGAAAGATAGGAAGAGAAACAGAGATAGAAGGCTACAGAATATAAACTATCTCGAGTACTCAGTTGTCTACCGTGAATTAAAATGTGAATATGTGGCAGAGTTGATGGATCGGGTAATTTTCTGAAGTATATACGGTGGGTCTAAAACTTTGAATCCTGATGATCGATCGATTGATTGATAGGTTGATGAATAGAATCAATGGATGGATGGAGAGAGACGGAGAGAGAGAGAGAGAGAGAGAGAGACAGAGAGAGAGAGAGACAGACAGACAGACAGAGAAGAAGAGAGAGAGGGAGGGAGAGATGGATATAAGGAGGTAGGAAAATCTTTGAGGCGGACAATTATTTGTTGCAATAACACTGCAACGACATTGGACAACGCACAAAATGCCTTTTAAATGAGAATATCAAATCTTTACTGATTTTGAGGTGCTGAGCACGAAAATGACAGAAAAATTTGTCGATTGGCTCCAGTTTAGAACAGACAGAGATGGTTACGTACAAATGTCTCAGTAGATCTACTCATTGAGTCGGGCTACATTATGGTGGGCAACCATCAAATTTCTCTATATGCTGTATTTCAAACTACATAGTTTATTGCAACACAATAATGCGTTATATTGCGTTAGCCTGCCATGCACCCTCTCCCCGCAAGCAGGAAATTTTCCAAAGTAGTTTAAAGACGCATGCATGTACGAATGCACGTAAACATACATACACACATAGCCTACATACATACATAAATACATTCAAACAATACATATTGTCATTGTTTATTTCATACATTTATCGTTTCATGTGGATTTCAGGTATTATCAATTTATGCATGTATGTAGGCTATGTATTGTTTGTATGTGCACTTGTTATAGCGCCCCGTCAAGCACTCTACTCAGAGAGGAGAGGCGCTCCCGACTGCAGAGCGGACACTGCATCGGAGTTTCACGCCGAAGCGCGTGAGCAATTGCGATTGAAGAACTTGCCCAAGGTCCCTACGCGGCGATTTGAGGTGAATTCGAACTTGGAACTTTCCGGTTTCAAGGCAACGACGCCACCACTACACCACCGCGCCCCATGTATGTATGTATGTATGTATGTATGTATGTATGTATGTATGTATGATTGTATGTATGTATGTGTGTATGTATGTATGTATGTATGTATGTATGTATGTATGTATGTATGTATGTATGTATGTGTAAGGCTGCAGCTGAATCACAGCTTAAGACATTGAGGGATAAGGAGATAGGGTATAAAGTTACAGAACAGACTGGATGAGTACAGTGAAGAGAGAGAGAGAGAGAGAGACAGAGACAGACAGACAGACAGACAGAAAGACAGACGGAGACAGAGAGAGGGAGAGAAGGCAGACGGTGGGAGGACAGCTAGAGTGCAGACTGACTCAGACCGAGCAGGGGCAAAGGTACGTGGGCAAGATCCATCGGTTGCCTATAGTAACAGATCCAGGAATGTTGCTAGGGACCAATCGGGTAAAGACACGACAGAGCAAGCAGCCAGAGGAGTCAGTATATAAGCGGGCAGACAAAGAAAGAGAGCAGAGCGGCCTAGTCAACAACAGCGACAACAAGGGTCAGTGCGTCAGTCGGTCAGTCAGTTAATTGAGAAGTTAGTATGTCTGAACTCGAGAACACCAGAGTCTATATATATTTGGACAATGTCTTTTGCTGAATAAAACACTGAAAACGTTCCGTGAGTTGTTTCCCATTTCCTCCTGCTATCATCTAAACCGAACTCGCCGGACAGCAAGGAGAGGCACTACATATGGTGGAAGAACCCAAACAAGATCCGAAGAACTGACGACTGATGAGCCAACCCGACAACACCACCAGCGGACGCTACTACCTCCGATCCGGTAAGCCAGCCACACCACTTCTTTCTACACCCGTCGCTCACTCATCATCTCCACAACCACTCCTCCTGGACAATCCCTTCATACAACCGCTCTTCACACCAACACACCCTCTCGACCCCATCTCTCCGACACCCACCGTTCGACCTGCAACTTCACCGGCGCTGTCTCTACACTCACCCGACGCGAGAGACTCGTCATCGTCCTCAACCTCCTCCTCAGCACCATCATCACCAGAACACGAATCTGAGTCAGACTCTTCCGACGAAATGGCTTCCGGATCCAATTCACTAATCCCCGCACCATTCACGGGGCGAGATTCCGACGACATAATAGAGTTCATCAAAAACTTTGACTTATGGGCGGCGTACCGCAAAATGGACGACGACGCGAGGGTGGCAGCACTACCGCTTCTTCTAAAAGGCAGCTCCGCCATCTGGTACAACACACAGCCCACAGACACCCGTCGAGACCTCCGCGCTCTCAAAGATGCCTTGTACGACCGGTATGGACCCCGCGTCACCGATGAATGGAAGCGATCTGCAGAATTGTGGCAAATGAAGCAGTTGCCCAAACAATCCACGGACGACTTCTTAACAGAAGTTCAACAGGCCGCACAAAAACTCCACGCTGCGGACAGTCAGACATTCCTGGTGGCTTTAAACGGCCTACGGCCAAACATCCGACAGCACGTTATACAACATGACCCCACCACCATCGACGAACTCAGAAAATGGGGTCGGCTGACCGAAACATCACAAGCAGACAATCACGACACCGAGAACAGTCTCCGTGACACCGTCAAAGAACTGACGGCTGTCAAAGAACAGCTCCAACAACTGCAGCTTACCAACCTAGCCGCCATCTCCACCACTCGCCCACGCTCTCGATCACCAACACCACACCGCGTCACGTTCGCAACACCACCCATGTCAGCCCACACATACGACGATCAACACGCAGACACCTTCCACAACAGGCAGCAAATACATCGTTCACAAAACAACAGCTACGCACAACAACGACAACAGAGTGACAACTACAACCCATCCACAACCACCTACCAACACCGACCGAACAACTACCGACCACAAACTACAACCCATCTTCGTACAACTACCATCAACAGAGGAGACCACAGACCAACTGGACAAGTCGGAACCACTCCTCAACTACATGCAGCAAATGTGGAGGTAACCATGCTCCTCAGGGTTATTGCAGGGCAAAGGGGTTACCTGTTGGGGGTGCTCCCAACGCGGCCACCTTCAGTCCGTTTGTAGGGCTACCCAGGGTCGCTATGGCCCACACTAGGGATGCGCCCCTGCTCATCGAAAGACGGGCAGGACTTACAACATCAATGACCAAAACCAACCCATCACTATGTGCAAGAACACCATCCCCGTGCAAGTAAAAGACCGTACATTGCAAGCTTTATTGGACAGTGGGGCAAACTACTCAGTGACGTCAGCAGAATTTTTAAGAAAATTAAAAATCCCCATGCAAAACTTAACAGGCAACAATCACACAAACATAACCCTAGCAGATGGTCGATCAATTGCTGTGTTAGGCAAAGCAGAATTTTCTATCAAAGTGAATGGACTAGTAATGCCATGCGAAGTGCTGGTCCTACCAAAAATTGGACACACACTAATTTTGGGCTTAAACTTTCTCGAGGCAAACAAAGTAAGAATTGATTTTCACAACAAAGTAGTCACTTTCTTTGACAACCTCACTGAAGTCAATTTATCTGCTACCAACTATTCCAGGCTAACAAATTCAGTGTGCACAATGCAAGCAACAATTCTACCACCATGCTCTGAGTCACTTATACCAATTTTACTACCACCAAGGCACTCAAGTCAATTTTCCATCTGTGAGCCATTACCCATGACCAGAGGGCAGAAATTCATTTGTGCCAAAGTAGCCATCAATTCAAGCAAAACCACAGCTGTTTGCAAAGTTCTCAACCCGACCAATGAAGCAGTTTGGCTAGCACGCCATAAGCCATTAGCCACTCTAGAATCAATTTACCCTGAAGCACTGGCAGTTTTCACAGATTGTGAACCACAGCATACAGAACACATGCACACAGCAGAAGCATCATCAACAGACACGCCAACAACAGCAGCAGCAGAATCTCCAACAGGCATGCCACCAACATCATCATCATTGCCAGGAACATCATTAACAGCAGTAGCAACAGCAGCAGCATCACAGACACACACAACAGTACCAACTGTTCAAACACCCACATAAACACCACCACCAACCCCACCACCCACCCCACCACCACTCAAGCAGCACCAGGAACCAGCTGATACAGTAACAGCAACAAAACGAGCAGACACACAGCATCAATCAACAGCTGTTACCAAGGAGAATTTAAAGGGCACTGTTCTTCAGTCTACTTCATTAAGCGAGCTAGGTTTAAAGTACCACTCAGACAATTTAACAGCAGATGAAAATACCAAACTCCTGGAAGTCCTAGAAGCAAATGCAGACATTTTCTCAAGATCTCTCTCAGACCTGCCAGGGACCACATATGCTCAACATTCCATTCACACCACCAGCGAAGTGCCCATACGTCAGAGAGCGTATAGAACCTCACCCGCAGCCAAAAAAGAGATAGATTGTCAGATCGAGGGACTACTCAAAGCTCAAATAATAGAACCAAGCAATTCCATGTGGTCTAGCCCAGTTGTTTTAGTGAAGAAAAAGTCAGGTGACACGAGGATGTGTATTGATTATCGCCGCATTAATGATCTTACTCACCAAATTAACTATCCATTGCCACAGCTAAATGATATCTTTGATGCCATGTCTGATGCCAAACCTCAATACTTCAGTCTTTTGGACTTGCGAAGTGGTTATCATCAAATTCCACTGGACCCTCAAACAAAGGAGAAATCCAGCTTTGTCACCCACTCAGGCCAATATCAATACATTCGCATGCCTTTTGGTTTGAAAAATAGTGGAACTACTTTTATGTGCCTAATGGCTCGTGTTTTTCAGAACATGCATTTCAAGAACGTACTCTGTTATTTGGATGACATTCTAATTTACAGCAAAACTTTTGACCAACATTTAATACACATACAGGAAGTCTTTGACAGGTTAAGAGATGCAAACCTCAAATTAAATGCAAAAAAATGCAATTTTGGAGAATCCCAGATCTTATATCTAGGCCACATATTGACATCACAAGGCATGGAAGTTGACAAGTCAAAATGTCATGTAATATCAACTTACCCAAGACCCACGACTCAGAAAGAGGTGAGATCTTTTCTCGGTCTCGCAGGATATTATCGTAAATTTGTCCAGAGTTTTGCTAGCATCGCTAATCCACTGAATCGATTGTTAAGAAAGGGGATAGTTTATGTGGGATCAGAACTGTGAGGACTCCTTCGTTAAACTTAAAGAAGCACTAATGTCAGCTCCTGTACTTGTCTATCCAGACATGTCCAAACCGTTCATTATTAACTGTGACGCAAGTTCGATCGCAATCGGTTTTGTTCTCGCACAAGATGACAGCCGTGGATTTGAACATCCAGTTTGTTTCGGTGGAAGATCGTTGACAGCAGCAGAACGCTCCTATTCCATCTCCGAGTTAGAATGTCTCAGCCTCGTCTCTGCAATAACAGAATATTCACAATATTTAGCAAATTCATTTTTTACCGTGTACACAGATCACATCAGTCTCAAATATTTGCAGACATTAAAGAGCACAACTAATCGTCGTCTCTTAAGGTGGTCGCTTCAGCTGCAAAATTTCAGTTTCAAGATTGAATACAAAAAAGGTAAGGCTAACACTAATGCAGATTCTTTATCGAGACGCCAGTACCCACCGACACCAGAGACAGATGACACTGAAGAAGAATGCATCGTAGCAAGTGCTACACCGAATAAAGATGTCACAGAGACTGACATTAATGTCATAATGGAAAATGACTTAGTCTCACCACCAGATGACACCACTATTCTACAAGAGATAGCTAATGAGCAAAGGAAATGCCCAGACATCAGTAAGATCATCCATTATCTAGAGCAAGGTGAATTGCCTGACAATGACAAAGAAGCTCGTCATATAATCATTGAGTGCACAGAATACGCCATTGATAATGGCATCCTTTATCATTACTACCAGCCAAGAGCAAAAGGAACACAGCAAAGGAGCTATATAAATCAACTAGTCGTGCCGAAGTCTTTACGGCAACGGATTCTGAGCGGATACCATGAAGAGTCATCACACCCCGGATTTCACCGCTGTTATCTGTCAATCAGACGCAAGTACTACTGGAAAAATTTACACGCCGTCGAACGACACGTAAGGTCATGTCAAAACTGCCAGGAGTGCAAATATCCAATGAACCTCAAAAAGGCTCCGTTAAAACCATTACCACCGAAAGAAATTTTTGGCCGATGGTCCATGGATATTTTGAAGCTACCACGTAGCAAGGAAGGATTTAACTACATTTTACTAGTGGTCGAACACTTATCGAGATGGGCCGAAGCAATTCCTTTGAGAGACCAGAATGCTCTAACAATAGCACAGTCATTGTTTAGGGAAGTTTTCACTCGTTTTGCGCCACCTCGTACCCTACTTTCTGATCGTGGCCCGAACTTCCTTAGCGGCATTGTCAAGGAGTTATCACAATTGCTCGGGGTGAAAAGAATTCACACCGCTGCTTACAATCCGAAGTGCAACGGAGCCACGGAACGATATAATAGAAGCATCTGGCAAGCATTAAGGCTACATTGTAAAAAACAAGAAGATTGGTTGGACGTACTCCCGTCGATACTGTTTCATTTCAGAACCACGGTCATTCCGTCCATCGGATTCAGTCCTTATTATTTGATGTTCGGAAAGGACCCTGTGATCCCAGTCGATCTCCAGATGGCGTTACCTGCCGAAGAAAACACAAAACACGAGTATGTTACGAGAGTCGCTAATGCATTGGAAACTGCAAGACAAGTCGCGATGGAAAACACAATTGAATCTCAAGCACGTAACAAAAAGTACTATGATATAGGTACTAAGACACCCACGTACGCAGTAGGAGACAGGGTATGGGTTTTCAATCCGGTTGTCCCGCGAGGACAGAAACCTAAGCTGTATCGAAAATTCACAGGACCGTACTACATCACAACAAAAGTTGCCGAGCACACGTATAAGTTGCGACACGCGCAGACGAACAAAGAACTAAAACACCCGGTAAATTCAGACAGATTAAAGCCATACATAGATAGGCGTGATTTCATTGAACCAGAAACTGACGCTCCTACAACGTCGCCTGGTCAAAGCTCAAGTGACGACCCAGATTTAGTTGACACTGGAAGCCAGTGGAAAGAAGTGAAACGCTTGACAAGTCTCAAGTTTATAAACAAGAAACGATTTTATCGTGTTGTTTGGAAAGATGAAACGCAACCTTCAGCATGGCTGCCAGAAGAAGAGATAAGTGATTGCCTTAAAAGAGAATTCCACATTCATCGCACGATGACAGGCAAGCTACGAAAGCGTGAAACACCGCAGCGTTTTAGAAAATCTCCAGAACCACCCAGAGATAGAACAAGTAATTAGTATACTTGCTTAGCAATGGACCAATAGAAGCCGCAGAGAACAATACCATCCTGAGAATTATAAGAGAATTACAAGAGAATTACAAGAGAATTAGTAGTCATATATAGATGTGCAAGTTTACATGCAAGTTTACGCTCCCAGAGAAATGCGAACATATCATAATGTCTTAACTAGGGAGAATTTACGCCTTGTGACAGTCAATTGTTAGCCCACTAAATATACAATAGTGGAATACGCTACGAGGTCACAAGAGTAAATCCATAAGTAGCGCTTATTGTTTTGTTTACGTTAGCGATCGCGATCTTACTATTTGCTCTACATTGGGCAAGAATTTTTTGCGCTTACTCATGCGACATCAGAAGTCGTTCCAAGCCGTGCGACATACGGCGTATTTTTCCATCAGATAATTTCTCTCGGCATCCGGACAGATCATTGGCTCCATGTATTCGAACATCGAACTGCATAAAGAACAGAAGAACAATGCAACCGAATTAGAACAAGCAAACGGTACAAATGCAAAGCAAAAAATGCTCAAGCTTTAATAACATCCTAGCAGCGTAACAAATTTCCATCAGCGGGCAGAGGATAAAATCAACGGCCTAATGAAACGCACTCATAATCCTCTAAGTCAAACACCAGGCAAACAACGCAAATGCCAGCGTCGCTAACTTTTACCTAAGTCCTTCGTTAAAATTCAACTGGCAGATTAGTCTTGCATAAACCATCAAGAAAGAATGAGCATCTCAGCTCACCACCTCAAATAATACCAGTTTCTCCTTGCATGGTTAATAAAACCTCATATCATTGATCCGTAGAAACATTACTTCGTAACATAAATATTGCTAATTCAAATTTTAATCTAGCCTTGTCTTTAAACACTTCACACACAGCAGTCACCTCTCCATAAACCACCAGACAGTATTAGCTTAACTATAAAAAAGTAAATAAATAAAATTAAAATAAGTTTTAAAAAATAGACCCACAAAATTTTTCTTTAAAAACAGAAATTGTAAGTAATAACCACTGCACAAGGCTGTATCACAGCAATTGAGCGATCATCAGTACCGGGTACATTGTTAGAAACTCGTAGATAACATCGATGTTAATATTAATATAATTATTATAAATTTTGCGTAGTTTTGATTACGTCTGTAAAATTGAAAGATTTATTATGAACATCATTACTTGTATTCATCAATGTGTTTAACTGGTTACAAATACTTTGCCGTTGAAAAAGTTGCAGAAATGATTGAGTAAAAGATGTTACGTTGCATTGCTCTATTACGATTTACGAGCACTGAGTTACGATTTAGCTTACGTACTTGCTTATTAGTATTATTTGTTTAGACTACAGTATATTTACGTTATGTTATTATGTTATGATTAATTTTGAATGCATTTATTTGTACCATGATTACGTTCTGTGAGTTTGTAGCCCGAAGACAGTTTTGCGGTAGACAGCCACCATCCTCGGTTGAAACTTCCAGAAATTCCTACAAAATATAACACATTAAGTATTAGTAATAATAATATAAGGTTAGTCAATCATCAAAATAAGTTATATAAAGTAAATAAAAATAATGCTATAAAATAACATAAATTAAATTTTTTCTCGCTAAAATTTATACACTGCATGAAAGCCACAGCATTGCTAAGTCAGTTTAACTTGATCTATATATCATTTATCACAAGCCAACCACCCATAAACAATAGAATACAAACACGACTCAATCTAGTAATCACAGACACCCAGAGTTTTAAGCCGCAGATAAACTGCTATAGCCAAAATCAGTTTAGGAATGAGCCAGTACCTTCGTACACAAAAGTACAATGTGCACGTAGGAACCTTTCACCTCGAAAGACTTGTCAGTATCCATTCAGCTTAAATCTATTATTACAAGTATACACGTACTCATTCATGCACCATACATACATATACACTATTACCACCCGCTATAAATACGTTATAAAAGTAATCAATTTAATAATTAACACATAATAAGATAACCATTAACTATAATAAGTCTACGTTAATTTATCACGAGGCCATAATTAGTTTAAGTTAGCACGTCTATAAAAAAAATCCACGTAAACACTGTTTTAACTTGAAACAGTACTCATGTATAATGAAGACAATTCGTGTTAAATTTACGAGAAAAATTTTAAAATGAAAATTATAATTATGATGTATTATAAGTAACAAAACTAAACCCGAGTCATTTATACCTATACACTCGTAAACCGCAATTCACGGTTAAAATTTCTTTTAAAAATAATAATAATAGTTACTACCAAAGGCATAACACGTGTTAATAATAATGCAGGATTACTCAATCATTACAATTAAAACAGTTATCCAAGATAAATTAAACTACATAACAACTAAATTGACCAGACTCTCCAGACATAGGAAGAACACCACAGTATAGCTAGTCAACTAAATTTGACCTAGATAGAAACAAACTGCCCGAGGATCAGTTGATAAACCAATCGCGTATTAGTCCAGTGGACATAAACATTCAAGAATTTAAGCCGCAACCGTATTTACTGATAAACTAGAATTATACCACGTATACAGATTAACGAGATTAATACTTAACACATATACAAGATACCCGTCAATAATAATAAAACTAATATTTTACTGTAAAAATATAATTACTTTAAAATAAGTCGTGTGAATGAACTTCACTTTAACGCACAACAGTGTGCGTGCATAATTCAACACTGTATTTTAATTATAAGAGGTACTTTAGAAGTTAAAAATGTGATTACGATGCATTATTACTGTGTATTACCAAGACATTTTTCTTCGTTTCTCTGTGAAGGATATTCACGTCATTTTCTGTTCGCTAAAAAAAAGAAACACAGACATGTTCTATAGTTATCGTATAAAATTGTCAATTTCATTTATGTTACTATTGACTGCATAAACCCATTATTGTAAATAATAACCCTGCATATTCACTGTTTAAACAACTATAAAAAGAAAACAGGAATGCTTGACTCGATGATTGATTCACTGATAATATTTTGCTTTTATATGATTTCATGTTATGTTGTGTCGTGCAGAATTAAGTGCTAACTTCACACGATTACATTACTCGTGTGCATATATATTATATCATGGACTGTAGAACTATGCATGAAGGTTACATAGTTATTTATTCGTGTCAAGATATATTATTATCGTGGAGCATAAAAATTAATTAATTATTTTATAAATAACAGGCCATCTCAAACACTCATATTAATAAGGGCCTACGTTTAGTTTAAATTATTGAATTACAAATCTGAAGGAACCTGTAAACGCACGCAGCATTTTAGCATGACAATGTATAAACCACGCGGGACTCTAAACCCATCCGCATTTAAATCGACAAACAATTCAGTATTAAAAATATTAATCACAGTCGCTATGTTTAAACATATTAACTGTTTTGTAACAATTTGTCTATAAGCAGGCATCGGTAAATCTATTGTGTAAAACAACGCGATGCGTAAATTTGTGTCACCGCGTGCTCCATTAGTGACAATGCATAGCAGATTTTACATTGCAAAAATACCAGTTACATGTTTGAACAATTTAGAAAAATTTTAGTTATATGAATTCACATACCTTGTTCTTTTAAAATCGTCGTAGATTCATGTTCGTTGTTACCGATATTCAACGATGTTTTGCGATTTTTAATGACATTATATGCAACGACACCATTCACGCTTAGGTCAACGCAGGAAAGGAAGTTCTTTCACTTCCGGGTGACGCTAACGCCACAGCGAAAGGAAGCAGCGACTAATATATTTAGATGACGCTGCGAGTAAATAAGTAAGAGTCACGCGCGTGAACTGTTTTCACATTTCAGCATGGTATTTTGCTTATAACTGCGACATTTTGTATTTCTTTTCATTTATTAGATTTTATGTTATTATGTGGTTCAATTCCAGGTGGAATTGATCTTGAAACGGTGAGGATATGTAAGGCTGCAGCTGAATCACAGCTTAAGACATTGAGGGATAAGGAGATAGGGTATAAAGTTACACACAGGTAGACGGTGCAGAACAGACTGGATGAGTACAGTGAAGAGAGAGAGAGAGAGAGAGAGAGAGAGACAGAGACAGACAGACAGACAGACAGAAAGACAGACGGAGACAGAGAGAGGGAGAGAAGGCAGACGGTGGGAGGACAGCTAGAGTGCAGACTGACTCAGACCGAGCAGGGGCAAAGGTACGTGGGCAAGATCCATCGGTTGCCTATAGTAACAGATCCAGGAATGTTGCTAGGGACCAATCGGGTAAAGACACGACAGAGCAAGCAGCCAGAGGAGTCAGTATATAAGCGGGCAGACAAAGAAAGAGAGCAGAGCGGCCTAGTCAACAACAGCGACAACAAGGGTCAGTGCGTCAGTCGGTCAGTCAGTTAATTGAGAAGTTAGTATGTCTGAACTCGAGAACACCAGAGTCTATATATATTTGGACAATGTCTTTTGCTGAATAAAACACTGAAAACGTTCCGTGAGTTGTTTCCCATTTCCTCCTGCTATCATCTAAACCGAACTCGCCGGACAGCAAGGAGAGGCACTACATATGTATGTATGTATGTATGTATGTATGTATGTATGTATGTATGTATGTATGTATGTATGTATGTATGTATTTATGTATGTATGTATGTATGTATGTATGTATGTATGTATGTATGTATGTATGTATGTATGTATGTATGTATGTATGTATGTATGTATGTATGTATGTATGTATGTATGTATGTATGTATGTATGTAGTCTATTCTATTCTATTTTCGGAGTTATAAAGCGCCTCTAATCAGTGCCCGACCAGATCAACTGAGTCTTGAGTCCAATTCGCTCATTGAGCGAAAGACGATTTGAGGACATCCAACAATTAATTCGACGCCTCGGGTGATTCATTGGCGCTTTACGTTGTCATGTTGAAGAAGCCACAGCGGGTCATTCTATTGACAGGTAGGCCTACATTCTTCGTGAATTTTTTTAAACGCTCAGAAGATTATTTTGTGAATTCTATTTGCACCCTAGCATAGACCCATGATTAATTAATTAGCCTACCGCTTGTTGCTGTTAAACGAACCTGTCATATCAAAAAATTATTGGTGTTACCCTCCTTCTTTATCCAGACTTGGGACTGGCACTGTCAGAGTTATGCTTAATTATAAAGCGCCTTTTCTTTCACTGATTTTTGGTCCAGACCTATGTAGGGCCTAATAACACACATCAAATCCATGCAAAGCAATGAATGATCGAGTGGCAGAGAAATGTCCTCAGTCGAATATGATGCAGTATACAATCTACATCAGCGTTTCCCAAACTGGGTTCCGCGGAACCCAGGGGTTCCGCGGGGCGAGCACAGGGGTTCCGCGAGAAGTTGAGAAAAAAGAAAATTTTCTGAGAAAGTTTTCTGCAATACAACATTTCAAGCAACTTTTGAAAATGCACTGGAAGTTTGAAACTAGCATCAGTCATCTTTTGTGTTTTGTCCTCACCCGACCTTTCAGTGATTATTAGCAATCCAATAATTAGCCTAGTATCATAGTATGTAGTTTGTATAAGCATAGACATCACTGCTGAACGTAACGTACATGTAGGTCAGAGCTTTAGGCCTTAGTCTGAATAGAGACGCAGTCATCTTTGTCACCGTAAAACGCAAGTTGAAAAACAAATCGCCAAGTCTGATCTTGCAGCAGTAGCAACAAATAGGCTAGTGATTTTAATTTGTTTGTGTGAAAATTTGCCAAAATTGAGTGACTTTACGTACGCTAACTAGGGTTCTAACCTCTTTTATTTCATTTAGAAACGTGGAACGCTTTCCAAACTCACACAATTTTTAATGGTTCTCGAGGAAACCATCGTTCAGAAATTGCAAATCATTTTCACGACCTGAAAGCGAACTTGGTTAAATGCTTCCTTTTCATGAATTACGATAAATACATGTAGGATACGAAACCACTCAATGAAGGTGAAAAGCAGTCAACGTTCTTCTAACGGTGAGTATACGAACTTCTAATTGACCTATAAGCTTATCACGAATGAAGCAGAATTCCAATGAACCTTCACATTCTAACCTCATGTAGGGCATACTCTTAGTAGGATCCCCAAATCGTGGTTTTTAAAACAGTGCAATTTAATCTTTCATGATATTGTAAGAGAAATAAACCTTCTAAAATTTAGTGTATTTAGGTATGTAGGCTTATAATTATTAGTAGCCTTTGCTTCCCATGCGTTCAGCATGATTCAATGGGTTTAGTTGAGATTGGGGTTCCGCCCGAAAATATTAGGATGCGAAGGGTTCCGTGGCCCAAAAAGTTTGGGAAACGCTGATCTACATACATGTACGTACATGCATACTCAACAAATCACGACTCAGATTGTCTTCCGGGCGAATTTCCTTCCGATTGCTGCGCCGCAAGATCTACATACATGTAGGCAATAATGCTTACGCGAACATCGGAGACCGATGTTGAATCCATCACAGAGATATCGCTGCATGTCTGTCTCTGTCTGATTCTGTCTCTGTCTCTGTCTCTGCCTCTGTCTGTCTCTCTCTCTCTCTCTCTCTCTCTCTCTCTCTCTCTCTCTCTCTCTCTCTCTCTCTCTCTCTCGCCTTCTCTCTCTTCATCTGTAAGAAAATTCCTGTTTCTGTTCAGTCACATCGCTGTGTGTGGCGCCAGAAATTTCGATCTTTTCCCCGGTCGCAAATTTATTCGTCGTGAATAATATTGTCTTGTCTCTTCTCTTCTTGCTTAATGCAACATTCTATGCTCAATGACTGTCAGTCTTTCGCTTAACACAATAACAGTAGGCCCTATTTTATTCTACGTATTTATATATACTATACGCAGAGCCGCTTTAATGCCTACGGGCACGCGAGACACGTGCCTAGGGCCCCGCGCAGCAGGGGCCCCGCAGTGACCCAAATAGAGTACATCGCACATCGCAAAAAACATGTTATACAAAATTTGACGTATGTTAAACTTAAATGTATATTACGCTTATAGTGCAAATCTAGCTTTGTCAGCACTATTATTAATAAAATTAATGTAATTCTCAAAGATTTACTTTACATTACATTAACAAAATTACACACAATGCACAATTGCACATCGCACATAGAAGGCATGAATGCAAAACTCTAAGCCTATAGGTCTATCTGAGACTGACAGATTGAGGCGGAAATAGGGTTGCGTTCAGTGTTTAATCCGCCGTTGGTTTAATCAGCACTCAAATATTGGAGTAATTTTGTTAGGTACAAACTACTGAACTTCTGAGGCCTAATGATGTTTGCAATGATGTAGGACATTGCAGGCATAATTATATTCTCCAAGCCACAATGACAGGTATGCCCATACATTGGCTAAAAAGGAAAGTATAAAATGCGTATTGATGACTGTGGATATGTTTTACATTATAGTATGGATGAGCCTATAGGTCAGGTGGAGTCTATACGTTTTAATTTTATTGTTTACATATAGAGCCTAGAGGAGTTTTTAACACTAACAATTCAAATTCACACAGTAATGTGAATATGAATGGAAGAAGGCGGGGGTCAAAGAAGAATTTTAATAGCATATATACATCAATTTAGAGGAGAATACGAACGGTCTATATAAGCTTAGAGTATAAGTATTCTGTTCTGTCAGATTCCTCAACGCAAATCTGTCTGTCTCTCTGCCTGTCTGTCTGTCTGTCTGTCTGTCTGTGTGTGTCCATCCCTCCCTCCCTCCCTCTCTCTCTCTCTCTCTTTCTCTCTCTCTCTCTCTCTCTCTCTCTCTCTCTCTCTCTCTCTCTCTCTCTCTCTCTCTGTGAGCATATACACAAATACATCAGTTACAACTTTTCGTCTGTAGACCCTATACTTCAAAATTAATCGTAGAATTAAAGTCCTGTAGATGTCAAACTTTTCGTCTATATATTTCGTATACGCTACGGTACGAAAGATTAAAAGTCCTGTAGCCTAGATGTAAAGAAAAGATATTTCAGATCAATTTATCTCCTTTGTAGACATGTCACCTTTGACCTGCCAGTAAAGTATTGGCTTATAAGCAAAAACTTAGAAGGTATACATATAGGTTTATTAGACTGAAACAGCATGGGTTCCGCTCCAGTGGAGAAATTCTTTTAGTTCCTTTTGTATGACCTTCGTCTCTTAGGCAACAACTCTTACAGTAGATTGCTAGCTTATCTTCTCCTCGCTTAAGAAAATAAACTGTCAAATGTAACCATTTTAACTGATTGTGGTTTGACAGTCTGTGCTGTGCTTCTATATCCTACCCTGGGTCCAGCTGACTCCAGCATCACTTATCATCCTTTATCGGTTAAGTCGGCAATCGATCGAATTGCATGCTGATCGCGGTCTTACTGAACTGATCCGCCTGCTATTGTCTTGATTACAGCTTAGTTTTTGTGTCCACTGCACGAAGGGCGGATACAGAAATTTTCGAAGGGGGTGGGACAAAATTTTCGGTCTTGCTGGTGGGACAGGGGAAAAATTTCGTCTTATTCGCCGCCGAAAAAACTGACAACCTTTTTTTAATCATTCGTCCAATTTTCCAGAAAAAAGGTATCATTCCAACCGCCAAAATAGTTGACGACCTTTTTTTGGTCGTCAGTCATCATAGTCGAGAGTAATGTAATGGTAACTCAAACGGGGGGGGGCCCGGGTGGCCACGTCCATGCAATTTTTAAATGGGGGGACATGGCCGGATTGGCCCTCCCCCTGGATCCGCCCCTGCACTGTATATTTGACACAACGCTCGTGATTAAGTTGTTGCCCTGCGCTTAGCTTTTGAGTGGCGCTCTAGACATTTGGTGGTCATGATTACGATTACGACTGCACACACACACACACACACACACACACACACACACACACACACCGCGCGACTGAAATTACTAAAAGACGATAAGCAATAACAACTTCATAAAGAAACTGCGGCATCGGCGTCTTCAATAAACCTACAAGACGCGCTCTTGTAACAGCCTGGCTTTGCTACGGCGCCATGTAAATCGTCGTAAATATTAAGCTATACTATAAGCTAAGAGTTATTTTCATTGACCTATCTCCGTGAACTTCCGTTGCGTGACGTTCCTTAGTTTTTCGTCGTCATCATCGTCGTTATCGCCGTCATAACCAATGGTTTACTATGCCTTGCCGCAGTCTATTTCTGCTTAACGTAAGACTGTTTATGTACTTTTTATAGCGCTGTTAAGTGTGTTTTGTGTGTGTTTTGTGTGTGTTGTGTGTGTGCGCGCGCGCGAGTCGAGGCTTTCTTAGAAGGCATCACGTTTATGCATGCACAATATATGTTGTATTTACAGCGGTTCTGATATTGTTTGAGTGGGTGGGGAGGGGGAACGAGTGGTGTGGTCTCTCGAGTATGACTGTTTCAGATGGTAAAGTGAAAATTTCAAAGACACTTTCTGTGGCTTTTGCACCATATAATATGATTTCAATGGTCATCATAATGAAGTCAACGGGAGCCCTTGTTCCAGACTCCCGGTAGACTTTGAGTGAAACACAGGCAGCTGCCAATACACCATTACAAGACAATAAGAGCCATTGTCATTTCAAGACAATAAGAGCTATTGTCATTTCAAGACGATTTGTGCCTAAAGACCCTACGTCCAAATGATCTAAGGATCTTTGGAATAGATGACAGATTGATGACATAGTCTAAGTTTGGATCGAGAAGCAAGAAGTATTGAAATTCATGACATTTAAACATTTTTTTAATGCGCCTCTCGCGGGTAAGCCGTTCAGGGTCGCTCCCAGTGACAAGGTCACATGAGAAGAAAAGTGGGCTTTGAGATAAACAAAGAAGGAAGCTGCTACAATCAATATTCTGGTAACGATGCAAACTACGTGTTAAATTGAACGCTATAATTAAGATAGGCTATAGGTTTCGCACAATGATGTGCCTCCATTCCCAAACTTTTATTCCAGAGCACAAATGCTAAGAAATGTAACTATTCTAACTTAATTTTTTTGAGGAAACGAATTAAGGAGGCAGAAAGAGGTATTGCACATGCATAGCCTATAGGCTAGAAATTTTGGGCCAAGACCTCGTTGCGATTTGGTGATTAGAATCAGATATTTTGATGTTTAAATGTTCTCATTGAATTCGATGATGTAAACATTTTGCAGGATAAGCTTTGTCCTAAGGTTTTGACAAAATTTCCTTGCATTACGATTTCATCGATCAACTACCAATAGCCTACACGCCGTTTTCCTAGCTCGTTACTCTGTTTCGTTAAAATTTACCATGTCTGTGCTATATGTCACTGCATGGTATAATAGGCAGCGTAGATCTACGCTGCATGTGTTTACGTCAACACCGTTAGCCTACGTATACGTAGACTATGCATAAAAATGCATGTGAACTACAGGGTGGCTCAAAAAAAAACGTACCACCGGGGAAAATGCGATATCTTCGCAGCCGATTGGGGTTTTTCTGCGAAAATTTCACAATTTGAAGGGGAATGAATATACAACAATCCCTGAAAGTTTCATTTGAAACTTTTCATGTTTGCAAAAGTTACAGCTGTTCAAACTTAAAATTTCGTTTTTTCAATTATCCGGAGAATCATGCTCCAATACAAGTGATTTCATTAGGATGTTTGGCAAATTACAACACACACACATTGATGATGATGTCATACGACCTCACTATGAGCTGTAAAGAAGCTGTTTATGAAGCAATCTGCTGGTATTTGGTGATATTTTATAGATTAAGGTCTCAATTGGTGAACCCAAACAATGAACGTCATGGGCAAAGTTTCTGCAAAAGATAAAATGGGAACTCGGACTTTGCATGAACAGAGACTGAGACATCGCGTGATCATAGCAAAATACCCAGTGAAAAGTGGAGCCTGAGCACATTGAAGACTATCTGCAAACGTGTTTATGTAACGAAGATCAGATGTCAGAAGAGAGGCAGGAAGTGGTCGCTTGATCTGACGGAAAAAGCGCGATTTTCACGAAATTCGCTTGGTAATCGAAAGGTCAAGTTTGCAATGCAAATCGTGGTTTCGGCATCAGATATGCCGGCGTGTGTTGCGGCTGCAAGAAAAGACTGCAATTAATCCCATTCAGTAGGTTAGATGTCAAACTCATCATTGAACTCGCTTACCCAGACTCATTGAAGACCAGGTATGCTCTAACATCTGGTTTTATTATGCAGCAGGACAGTGCGCCTGCTTGCTCGCACGGCAAGGTTGATTATGATGGCGCTACCTTATTGACATCAACTGAAGTAAATGCATTGGCAAAGATGACTAACAAACTCGACCTCAGCCCTCTTGATTATCACGTCTGGGGAGCTATGCTGGAACGCTGCAAGACATTTAATCCCAAGTTGGAGAACATTGGCCAGCTGAAGCAAGTCTTGCTGCTAATGTGGGGTCCGTTGCCGCAGGACCCGACCAACAAGGCCATACTAAGCTTCACACAAAGAATTTGAGCTTGTGTTAAGGCAGAGAGTGGACACTCTCATTATACCTTACAATAAACTGCAAAACCGAATGCTGAGGTCGTAGGGAAAAGTGATATCATATGACATGGAAATCTACAAGTGACGTAAATTTTCCGCGGATATTTGAAAAAACGAAATTTTAAGTTTGAACAGCTGTAACTTTTGCAAACATGAAAAGTTTCAAATGAAACTTTCAGGGATTGTTGGAAATTCATTCTCCTACAAATTGGGATATTTTCGCAGAAAAAGTTCAATCGGCGGCGAAGATATCGCATTTTCCCCGGTGGTACGTTTTTTTTTGAGCCACCCTGTATGTTCTATAATATGATTTGGTGAGCTAACTTTGACTGCGGCAATAATGCTATTGTTTGGGAAATTTAGATTTTGCTGTAATTTTGCTTTGTGGTCTGATGCTGGAGCAACTCTTATTGCCATAATGAAACTTGAGTCTTGTTTTTTTACAGACTCTTTGAGTCCTTATACATGTAGTTTATTCTGAAGTTTTGGTTCATCACCTGTTACTGATTGACGACTCCGTGTCATAACAAAGATGCCCGCCCTCCTCCTTATCCAGACTTGGGATTGGCACTTGCAGAGTGCTAACAATAGCGGAGTTGTGACATTTAGCTTGCTTATGCTACGGTCGCCCGCCCGCCCGCCCGCCAGACCAACCGACGGACCGCTCAACAGGTGGCTTTATATGGTCATCGATTGGACGGACCATCTGGCAAAGACGCTCCGCTCCATTCCTACAGCAGCGGCAGCAGCAGCAGCAGCAACAGCAACAGCAGCAGCAGCAGCAACAGCAGCAGCAGCAGCAGCAGCAACAGCAGCAGCCGCAGGTGCCTCTGCTACTCGTCACATTCGGCTGTGTGGCTCCTCTGCAGTTGAACATCTTGCTCTATACATGTACATCTATACATTATACAATGTACTTGTAGATGGTGATTGCAATGAGTCCCTGTTCCCATTGACATCACTCGCTGCGACGTCACAGAGGAAGAAGAAAGGTTGTGTCTGAATGCGGTCATTATATTGTAAGAGGAACGAAGTCATAGATTACCGACGTAGCCTATGGCTGTAGATCATGTGTGGGAAGCCGAGAAGCCTGCAGGCCATGCAATAAATTGAAAGCAATTGACCAAATCGTAACGACCACCTCTGCAGAGATTGTCTGGACCAAGAAAAGATCGTTGCTTCGTCTAAAAGGCAGGTAGGAGTATCTCGCTACTATCAGTGTGATTCTAATCATTTCATTTACCTGAGTTTGAAATTATCATTCAGAAATTTAAAAATATTGGAAGTTGACAATTATTCAAACCCGACATTGTCCCATAAAAGACGTCATCTTCATAATCATCATTGTTGTCGTCGTCATCGTCGTCGTCATCGTCATCGTCATCATCAGCATCATCATCGTCGTCGTCGTCGTCATCATCATCATCATCGTCGTCGTCATCGTCGTCGTCGTCGTCGTCATCATCATCATCATCATCATCATCATCATCATCATCATCATCATCATCATCATATTATTACTATTATTATTATTATTATTATTATTATTATTATTATTATTATTATTATTATTATTACTAGATCGCAATTATTAAACAACCTATACTTCTTATCACACAGACGTAAGATGCAGCGATGCGACGATATTGCACTTTGGTTGTTTTACCGTCTTTCTGAGTTTTATTTATGACTCATCTTTGAATACCGGAAAAACCGGGAAAATCAAAATTGATTCTTTTACAATATCCTCCAGTTTTACTTTAAAAGTAAACGTCTATCTATGCGCTGATTTTCCAACCTATACACGTCCTACGTACGGCTTCTATATATTTTGTCCCGTTGCTTTTTGTTCTTCTTTGATCAAGACCGAATTGAGACAGATGCGAGTAATTTGTAGCCTTTCGACGACAAAAGTAATCTGTCAAGCTTCTGTTCACGAGCAATGACCATGAGTGCTTGTTAAGAAAAGAGTAAAGACCAACGATCATTCTATCACGACGTACGACGCCGTAGTTCGTCTAATCCTCTTATATTTATATGTATATATATATATATATATATATATATTATGCATGTATATATATGTAATATGTATGTATATATATACATATATATTATATAATGTATAATATGTATAATTGTATATATATGGATACATATCCTATATGCATGGTTTGCTTCGTTGGAATGAAAGTAATTTGACCGTCTTATGAAAATTCAACGGCTTTTATGCGCTCGAGTGACTTCGATTATACATTACTAATAGCATGCGTTCTTGTTCTAAAGGAATTCCAGAAATTTTTCTACATTTCTCTCCGCTGACGAACTTATCTCCTCCTCCTCCTCCTCCTCTCAGCTTAAATGTAGATTAATGCCTCATTATCGTCGTCTTGAAGAGTCATTCGGTGGTTTAGTGAAACGACGCCATATCAGTATATATATATAACGACGATGATAACGGAGATGATAAAGGAAATGATAAAGGAGATGATAAGCGACTCCTCCTCCTTCATTCTTAGGACCCATCATTGGGACTGGCATCACCGAAAGCGTAATGGTATAGTGGTAGATTCAATAGCCACTGACCTTGACATTACATTTTCATTGCATGGGGATGCTCAGTTATAGGTTCTAACAGAGCGTCGCTTAGTTATGTGATTTAAAATTTAGCATTGTCTTTGCATGCCTCGATCTGAGTCTCTGGTCATTATTCGCTCTCGCTTCGCTCTCCACCGACGCTGATCCGCTGAATACACACGTTATGCTAAGCTATTGGAATAAATAATTAAATGCAAAAGAAAGAAAATGAAGATATTGGCTTAAATAGGCCTAAATAAAATCCAAAATAATGTGGCACTCTTAATCTCGAGATTTCTACAAGCGCCATAAAATGCTCGCATTTGATGCTCGCATTTGATACTCGCATTTGATGCTCGCATTTGATGCTCGAATTGGATACTCGCATTTGATGCTCGAATTGGATATTCGCATTTGATGCTCGCATTGGATACTCGCATTTGATGCTTGCATAGGATGCCCATGAACCATTCCGCCCTGGTTTATTCGAGCCTTAAGACTGTCATAGGCCTGTTTAGTCGAGGTCAAGTCGGGAGCGCTTCTGATTAGTTCGGTTGCAAGAGGCGCTATACAAATGGTCCTAATAAATTATTATACTGGAGCATTGGGTGCAATTATTGCCTATCTGAACATGGCCTCAATATGTCCTATGATACATGGCCTAAATAAAATTATGTCCTATGACACATGGCCTCAATATGTCCTATGACACATGGCCTCAATATGTCCTATGATACATGGCCTAAATAAAATTATGTCCTATGACACATGGCCTCAATATGTCCTATGACACATGGCCTCAATATGTCCTATGACACATGGCCTCAATATGTCCTATGGCACATGGCCTAAATAAAATTATGTCCTATGACACGTGGCCTCAATATGTCTTATGACACATGGTCTCAATATACATGTATCCCATATGATATACCTGTTCATACTTACATGCAAGCGTGGACTATGATGTTCATTAGAGCTACAGGGCGCACGACTTGAATCTATAGATGTGCCGTCGCTTTTGCGGTTATTACTTGTAGCACTTGGCTGGTGGTCGATGCATGGAAAGCTGACAGAATGATCTACGGCGTCTGTTAGGATTCTGCAGGAAAGCATTGCACCATGCTGAGAAGCATTGCTATCGGATGAGAAAGGCGTTGTATCATGCTGAGAAGCATCGCTATAGGATGAGGAAAGCGTTGTACCATGCTGAGAAGCATCGCTATAGGATGAGGAAAGCGTTGTACCATGCTGAGAAGCATTGCTATAGGATGAGGAAAGCGTTGCACCATGCTGAGAAGCATTGCTATCAGATGAGAGAGGCGTTGTACCCTGCTGAGAAGCATTGCTATAGGATGAAGAAAGCGTTGCACCATGCTGAGAAGCATTGCTATAGGACTATACCATTACGCTTTCGGTGATGCCGGACCCAATGATGGGTCCTAAGAATGAAGGAGGAGGGGGTTGCTATAGGATGAGGAAAGCGTTGCACCATGCTGAGAAGCATTGCTATAGGACTATACCATTACGCTTTTGGTGATGCCGGACCCAATGATGGGTCCTAAGAATGAAGGAGGAGGGGGTTGCTATAGGATGAGGAAAGCGTTGCACCATGATGAGAAGCATTGCTATAGGATGAGGAAAGCGTTGCACCATGCTGAGAAGCATTGCTATCAGATGAGAAAGGCGTTGCACCATGCTGAGAAGCATTGCAATCAGATGAGGAAGGCGTTGTACCATGCTGAGAAACATTGCGATCAGATGAGGAAGGCGTTGCACCATGCTGAGAAGCATTGCTATCAGATGAGTAAGGCGTTGTACCATGCTGAGAAGCATTGCTATCAGATGAGTAAGGAGTTGTACCATGCTGAGAAGCATTGCTATCAGATGAGTAAGGAGTTGTACCATGCTGAGAAGCATTGCTATCAGATGAAGTCAAGTTGAAGCACACATGACAGGAGAATTTCTATGGTACAGAATAGCAAAACATTAATCTTAGATCGGAAGGAGATCGGATGATAATGTAGGCATACAGATCGTCACATGAAGTCAAGCATACAGACTTCTATAGCGCTTCTATAGTGCTTGTACATAGTGCACGGTAACTAGCCTGTAACTGGTGACGCACAAACTGATGGCAGGCTGTCTGTTCTCTTAGTTGTTATGATTTCTGCCTTCTTTAATATGCGTTCTTGTGAATTGTTTCAATTGCATAAATGTACACTGTAACCGGTTGCGGTCTGTCATCCGGATTGTTCAATGAAGAAAATTTTGTGTTATTATACAATAGCTGACAGTTTAGACGGCGTAGATGGAATCTGAGATCGGCCTAAGTCAGTTACAGAGTTATTTGCAAATAGGCAAAAGACTATAAAGCAGTGTTTATACAGATAAGAAATGATCCAAGCAAGAATACGGAAAAAGGAAGAGTAGAGTTGAGATCATGACAGTATGTTATAATAGAAGGATAGCAGGGCTTAAAGTGTGGCTGGACGGTCATGGACGGCGTCCATGCACTTATTTTAAAACCTGAACGCCGTCCAGCCACTTATTGACCAGCAATGACTAGAAAGGTTAGGAGCGTCCATGCACTTCTTTTGGAAAGATAAGGGGCGTGCAGGCACTTATTTTTCCACACTTTTAGCACTGAAGGATAGGCCTATAGGCTAATAGCCTACTGACAGAAGAGATTCATAGAGAAGGTGGAAGCAGCCCGGTGCAAAATATGAAAGAATTGCTAAAATGATGATCAATGGAAGCATGACATTTGGTATAGGCCTATTGCAACAATTTTTATGCCATCAGGAAAAATGTTAGTTAAAGGGCCATCGCCAGATTTACCCCCTCCCCATGAACTCAATTGCGATGTCCCCATACGGGGCGGATACAGAAATTTGGAAGGGTGGGGGGCCAAAAGTTTCGGTCTTGGGTCTGTGAAAAAATTGCGTTGGTCATTCTTGGGTCTCCAAACAGATTTCGCGCCGTAAAATATGATGATCTTGTTTTTAGTCACTTGGTCGATGTCTTTAAAAAATACCATTTTGTCCGCCAAAAGAGTTGACGTCCTTTTTTTGTCATGCGCTACTACTCCATCTCTCTTTTACCCTATGTTCTCTGTCTTCTATGTCACCTTTTCCCACTGTGTCGTTGAAGGCCTGTACGAACCTCATTGGGAGGGGCTCACGTCCATTTCCCCGCCAGAATAGCTGGTGAGAAATGTGCAAATTTCTATAGGGCCTATGGGCCATGGCCAGATTGGCTCTCTGGATCCGCCCCTTCCCCATAGCTAAACTTTCCCTTACGACAAATTACACGCTTCTATCATCAAGTGAGCATTTTTTTCCCTCAAGAACCCGCTGATCTATCAGTGCTGAGTTCATATAGAAGAACACGATTTGCAAAAGTTTTCAATTTTCTATTTCTATAGCCCAATCCTGTTGAAATTCTGAGAACGCTGCAGCTGCTCGAAATACGTTGATCCCAATTCTTCTTCAATATAACATTCAACAGCATATAGTGTAAACAAGGGTGGATACAGGAATTTTCGAAAGGGGAGCCAAAATTTTCGATCTTGGGGCAGAAAAATTTTTCGTCTTGGTCATCAAAAAATCTGTTGACCTTTTTAGTCATTTGTCTCCAATTCCCAAGAAAAAAGCAAAAAGCTACCATTTTACCCGCCCAAAAAGTTGATGACCTTTCTTTAGTCGTAAGGGCCTTGTGTGCGGACTTCGTGGGTATGGGGATGACCTACGGAATTACTCATGGGGGGAGGCACGTCAACTTTCGGAGACAGAATAGCTGGCCAAAAATAAAGAAATTTCTAAATGGGGAGGCCATGGCCGGATTGGCCCCCTGGATCCGCCCCTGACTGTAAACAGTATTGTCACATAATGCAGCTTCACACGTCTGATATTTACCATTCTGCCTAATACCCCGTGTGTTTTTGCGTCTTTGCCTAATACCGTGTGTTTCTGTGTCTCTTTATGCACTTGCCAGAATGTACTTGATTAACGAGATGAAAGCCACCGTTGATATTAATTTTTCTGTGCAGCCTAAAAAAGTCGACCATGAATGGAAACGGCAGCGGCAGCAGCAACATGGACGATGATTATGCTGATAAGATGATGATGGAGAGGGAGTCTAACGTCTCCATCTTCTCCTCCGAGGATGACCCAATGGAAGACGAGGTCATCCGAATTCTGCTGATTCTCCTCTACGGAATCGTCTTTGCCGCCTGCTTTTCAGGTATGAAATGCTCTCTTCACGCGATTGCCCTCGTTTCCCACGTATACCAACGAAACCCGGCTGCAGTGGCGCAACCAGGGGGGTGCTGGGGGGTGCTTGAGCACCCCCCAGGGCTAAAATGGTGACCCACGCAATTTTTCCAAATCCGATGAGTTTTTGGTGGGTGGGTGGGGGGGGGGGTAGGGGCCTTTCGGTCTTTCAGATTACACAATCAAGCAAGTTCCTTCATTCTTTTGTTTTATTATTTTAGTCAAATTCATGGTTCATAAAGCACCTGATTTAAGTGTTTAGCTGGTCAACCTGAGTTTGTCTGGGTCTCGAGAATTTGCCTATCCTGTGCCTTTAGATTTCAGTATCTCACCAATTTATTGATTATATGTTGCGACTTATTTGATAGTACCGAGTGTGCAATTTTGTTGGCAAAATTTGACAAAATGATAGTAGTTTTTAGTTGCTACATGTTTATGGTAATTATTGTCTTACATAAACTGCCATATTATACCATGATCTTATTTCCTACTATACAATTATAATTTTATTATTTATTATTATAATATAATTATGATACTATCATATGATATTATAGTGTGCATAACTTACGGTACTGTTATTGACGGATATTTAGGGGAGACGTAAGTAATTGTTAGGCAACAGTCTGAAGTCTTAAACCCCAAAGTTTGTGGTAAGGGGACGGAGATGCTTATATCCCCCAATAACGCCAATATGTCATAAATATTTCGTAAATATTATTAAACATTTCTGCAATGTTATCCACTGCTTATCCATAATGAACAATATGGTTAAGACGACAGCCTAAAAAGCTGTCATCACAGTGTGTGTAAATTAAAAAACAATTCTTAGACGATGGGAGGGGCATTTATTGGAATCTTTATATCACATCTCTGAGCACTAAAACCATGAGTTATTGTGTAAAAATGACAGCCTTAAAAGTCACGGTGCACTGTGCAAATCCCAAATTTTTTAGGTAATTGTGAGGCAACACTCTGAAATTTTAAATTAAAATCTATGACTATCAGCGTTGAATATGATCAATTTATTAAGATGACAGCTTAAAAGCCTAGCATTACAGTATGGAAATTAAAAAATAAAACAATGGAGAGGGGCATTAAATTCTTACACCATGTCTTTCAGCAATGAAATCATGATAAATTTCGCTAAAATGACACCCTAAAATGATACCATTGCAGTGTGGAAATAAAAATTCTATGTCGGGGAGGAGGCACATCCCCCTGCCCAAACCCATTCTCCTGCTACGCCTATGTTGAAATCTTAAATCACTCTTTTTCATCAGCACGGAAATAGCCTATAATAGAGTTATTTTGCTAAGTTGACATCTTAGAATGGTACCATAATCAACGTGGAAAATCAGAATTTTCTTATAATTGTGAGTATATTTATTGAAGTTTAGACCATGCACTCTTGTCAGCAATGAAATGGTAGGCCTATAGCAATTTTGCTTTAGATGACAACTTAAAATGCTGCCATTGCAGTGTGGAAATTAGAAAACTTCTGATGTGGAGGGGCACATCCCCTCCCAAAGCCCTGCCCTCTCGGCGCCAGTGCTTCGGAGATTTCCGTCGGTTGCTCGCCTTTCCCCAGAAAACTTTATTCCAAGAGAAGGGACTAGAAAAAAACACAGGGGAGGGGCTAGATTAGGGCCGTCCATAAAGTACGTCACGCTCCAGGGGGAGGGGGTGTAAGAAAGTGTGACAGTTTGTGACAGGGGAGGGGTCAGGCCATGTGTGACGTCACACATTTATTTGTTAAATTCTTTTTTATTTTTTGTTGTTCTTAGTACCTAAAATCCGACCCGGCCCGGCCAGGCGTGTCTAAAACCCGGCCTGCATGGCGGGATAAAAGTTGATTTCCCGTCACTATCAAAGCGTTTAGGGACACACGTCACTATCAGAGGGATTAGGGATAGTATCCTAGGGTTTAGAGGGTTAGGTAAATGGTTATGTTTTTAAATTTTTTGCTCGAAAGTGTGACGTACTTTAGCGGGAGGGGTGTCCGAGATTTGTGACAGTTTGTGACAGGGGGGGTCAAAAATGGTCAAAAATAGCGTGACGTACTTTATGGACGGCCCCTAGATTAAACACTGGTTATTAATTCTGCCACTCGTGGGATAGAAGAACTAAGACCCTTTGTTTTATCTAAAAAAATAATGGGAAAGAACATCTTTTTTACATGTAGGACTAAGTCCTAAACCGTTTTTTCAGAAGTTTTCATGACTTTATCGCTCATAAATACAGCTGGCAAACAAGAGCCTGAAGCGCGTTCTAGCTGATGCCAAAGTAAAAAATTGTTGGTTTCTGGGGTTCCGCCCCAGACCGCGCTGGGGAGCTTACGACGCTCCCCGTAGACTATACCCTCTATAGTCGGCATTGGCTTTGTGCCTTCGGCACTCGCTGCTTCGCACCTTCGGCGCTTACAATAATAATTCTGAGCACCCCCCAGGAAAATTTTCTGGTTGCGCCCCTGCCCGGCTGCATCTTTCTCTACATAAAATGCTTATGAAAGATAAAGCTTGGCGACTCTTGCATGTCAAACTGAATCTATGATACATGGGTCCGTCGACCTTGTGTTTATTTAGGTACAAGTTGTCCATAAAAATCAGGGGTCATCGAGGGTAATTGCTGGAATTTCTATGAAAACACGCTATTCTGACATTACCAAGCAATCGGATTCAATTGTGTAGTGATGTGTTGTGATGTTAGCCTATATTACATATATATTATATTGAAATGATGGATGAATCGTAACACAAATAAGCGCCTAACAAAGCGTGTCGATGTCATTAGATGACCAGTGCACTGAGCATCAGCCGCCATGATACAGGTTAACGACTATTCGGCTTTTTATTCGCCCAATTTTTTAGTCATATAGCCTATTCATCAAACGACCGGTGTACTTTCGCTTTATTATAATTATGACCCTATAAATTGTTGCCAGCAGTAATGCATTTATTTATCACAGAACAAACGCAAGTCGGGGCCTTAGATCTATATATAATTTTTATACGGTCGATGTCAGCTATAAGTAGAGTAAGTTGCTATACTATGTCAATTCATTCACATATGCGTTTTATACAATTACAAATATTCTTTTAAGTCTTATAATTATAATTATTCAGCTTAGCTTTACCTCGTGCAGCTGTGAATGTCATCAGCCTGTATTTCATAGCCATCAAAAGTCTATGGTAGCATCACGAGCATCTGACAGTAGGCCTAGAATAAGTATATAATTATATAATTATATATATATAATTACTAGCTGTACCCGGCCACGCGTTGCTGTGGCTGAAAAGACTGTCCAACCCACCCTTCCTAGGTCCCCTCCCCTTACCCCTCCCCTTCTCCCTCCCCTCCCCTTGTGTTTTTTGGGTCCTAAAGATTGCGCTTTTTCCCAAAAGGCATTACACAAACCCGCTTATGTTCGAATGGAACGTTCTGGTAAAATTTTGAAAACAATCGGTGAAGAACTTTCCGAGATCCTTCATGTCGAACGGTAGCGTTTTACATTTTTATTTATATAGATAGATATATATATAATTATATATGCAACGATTGGCCACGCAATGAGGACTTGGAAAAACGATACAAGCTATAAACTTTTATTGTCTTTAAGTTAGCAATCAAACAAACAATGCCTGCAGCCATACATCGGATACTAAATCATGCGTACTATTGCCGATCTGAGAGGAAATCAATGGCATTCACAATTCCACATTCATTCGGTTTTTATTTTCAAGGGAATAATTTTTGAGATTCTGTTATGTATTTTCCATTTGGATGGGCTTTATGCCCAACTAACTGCTTGTGCACGAGCCTTTAGTCTACTTTATTGATTTCCTCAAAATGTGATTGCGTATAAGAAAAGTCTCATTTTTGCTCATCACGATCTTTTGGACGCCACTAATAAACTCCTTCCTGAATCCACAGAGACGCAAACGGTCTCCGTGGACTTAGGGAATCTATCGCCTGTCCACCTTCAATGACAGACCACGCACAAGGGATTAGCGATCCGAAAAGAGGATGAGATGAGATTTACGTCGTTGCCGGCACTTAAACGAAATCAGTGACATTGTAGAGTGAAATGAGATCATGCACCGAGTCCCAAAGCCTTCGCGACGCTGCGACAAAAGAACTAACGTGGCTATTATATGATAGATCTACTCAGTTGATCACATACTATTCTGGTTCTATATGTAACAATCGTAATCGTAATCGTAGGCTAAACTCGAAAATTCTAAAGCGTCATTCGAAAGCCAAGCGCGGGGCACCAGCTTATTCACGAGCGCTGCGTTGAGTTAGAAGGGTTGTCCGTGAGAGTAGGCTAGTCCTTGGTGGTCCGGGTCGAGTTACCAATAACAACAGCGGTTATTAATCAATCTGTGAGTGCGATGATTTTGAGTCTGCAGATGAGTTGTTTTATCGTCTTCTCTGCCCAATGCCGTAGCTAGGGGTGTTTTGAGTGTTTTTGAACACCCCCACCCCCAAATAGAATAATGCTTTAGTGAAATAATGCATTTTTACTAACACAATCATAATGTATACAGGACTAAGAGATTTCGTTTTGAAGCTCATATTTCTATGTGACATTTTGCAATAGATTAAATCCTCCTCCAAACCCCTTGGTCAGTTAATTCGGTTGCTTGTAGGCTTGCTAAAAGGTCGAGTAAACACGCTCAAACCTCCCAAAAAAACTTCACTGCGGCCCTGACTCTGCCTACCTATGATGTCAAACAGACTGCAATAAGTTCTATGGTCGACGTCCTCGCGTGATTGGGTTTCGCGCTCTGCATTATGTCATATTATATCAGCAGATCAGTTCAATTCGGTTGAAGACACAAAGTCTTTAAGCTTCATCAAGCAAACACTAATATTATATTTTGTGTTGAAGCGAAAAGTGTGATGAAGCTGTTCCAAAGTTTGTTGGTGTTTGTAATCGTACGAACGGTTCAAGTGGATGATGTTTGGCGCTAAAATGACGAGAGAGGTGAGGAGAATTAGAGGAGGATTCAGGATGGGACCTGTGTTGTCATCTAAAAATCCAAACGTCCAATCTATTAAAAGCACGCACCAGTTCTTGTTACACAGACGTCCTATCAATGACCCTCTGAATTCACTCGCAATGCTGTTATCTGAGCAAGAACCAAATGCTGCCATGCAAATACCTGTACAATTTGTACATGTAGGCTATGTGATACCTCTTCTGGATGCACCGAGATCCGTCGTTTACGTCACTTTGCAGAAATATCCAGTGGCGGCGCCAGGATTTCAGTTTTGGGGGATGACTCCTCGCGGAGGAGATTTTCCATTTTCATTCGTCAAAATTTCTCACGACCTTTTTTTAGTCATTTGGTCGAAATGTCGAAATCATCTCATGCATATGTTTCAGTTTTAGGGGGGGGGGCTAATCATGGATATATTTCACTTTTATATGTAAAAAAACCGGATGGCCCTTTTTAGGGGTGCTTAACCCCCTAGCCCTCTGACCGCGCTACTGGAAATATCAAAATAGGCCTATCATTGTATTAGATTTCGATCCATTTGACTAACTTCTTCAACACAGACTTTATTGTCAAAAGGTTGCACTGAATTAAGGCAGCGTTTCAGAAACGACATGCATTATGTGTCTATAGTTAAAACATCCAAATGAAGAAGACATGAATATCATCATCGAATCATGCGCTTTCATCGTTTTTCATGTCCATTAATTCGGTTAACTATATCCATGTATGTCCACTAAGGCCACTGTGTGATCAAAGACATGAATATCTGCCAGATATGACAATTCTGGCTCATAATTATTTAGAGGCTACATGTGTAATAATCGACGAATTTGTTTGCTGCGACCGAGCGATCATGGGAGATTTGGGGGAATGCGTGTATGAATCTGAGGATTGCCTTGTGTCTGGAGTGGTATGAGTTTGTAATGGCAAGCAACGGAACGCCATAACTATCAGGGTGCTGCTTATAAAGCTGTGTCTACAAGTCGCCTAGTTGTGCTCGATTCGTTCTATCCATAATTGAGTGACTTGTCATAAAATATTACGACAGGTCAAGACTTCATCTCTATGCTGATGAATTCAGGTCTCGAGCAACAGAAAGAGGTCACGTCTGCGACATAATGGCACAGATCACTCAGATTGTTAATGGCGTACGACAGTATGCAAGTATGCAGGCCGATGATCAAGCCAGCGCGAATGAAGAAATATTGCCTTCTAATTCGTTCCCCCCTTCTTTAGCGCATTAATACCGGTGATAAAAAATGTGGGCGTTACCGTAATATATATTTATTTATTTATCCATTTCTATAGCGCCCCTTTAGCCTAAGCTCACTACTCAGAGGCGCTCCCGACTGCAACGCGGACACTGCTTCTGAGTTTCACACCGAAGCGCCAGAGCAATTGCGAGTGAAGGACTTGCCCAACGCCCCTACGCGGAGACTTAAAGTGGATTCGAACATGAAACCCTCCGGCTACAAGGCACCGAACCCACCACTACACCACCGCGTCCTACACACGCGCACACACACACACATGTATATACATATAGACTCTATATTTATATGTAGGCTTATATGGACGGGTAAGACAACCGCAGTTTGCTTGTGTGTTCTGCGTAGCTGATAGCGAAAGAAGTCGAGGCAATGAGTAAATTTATTGCGTTTTTTGTCATTATTTGCACAACCGGGTCTTTTTGTCATTATTTGCACAACCGGGTCTCGATCAGATATTCACAATCCATCGGCGTTTAGTCGAAGTAGTGGGGTTAGAAGCAAGACTTGCGCCCCTTATAGGCTATAATAGGTCATCGTTGTAGTAAGAAGACAGTCCGAGCAGACAGACTATGTGGAAACAACAGCGCAGACAAATCTTGTTAAGAAAATTGGAAGGAAGAAGGCGAGGGAAGATGCCATCAGACGATAAAAGCACTGAGTGTACAGTAGTTCTTGTTTAAAATAGAGCCATATAAATATAATTATTGTAAGTTCCGTGCGTGTGAGAACCTCTCATGTTGTAGGCCTATCTTAGTCTCGAGTTAGGTTACTTGAGTTACGTTTATAGCGGAAGTATAGGCCTATAGGAAAGACATTGTGCAGCGTTTCACAGCAAAAATTAAAAGCATAAGAAACATGAACTCAAGGAAATAATAATTCCAGGCCGTTTCTTTTCAGACCAAGAGTGAATTAAGCAGACAAAACACCTTAAAATATAGAATCGCTCTCTTGACCTGTTGTCGTAGGGTCTACATTCTACAAGATGTCAAGCACATAATTATAGAACCGAAAAGCGTGTGTCCAATTCAAACAGTCTTCCAATTCATCGTATAGCATATCGATTTTTATAGCGTTGGACCGCGTTCGCTTAAATTGAAATCGTGTAACAAATCATAGATCTAATCATCTAATCATGATGCTTTGGAGAAAGTATTTGACTAATAGATGTATCTCATTTGCTGCCATGCAGAGCTACCGAAACTGCGATTCGATCTTGAACTTCTTTCGTCCACTTTTAGGTTCGAGATGCAGTAGTAGGCTAACCATCCATTTTTCCCATGTAAAATAAAAATGTCCTTGCTCAGCCCCCCCCCCTAAAAACTGAAAACCATATGCAGGAGATTCCGGCCGAATGACAAAAAAGTCGTCAGAATTTTTGGCAGCGAATAAATATTTTCCTGAGATTTCGACCAGATGACTAAAAAAAAGAAAAAAGGTCGTCAGAAATTTAGGCGGCTGAAAATGGACTATTAGTTCAGCCACCCCAAAACTGAAATCCTGGCGCCGCCACTGTCGAGATGGTTTGTCCTGTGCAGGCGTTTCATCAACCTGTCACGTTATCCGATCCATTACTTATCCTCTAATCCACGATATATGCTCTTTCGTGCTGTCAACTCACGTAGATATTATGTCTTTAGAACGGACTCAGGTAACCTATACAGTCCTTTAGATTGCACGTCTAACAGCTGTATCCACACAGCTGCAGCGAATTATACTGAGCCTGTCCCTAATAGAAAACAGTGGTGGTATTTGCAGTTTAACGGCACTGGGTGGTAACAAAAACCATTAGCGAGGCCCTTCTCTTTTATCCAGGCTTGGGACTGGCACTGGCAGAGTTCAACCAGTGGCGGAGTTAGCACCGGTATAGAGCCTACATGATATCGCAGCTGAATGTTCTATGCACTTACTTTATGTCTTCGGTGAGGATTCTAAGCATGGTTGTGTCTAGTGTATGTATATATTACTCTGAGAAACATGTAGGCTTTGCTAAGCGTGGCATTAATGCATTGAATACAATTATTGTCATCGGCTGCATTTGCTTATCTTCAGCTGAAGTGTACAAGGGATTTTCGAAAGACAAGCCAAAATACACACGCTGTAAAAATAATATGAGAGCACAATGATCTTTAAGTAATTTTCTTGTCATTTTGATGAGACGTTAATTCTAAAATTCAACTTAATTCTAGCATTCTACTTCTGGTATTGAAGCATCAAATCTACGAGACCACCTTTGCCCAAAATCACAGATTTCTCCTACAGCAAAAATTCGTCGTTTCAGTTCCACACGTTCAATGTAGCCTACATCTGATGTGCTAAGCCTAACACGCGAAAATAGGAAATTCGATCCCTTTAGCAAACATGAGAAAGTCAACCCTGTGGTTTAGGTTTTGCGGATCCGTTGACTTCACTGGATGTTCTTCATACTCAAGAGACCATGCACTGCATGCAGACCTTGAGTATCGATGTCGTTGATAGAAAGTCGAGAACCGCTTATTATAGGAGTGATATTGAAATCGAATCCACGGTGAAGAGACGATGTTGACTTGGGATGACCGAAGTCAAGCATTTGCTTTGAGCAACCGCCTTGCGTGCAGAGAATGTGCGTAAATGTGTAGATAAGCAAAACAGTCGAGCCGTTAATTTTAGGCAGAGAAAGTTAATGAACTATGGATAGCCTATATGCAGTCTGAAATAAACCTGACAGGCCTGTGCTATGGAGGGACCAGATGATGATGACGGTGGTTATGATGAACAGGAAAAAGGAAGGCAGATAGAGAAGGCTCTATAATATGACACTGAGACAGATTTTCGAGTAGATTGAGACGTAGACAGGGCCGGATTAAGAAATGTGGGGACCCTGTTCGGGAACTTTTTGCGGATCTTCGGCCGAAAATTCTGATGACCTTTTATTAGTCGTTTGGTCGAAATTTCCGTAGAATATACCGTTTTTCCCCTTCCAAAAATAGCTGAGGACCTTTTTTAGTCGTTTAGTCGAAATTTGCTTAAAATACGCAAATTTTTCAGAAATTTTTTCCCGCATGTGGTGTGGGAGCTCCCTAACGTGTGGGGCCCCTGTTCGGCCGAACATGTTGAACATGCTTTAATCCGGCCCTGGACATAGACCTATCTTGGAAAATCTTACAAATCAAGTAATACCATGATTAGCTACATAAAAATGCACGGCATTGCTTGTATAGCTATACGCCTACTAATTTAAATAAAGTAATCGTTTTGTATCTTACTTTTAAAATTTCCAAATTTAAATAGCCCTCGACCTATCATCCCATGAAAAATTAATTAGATCCATCAGTCCATGAAAAATAACCCCACCCCTTGTAGCTCGTGTTGTAAATTGCTTTCCAGCCGCATGCATGCATCGTCTCAAATGACATTCGATTGAGGAAAATTGATGATGTCAAGAAGCGAAAGCGATAGTTCCCTTTGCTTCACCTTTGACAAGGGTCAGCCATTTGTCTCATGGAACTGCTGGACTGCGACATCGATACGGGCTCAGATCTTTCGCCGCATGGCAGATTTTCAGGCAATAAAACAATAACTCATTGGTAATTTCGTCAGCTTAGGTTGCCATAAAGTAACCGATGTATGGAAAGCCAGGTTAATCCCTGCAGCGTCGCAGGTTCCGATGATTCATGATGGAAGCAACTGCGACTTTTATCTGTTTTCCTGTCAACTTGTCTCCTTGTCTCTTGCCGCAGTATGAGGATGCACCTGAGACTTGGGTTCAAAGACATAAATCTTTACAACGGTGTTGACTCGCTAGACTTAAACGGGGGGTGGGGGTACTTAAACGGGGGGGTACTTAAACGGAGGGGGTACTTAGACGGGGGTATTTAAACGGGGGGTACTTAAACGGGGGGTACTTAAACGGGGAGGGGGTAGATTCTGCATCCGATCAACAATTACATCGTCTTAGAAAAATACAAAACCTGTCAAGAACGTTCATTGATGATGGAGATTTACGTAGCGCCCCTTTAAGGTTTCTACTCAGGAGCGCTCCCTCACCCCCACCTCGGCTGAGGCGGACAGTTCTAAGACTGCGATAAAACGCATCTGAGAAGAAAACCCTATATATAGCATACGGCGTTTAGACAGTGGAAGCCACCGCTGGACCAATAACGGAGAAAGCACGATGCTGTATAAGAGCAGTTTGTGCCCGGATGACTCCCCTGTGTGAAGGAACGGAGAACACGACGCCCCTGTTATATACCCACAGAGTAGAATGACAGAGCTGTTGCAGATATACTGCAGGACGAGGATGTTGAAGATATATGCTTATTCGCTGCTTCCTCGCAATTACAATCCATCTCTAACCCTTTTTTGCAGATAAATCGATTTATGGGAGGGACGTTCCATCTATCTTAGAATGGAGGAGGCCTTCGAAGAAGCGGGGCTTCCTGTTCTAATGCACTCTTAATTTCGCTCTTACTTTAAAAGACTTCGAGCGCTAAAAGCCCTGCAGCGACAAAATTTCTTCAAAGGTAACAGAATCATACGCAGTAGGTTACTTGTCATACGTGACCTAATGAAGGCATACATGCAATCATGCCATAGATGTACGTGCAAAGCTGAGCATGAGCGAAATAGAGACTAAATGGTTTTGTCAGCACAGTGCTGTGCTGACAAAATTATAGGTGAGTACATGCTAAAGTTGCCTGAACCTGTCTGCAGGTTATTTGCCAGAAAATACACAACAGATATCTGTGAGGTGAGTAACTGTAGGCCTGTAGTAGGCCTATAGCGTATGCTCTCTGCTTGCAAGACATGTCATCATGTTCGTCATAGGCGTAACTTTCTATTTTTTCAACGGTGGTTTCTACAATGTAGTCACCATTACTTTAACATAGTCACCACCACTTTTTGGCGCTGCAAAGAAATATATTTTTAAACTTGAAAGCATTTGACATGAAAGCGGAGGATATACATATATATAACTAGCTGTGGTACCCGGCGTTGCCCGGGAAATTTAGGATTCGACCCGGCCTCAGCCCCACCACACCACGCCCCACCCCTTCAACCCCCACCCCACAACACCCCACAGCACTCCGACCTCCACCAGTACGCCACCCGTGAAATTACGGTTTTCGGGAAAAATTCCCCCCTGACCCCACCCCTCTCACCCGCACCCAACCCTCCCCACCCCCACCCCACCAAACCGACCCACCCCTACCTTCGCCTCCCCACCCCACCATCCTCCACCCCACAACGCCCCACCGCACTCCGACCTCCACAGGCACGCCACCCGTGAAATTAGGGTTTTCGGGAAAAATTCCCCCTGACCCCCACCCCTCTCACCCCAACACAACCCTCCCCCACCTACCCCACCCTCTCTCCCACCAATCCACCCCACCGATCCACCCCTACCTTCGCCTCCCCACCCCACCATCCCCCACCCCACAACGCCCCGCTTCACTCCGACCTCCTCAGGTACGCCACCCGTGAAATTTGGGTTTCGGGGAAAATTCCCCCTCACCTCATCCCCTCCCCTCTCCTTCCCTCCACCCAACCCTCCCCCCACCCCCACCCTCTCCCCCACCTCATCCCACCACACCGACCTGCACCAGTACGCCACCCGTGAGGATCTTCGTGAAAAATACATCATTTGCGCTGACCTTTTATATAATGACCATGCAAGCGTTTAAAAAGGTGTTTAAGAAACTGCCGTCTCAGTGTTTTCGGCCCCCACCCTGGCCCTCTTGGTGGTAGAGATTCGCCAACCACTGATCCGGGTGGTTCTGATGGCCCTCTATCTGGGTAAAAAAAATCATATAAATGGCTGCGTTTTTTTGGAAAAAAATTTGGGGGTTTCGCCCCCCATCCTGACCCCCATGATGGCAGAGAATCGCCAACCCCTCGACTTTGTGTCTCCTGCCGAGACCTACACAGTAGTGAAGGTTTGGAGTGAAAAGCTCAAAAACTGTGGAAATGCATCCCGGACAAACAGACAGACAGACAGACAGACACGTACACGTTACAGAATCTTCTCTTTATTTATATAGATTAATGTATATATGTATAAGCCTATGGTATTCGACTATTCGTGTATATTTAACATCGCAATGGCGTAAAGCTGATAAAGTTTCCACAATGTGCTCACTGGCCAGAGTCGACACTACCTTAGTGTCCTTACTTACATGCGTTTGGTTTCATATAATTAGGTTAAATAGGCTATAATCTATTTTCTTGCATATAATCTGGAAATAATCATCTAAAGGAGAGTGTTAGCATTTTAGATAAAATGCTATAGGACAATTCTAAGGATTGGATGGACAGAGAAGGTTAGCAATGAAGAGTTAAGCCTATAGGCCTACATAGGGCGGCTATCGCCGAGAACTTTATGCAGAATGCTATCCGATGAAAACAGAGACTGTTTGTAAGTATCTGCAGACAAAAAGAGGGCAGAAAGATCAAGACTCTGATGTTTGGAGTAATGGATGGCACCAACAAAAGAGGAAGGTCGCATCGAGAGTGGACGGATGATATTGAAGAACGGTACGAAGCAGACCTACAGAAGATGGGGCATGCGGCCCAGAGCAGACTCGAGTGGAGAGACATCGTGAAGATGGTATCTGACACATTCAGGAATTGATTTGAGACCATGACTGTTGCTGAAGATGATGATGATAATCTGGACTTGACACCACTCAATCGAGTTTCTAGAAAAGGTCAAATTATCAAATTCATTTGGAAAAGCGTGAATATTATACATTCACGTTTTTCCAAATGAATTTGATAATTTGAATTTTTATGTAGAAACTCGATTGAGTGGTGTCAAGTCCAGATTATCATATTATAGGCCTACTGTTCTACTTTGCGGGTGATCTAAATTGCGGACATACTAAATTCGTATTTGGGGAAAAGGGATGGAGGAAGTCGACGGAAGAGAGAAGTGAAGGGAAGCGTAGTGCGCAGAGTTGCATGCGGGCTAGTAGGCCTAATGCCACCACTATCCGGGGCAATATTATTACGCGCGTGCATGTCGTATAAAATTATTTTGACGTCTTTCTTGACAAAGCGCCGCTCGAGAGTTAGACTGTTCTATGCGACATTTTGGCGAAACGGAGAAAATCGAAAAAGAAAGTTTAATGACTTTGCATTTTGTACTAAAAACTCTTTGGCCGGACAAAATAGAGCAATAATATTTAGAAAGCATTTATGCAGACATCTGCAACTCTAAAAAATCGCAACGATTGTGGCTTCTGTCATAAGAAAAGACAATTTGAAGGAGACTTTCGGAATTTGTTCAAATAGAACAAAATATTATTAATTGTTATTATGATTCATCATTACATGGAACATTATAATTGTTAGCAAAACGAATTACGACTGTTGTTATAATGTTCTATATGCATGTGCGAATCACAATTCGCCGTTCAGACCACGTGACCACCGTAATAGAACAAAATAATTCTGGGCTGTACTCCTGATCGCAACTTGTTCTATAATAGGCCTATCCACGTGATTAAATCTTTGCAATATAATTGGTTGGTTCACATAGAACATTGTAATACCTATCAGTTAGTAAGCATATGCAAATGGAATAAAATAATTCTGTTCTTTTCCTCGTAAAGGCACCATTTCAACAGACGGGATTTTGTACCAAGATAGAACAAATTACTCTGAATCGGCCTGTGCACTTAACTCCAATGTAAACAAAAACGCAGATAGAACACTATAATTCTCAGGCGGCGAAAGGTTTACTCACGGGAGACCACGCATAGTAACTCTACCTAAAGGTCCTGATTCTGTCCGATGTCAACGTCATACACCACAACCACGACCCGGACCACCATGGACTACTCTTACGGACAACCCTTTTGACTCAACGCAGCGCTCGTGAATAAGTCGGTGCCCCGCGCTTGGCTTTCGAGTGGCGCTTTAGAAATTAGGAGATTACGATTACGATTACGAACCAGACTTGAATCGTTAGACACGGCGTTACTCTCGTTTGCCTTTGATTCCATCGTCCTGCATGGTCAGCAGAAGAGCTGTCATTAAAGACTAATTAAATGTCCGTGCTCAACTTGGCCGTTGAACTTGTGGTGCCTGCTATAGGCCTAAGCACTTAAAAACTGTTCTGTTTGTCCGTACTGAAGTTGGGAGCGCCTCTGAGTAGTTTCCTTGAAGAGGCGCTATATAAATACTCGAATGAATGAATGAACGAATAATAATTTATTATTAGACTATATACAATATAAGTGTGCGGGCGGGCGGGCGACTCTGCATTGACTTCCAGCTTATGGCTGTTTTCAATTGCTTGTATTTAACCGATCTCAATCCGAGGATGATTGACCGAACGACGAGCAAATATTCTCCTTCATCCATTCCTATCGCTTGTCTCTTTCAATAAGACTCGTCGAATGATAATGCAGTTCAATGCTCTGCGTTATCAGTCGATGCCAGGTTAGGTCTTCATTGAGCTGCTGATCCAGGTGCTGAGCAATCTCCTTCTTCTCGAGACAATCTTCACTCATGCACATCACTCGAGACAGATCAGACATTGAGGACAAGACGAGGCACAGGGTCGCAGATAACGATGACAAAAATAGGATGACGTATAGAGACATATATATAGGATGAAACATATAGATGCAGAGAATCATGAAAGAACAGAAATCCTATATCCTATATCCTAGCGATCTGTGAGGAAAATAGGATAAGTCTATTCACCAACAACCATTTATTCAGCGCTTCATTTTCTAGAAAAGGTCGTAACTGACAAATTTCAGAACGATTATATTATTAGTAGGCTATGGAACGGTTCAGGAGGGCTATTCTTCAGGCTCTCATTTTGAAACGTATCAAAACTGGAAAATGAAACCATATCAAGGAAATTAATTAATACATCTAACTATAGTTCTTATACTAGATTATTTAAGCTAACGAGATTGTTTTATTTATTATTTTGCTATTTAAACAAATTTTAATAGCTAGAAATTGTCGGAAATTGTCTGAATAAACACTGTTTAGAATTGCTGGCTCGAGCCGTTTATTCGAAATCACAGTTTAAGCGAATTGCATCAATATCTCTCGTCCACTGACAATGCACCTAGGAGCAATCTGCAAGAAAACATTGAACTGATCGGCCAGAAAGAGTTCAATAGACATTGCCATTTTAAATAAAGTCAATAGAGCCAGACCTTATCGGCTTGACCTTTTTGCTGCCCGCGTCAGACCCGCCATAGCTCAATCCAAATCATTTGCCTGCATTGGTCGCTCCCTATGGAATGGACTTCCACCCAATCCATCAGTTCGCTTTTTCATCCTCTCTGGTAGTCGTTCGTCATCTTTCTCTCGTCTCAAAACCTGCATTTACTCTCGGGGTTACACGTACCGAGAGCGCTTCTGAAAGACTCTTGCTGTGAGGAGCGCTTTGTAAGTGGTCAGATAGGCCAGGGGTTCTCAACCGGTGTGTCGCGACACACTGGTGTGTCGCGACTTGACCGGTGGTGTGTCGCGTAAAAGTGGTGTGTCGCTGGTGTGTCGCGAAGAATTGGTGTGTCGCGAATTAATAATAATGATAATAAATTATCTTCGTTTCTTTTCCAAACTGACACAACGCAGTAAGCCTAAGATTACATAAAATAATCCTAAATAACATCAGTCTACTAAATTCTCGCAGCACACGTTCGATGTTCATACATTATACACTGACTTACTTTACCTACAGGTAATTTAGAAGTTTAGCGGATCACTGTAATGAGAATTTGTTGCGCTCTATTTATCTATCTATTTTAACGCGCGGTCTGGGGTAGTTATGACGTTTAAGCTCAACGGATATGACATAGGGCCTATATAAACACGTTTGCGATCGCACCCTTTAGAAAACTTTTACCCGTTAACCTAGGCTAAGTCAGCAATGGACATGGAAAAAATTATGGTAAGAAAGCGTAAATTTAGCCATCCTCTTCAGATGCTGATATTAAGAAGACAAGGTGGATGTTGAATCCATTCCTCAGAGAAGACATCAATGGAGCAGAATTGAACAACAATGAACAGGAAACATTTGTTGAGCTGCATTGTGATTTCAGAATGAAGGACATGAATAAGCAATTATCAAGAACTCAGTTCTGGGCAAAGACGTACAAGGAAGAACATTACAATTAAATCACTTGCAAGCAAAGCTATCAAGGAGCTGGTTTTCTTTCATAGCTCCTACTTATCTGAATAGGGTTTTTCTCAGATGATCAACATAAAGAACAAGAATCGGAACAAACTTGTCGGAGGTGCCCTTCAGCCTGCTCACGAATTGCATTTACAAAAACTGTGGAACCGCGTTTTAATATGATCCAAAGAAAAATTCAAGAACAAAGATCCCATTGACTGTTAGGACTACAAGGTCTTAGTAATTAGGTGACTAAATTGACGTCGAGTTGTAGAAACGACTATAGATTGGGATCAGAATAATTTAGAATTTTAGAATAATAAAAATTGGAAAGAAATCCAATATAATTTTTTTCATTTATTAAAAATGTCAGCAGTTTAGCATTTTAGAAGGATAAATAAGTTTGAGAGCGAATTTGAAATAAATAGACATGTTTAACTTTGGCACTTTTAAAAATATTTTTACGACATTTACATAATTATGACGATTGAATGGTGTGTCGCCAAATTTTATAGCAAGTTTAAGTGTGTCACGGGACGAAAAAGGTTGAGAACCCCTGAGATAGGCTACTATCCAATAAGCTTAGAATACCTTTGAGAAGAGCTATCAACTTAGGTTCATTAAGAAGTAAGATGATGATTCGATATACATACATCTAAGCCAATATCGCTAAACTTAATATGCACGTCTGCGTAATGTACCTAAAAACGTATATCTACATAGCATCGAAAAGAAATGCTTTTTTGATTCACTTCAGATGTTATGCTTTAAAAGAATCATGACTTTTTGATTTGTCTCAAGATTCGATCATGCTAAACAGATTCTCAGGAACGTAGCGAGGAAAAATTGGAATGGGTTCGTTTGTAGGTTCGCAATGGACATGGTCGCAAAGTACAGTGTATACGGAATCAGTTTTAGGAACTCATCATTTATTTGCCTAGAGGCTAGAAGAGACTAAACGTAGCTTAAACCCCGATATAGGTGAGGCTATATATATATATACGCCCTTTTAATTCTGCTCGTCTTAAAATTAATGCTATTTATTCATGTTCGAAACTGCATGTACTCAGTATGAGAATTGTAGAAAAATAATTGAGGGTCAGACGTTGATTTATGCAGAGTTTGGAGTGCAATAAAGACTTTACGATAAAGTCCTATAGGAAAGACTAGATTGAACTTCTCAAGCTCCCGGAAATTCTGTCCCTGAAACTCAGAAGATCTTCTTTCGTAGTCCAACCATTTAAAAAACTTTACGATATGATCGTAGAATAAAATAATTTGCGTCTGAATCGTTCTAACCTGATTACAGATCCAGTTCTCTTTCTGAACTAAGCGGAGTTCAGCTGTTCCATCAATCAAACGCTTAGAAGCTGACAGAGTTTCTAAAACTAGGAGCACGTACGTGTGGTTGAATATCGTGGGAAAAGTCTTACAGATTATACTTGTAAATATAAAGCTTTACAATGCACTCTAAACAATGGAAAGCAATAAGTAGGCCGTAAAAACCAATTTTACATTAAATCCGGTACTTTTCCTTTGGCCCCCATTTTCCAAAGTCTCAAGACAATTTCCGTCCTTGCTCCTGGAACGGTTATAGATCTCGCCCCACCATTCTCAAACCTATGTTGCTTCTTTTGAATACTATAACCCAACGCGAGCAATCTTCAAAATGGATTTTGAAGGCAATTGCTTGTGTATCTATAATAGTGCTACAGAAGTCATACCTAGATATAGATGTATAGTTGGTATATCACATTGGTAATGGGTAAACAGCTCCCTTGGTATTGGCAATGATGTCTGTCATATCAGATACAGGTGTCATCACCATTTCCGGTCGAACCGATCCATCTTCCTGTCAGGCCCTTGGTCCATGGCACCGGGGTAGGGACCCACAGTTGAGTCACTCTTCCAGCAACTGCGCAATAGAATTCTCTAGCCCTAGATGTACCACGTGACAACCCACTCCCCGAGAATCTATATAAACCCGAGAAGACAAAGAACGCGCATTCGGGGTGGAAGCCATGGTCCTAACCGAATCGTTGTGTGGCTGATGATCAGTTTGACGATTTCAGTATGAGAGTCGTTTTATTATCGGTATGTGCGCTATAGAAGCCTAACTTCTATGTCTGTATTATCTTATATTCATTTTATTACGTAAGTCTTATTTCCGTTATTCTTGTATACTGACATAATGCTGATTCTGTAGTTGTTCATTATTAAACCTTTAAAATGTACAAGTCATATATCTCTCTCCATAGTGCAGCTTAGTTCTCCAACCCGCTAAATAGTAAAACCTCATTTAGCATACCATAATAGAGTAGATAATATAAATCCTTATTATATATCATCTTTATGCCCAGATGTTTAAATGTAGCCTAGATGAAATGAAGGAAAACACTTCAGAAGCCGTTGAGGGCCGCAAAAATCTGTTATCTACACCGTGAGTCAAAAAAAACTAAGCCAAACTGTTTTTCATTTATCTCTAATGCCTGATAACATATCACGCTAAAATTTTCCAAATATTTAGAGAATTGGACCAAGAACATAATTCCAAAATTTCATGAGATAAAGTTGAACGGATAAAAAGATATGAATTTTTCAACATCATATGCCGAAATTTCAGTTTACAAGCAATTTTCTGTAAGATTCAATAAAATGTTTCCTTATATCTCCAATGCCTGATGATTAATCATTCTAAAATTTTCCAGATATGTCGAGAATCGAACTAACAATATGACTCCAACAGTATGGTTTGATTATTTAATTAAATAAGATGCTCAAAATGTCCTCCTCCTGCTTGCACGCAAGCCTGGAGGCGCTGACGCCATTAGGCAACAGCATGCATCGTCGATTATTCTCTTGTTCAGGCCATCCCACACTTCCAACAAGCGTCGCTTCAGATGGTTTATATCATGGATTGTTGTCTGGTAGACTCAGTCTTGCATCACATTCCACACTTTATAGTCGACAGGATTCATATCTGGGCTGTTCGGAGGCCATAATGTGGGAGAAACGAAGTCTGGCGTCTTTCTTGTCAGCATTTCAATGGTTTCCTTGGCTCTCTGGGCTGGCGCTGTTCTGTTGAAAAAGAAACAGCCTTCTGGGGCTAGACTTCTGAGTACATATAGAAGATGTTGTGACAGCAGAACGTCGCGATAATAGGCTCCATTAATTTTTACTCTAGGATCACTAAAGACCACAATTGGAAACTATCAGGCGTCGAAACCGCAAAGAATGCCATAACAGAATTGCTGAAAATTGAAATTTCGGGAGATGAAGTTGAAAAATTCATATCTTTCAATCCGTTCAAATGTATGACATGATATTTTGGAATCCTATTATTGGTTCAATTCTCTAAATATTTGGAAATTTTTTAGCATGATTAATCATCAGGCATTAGAGAAATAAGATAAACAATATGACTTACATTTTATTGAATCTAGCAGAAAATTGCTTGTAAACTGAAATTTCGTCATATGAAGTTGAAAGATTCATATCTTTTTATCCGTTCAACTTTATCTCATGAAATTTTGGAATCATATTCTCGGTCCAATTCTCTAAATATTTGGAAACTTTTAGCGTGATATTTGATCAGGCATTAGAGATATATGAAAAACAATTTGGCTTAGTTTTTTTTGACTCACGGTGTAGTTCTCAGTGTTGTCTAAACGACTACATTTTAGATATTCCTCAAGTAGGCCTAGGCCTATTGACGTTTAGAGACTTTGTTTATCAACACTGGTCCATCACCGGATTCTCAATGAGGAACTTCGTCGAACAAGAAGGTTCTAAAATGCAGTAGCCTACGGTAGCCTAAGTGATTCAGCGCTGCAGTCAAGAGGGTGCGAATTTCGACAAGACCTGTGTACAACCGATGCTTACATGAGATCAATGTACGGTAACGCAGGGCTTTTTAGCGTGCAGTTGTACACAAAATGTGCAGTTCTAAAAGGATTTGTGCAGTTGTAAAAGCACTTCCGTGTAGCTGAAACTAGTTTAACAAAGGCCAGTGTCGTCCGATTGGAGGTAATTTACCATGGAGGATGGGAAAGAAAAGAAGGGGTTGTGCAGTTCTAAAAATTCCTTTAAAACAGCCCTGATGCAACGAGAGGAGAAGGACATGATTGACTTAGTCGGTCTCTACTCTCTAATCGATTTCCGGGTCGAATGAATATTTCATCGTCGATTGATTGATTGATCGATTGATTGATTGATTGCCTGTGAGTCTGACTTCTGTAGATAGCGAATGGAATTAGCGGTGGATTTTACGTTTCGTTTCGCTTCCTATCTTTTTCATCCTGAGACGACAAACGAGAGAGTTGCTCACCAAAAAGACCAAAAATAAAGTTTATGAATCTTTCAGACGGTGTGGCATTCATAGAGACATTTGATCCGCTTGACCATTCAGCCTCTGATTTCATCAATGAAATTGGCAGCCGCTTCTCTTCTATTAGTGATGGCGTGAAACAATCTTTGGCTTATTGTTCGTATTACTTGCACAGAACGTTAAACTCAAACCTTAACCGATGTGGCGGACAAGCCAGAAGGCGGAAAATATTGGCAAACGACAGGATTTGAACTAGAGCAGACAGCGTTTCTAATAAGAATTTATGGAATGATTAAAACGAAAGAATAAACGCAGCTGAATATTCAGCCATTGGCTCAACGCAAGACTGGGATCTTAACGAATCACTTTAACGAATCGAGAATGTCCCATTTGCATAGCTCTATAAAATATGTTTTCCATTCATTCTCAGTTTCTGACTGATTCTTTATCGCTGCAACTTTGCATCCGTCATCTTCTTGCGAGTGTCACTACTCGCTTCTTTTCTTGTTTAGTAAATGTGCTCCTGCATGCCATTCTCTTTAGTGAACCTTTGTCTTCAATGCTCATTTTGTTCGAAAAACGGTAGAAACGGACGCATGACTGAAACGCGAGTGAAATGCAAAAACTGATTTGAATGAAGGTTTTCTATCAAAGAGCATATCATCTCAAAAGGAGAAATAATCTCGCGAACCTAATTATAAGACTTAGGGATGAAAGCCAAAGAAAAGGTCATTAAAATTGTTCAAAATTAACTAGGCCTACAGAATATCGGGGATAGGAGAAGCCGCTGTCAATAGTCGGCAAAATCTAAATATGATCTTGCTTACTTGTTTAATAGCTTTATTGCTTAATTGCTTTATTGCTTATATATATTGCTTAATTGCTCAATTGCTTAACTGCTTAGTTACTTTATTGCGTATAGATTACCAGTAATTACTTAATTGCTTTATTGCTTAATTACTTTATTGTTTTGTTGCTTGAATGCTTAATGGCTTTATCGCTTAATTGCTTAATTGCTTTATTGCTTAATTGCTTTAATGCTTAATTGCTTAATTGCCGTGAATGAAGGTTTTCTATCAAAGAGTATATCATCTCAAAAGGAGAATAAATCTCGCAAACCTAATAATAAGACTTAGGGATGAAAGCCAAAGAAAAGGTCCTTAAAATTGTTCAAAATGAACTATAGAATATCGGATAGGAGAAACCGCTGTCAATAGTCGGCAAAATCTAAATATGACCTTGCTTACTTGTTCTCGTATAATTCTGAAACAGCTTTTGCAGAGCACAGGACGTACGCATAGTCTTCGCATCTGCACGCTACGATCAATTCTACCTTCTATCTTCTTTGACTTTTCTACTCAAGCAGGTTGCGTGCTCTGACTTTGCGATCTCACAATTGTCAGAGAAACTTAAGCAGAGGAAAAGAATTAAAAAAATTGTGAGAGACAGTGACATACAGCGAGGGAAAAAATGAAAGACAGACCAAACTGGCTGGAGGCATGGAGGCAATCAGAAGAAAAAATGGTGGACAGATGGATATGGGAAAGGAAGAAAAGCGACATAGGCCTATATATCGGTAGTTGTCGACGTTAAGGGTCGCTTTCGCTTGGATCTTCCATCCGACCAGTCGTCCTCAGTCGTCCTTAGTCGTCCTCAGTCGTCCTCAGTCGGCTGCTTAGAACGGAAAGTCATGCATAAATTAACCATCAGCCACAGAACCCAAGTCACGATTCTGCAGAGCTCCGACTTTTAACAATGCGACCTTCACCAGTCAACAGCAGCTGTAAAATAAATCATTAACTTTACATATATATGTATATATACACACACACACATATATATATATATATATATGTGTGTGTGTGTGTGTGTGTGTGTGTGTGTGTGTGTGTGTGTGTGTGCATATTCGGTGTCCCACAAGGGTCTATTCTTGGAACCCTGCTCTTTTTACTTTTTATCAACGACCTTCTTAACTCTTCCCCTTTATAATACTACGCTTTGTTCTATTTGCTGACGATACTAACCTTTTTGACTTCATAAATCTTCTGAATCACTCTTTCATTTGATGAATCATGAGCTCACACACGCGTTCTTGGTTGGCTGAGGGTTAATAAACTATCCTTGAACCTCAATAAAACTAAATATATCTTATTTTGCTCTCATCGTAAATCAATTCCTGACAAAAAATTAATTAACAATTTCTATGGATAACTTCAATATACCCTAGGTAACATCGACTAAATTCCTGGGTGTCCATGTGGACCAATTTCTAACTTGGAAGTTTCATATTGAAAACATCTCTAAAAAGATAGCTAAAAGTGTTGGTATCTTGACGCGTATTGCTTATCTGCTCCCACCTCGAATTAGGCTAAACTTAGCTTATATTACTCTATTTTTCATTCATATCTTTCATATTGCAATATTGCAATATTGCCATCGTTGGTGTCATTTGTTGGGCTTCTAACTACTCCTCTCGACTTACAAGACTAACCTTCCTACGTGTGACCACTTTTTCTGTGCATGTGTTGGAGCTTCATGTACAGCTGTTTAGACACATCTCTACACTTTCGCAAAGGACCTGATCTTATAGGCCTATGCGGCGCAAGTAAGTCACGGCCGTTGCTTTGTTGGCTTCTTTTCAAATTAATTCATTGACGGTCGTCATAAACACCGAAGTAGTCTCTACTCTTATTTACTGGTCTCTATAGATGTTCCGTATAGGCTACAAAGAATAGAAGAGTCTCTAGACGTCGTCCATACACAACAGGCAGCAAGAGATAAGAGTCGCCACCGTTGGTGTCATTTCTGGTCTGTATCATGTGCGGTGGCATCTCGGCTGATGACGAGACTGATAATAATAAAGCGACGCCCGGTAACTTGAGGAGATGTATTAAAACGGCCAACCACGGAGCGTTGGGACATTCGCTGCGGAGCGTTAGGACATTTGCTGCGGAGCGTTAGGACATTTGCTGCGGAACGCTTAAAGCGGCGACCGTTGTCTACGGAAGCAATCGATCAATGGCGGACAACAAAAGCAAGAATGCAATTCACCAGGAAGGGGACTTAAACAAGACTTATACAGAAATTTCACGCAATTTTTTTATGTATCCACAAATTTCCCATGTAGCCTATGCATAAACCTATATAACAGTTGTAACACAATAATGGCTTTTAAAATAATGTGATCATGGCATAGAGTTAGAAATTGTAGTCAATTCGGGATCATGAACTTTATCTGCTTGTGAAGTTTCTACCATGACTGTTTTGTTTTCCACTGTGAATAGTTTTTTGTTTCATCTTTAAATTAATTTGGTAATTATTCACTCTGTGTTTGTACCTCCCAGCAAGATTGCGATACCTTTCGGACCGCCCATTTGTAGCCAATGTCTCATCAGGCATAGGAGGCATAGAGTTAGAAATTGGCTTCAATAAACATTTACTTGACTATAATATTATATGATTATACAGTACATTATAGGCCCTACTGATAAGTAAATAAGCCGACTTTAAGTTGCATCTGACAAGCGCGCATGCTATATATATATATATATATATATATATATATATATATATATATATATATATATACCTACATTGGTGACCGGACAAAATGGTAGCGGACAAAATGGTACGGACAAAATGGTACGGACAAAATGGTATGGATGAATGAAAGCTGGATTAGTGAATTTTTATATATGAGATAGAATCTGGATTAATTAAAAGACGCATGTGAAATGGAAGCTGGATGAAGGCTCTGCATGGATATTTTTATATATGAAATGGAAGCTGGATTGATGAAAATAACGCCGGCTAATACCGGCTTTAGATATAGAAGCTGTACCAGGGTATTCTCATATCTGAAATAGAAGCTGGATTAATGAAAGATACATTACAAATGGAGGTTGATTTAATGAATCTTATGGCTGAAATTGAAGCTGGATGCATCATGAAACACATAAATGAAAGACATCAATTCAGCTTCCATTTCTCAAGCATTTTTTTCCCGCCAATCCAGCCTCCTTTTCTCAAGCTTTTTTCTTCACTAGAGCTCTACTTCTGCCACAAAAAGCCATCCACCCTCTATTTCAGAAATAAAATACCCTCACCCAGCTTCCATTTAAACATACCGTTTTGTCCGTACCATTTTGTCCGTACCATTTTGTCCGTACCATTTTGTCTTAGAACCCTTACATTGTATAAACTATAAAGCATACGCGTATACACCTAAATTTCTAAAATAAAACTGTAGCAGCAGCAGACTACAGCGTCACACATGCACATCTAAAGGTTGCCATATTAAGATGCATCGAATAATAAAATTTAAATTGAACGTGCTCGTCTCTTTAAGAGAAAACAGGAAAACCACCGTACAGTCTTCGCTGTTCTCTATTGCGAAGTGAATAGCCTTGTCCTCGTGAAGATGGCATCAAGAGCTGACGAATGCAAGGATCAATGTATATGCACGTGTATATGTAAGTTCAAGCATGCAACTACATGTATATACAATACATGTAGGCCTGCTCGCATGCGTGTATGCTTGCAAGTACGTGGGTATTGATAATTATAGACTTATATATAGAACAGTGGTTCCCAGCCGTTTTTGACTTGAGGGCCACTTTTTCTAAGTTGGAGGACACGAGGGCCACTTTTTCTTAGTTGAAGGACATTAGGGGCCATAAGGTTAAAATTGTATTAACTAAAAGCATATAAAATTGTTATAAATGATTCAAAATATAATGTCTGATGTCATTTATCGATGTTAAAATAAAATAATTTGTAATAGAAAATAATAATGTGCTCCATCCTGTCCAAATTGTTGATTTTTTCATATATTTTTAATAATTTTCTGAGACCTGGCGGGCCATTTTCTGAAGCCTGGCGGGTCGCTTTTGGCCCGCGGGCCACGGGTTGGGAACCGCTGAAATAGAACCTAATTTTAAGGGCATAATGTATAGAGGGCGTCGTTTGTCTATGGCTGGCAGCCTACGTTAACCGTGGTGCAATCGAAAATTACACCAGAAGCACCATGTCTATTGTCTAGCTAGACATGCAGTTTCATCATTTCCAGAACAGTTCTTTATGCGCATAAAATGAAAGATTGCGATACAAGAAAATTCCAATTCCGCTGTGATTCAGAGGATGCGAGGAAGCGAGGCAACTGCAGATCCTCATTGCCCGATGATCGCTTCGTTTACCGAGGTTGCAGCTGGAAGACCACCTTAAACCTTACTACAATTAATTATATATATATTATTTTCACAGACTTGTCCGACCACGGCGACCCATATGGCTGGCGTTGCTAACGCTGCCCTCTTTGCAGTCGTTATCCGGGATATAGGGACCATGCCCTTCGTAAATTATTTACAGATCGGCAAGTTAGTAATTGCAAGCTGCGTCCACGGCGGGCTCGTCTTTTCGAACTATATAACAACCATGCATGAACAATAAATATATACTGCACGTGTGTCCTGCGTATAGGCTACTATTCGAGGATGTTCAGCAGAAGAAACTGTCTTCTTCTCTCCATCTCTCCCTCCCTCTCTCTCCCTATCTCTCTATCTGTCTCTCTCTGTCTCTCTCTGTCTCTCTCTGTCTCTCTCTGTCTCTCTCTGTCTCTCTCTGTCTCTCTCTGTCTCTCTATGTCTCTCTTTGTCTCTCTCTCTCACTATCTTTCTATCCAGATTAAATCTTCCGTTGTGTTCTCCGTTGTGTCGACAGTCTTTGACCAATTTATAAACGAATTTGATTATGACGAACATGTCGTTTAAAGTACCATCCTATTTGTTACACTTCGCAGTCAATTTAGCCTATACTGGGATTTTTACTTCAGTAAGATGCAGTATTATTATTATTATTATTATTATTATTATTATTATTATTATTATTACTATTATTATTATTATTATGAAGATCGAGTCACAAAGGCAATTATGACAACGCATGCAAAATAAAACCTAAAGAATCAGGAATGAACAGTTAATAAGATGGCAGTGGCTGCTTTTCGAATGTGCCCCTGCAGGCAACAGCATTGAAACGCTGGATGCAGACAGAAAACCGTTGGAATAGGTAAGTTGTCTCTTTCGGGTCTCCGGTAATTCGTGTCAGCATGCGCCCCAAATCCTTAAGTAGCTTCATTCCCTCAATGTTGATGGGGCCCATGGTCTCGAAGGCCAGCGGAACAAAGAGATAGGTGGCAGTAAGATGGTTGTACTTGTCGACCTTCCTCGTAGCCGCCACTTCCGCTGCCGCACCTGCAGACAAGGATGTCGCAGGGATGTAAGATGGAGCTACAGTGTCAATCACCGTGGCGTCCCATACGAGGTTTCGACCTTTATACCAAGGAATCAGCGTAAGACCATCCGGACGTCTGCCATCAGATCTAGAGAGACCGGGTGGTTCCTTGATATTTGGGAATCCCGCTCGTGTGAGACTCCGGCTGAATAGATCGTTTAATGTGGCGTGTCTTGCGATCCGTCCCGGTCCAAGGCCACAGGAAAGACCATGTGCACCATTTGCTGTCACTCGAGCTCCGCATGGGCAAGCATGAGGCTCGCAAATGCATGTTCCCAGGCGGAGTCCTACCGCAATTCTGACAGCTTCGTCGTCTAGTCGTAAGCCACATGATGTCACAGGGAGGGCGAAAAGCCAGTCACCCGCATGAGGCGCTGCGGCTGCCATAAAACGCGCTTTATGGTATGGGTCGGAAAGTGCAATGCTCAGCTCGGCAATCATCTTCTGCAATAGAGGTTTGTCCCAACTTGATTGCTTATGAGCCACACTACTCTCTGGTAGCCCAGTTTGGCTCTCAGTACACCATAGATGATTCATCAACTCAACCCGCTCGTCGATTTCGGAACCGGCATTGCCTAGCATGGAAGATTGGAGTGCTCGGGTGCTTGCAGCGGAAGCCAAAAAGGCGGGAAGAGCAAGCGAAGCGACCCGGCGAATTCCTAATCCACCCATCTTCACCGGTAAAGATGCTTGTAGCCATTGGTCATTCGACAGGGCGATGTTGAGGACTGCACTCAAGCCATTCCGAAGGAGTCCGTGTTATTATTATTATTATTATTATTATTATTATTATTATTATTATTATTATTATTATTATTATTATTATCATTATCATTATTATCATTGTTATCATTGTTATTATTATTATTATTATTATTATTATTATTATTATCATCATCATCATCATCATCATCATCATCATCATTGTAGTGTTTAAGGATAATTATAAATGCGCTATATAACGGATAGTGAACGATAGGTGGCGCTAGCGTCAGAAAGAGAGGATTACTCTATGTACAAACGGGAATGAAGAAGGACATGTTTTATCGTTAAGTAATAAACGAAGTGTTAAAACATTACATTTGGCGACGAGGATTATTCGAACACGCGGATGAACAATGGCCACGTTTATTCCGTCCTTTCCTGAGTTTGACGTAGACGGCGAACCGACCTCCGTTGGTCCAAGGTGGGAAAAATGGTTGTCTCGTTTCGAAAACATGCTGACCGCCATGTCGATCGAGGACAGCGTCAGACAAAAAGCACTTCTTCTCCATCTGGCTGGGTCTAGAGTGTATGAAATCGCTGAAACACTCACCATGACGCCGGCTAACGATGAGACGGATGTATTTACAGCTGCTAAAGATGCCCTTACGCTGCATTTCAAGCCGAAGAAAAACATCCAGTTCGAAACCTACGTCTTCCGGTCGACGAAGCAAGAACCAGGAGAGTCCCTCGACCAGTATCAGGTACGTTTACGAACTCTTGCAAAACACTGTGAATTTGCAGACGCGGATAAAGAAATCTTAGCACAAATTATTCAGTCATGCACTTCAAACACCTTGAGACGTCGCGCTTTAAGAAATCCAACAATTACTCTGCCTGAGCTTTTAGACTTGGCTCGAACGATGGACTTGGCAGAACGCCAAGCAACCGAAATCGAAACTAAGACAACAAACCCCAATGACTATGCTCTCAATGCGCTAAAACTGGCAGACGGTTCAAGCAAAAAAGGTAGACTGGGTCAACAAAGACACCCAAGTGAACAAAAATGTTTCAACTGTGGAGGGGCGTATCCTCATGATGCAGGAAAACAGTCTTGTCCCGCGTATCAAAAGACATGTTACCGGTGCTCGAAGAAAAACCATTTCTCGAGGTGCTGTAGACAAAAATCAGAATACGGTTTGGATGAAAGAGCATTCCCTTCACGAACCGAAGAAGCACCTCACCGCCTTCATGCCATATATGCAAAACGCCAGGTGAACACTGATGAGCAACCGAGCAGTGTAGACAATTTTGTTTTTGTGATTAGTGACAAACTCCGTGGTTTTCCTCATGCAACACTACGAGTGAACGGATGTCCAATATCCGTAATAATTGACTCGGGAGCTGCCGTCAACGTATTGGACACTTTAGATCTGAACAAGATGAAGCCGAGGCCAAATCTACAAAATACACAAATGAAAATTTATTCGTATGGAACGAAGATGGCTCTACCGCTGCGGGGTTGTTTCGAGGCAGAAGTCCGAAGCAGTGGGAAAGGCGTGAAGACCGTATTCTATGTCGCAGACGGTCATCATGGTTCATTGCTATCGTGTGACACTGCGCTGAAGCTGGGACTTATACAGTTCTCCACGAATCGTCTGACCCTCAGCCCCGAACCGAATATACAGTCTATCGTTGCTCGTTTCCCACAGCTCTTCAATGGAATTGGTAAACTGAAAGATTACCAGATTAAACTTCACATCAACAATGAGATAACGCCTGTAGCCCAAAAAGCTCGTCCAATACCATTTCATATGAGAGCTAAAGTTGAAGCTGAACTTGAGAAGCTGCTCAACGAGGGCATAATTGAACCAGCAAGTGGCCCCACACCGTGGATTTCACCAATTGTAGTGGCGCTGAAGCCCAAGAGCCCGGATGAGGTTCGACTTTGCGTTGACATGAGATGGGCAAATCGGGCGGTGAAACGCGAACGTCACCCCATGCCAGGGATTGATGACCTAATTTTTGCTGTAAATGGGTCAAAGGTTTTCAGCAAGCTGGATCTTCGTTCGGGCTACCACCAGGTTGAACTGCACTCTGAATCTCGATACATCACTACGTTTGCCACACACCAAGGTCTGTTCCGGTACAAGCGCCTCAACTTTGGGATCTCATCGGCCAGTGAATGCTTCCAGAACATCATCAGACAACTCATTGGGGGCATAAAAGGATCATTGAACATAAGTGATGATATTCTGGTATATGGGAGATCACAGGAGGAACATGATCGTGCACTAAATGACGTCTTGAACAGATTGAGTAAAGGCGGCCTAACTTTGAATGCATCAAAGTGTGAATTCAACAAGGACACAATCAGTTTTTTTGGACATATTTTTTCCAAAGAAGGCGTATCAGTGGATCCGTCCAAGGTCAAGGTCATTCAGCAAATGAAGCCACCCACCAACATATCAGAACTGCGGAGCTTCTTGGGTATGGTGACTTATTGTGCTCGATATGTCAAGAACATTTCAAGCATTCTGGCACCGCTGCGACAGCTGCTGCATGCTGACGAGGAATGGAGTTGGTTGGAGGAACAACAACATGCGTTCCAGAACATCAAGGACCTGATTGCTGAAAGCACAACGCTGGCCTATTTCGATCCTCGTCTGTCAACAGCTTTGATCACGGATGCTGGACCAGATGGTCTGGGAGCGGTCCTGTCACAGATCTCTTTTGATGGCACAAGAAAAACAATTGCTTTTGCAAGTAGAGTTTTGACAGACACTGAGAAAAGATATTCACAGCTAGAAAAGGAAATGCTCGGAGTTGTGTATGGATGTGAACACTTCCGGGTGTACCTTTGTGGTGCACCATTCAGACTGATCATTGACAACAAGCCATTAGAACAGATTCTTAGCCATCCTGGAAAGAAACTGCCAATCCGATTGGAAAGATGGAGCATGCGGTTGCTCCCATACAGTTTTCAGGTCGAGGCTATCTCAACAAACGACAATCCAGCCGATTATCTGTCTCGACACCCGAAGAAGGAAATTGGAGACGTGGAAGTGATAGGAGCAGACATGGAAGCGGAAATAAACCTGATAATCACTATGACACTACCTAAAGCGATGACGAGAGATGATATTCAAAGGGAAACACAACTGGATGAAGCATTGGTTAAGGTGATCAACTATATAGGCAACGGAAAATGGCCATCAGGTAATAAAATAACTGACGACGTTCGACCATTTTACATCTTGAGAGATGAGTTGTCCCTATCTCCAGGTGATGATATGGTACTACGAGGATCAAGAATTGTGCTACCGACAACACTTCGAGTACAAGCCATCCAAACAGCTCACGAAGGTCACCAAGAAATTGTGAAGACAAAGGCATTCCTAAGAACGAAAGTGTGGTTTCCAGGAATCGACGCGCTAGTGGAGAAACACATCGGCAATTGCACAGCCTGTCAGATTGTGACAGACACCAAGCGGCCAGAGCCACTGAAGATGTCGCCTCTGCCGTCGAGAGTGTGGACCGAGCTGTCAGCCGATTTTTATGGACCATTGCCATCAGGGGGTCACTTACTTGTCATCATCGATGATTATTCAAGATTTCCAGTGGTCGAGTTGGCCAGCAATGTCTCAGCAGACAGTGTTATACCAATTTTTGAAAGAGTTTTTCCACGTTCGGAACTCCCGGGATACTGAGGACTGACAATGGGGCGCCTTTCCAGAGCCGGGCATTCAAAGAATTCTCTTCGTACATGGGATTCCATCATAGACGGGTAACACCATGTTTTCCACAAGCGAACGGAGAATGTGAGCGGTTCATGAGAAACATTGGCAAATCTATGCGCATCGCCCATACCATGGGGCTCGATTGGAGGTCAGAATTACAGAAATTCTTACGAAACTATCGTGCTACTCCCCACTCCACACTCCAGAAAGCGCCTGCGGATATTATCTTCTCCCAGTCTTTTCGAACACGATTTCCTGAGAGCGATAATACAACTGCAGAGGATAAATTCGGTCTAGTTGAGAAAGATGAAAAATCGAAGGCTAAGATGAAACGCTATGCTGATCACAGAAGGAGGGCAAGAGTTAAAGACCTATCGGTTGGAGACACTGTTCTGGTTCGACAACATGCAAAGAGCAAGACCATGCCACCATTTGACCCCGATCCATTCACAGTGATTGCAGTGAAAGGATCAATGATAACAGGAGAAAGAAAAGGCAAGCAAGTGACCAGAAATGCATCTTTCTTCAAAAAATTCAACAGTCCAATGTCGGCTCCATTCAAGAACCCAACACGGCCGGAAGTAATCGATGAGCTGGAAGAGGAAGTCATGCCTAAGCAGGGTCAAAGATCACCAGCACCACACAGTCGGAAGGGCACACCACATCTTGAGCAAGACGAATTGCAACCTCTACCAGTCGAACAGACGCAGAGACATGATCCTCCACCTGCTCCAAACTCTGCAGACACACCTGAACCACTCCTGAGACGCTATCCCCAAAGAGTGAACCGACGTCGGCCATCTTGGCTGCAATGGTAACGCCACAGGTCAAGGACACAATGGTGCTTCAGTTCTGTCGAACTCTCTGCACTGCTCAGTTGATTTCTCAAGATCAATTGTGTTAATTTTAATGATTCCAAATGCATTGGTGTTCATTTCAAAAGGCAGTAGCCTTAGTTCTGTTGACGTTCTGCACTAGCCTAGCCAACTTTCGGTTTGTTAAGACTTTATTTGAAGAGGGGAAGGTTGTAGTGTTTAAGGATAATTATAAATGCGCTATATAACGGATAGTGAACGATAGGTGGCGCTAGCGTCAGAAAGAGAGGATTACTCTATGTACAAACGGGAATGAAGAAGGACATGTTTTATCGTTAAGTAATAAACGAAGTGTTAAAACATTACAATCATCATCATCATCATCATTATCATCATTGGTAGTATAATTATTTTTGCCGTAGCATAATTATTTTGCCGTAGCCTATAGTGTGCTTAATTTCCCATCTGCAGGGACTTGGAGATTATTATTACCTCTGGAATAAGCGTCCGGTGGTTGAGGCCTCGTCTTCAAGATATGAGGTAAAAGCAGCTTATCTTCGAAAGCGACCATGCAGGTCGTATCGTTGAACATAGATGTTGAAAAAACAAAGATTGTTTCACGTCATCACTAATAGAAGAGAAGCGATTGCCAATTTCATTGATGAAGTCAGAGACTGAATGGTCAAGCGGATAAAATATCTCTATATGGCCACCGGCTGACAGATTTATAAACTTTATTTGCATTATTATTGTGATTAGCCTATACGAAGATTTTTAAGGTGCTCAAATTCACAGGGAAATGTGAGACTGAGGCCAGTCAGTCGTCAAGTAAAGCCTCGTTCTGAATTTATATCTCGAAATCAGTGAGAGAGAAAATAATGAGTTTGAGGCGTTTCATAAAGAGTGGAAAAGAGTTGGCATTCTGCGATATAATTACATGTCCATACAATGTGACATCGACGTCCAATATTGCTTGGTGCGTGAAATTGATCAGGCTTAGGTCGGTGTGCTATGTATATTGAACGCCATTGGTTGGTCTTTCTTTGGGTTGGATGGAGGAAAGTCCGTCATTACTTGATTAAACTCGTTTTTGTACGGCCATGCAGAGTAGTCGACTCTAATTCGTCAAATTAAACTCGTTTTTCTGTGGCCAGAGGAGTCGGCTCTAATTCGTCGGCAGCCGAAGGCGAAGGACTCCCTCTGGCGACGAACGGATCCCAATGACGATCTCCGCTCAATTTGTTCAATGCTTCTTGTAGCCATAGAAACGCCTCACCAGATATATGCTCATCGATTTTTTCGTCACAAAGCCCGTGGGCGACGGGGGGGGGGGAGAGGCTTCGGCTCGAGGGGACGATTACATAAATCGGTTAGAGCTCCTGCTATATTCCATATACTCTTAGTAGCCTATAGATCGGGATTTTATGCTTTATACTGCTCCGAGATTTTCAGTGATTGCCATTAAGGTATGGAATTTGATCAAAACTATACGCTACAAATTTCATTCATATCTCATTTTTGTCAGAAATTGGCGATTCTAAGTCCAATCGCTGGAAGTATTGCCTGAATAAATTTGCGTTTACATTTATAGCGCGAAATTTCGAGGCTTCGGGCGGTCCGCATTACAGGCCGACTGAAGTTGCAGCCTCAGTTAACATCGCTAAAAGATCCCAAGATAGTGTTATGGTCTGCGCTCTGAGCCGCTAATGCGCGCAACACACGGCGATTTAAGTAATTTGCAATGGAACTATAATTTATTGATCCCAATTGACGAGAGTGCATATTAGATATATGGGATGCTCTTACGTTCGATCACCATGAGTTGCAGAGGCTGGTAATGGCTGAAAGCAGGGTGAGAATTGCCGGGAGGGTTGGAGGGTTTCAGACCCCCCAATCTTTCTTAGGACCCTTAGGGCAGGCGCGGATTCAGAGGGGGGCGGAGCCGGCGTACGCCCCCCCTAAACCTGCAGCAAATGTTCTCAAACTAAACTGACCTAAAACTAATATAATTGCAATTTGGGAATAGGATGTTTGAAGTAGCTGGACCGGCAGAATGGAGCTCTCTTACCGGTGCTCTCTTACCTACTTACCTGAGATGCTAGCAGACGCTGCCCACGTGACCAATGACTTTAGCCGTGACGTCATTCATAGAGTTCATGTACAGACAAAATTTATGTAAATAGAAATTGGTCAATTTAAAAATATGTCGAGTGGTCCACCGCCAAAACGGCTTAAACAAGCAGTTTTATCATTCGCGAATAAGCCGACTGCCGTTGGTAAGACATAAGCCTATCTCAGGCCTAAATTTCAAAAGATGGCATATGATTATCATTATAATTTTGAAATTCGTCGTGCTGATTATAGATGAACATTTCAAACGAAACATTTATCTTCCATTTCTGGACAGTCTACTTCAGCAGTTTAGCCTACGATTTGGAGATCTTGCAAAACAAGCAATTCGTGGTCTAAGTCTCATTCCATCTAATGTTCGTAATCGTAATCGTAATCGTAATCTCCTAATTTCTAAAGCGCCACTGGAAAGCTAAGCGCGGGGCACCGGCTTATTCACGAGCGCTGCGTTGAGTTAGAAGGGTTGTCCGTGAGAGTAGTCCGTGGTGGTCCGGGTCGAGTTACCATAGGATCAGGATCAAATGCGTTGAGTCAAAAGGGTTGTCCGTAAGAGTAGTCCATGGTGGTCCGGGTCGAGGTACCGTAGGATCAGAGGTGTGGAACAGCTACTAAGGTGGGTGTCGTCTGTGCCGGGAATTGGAGGGCGGGGGATCAGATCAAACATCGACGCACTGCTGATGGTATACTTCATTACTATCATGATGACCTGCCTTCGCCGGATTCTTTTCATCAAGAGTTAAAGCTTTGGCAGCAGATGTTGAGAAACGCTGACAGCACACCAAGCACCCTGTCGGACACCCTCGCTGACAGCCGCTCCTGTCGTATTATGTATCCAAATATTACCACAATAATTCACATTTTGCTGCTCACTTCTGTCACGGCTTGCAGTGTTGAACGAGCAAATTCTAGTCTGCGATTTGTGAAGTCGTGTTTCCGAAGTACAATGAACGAGGACAGATTTAATGCACTCGATCATTTTATTGTTTGTCCACAAGGACATCAAGTTAGACATTGATGACATTATCAATGCCTACGCCAGAAAACAGCCAAGGAGAATGACACTGCTTAATCCACTGGCATGTGACACTTAATTATTTTCTTTTTGGATCAAGGGTTGCATGATCAAAGCCGATAACTGATTTATAATCGTTTCACGGTTAACCTTCAGTGGAGACCAGTGGTTTTATATGAGAAACTATATATTTTTTCAAAGTTCCATAGCATTTTCTATAAAATGGATCATTATAGTTTTGCGTGATCTAATTTCATATACCCAATAAATCGAGACCCCTTTTTATAATGTGAATAAAACAGGCAAATCTTAATCGATTTTCAAAATTTCAAAACTGTTTTTATCCGGAGATAATTATCTTACACTGATTCAAATATTACGTTTCTGGAATGAATATTGACGTCACAATTTCGTCATTAACAGAAGCCAACAAGCACGCACGGGTTGAGCGGTCAAAGCAACTGTTAGATCGGTATCCTGCTCACATGGTAAATTTTATATGGTTCACGGACGAAAAGTTGTTTACCATCGTTACACGAAAGAACAGTCAAAATGGCCGTGTGTATGCGGCCGCCGGAACTCTTAAGAAAAACATCTCAGATGTTCGTTCGCTTCGCACTCGCTCGACATTTAGCCGGTCAGTCATGGTTTCAGTTGATGTCTCGGCTCTTGGTAAAACACAAATCCACTTCATAGAACCTGGAGTAAAAATAAATGGAGCTTACTACCGGGATTGTTTGATGTCGGAAAAGTTGTTGCCATATATCCGGGAATGTTCGGAATATTACACGTTTCAGCAAGATGGCGCTCCGGCCCACCGAGCGCGTGAAACTGTTGAAATGCTGACAAGGGAGACCCCGGATTTCATACCCCTAATCTTTGGCCACCAAACAGCCCGGACTTAAACTCGGTCGATTACAAGATTTGGGGAGTAATGCAAGAGAAAGTTTATAAGACAAAGATCAGAGACATTGAAGAACTTCGTGAACGAATCATTAATGCGTGCATGGGAAGAATTTGATCAATTGGTTATTGATGCTGCAATTGGCAAATGGAAATGGCGAACGCGCCTTGAAGCTTGTGTTGAAGCCGAAGGCGGACACTTTGAACATACCTTGTAGTATAATGTTAGTCAAATTTTAAATAAAATTTAACTGAAATTTAGAATTGTGAAATAATATTTAAGGTATATAACGTAGATTTTTTTAAAGAAAAAGTTGTGTTCTGTAGGCCTACTTAACATTTGAATTATCTGATGCAAATGACGTAATTGTGACGTCAATATTCATGTCAGAAACGTAATATTTGAATCAGTGTAAGATAATTATCTCCGGATAAAAACAGTTTTGAAATTTTGAAAATCGATTAAGATTTGCCTGTTTTATTCACATTATAAAAAGGGGTCTCGATTTATTGGGACACAGTGTATATATATATACGGGATTGGATTGGTAGTATTTACGCCCCCCCTAACCAGAAATCCTGGATCCGCCTCTGCCTTAGGGTCCTTTGTAAAGTCTGTTTTTCCCACCCAAATTCTAATTAAGTGGATCATAGTCCACCCCCAACCCGTTATTTTTCCACAATTCTCACAGTCTGTCTGACGAGAAGTTGTCCTCACGTTACAGTTCGTCGAAAAGTAATCTCAGTTCACGGCTATATAGGCTACCTATAATTATTCAGGGCTGAATTAAGGCATATTCAACATGTTCGGCCGAACTAGGGCCCCACACTTCAGAGGGCGGCTCACACATATGGGGGAAAAATTTCCGAAAATTTTTAGATTTTTAGCAAATTTCAACCAAACGACTAAAAAAGGTCATCAACTTTTTTTGAAGGAGAATAATCGGTAGCCTATATTCTGCGAAATGTTTTCGACCAAACGACTAAAATAAAAAAAGGTCATCAGAATTTTCGGCCGAAGATCCGCAACAAAATTTTCCGAACAGGGCCCCACATTTCTTAATCCGGCCCTGTAATTTTTGATTCAATGGATATTCCGATCGACTCACGGCACTTCGTAACAGGCCGCAGACGACCCACTAAAACGGCAATTATAGCTACACGTGCCGATGGAAGTCTAGCATATTATATAAGCTACATACATACATCGCGCAGACTTGTGGGGCGCGGTGGTATACTGCAGGGCATGTTCGTTGCCTTGCAGCCGGAGGGTTGCATGTTCGAATCCACCTCGATCCGCCGCGTAGGGACCTTGGGTAAGTCCTTCACTCGCAATTGCTCAGCGCTTCGGCGTGAAACTCCAATTCAGTGTCCGCGCTGTAGTCGGAAGTGCTTCTGAAGGGGAGCTATAACAAGTGCGCATACAAACAAACAAACAAAACAAGCTAAACATGTTATGTTTGTTGCTGCTTAACGACCGTCTGTCATTGCGAAGATGATTAGTGTCGCCCTCCTCTTTCATCCAGGCTTTGGACAAGCACTGTCATAAGTGCAAACAGTGCGGAGATCATGTGTATATGTTTACGCATAGGGCTATATATAGCTAGGCTGTAATTTTATTCTGTATACATGTACACACATAATTATTGTGTAGGCAATATAAATATATACAGGGTGCGCCAAAAAAGACCCCCTAGGTTTTTGCCAATATTTTGATAAAAAGTAAGAATTTCCAAATGAAATTTTACTGGCTTATAGACAATTCATATTTACACATTATGGCCAGATTTCATGAAAATATTTCAAACGGAACAAAAGTTACATCAATTTTAGTGAGGTCACCCACCGCTTTTTGACGATACAAAAACGAAGCGCAAATTTGTTTAAGGTTTTTTGCCAATATCTTGGTAAAAAGTAAGAATATCGAAATGAAATTTTACAGGCTCCAAGACAATTCATATCTGCACATGGTGGTCAGATTTCATCAAAATATTTCAAACAGAACAAAAGTTATACCACTTTTAGTGAGGCCACCCACCGTTTTTTGACGATTCAAAAACGAAACACATCAAAAAGTAACAAAACACGATTTTATTAAGTCTCATCTCAAATAACTGTTGGCAAATGAACTTGGTAGTGCTTCACAACTTGTGTTCAATGTGCCCACCACCACGTCCACCAGTGCCAAAACTTCTTTTCAGTCTCTTTGCAAAGTTCTTGATGGACCTGTTGATTAATCTGACAGATTTCTTATTTACCAATTTGATTGTCATCTTGCTAAGTGACTTCTCAGTGACGTGCAGCTACGCTGGTGCCCTGTTTCTTTTTTTAAATAGTAATAATAATGATCATCTAGCAATATCAAGGCTATTTGATAACAATTATTTGAGATGAGAAAAAGTCGTGTTTTTTAAACTTTTTTGTTGCGTTTCGTTTTTGAATCGTCAAAAACTGGTGGGTGACCTCCCTAAAATTGGTATAGCTTTTGTACTGTTTGAAATATTTTGATGGAATCTGACCATCATGTGCAGATATGAATTGTCTTTAAGCCTGTAAAATTTCATTTCGATATTCTTACTTTTGGCCAAGATATTGGCCAGAATAATTAGATTGTTCTTTTTTTAACTTTTTGTTGCGTCGCATTTTTGAATCGTCAAAAAACGGTGGGTGACCTCACTAAAAGTGGTGTAACGTTTGCTGTGTTTGAAATATTTTGATGAAATCTGGCTATGATGTGTAAATATGAATTGTCTATAAGCCTATAAAATTTCATATGGAAATTCTTACTTTTGGTAAAGATACTGGCAAAAACCCTAGGGGGGGTCTTTTTTTGGCGCACCCTGTATATGAATATATGGGCCATATAGCATACATGTAGGAACGCATAGCCATAGACTATACATATACGTAAGTATATATATATATACTTACTTATATATATATACATACATAGTCCTGCTTTCATTTGATCGATGATTGATGGTGAGTAGAAGGCAGAATCGATGTTCAGACGGATGAGTGTTAGGTCAGAGGAGGAGGAAGATAGATGCTAATTATATAGGATTGATGGAGATGCTAATATATAGGATGGATGGTCGGATATTCGACTGACGGATGAATAGCTGCCTGCGTGACGAAAGAAAGAAGACATATAGAGTCTGGTCACGTCGCCCAGAAAGTAACACTTACGGCTGCTGGCGTTGTTCGCATGTATATGTGCATATAACATATAGTATACAGTATACACCGTGATTCAAAAAAGTAAGCCAAATTGTTTTACATATATCTCTAATGCCTGATGACATATCACGCTAAAATTGTCCAAATATTTTGAGAATTGGACCAAGAATATGATTCCAAAATTTCACGAGAGAGACAGAGAGAGAGAGAGAGAGAGAGAGAGAGAGAGAGAGAGAGAGAGAGAGAGAGAGAGAGAGAGAGAGAGAGAGAGAGAGAGAGAAAGAGAGATACAGTGCGGATATCATGTGTGCAGGTGTTGCGTCGCGTTTTTGAATCGTCAAAAAACGGTGGGTGATCTCACTAAAAATGGTGTAACGTTTGTTTTGTTTGAAATATTTTGATGAAATCTGACCATCATGTGTATATATGATTGTCTTTAAGACTGTAAAATTTCATTTCGAAATTCTTATTTTTGGCCAAGATATTGGCAAAAACCTTGGGGGTCTTTTTGGCGCACCCTGTATATTATATACAGTGAGTGGCTCATTATGAAATTGTGGCCGTCTGTGTACATATATATACATGACTTTCATTAACCTGCGTGCAAACCACGGTCGTCGGGATGAACCGACGAAGTCCTAAGTCAGTCTGAGCTATCTTTTATCCGGTCACGACTCGCTGCTGCAGCATCTCGTAATCTCCGTCTTCAAACTTCTTTCTTTTCTCCGTCTGCATCATTTCGACAAGAGACTGCAGGTCTAATGCGGGTCTGTCCAGGTCCAGTTCCTGGTTCGCACCACCTTTTATCCTCTCGATATTAATCAGTGAGATTCGCGATCACCCAACGGGTTGGTCCATAGGCTGTGTTTGAATCCACTGAGACTACTGCAATCGTAATGTAATTGTAATAATTGTAATTAAGACAAATTGTCTATAGCATAGTCGGTAGCAAGCCACTTCTAGGATGCTTTACACGCATTTTGTCAACTGTCAGTGTAAATGCAACGAGCTCAAAAGCAGCTTTTAAACTGTTTTTTTAAGTGGACAGAGTTTTGATTTCCTGGATAGGTGCTAGGTTCCACGCCGGCGACCCGATATAGGCAAGATCAGCCGTTTTAGTTTTCGTCGCAGGAACGTATATGTGAGCTTATATACATGTATTCCCTCATCAACTTAGACTCAGAGTATACGCCAGCTTTCTCGGAGGATCGCAGCCTGAACCTAATGGATTGCAATGGATAGTAGCAATATTTGTGTTGATCGGGCTTAACGACACTTTTTCATATCGAAGATGATTAGTGTCGGAGGCAGAGTACAACCTCTCACTCCACGTTTATATTGCGACCGAGCCACCCGCAGTAAAGATCCGAGAAATTAATCTCTGATAAACCGACCGACCGGGAATCGAACCCGGGCCGCCGGCGTGGCGAGCGGGCTACCAACCCACTCGGCCACTCAGGATCTCAGTAGCAATATCTCCTACAATGTCTTTATATATAGCAGCCGTGGTGGATATTTCGGCCGACGGCCGAAATATCCACGAGCGCATTTACCTGTTTTTCTAGCGGCACCGGTGGGGTAAATAGGCCTACCCGTAGATTCATCACTGCTTCTGTACATCATTTCCTCCTCCGATTTTTTTCACAGTCTTAGAACTCCGCCCGTTCCGATAACTCGCAATGCATGTTGGGTCCAATTCATTTCTTATCAAACCTTGGATGTTTTGAAAATGGTTTAGGAATCAACCAATTGGATCAGCTTTTCTCCGGACGCTTGTTCGTCCAAAAATAGGCCCATAGGCTACAATTCGCATCAAGCATTGAGTAAGGATTGGTGTAAGCAACGTAGGTCCAGCATTCATTGAATACTGCATTGTATTGTATATGATCACTGACTAAATGACGCCAAGTAACTTAACTGTTGTCCTGTGTCGTTCATGCATTTCACGCACGAACGACCCAGCCACATCTGGACTATAGAGCAATGTATTTATATGCCTGGACATTGATATAGCGCCTTATCTGAACCCCCCATCTCTAAGGCGCCAAACGCATCAACAAAACAGATCCAAACAGACGTGACTAAGAAATTTCGAAAATCTTTCCCGAGTTGCACGTATGTATGTGCACTTGTTATAGCGCCCCTTCAAGCTCTCTCTACTCAGAGGCGCTCCCGACTGCAGAGCGGACACTGCAGCGGAGTTTCACGCCGAAGCGCTGAGCAATTGCGAGTGAAGGACTTGCCCACGGTCCCTACGCGGCGACGTGAGGTGGATTCGAACCCCGAACCTTCCGGCTTCAATGCGGCGACGCCACCACTACACCACCGCGTCCCACGTGTTGCAATGCAACGAATTGTCAGCCTAATTAAACCAATTTTTTTGTCTAGTCTACAACCAAATAAGCCGAGCAGGAAGTGAAGCCTTGCCTCCTTGCACCTTCTTCCGTCGTCCCTGATGACCGCTGTATACTCAGACCGACGACTAATGATGTTCTCGACGACTACATCTTCTTATCTCTCGTTGTTTGCTTCGACGAATCTCATCTTCCTGATTACCATGCATCGCTTGACGTCGCACGAGTTTCTTTTCTTTGTTTCACAAGAGTCCGCACCAATCAACGCATCAGAGATCTCTCGATTGCTAAAGGTCATGCGAGGTCATGCAAGGTTATACATGGCCATGCAAGGTCATGCGAGGTCATGCAAGGTCATGCAAGGTCATTCGAGGTCAAGCAAGGTCATTCGACATCATGCAAGATCAAGCGAGGTCATGATCCAGGTCATGCGAGGTCATGACCCAAATCATGACCCAAGGTGTCATGCAAGGTCATGCGAGGTCATTAAGGGTCAAACGAGGTCATGCAAGGTCATACAAGGTCATGCGAGGTCATGATTCAGGTCATGCGAGGTCATGATCCAAGTCATGCAAGGTCATGTGAGGTCATGAAGGGTCAAACGAGGTCATGGAGGGTCAAACGAGGTCATGCAAGGTCATGCCAGGTCATGTAAGGCCATGCAAGGTCATGCGAAGTCATTACAAGGTCGTTTTCGACCGGTGTTGCAAGGTCATATGAAACGGGTTGCAAGACCCACTTTCGCTTTGCATCACGAGCTGCATCACGAAGACGGTCTACTTACATGTACATGTGCTGACTCATTTGCTCTACTAAGTGGCGCCACTTTGGAGCTTTTAAGAGAGTCAGCTGCCGTTGAAGACATCGCCATTCCTGATTCTCAATGCTGTGGGGGGGGGAGTTCAGTGATGGCATTTGGCAGAAACAAAGTCAACGCCGGAATAGAACAGCGATAAGAAAATTATGTGGAAATACAGAAATAAACATATACTGCATTGCTCACTTCAAAGATCTGCATTGAGCATCGTAGCGCAGCAAAAATCAGGAGCAACAATCACTAAAATTAATATAAATAAGAATAATAATGAGAACAATATCACTAGTGTTCAGATGATGAGGACGGTTGGCAGAGTAGAACAAGATTATTGTAGCTAAGAAGAGAGACAGAGAGAGAGAGAGAGAGAGAGAGAGAGAGAGAGAGAGAGAGAGAGAGAGAGAGAGAGAGAGAGAGAGAGAGAGAGAGAGAGAGAGAGAGAGACAGACAGACAGACAGACAGACAGACAGACAGACAGACAGACAGACAGACAGACAGACAGACAGAGAGGAAGACAGAGAGGGAGAGACAGAGACAGAGACAGAGAGACAGAGAGACAGAGGAACTCAAGAAGGCGCAGTGCTACTATGAAAAAGTGCAGGGATTAATGGCAACGGGCACGAAGATGGCAGTGAAGAAAATAAGAGAAACGTATACTGCTAATAATTATTGGACAGAAAGACAACGAAGTTGTTGACGAAGACTATGGGTAAAAAATGAAAGTCGAAGAAGATATTGAAAAGGAATAATAGCCTATTAGTAGTCCTAAGGATCTTTTACTTCGAGGAAACGCGGCAAAGGAATAATAATAATAATGCTAATAGGATTAATAATTAGAAAAAACTGAGCAAAGATGGTGGACCCGTGTAATATAGCCTATTACATGTAATTGCACACGTGACGTGTTTGATGTGCCTGCAATGTATATAGGCTCTGTCTACTATAGGCAAAGAACACGACAGAAGCCCATTTAAAACCCAGTGCTACCACATATAATATAATATATTATGTGGTGCTACTGTGTATATATGACAGCAAGAACACACCGAAATAATGACTTCATCCATATGACGTCAATCTGACGCATCATATCGTATGTAGAAATTTATATAGCGCCATCTCGCAGCATAGACTATATTCAGAGGCGGCACCTGCAATACGTCATATTCACGCACTATCAGTCGCGAGTAGTAACACTAAAATAATAGTAAATAGACCTACTGTATAGATATAGATATTCGTTTTATTGACAAAATAACCGATCGACATAACGCGACAGTTAACAAGCACAAAGGAGCAGCGGATAAAGCCTAGTAAATGTTTTTATACAGCATCCGTGTTATGAAGTTTTTATTGTTTTTATTGGTTAGTTCGAATGGATGAGAAGCGAACAGCCAGTTCGAAGGATGCTCTGAATAAGTTTGCCGAATAGGACTTTTAGTTTTCGAGGTGACATTCCTGATTAAAATTGTTAACTTGTTGAACTCTAGCATTAACAATATCAAGATAGGCCTACATATATAAATTGAAGCAAACAATTATATCCAAACAGCAGATAATAGCTACTCTAAATAGCTATAGGCTAAGTACAGATTGAATAGGCCTAATTCGATGGTCTTCATATGAAAATGATCTAAAATAATCTTACATAGGCCTACATCTTTGTGTTTCGAGGTACACTGTGACCCAGCATAGAGCCTTCATACAGTTATACGCTCTTTTTACTTTCTTTGTTCAAAGGCGAGTTCCTTTTTGGTCCGGATGCAAAGCAGTTCAAATTAGGCTATTACATCAAGGAATCATCTTTCACTATCATCAAACCGGATGGCTGTTGTCTCCATTTGATGCGCACGACGCGTCACTGATACTCAGATGGCACGTTACATTAGAGATGGTGTCATTAGTTTTCCTTATAATAATTATGCACATTATGTAAATATAGATAGATATTATTAAATATAGATACATACTTTTTATGTAGGCTTATGTGCGCTTGTGTGCTTTATTTAGAAGCAACTATTTTGTGTATAAGAAAGTTTAGACTTAACCTCCAGAATATCATATAGGGATCTCAGTAGAACCAGAGCAGCAACTTTCTAGCAATTTAGAAAAGCTAAGATCATTATTTATGGTCCTGGACTTCTTAAGAAAATTCCGTTGGTTAAATATTTCAGACATCTCGTTGAGAGCAGGTTTTGCTGTCCTGAAAAGTCGTTATAGGTTACAGTAAATAAATTTAAGTAACTCTAAATAATTGAATAAACTTTTGATTTTTCTCTGAAGTTCGAACTTCTTATATTCTTTTGAAAAACGTCTCAAAGCTCAACATTTCAATTTATTTACTTTAAAATGTGGATATTCGGCAATCGGCAGAACCAGCAGCGCTTCCCTAATCCGACGACTGACGAACCGCGTCTCAGATTCGCAATTCTCAGCGACTTAACGCACGTTGAAAATGCGTGGAATGATAATAATTATTGTAACAATGTTATCAGGATGCCAGTAAGTAATCGTGTATGCAAAACACGACTCAACGACGTAAATATGAAAAATGAAACGTCTCAAACGCTGAATCTATGCAAATAACGAGCAGTGACGTCATGAGCCAGTGGCGTAGACAAGTGGGGGGTCGGGGGTTAAAACCCTCCATTGGCCTATGGAAAAAGTTTTTGAAAGGTTATTTATCCATTTAAATAAGAACAAACAAAACAATTGCTTGTAGTAGCAATTGTTTTTCTTTCTTTATTCCTTTTGTTACTTTATTCCCTTTTTATTTACTGTAATACTGTTGGGTTGGTGTCAGAAAGGGCATCCGGCCAGGCCATAAAACCCCAATCCCCCCCCATCATAAATTCCTGGCGACGCCACTGTCATGAGCAGTGACGTTATGAGCAGTGACATCTTGAGCAGTGACGAGCTGCAATATGGAGTTCATTGTCTTTGTCTTCCTGGCTCTTCCATGATTAGGCCTATATAGGCCTATCTCTGTCTTCCTTGCTTCTTTTTTTGCAAGTAGAATGCCTTCTCCAGCCAACGCGCCCGGCATTGTGCACCCGCTCAGACATGTGCGTCACAATAAATTTATGTATGCAATCCAGCCACGTTAACCCGATGAAGTGTAAGCAACTGATGACATGCAGGTATATAATATGGGATGATTATTCAGCTGTTGATTACTCTCTTGGCGATGAAGCATCGCAGGCCATCGATCACATATGCCATCAAAGAAATGGGACATCCCCGTTGGCTTGCAGCGGTCTATCGGTGAAAACCACTTCTCACTGAATCTCTTAATAGCGAGAATCTCTTAATAATGAACGAGAATTTCTTTTCTGGACGATGGTAAAATAAAGAGACAACGAAGACGTCTTGCGAGCAACACCTCAAACATACGAATCGTATATATATATATATATATATATATATATATATATATATATATATATTAGGGTGCCAACGAAATGCATGGCCAACAAATATTTTTGACTAATCCAGTTGCCCACCCCCTCAAAATGTTTTCTATGCCAGGAAACTCATGTGTTACAAATTTTATTCAGATTGAGGAAATTTTAGAGGTAGCTCCGTGCATTAGTAGTTTATAGTAGCGTATCACATCATTTCTTCGAAATCGCGTATGGAAATAACTTATATCTACAGAGAACAGGCTGTGCTGTGACTCATTGTTCATACTGACTAAGAATAATAATGTTTCTTGTAATTTTTAATCTTTCCCAATTCTTGGTTGTTGTTATAATAGCATGGATAAACCAAAAAAGGTTAAAAAAGACTGTCTATGTCATTTCATACAACTAGCACTACATGCCTTCATGATGGTGCCTGTGTTTTGTCTGTACAAAAGCGTATGAGCTTGGTTTGTAGACCAAAATCATGGAATTAGTTGATGCCAAAGCGTTCAACACCAGATGGGAACTCCAGTGGCATAACATCAAGATATAATTTAACAGATTTAGAGACTCACATATACATATTTGAAGCAGATCCGGGATGAAAACGGTATAAAGGTGATAACAATTGCACTGGTTTGAATCTGATGCAAAGTGAGTTTATTGAGCTCATCCAGCTCAATGATATTCAGCCAAGACTGTTAGGACCACTATGAGCTCTTTCATCTGGCACTGATATTTTTTAGAAGGAGTGGAAAGTGGGGAATATGTGCGTATCCATGCCTCTGGAGCCCATGCATCCCATAGAGCTAGTTAGCCTATAGATGGATGGCATGCAGGTCACATACAGTTTTAAAAGCTACTTATTTCACTCTCAATAAACGTCACCAAACGTGAGTTGTCAGCTCTCCAAGAGTTCAAAGCAGTTGTGAAGTTGTACATTAAGTGTCTGTGCACACATGCATGATCCTCGCAACGACTTGAATCTTCCGCATGAGTTTGATGCATACAGACAAACAACCAAACTGTTGCCGATTCAGCAATCAAGTCCCTCTGTAGTCATTTGTAGCATCTAGGTGAAATCTTAAATGGTCTTACTTTCTTTGATACAATGGTTCCTCTAGAAGGAATCAATGGTCACAGCCCTAAGTAAAGAAACTCATGGACAAACTCCTTGACACGTTGTGCTGCATGGCACTGTTAGCCTACTATACCAGTGCAGCGATGGTTGTCACAACATACTTAGCAGCTTCTTGTGGCAATTGGAATATCACATGACTTCTTGTCCTTAAGACCTTCACCCTAGCACTTGAGAGAGCATTTCCGAGTATGCTAGTGCTCCAATATGAGCAGAGAGTCTGGTGGTGGTCAACAATGCCGCTGATTCATTCAATGGTGTCCTTGGTCGCTATGAAAAACAGAATCATTTTCTGCAATAAGTTGCTGAGAGGCACTGCAAGACATTTCTAGTTACTAAGGAGTCTACTGTTGCTCACCAGTAGTGCTGTGCTCAATTGCTCATCACTAACTTAGCAATAGTCAATACCCTTCATAGTAATGTATCTTAGCCATTGAAACAGCATGAAAAGTAACATTGTTCAATGCTAAAAACTTTAACCAGATGGAGCTACCAGTAAATATTTTTAGAATGCTTCCTAATTTTGTGAACCTTATTATTTCAACAATGGAAACATATTTGGAGGGTGGGAAGGTAAAAATTAAAAAAATATTTTTTGAGTGGCACCCTAATATATATATACAGCAGAATCATCCTTCATGACTATACAGCCTACACAGTTCAAGTGAAGTGCAATATCATTCTGCCTGTTTCAGATGATGTATTGTAGCGTCAGTGCGCTAACAATTATAAGGGATTGACACTATAGTGTATAGTGTATATATATATAGTATATACACATATATAAGTATATATATAACGTACCTATTATAAGGGATTGGCATGATATAAATATATGTATATATGTATGTACTATATATATGTACAGTTGTACATGTAAGTATATATTGTGTCAATCCCTCATAATAATTACGTATATATATATATATATGTTTAATGACATATATTCACGTATATATAATATACGTGCAATGACATATATACAATGTATATATAGTATATACGTTTAATGACATTATATATTCGTATATTTACGTTTAATGGCAAAACAGGTTGACAAGACCGCAACTCAGTTGCAAGGAAGGGATAATGTTTACGAGTTATACGGGCGCATGTTGAGAAGGCAATTACAGAGAGCTCTTGGGATGAAGTTTTTATCGTCTTTCGGAGGTAATGCAAAGTCACGTGACCGTGGGCGGAGGCTGAATCTGCGTCTAATGACCGTCGACAACAAACTGATGAATAGAATCATCATAACAAGATTGGAAAATTCAAATCCTGCATCAACTGAACCCTGCGTGAACTTGCAGAGGTCATTCTAAGAAGATAGCATGAACCAGAGATCATTCTAAGTATATTACATGAACCAGCGGTCATTCTAAGTAGATTGTATGAACTAGAGGTCATTCTAAGTAGATTGTATGAACTAGAGGTCGCTCTAAGTAGATTGCTTCTCCCGATTATTAGAAGCGTCTCATCTTCTAATCTTTGGTTTAGTTTCTGAGTCCTGCTGGAAGTTCAAAATGTCTTCGTCATTCACTTTGAGACATTGAAAATCGGCGAATAGGAATGGCTACAGAAAGGCATGCATGCAGAATACATGTAAGAATTTATAGATCTATATCCACTGCAGTACAACTTTTATCGTCTTAGGAACTCATGACATTCATGCCTGGGACTATTATTCAACTTATAATGCTGTCCTGACCATGCAGGCAGGTATACATGTACTTACAATGGTTGGAGTGATACAGTGAGTGCTGCTTATGAGCGCACAATGTCAGTGTTCTATTATATGTGTGCTACTATTGAACTTACAGTAATCTTATGTGATATGCATACTGCTACTTGTCAAGCTCTCTGTGTAGGCCTACAATTTTTAAACTTATAATGTTCTTAAGGGTAGGCCTATGTTCAGTGTATATTATGCTGCCATCGATGCTTTGACTGTTTCAAGGTAGGGTATGTATCGCTATTGGATTGAAGTACATAAGCAGAGTTCTGAATTGAATCTTGATAAATCTAATTTAGTACATTCCGTTAACTAGACCTACATGACATTGTTATACTTGCTAAAGCCCAATCATCTGCAGCGGCATCGCTTACATCTTTAGAATTGTACATAGGCCCTAATTGAAAGTCTCAGCTTAATGCTATGAACTTAAACAACACCTTAAAAACTCCTTGAACTGAAACACATTTCACGCTAAATGACACGTGAAAATTAGAAGACCAAAAAGGTACCTCCGAACATATTTTGATTTGCTACAAGTTTATGCTGTACCTCGTCGTATGTGTTCAAAAATGCTTGTGGATATGTTTATAACCATATTTGCATGAGTGTGCACATAATATGTGCACACTCATGCAAATATGGCTATATATTATTATGTACACCAGATGATCAAGGGATGCAGTCTAAGATTCACCCAAGCATTCAACGCCATGATGGTACACCATAAAGCGAGTGTGCAATGCATATATTATATGGGACCATTTACGGTTGAGGGATATTGGCGTTCTAAACTGGCAGCTGCTATTTACGTCACATGATGCGACCAATGTTGTTATCTCCTGCTGCTGCTGATGCTGCTGAAGTCAGTGATGACGAACGGAGAACGACAGCGTTAATGCCGGCTGCTGCTGCTGATGCTGCTGAGGTAGGTGTCGACTGACTTTTACTGCCGACGTCAAAAGGATGAGTGGATGAAGGATATCTGAAGCTAAGCTGAGAAATGAATAGAACGCTGAACGGATCCGATTCAGAAAGACGAGCATGCAAACGGACAGACGAACGTGTTACGAGCTAGATCGATTCTCATGCATAGATACACAGGCAGGCAGACAGACAGGCAGACAAACACATAGGTAGGCAGGTAGGCAGTCAGGTAGAGAGACGGGTAGGTAGGCAGACAGACAGACAGACGGGCAGACGGGCAGACAGACAGCAGGCAGACATACAGACAGGCAAAGAGACAGGCAGGCAGACAGTCGGGCAGAGGCAGGCTGGCAGGCAGACACACAGACAGACAGGCAGTCTATTTGCTGCGTGGCCCTGTTTTGCATGAGACTTGGACGACAACCAGCTTCGTGGAAGCTATGCACTATGTATTTGTATATGGATGGCGTCTAAATGAAATGCGTGCTATCGTAGGCAAAGGACGATCATACATCATAAGAAACAAGACAGACAGCGCAGCAGCAGCATCAGCAGCAACTGCAGACGACAATTGCAAGACCGTCGAGTATAAAAGAGCAATGTCACGTATCAGCGAGGATGTTGATATAGCGCGCGTCAGGCAGAGAGTGAGAGAGAGAGAGAGAGAGAGAGAGAGAGAGAGAGAGAGAGAGAGAGAGAGAGAGAGAGAGAGAGAGAGAGAGAGAGAGAGAGTGCGGCGATGTATTTACATTGCAAGTGGCAGCTGTCTGTATACCGCCACGATGATGAACGTGAGAGGAAGTACATGTATGTATGTGCGAGAAAAGCGCAGTGAAGCCGGCGACTATACACTATACAGCTGGCAAAGCTAGACGGAGCACTACAAGAGATTCACATTATATGACTAGTACGGTTGATGAACCTGTTATTTACATTCTAAGATACCCATGCCTAAATCCTTCACCTGAAACATGGCATGCAACCCGAAAGTTTTATGTTTTGTTGCGTCGTCGTCGTCGGTGCCTTATTCGTGCGTCCGAACTTTGGCGGCACAAAGGACGATCTGTCTCCAAGAAGATCTCTGCTGCGTTGCTCGAATTTTGTTGCGTATGAGTGGGAAATACCTGTATACGAAGCATATTGTAAGGAATTACATAGAAAGCAATGATTGCCTGACGCACTCCAGAAGACGCTCATAGTCTGAAGACAATTATTTTCAGTCATGAAATATGCAAACACGTGGCATGTATAATTGTTTATATATATATAATATTATATATAGTTATATAGTTGTATACTCTGCTACTGCGTGGTATATTTTTAATCGGAAATTTATATAGAGCTAATCAACACAAGAAAACCACAAGAACACAGAATAAGACTCTTGTGAAAACGAGTCGTCATCAGACGTTGCAGAAATGAAGTTAATTTAAGTTTAAAAATTCATGTGTAGGCGCATACATTTCCTAGCGGGGGCGTACGTTCCGTAGGCCTATAAGACATGTTATAAGAACCAAACGACGAGAACGTGTTGCATGCATTGAGTCTTATTATAATCAGAGTTGTTCGGGTAATAAGGCCAATAATATTGACAACACAGCACGTGTCTGTATATGGATAACGACATGCAACTGGCACCTTTGAGCGCTTCTGACAGGCTGTTGCTGCGAGAAGCGCTTTATAAATAATCATATAGGCCTACAATTCAGTATAATACAATACAATACAATACAAAACAAAACAATACAATACAAAACAGGGCTTTTTAACGTGCAGTTGTACACAAAATGGGCAGTTCTAAATGGATTTGTGCAGTTGTAGAAGCACTTCTGTACATTGCAAAACTAGCAAAAAAGGTCATACTCCTCCGATTGAAAGTAATTTAACATGAAAGATAGGAAAGGAAAGAAGGCGTTGTGGAGTTCTAAAAATTCCTTAAAAACAGCCCTGATACAAAACAATACAATACAAAGCAATACAAAACAATACAATACAATACAAAACAATACAATACAATACAATACAATACAATACATGGGCCGGAAGTGGAAACATCAAAAGCGCATTGGTATAGCCTATTTTGGATCATTCTCTTCGTCGATCTTCTGTCACAACTGAAGACTGCACGTCGTCCATTCACAGAGAGATCAAACGGTGCATACTGCAGACAAAAGACTACAGTCAGCTACATTAGTTGTATTTAGATAGATCGACGTCGCAACTGCCGCCCTGTCAGAGAAGAAGAGAGAGATTAGTGACCTTTGATTGATGTTACCTGTAGCTTTGAACTGCACGAGATCCAAGCATTTTATGTTCCCAGCAGACTTCCGCGGTAGATTATTTCATGCGAGAAATATTGCGCACAAAATTTCTACATCTGTTGTATTGTAATTGAACAATTCATATAGCGCGATGTCTCAATACAAGCTAATCAGAGAACCAGAAGAGTCGCCAGTGGCAAAACCACGCACACACGTGGAACACAACCAGCGGCCTTCTTTCGACAGTTTGCGGTATTATGTTTATGTTGACAGCTAACAAAGGGCATCACATAATATACGGTCAATGGCAGAGGAAGTATGCATTACAAGTGTATAAAAAAAATTTAAAGGTTGCTATACGAACCGCCTTGACAATCACAAACGAATAAACCTATAAAGAGCGCATCATAAATGAATGCAAGTGCTATGAATTGATCGAACTGTAAGCGTTGACTTTGCGTATCGCTGTTTCACGACTAATCGAGTTAGATTGCCTCCCGGCCGGACATTGTGAGATTACTAAGTATTTTAGAAAGTAGTTCTCATAAAGTAGTTCTCATAAAGTAGTTCTCATAAAGTAGTTCTCATACTTCAAATCTTTCTTTTCAATCGTCTGCGTTTCTCTACTTTTCCCCTGTCTGATCTAAGGCATTTCCTCTTCTTTTCCCTGTATCTGTTTGTTTCTTACTCTCTATCTGCTTCTTGTCGCGCCTCTGCTTCCACTTTGTCGTGCACTTAGTCTTAGACTCAAATCTTAGAGCCTTCTTCTTTTCATCTTCACTAGAGCCCACAAGTCTTAGCTGGTCATCCCCCCGTACATGTTTGTTTGTTTGTATGTGCACTAGTTATAGCGCCCCTTCAAGCACACTACTCAGAGGCGCTCCCGACTACAGAGCAGACACTGCATCGGAGTTTCACGCCGAAGCGCTGAGCAATTGCGAGTGTATAATATGTGTGGTCGTGTCTCCGTGTTACATCTCCTGATGTCTGCATTAGATTCCAAAGATTCCAGAGCTACCTATAGTGTGTGTGTGTGTCTGTGTGTAATTTATACGGTGACAGAACGCCGCCCCCAGACCCAGTCGGTCGGTGCTTATCAACGATATACTGTTGTGAAATGGATGCTGAAGATGTTAGTCTGATGCAGTGATGCTGTTGCTGCTGCTGCAGTTGGCCAGTTCAGCGCATCGCATTCTTCTTCAGTTCAGTCAGGCATAAAAACCCTACACTTGCTTCCTTGCCTCAGCTGCTATCCGTGTTTATGTGTTTTAGCGCGCGTCCATGAAATTGGGTTCTTGCGCGAAGAGTCGACGGCATGGGGTAATTGGATGAGATAACGAAAAAACCAATCGAATGCCCCCGGGTTGGTAATAACTCTTGGAGACTGCTGTTTAAACTGAACCTGCAGGGCTTACAAGAAAAATATCTCTGGCTGAACGTGCACCTCTGTCTCGCATCTATGCCTCTGCTTCTATCTCTTCGTCTGTCCGCTGTACGTCCTCGTGCATGTGGCGATTTCTCTGCATTAGGGTAAACTGTCGATCTGCCTATTTGCAATTGCCAGGTCGTGTCTCCGCCTGTGGCGTTATTTTCAAATATCTACGTGCCTGTACGTGTCCCTCCCTGAGCGCCCCTGTCTGTCTGTTTCTCCCCGTCTGTATATCTTTCTATTTTCCCTCTCACGCTTGTCGCCGTTTAGCCAAGGACGGCAAAGCGTCAACGCTGAAGGCAAGTTTTAGCATAAAAACAAACTGCGCTGCTCTTTAGAAGGTGATGCTATTCTGCAGCGATACGGGACATTAGAGACTAAAGCGGTGACGGCAGAAGAGGCATCGCGAGACATCGGTGACACTAAAACATTCGTGCAGCACAATCAGCACCTTTCTATGCAGTCTTGTTTTAATCAAATGCTCATGCAGACTAGCGTTTGACTATGCAATAATTATCGTCCACTCAGTAAAGCAAAACGTTTCTATTTCTGTGCGTGACCTAGATATCACTTTGGACAGCTCGCTCACATTTTCTGCACTTGTGACATCCTTACACGATCCTGTTACTTTAATTTCCCGTTTTCTCAGGGTCATTCGCTGATCTGTCTCCCTTTCTACCACGACGTAATCTGTAGTCCACGCTTTTGTCTGTTCCAGAATTGATTACTGCAAGTCACTTCTTATTGGAGTTCCCAACGTCCATCTAATCCTAATTCAATGTGATCTCAATGCTGTTGCTCGACTGCAAGGTTGCTTGCCTTCCTGATCTCTCTCATATATCATCGTTCATGTATGTATACGTCTAATGTATATGAACATTTACATAGCGCCTTGCAATAACCTCACGAAGGCGTTTATGGTCAGTCACTGCACTGGCTTGAAGTGGCTTCTTCTCTCTGCCTGCATCCAACTTAAAGTATTTGCTCAAATATTTTGCTTGTCGAAATACAGGATAGATTTAATTTGTTCTCTTCTTTTGCATCTTCTCATTGGCCTCGCCTATCTATGGACCAGTTTGACTTCTCCCTCTCTGGAGCAAGGGCCACTATCACTCAAGCTCGATTTTTTGCCACAATTGGATCCTCTTTATGAAGTACCCTTTCCTACACTCTGCGTAGGACTCTGCCATCTGGATCGTTGGCTACATCTCTGTGTTCTTATAGTCAATTTCTTCTTTCGGGATTCACGTTTTGGTGACGCAACTTTGAGCGGCAAAATAGCCATTCTCGCTACTTTAAAAACTGATGACTTTTTTGTTTTCTGATTTTGTATAAGATCTACATGTCGCAAGGACCCGCCGAATATTTTTTTGTCGGGGAGGGAAAGGTGCGTAGTTACATATATACAATACCTCGTGAATTTTTCTGAGGGAAATCTCATTCCCGGGAGTAACTTTCCACCACCATAGGCAGAGACGTCTAGATTACACATTGTCTGTCATGCGACGCGGCCCAACTCCTGATGGAACTCTGGTCATATGCGGTTCATGAGGCCAAGTAATTATTATTATTATAATTATTATTATTATTATTATTGTTATTATTTTATTATTATTATTTTATTATTATTATTTTATTATTATTATCACTTTTATTAGCGTTGCAAGTGTATGAGGATAGATCGTCGTTGCAACTGCTACGATGCCTTGCCTATACTAATTATGTGAACTGGTCGTGTGTTTCATTTGTCCAATCAGGTAACGTGCTGGTTGTCATAGTGATCAGCTTACATCGACGCATGCGAACGATAACGAACTTCTTTCTGGCTAATCTGGCCGTCACGGATCTGTGTGTCGGAGTCTTCTGCGTTCTTCCCAACCTGTCGACTTATCTGTCGCCATATTGGATCCTTGGAAAAGTAAGTCTCATCAGATCCAACTCACCGTGATCAAAGCATGCGTCTGAATGGGAATCGTCTTTCTCATTAGGTCTGTCTAAGCGGGTTTAATCCGACCTGCATATATAGCACACAGAGTTCAACGCCTCGACTGGACAGAAGATTCATGGGCTAATGCTTATTTATACGCAGGCGTAAATCCTGCTGTGATCAATTCCGCCACTGGCTGCATGCAGCACTCTGCCAGCGCCAGTCCCAAGTCTGAATAAAGGAGAAGGGCGATACTCATCGTCTTTCATATATGGCAGTGTTATTAAACAGCAACAAGTCCTGCTCTGATCCTCCGACTTCGGACATCAGATCTTTTCATTCGTTAATTCATTCAAGACATTTATATAGCGCCTCTGATAGATAATTACTCAGAAGCGATTTCAGTATCAAACTTGAGGGGGAAAAGCAGCTTTCAAATGTTTATGGAAAGTGAACACAGAATGCTTTGCTATAGGACGTCAGGCAGATCCAAAATTAATTAGGTCTGTTCGTTTTAGGGGAAGACGTAGGCACTATAGGCCCTACATTGTTTTCCGCAATTGTAGTATACGGTTATTTGTCAAAGTTGGCAAATGCGATAAGAATCTGCATCCAATCGTTGAATGGACGGAAGTTCTGCTCTACATTGTACAGCCAGGAGCATCGTTTGCTAGATGTTTACTAATTTTAGAACAGCAATGGCACGTACTCTAGAGATGTTCGCTGTTGCGTCTATTCATCTCTTCTGCAGTCATTCTGTTGCACTCTGTTCTCATTATACGGTAATCTGTTTAGGGTGAATTAACTCAGCCCCTTCGGAAACGGCACCAATCATTAGATCCATTGCACAAATCCAATAAGGTGTAAGAGAACACGGTTTGCGTTGTGGTCACTAGATCTACTGTAGTAAACGGCCAAGCGTCTCTCAAGAGAAGCCACGAAAATGGAGACTCGTATTATATGCTTCCACGTTTTTAAAGGAACAGTTGTAAACGACTACCGTATTCGGTAAAGAAGTGATATTTGTCTAGCTGGAAAAGTTGCTTCATTCAAATACGTTATTTTGTATTTGATGGCGGGTTTCCGGTCATCGCCGTTTTAAATAAATGGTCGTGACAATCCGTATTAGCGCCAGTGTAGGGGAGAATGTCCATGTTTGGGATAGGTCCTGCATTGGGACAGTGGCGGTATCGAAGTCGTGGCTATTTATTATCGCGTGTGGCGCCACTCAGGGAACGTATTTAATGTGGCGAATTTTGATCACGCGTCTAATCTATATCTATAAGGAAGGATGTGACTATGTTTGTATGTGTGTATGTGACTTTGTCCAGAATGCACGCTCACAGTTTTTGAGCTTTTCACTCCAAACCTTCACTACTGCGTAGGTCTCGGCACGAGACGCAAAGGCGAGGGCTTGGCGATTCTCTACCACCATGGGAGCCAGGGTGGGGGCGAAACCCCCCAAATGTTTTTCAAAAAAACCCAGCTATTGATTTGAATTTTTTTTCCTAGATAGAGGTCCATCAGAACCCCCCGGATCAGTGGTTGGCAAATCTCCACCACCAGGGGGGGCCAGGGTGCGGGAGGTCAAAAACACTAATTTTCGCTAACAATTTTCATTCGCTTGCCACGTATAAAAGCCGTCATTTTCGCCGTTTTAGAGGTGTCTAAAGTGGAGTGGAGGGGTGGGATGGAGGTGAGGGGTGGAGGTGGAGGTGGTGGGTGGGGTGGCGTAGAGGTCGAGGGGTGGAGTTGGGGATGGGTGGGGGGTTGGGGTGGGGTGGAGTGAGGGAGTGGGGTTGAGGTGGGGTGGAGGGGTGGGGTGGAGGGGGATGGAGTGGGAGGTAGGGTGGGGTGGAGTGGGGGTGGTGGGGTGGGAGGGGGTTGGGGTGGAGGGGTGGGGTGGGGGTGGGGTGGAAATTTTCGTCAAACCCAAATTTCTCCGGTGGTGTACTGGTATAGAGGTCGCAGTGTGGTGGGGTGTTGTGTGGTGGGGTTGTGGCCGGAGCGGATCGAATCCTAAATTTCCCGGGCAACGCCGGGTACCCCAGCTAGTACTGCAATAAAGAAGACGTTTTGCACAGATATTAGAAATTTAAATGTTCGCATTGTTCGGGCTAAAAATTATTTTTTTTATTCGCTTATGTATCATGAATTGGACATACGTCATTGATACATCTTGTAGAAGAAGGAAGAAAAGAAGTGAGGGGAGGGTCACCACCCCAATTCGTATACCACAAAGTTATGACATATTGGCCGTATCGCAACTTAGTGAGAAAAAATGGATTGCTATATAGTCTGAAGAGCCATTTATGGCCCAAATGGTGAAAGTTGTGTGTGGTGTTTAGCAATAGGAGTAGAATATGTGGACTTAATTATTCACAATGGTCTGCTAAAGGAATTGTTAACACGAATCAAACGAACGGGAATTTTCCCGTTCCTTCCACAACGATTATATATTCTTGAATGGACCACAGTGTCTTTAAAAAATGAGCACACATGGCAGATCATACAGCTAGTTATTGCATTTTCTTGGTACTCAACAATGCAAGATAGGAATATAAAAAAACGACGCCTTGATCTTAAATATCTTTCGTCTTTGTTAGAAGATAATGATTACTGATGACCTACACGTTCACAAAGTGCAACCAGTTATTCTGATAGATACAGGCCTAACGAACGAAATAAGCAATTCACTTCAAGCAATTATTGCGATTCTCATTCCCTGCGTGACATTGAATGATGATAAGTGACTGCAGAAAAGAAAAGGAGATTTCTGTGCAAGCTACGTATAAGCATATATCTCTAAGTTAGTATTCGTGCATATCATGATGCATCATATTCGTCTTATTGTGTATGAAGAGAAATGACTGTCACATCAAAATTCTGACGATCGCCGGAGTGGAATGCGTTCTGTAGTTGATGATCTTTTAATGGATGCCAACCAGTTCTAAATCAACCGAATGACAATGACTTTCTTCCATGCAGCTGGAAAACTGCGAAGAATGCAAATCTATCATCATCGTCATCATCGTTCTCTTACTTATCCTCAGTCATTTCTTTTATTTATTGACTCTTTGTAAGGTTCCTCTGTCTGTCCATCAGCTTCATTATTGCTCTATTTCTGCATTTCTCTCTCACCCGCTCACTGACTCACTCACTCACTCACTCCCTCACTCACTCCCTCACTCACACACTCACTCACTCACTCACACACTCACTCACTCACACACACACACTCACTCACACACACACTCACTCACTCACACGTTCACTCACTCACACGTTCACTCACGCACTCAATCACTCACAAATAACTGCATGACTGGATCAGTGGATCATTGTCCATGTGAATCGTGTCCGTTCTGCACGGTAGCCTAAATCAACAAGAACATTATTTGCAACCGAAAATTAGCATCATGGGGCACAAACACAGACCTATTGTTGTCTCTGGAATAAATAGCTTCTCTATTGTATCCGAATGTGGACAAACAATCTATTGTGCTTCAGTTGGACCCTCGTATTGATATTCTACAACGAACAGGTTCCATACACGCTTAGACATTTTATATCATAAACACTGATACTGAATAATCACCATCTAAACGTTAACATAAAAAACATGTTAAGCAGCGTCACATCATGTGTCCTGATCAAATGCCGGTCGTTTGAAGACAAAAGCGCCGACAGAAGCCGTCTCTGAAGTCAGATGGATGCAGTTCAGCAACCGACGGTTGACATGGCAACCTATTGACTCCATGACCACAGGCATGCATCGAGCGATGCACGAAACAATTGAAACTGTCATTGTCTCGGCATCGTCGTCTTTGTAGTCTGTGAATGCTGATCGTCGACCAGAATAGAAGCGCAAGCGGTGCCACAGCCCATGGTGCTCACTGGGGATGGATTCGATGCACAAACGAACAATAAACGCCATAAACACTGTGCGGGGCTTGGTGCGGAATTTACAGAGAACAGTTTTACAATGCGCAGTGAAGTTGAACAACATTCATGGGCGAAGTTTGGCTTTCGTTCTTGGGGGGCTGGAAAATTTGGTCCAGAACTAGCCGCGCCGGAATAAATTTTTTCCTTGCCCAAAGAAAGTTTATGACCTTTTTATAGTCGTAATTATTTGAAAGTTCTTAGAGGGGCTACGCCCGGAAAAATATACCATTTGCACAGTTTAAAAAATGGTTATGGGACTTCTTGGGGAGGCTTAGCCCCTCCTAGCCCCTGATAAACTCCGCCCATGACAACATTGATCCCAGTTTCCAGCAAATCCAACTGCTGACTTGGCAATGCAGCACTTTATTCGTTAAGCAAAATAAAAGCTTTCAAATCACAGGTTGCAAGAAGCACTGGTGCACCAAATCGTCGTGGCGCCGAATCTACCTGCACCGAATTGTTCCTGCACCGAGTAACCCTACACCGAATTGTCCCTATAAAAATATAGATATATATATAACATATATATATATATATATACGTCGAATTGTTCCTACGTCGAATAATATTGTCCCTGTGTAGAATTGTCTTTGCACACCCAATTGTCTGGAGCTGAATTGTCACAGAGTCCGAGTTTGTATATGCTGCCGTCACCGTCACTAATGGTCTGAACAATAGTCTGCCTCACTTTCTGCATATATATATATATATATATATATATATATATATATATATATGCTACATATATATATCGATATTTTATAACTGCGGTGCAGAGTCATCGTCTATAGATGTGCCATATAAATTATTTAAACCTATATCTCATTGTAACAATAGTAAACGAAAATATTCAAAGAATAAACAAGTTATTTGGATAGAGTGAAAACGCTGCATTTCTGAAAGTAGGCCATGCAGCTTGTGACAAAAATGTCTTCGGTGCTGAATCAGCCGATATCCATGGCAGGTTCGACGTTCTTTATAGATAGGCGTGAAAGGCAAGATAAACGGAAGCGTAACCAGCGTTGTTGTTCTTTTCAGATCTTTTATATCATACGAACGTCGGATATTTATTGGTTCACCGGCTTCAACGGATATGCGTTCTGCTTTGTAACGTTCCACTCTTTGCGTATATCGGATATTTGCAGTCGCCGCCTTTTCAGTTCAACCATGCATGCGTGCTCGAATGTGCGTGTGCGTGTATTATGAAAGTATGGCACATGCATAGGCGTAGGAGGCAGGGATCCCGAGGGCAAATGCCCCCCAAATTTCGGGCAAATTCGTTTTTCGGGCAAAACAGGCATGGGCGGACAAACATTTTTACAGGCAAACAGGCATGAGAGGATTTCTTCGGGCACAGGGGTGAAACAGCTAAATTTTGAGAAGATTTGTATGAAATGTCTAAAAAAATCATAAGAAAATTTGGTAGACAAAAAATTAAAAATGTCGGCGACTCGCAGTCCGCTAAAAAATTGAAAGTGCACTTTTCGGGCAAAAGTAAAATCTTTGCTCCCTCCCCCCACTGCCGAAACGTCCCCTACTCCCATTGGGACATGCGGCCTTCATGCGTTTGTCAGTATCTGCAGCAGTCGTTTTTGTCACTTACAGATCCTAAAGAACTAATACTAACGCCGATTTAGATATACAAATTTCAGTCGCATTGGTTAACTAATCTGACACATTTTTAGGTAAAACTCCAAAAATCATTAAAATGTTAAATTCAAACAAACTCATGCCGAAGTAACCTGCAACTTGCGTCTCGCAAAAAACTAACCGTTAATCATCTGACCAAATGCACTGCAATTAAAAAAGATCACACAGAGTTTGTCCGGATTTCAAAATTTGCCTATATAGTCAAATGGATGAAACTTTCTTAGGATCATGAAATTCGACTCACCAGCCAAAACATATATTTAAACAGATAGATCTATAGGCCTAGTATTAGATCTATGATATCAGACAGGCATTTACAAACATATATATTTATTAAATACTAGCTGGGGTACCCGGCGTTGCCCGGGAAATTTAGGATTCGACCCGTTCAGGCCACAACCCCACCACACCACACCCCACCACAGTCCGACCTCCACCGGTACACCACCTGAGAATTTTTTTTCGGGAGAACCCCCCAAATTTCCCTCTCCCCCATCCCCGCCCCACAACACGCCACCACTAACTCCGACCTCCACCAGTACGCCACACGTGAAATTTTGGTTGTCGGGAAATTTTGGGTGGGGAAAAATTTTCCCCCAAAATTCCCCCCACCTCTTTGACTCCCACCCCACAACACGCGACCACTAACCCCGATTTCCACCGGTACGCCACCCGTTAAATTTTGGTTTTCGGAAAATTTGTTGGGGGGGAAATTTTTACCCCCCAAATTTTACCCACCCCTTTCACCCACCCCCACAACACGCGATTACTAACTCCGATTTTCACCGGTACGCCACCCGTGAAATTCGGTTTTAGGAAAATTTGTGGGAAAAATTTTACCCCGAAAATTTTCCTTCACCCCCCCACAACACGTGACCACTAACTCCGATTTTCACCGGTATGCCACCCGTGAAATTTTTGTTTTCGAAAAGTGTAGGAGGGAAATTTCCCCCCTCCAAATTTCCCCCTTACCCCTCTTCCTTCCCCTCAACACTCCACCACTCACTCTGATCTCGACCGGTACGCCACTCGTGAAATTTTGGTTTTCGGTTAAAAAAAATTTGAGGGGGATTTTCTCACAAAATTTCCTCCACCCCTCTTTCATCCCCCCTCCCAGCCCACAACACGCGAACACTATCTCCGATTTCCACCGGTATGCCACCCGTGAAATTCGGTTTTCGGAAAATTTTGGGAGGGAAAATTTAAGCCCCAAAATTTCCCCCCACCCCTCTTTCACCCCCCCACAACACGCGACCAATAACTCCAATTTCCACTGGTACGCCACCCGTGAAATTTTGGTTTCCGGGGGGAAAAATTCCCTTAAAAAAAACCCGACCCCTCTACCCGCCACTCCACCCTCTTCCCCCCACCCACCCATTCACCCAACTCCACCTCCAATTCCACCCCCCCCCCACCACCACCGACCTCCACCGGTACCCTGCCCGTGAAACTTGCATAAGCGCTGTGCTCTAAACGCTGTCGAACGGCTGCTTTTATACGTATTACGTATGAGACCCGAAAGAAAAGTGCTGTTATAAGCTTGAAAGGCAGTGGCGGCGCCAGGATTTGAGTTTTGGGGGGGCTGAGCCCCGCGGCGAAAATGTTTTTCCATTTTCGCCGCAAAAATTTCTAATGACCTTTTATTTTATTTTATTTTTTTTAGTTATCGACCGAAAATCGTGGATATTTCAATGTAAAAAATTCGGATGGCCCTTTTTTAGGGGGGGGCTGAACCTCTTGTAAGGGGGGCTTAACCCCCCAGCCCCCTAGCGCCGCCACTGTTGAAAGGGCAGAGTCCAACAGGAAAAATTAGGGTTTTTTTGCCCCCACTCAGGCTCCAATGGTGGCAGAGATTCGCGAACACCTCTGTTACGCGTCCGATGCCAAGACGGACACAGTAGTGAAGGTTTGGAGTGGAAAAACTCAAAAACTGTAGAAATGCATTCCGGTAAACAGACAGACAGACAGACAGACAGACAGACAGACAGACAGACAGACAGACAGACAGACAGACAGACAGACAGACAGACAGACAGACAGAATCTTCTCTTTATTTATATAGATAATATAGGCCTACATGCTATAGAGATATATTTACGAAACATCAGAGAATTCTTATTGACTGACCCCGGATTATTAATCGAACGTCATTACAACCATTAACCCACATGTTTCATGTTTCATGTCTACCTTTATAAACAGTCACGGTCGCCAATTAAGACGCTGTCGTGACTGCACAGTCAAAACAGCCATGATCCATAATCTTTTCACGTTACTACATGTAATGTAAGTAGCCTTCTGAACCATTTTCATGGTGACTAGATACACTGCACAGAGTCGTCAGGTTTTGCCCAAAATCGATTCATGAAGAAAGACTAGAGTCATGAATCTCATGAATCTCCGACTGGAATAAAGAACTGTTTGTCCATATACACAGCAGAATTTTATCTGATCTTAGACGGTGAATTGCTCTCTTCGCAAAACCGCCGCCATCTATTTTGTGCGCTTTTTATGACGGCGCAGTTCCAACCATCTTAAGTTGGTTCGTCCTCATAAGAAGATCTGGAATCGAATCTTTTCCCCCATGAAAGGAAACCATTGAACTCTTTTGAACATAATTTATTTTTTCATAGTCAGCCAGAAATTTTGCTCCCTATAGCCTAATTATACGACTCTAATAAACGATGTCACCAATGATTAAATGGGCTTTTAGTTGTCACTGCAATGGGTACTTCGCAATGGCATTTTGTTACTGATCTGACTTTAATGGGGATATGCCATCGTTCGATTTTTTACTTGGGGGTACAATAAAAATAAAGTTTGAGAACCCCTGAGTTACAGTATATTCAATTCTCGTCAGTATGAGTGAGTGAACTTCCAAGTAGGAAGATTTTGAATCGAATCTGTGAATCACTGACTGGAACCAGTGAACCACTGCGATCTTTTGTACATAATATTTATTTATTCACAACCAGCTAATTCCATGGAGATCGCATCGTCTGTTGAGTCAGGCCTCGTCTTCGTGGTGTGAGGCAAAAATACCTTTATTATTATTATTATTATTATTATTATTATTATTATTATTATTATTATTATTATTATTACTATTAGTAGGCCTATTATTTTTTTGCCCTGAGGTACTTCATTCCCCCAGGGACTTAGGGGCTATTATTATCTCAATTATTATGATTATGATTATGATTATGATTATGATTATTATTATTATTATTATTATTATTATTATTATTATTATTATTATTATTATTATTATTATTATTATTATACATCAAGTTAACCAGATTACGGTTTGGTCTTGTGTCATCGGTTTGTGCTTTGCGCATTACACACAAGAACTATATGCAAGCAATTGCTGATTGATTACACTTACATTTACCATTTACACCACGCACACACACCTACACGAACGCACCGACGAACGTATACAGCGGATGACCATCAGCTGATCGTTGTACATTGTAGGCGATGTGTAAGCTGTACTACTTCGTTCAGGCGGTCAGCTACACCGCATCCGTCTGCATACTGGCCGTCATCTCGCTCGAGAGATACGTCGCCATCATCCACCCGATCAGAACGAGGCAGCTGCAGACGATGTGTCTCCTACGAACGACCGTCACTTCCGTCTGGACCGTCGCCGCCTGCTCCGGAATACCTTACCTCGTCATCTACGACACGGTCAGCGTGAGATCGGCGTTGCCTGGCAACGACGTTCAGTTCTGCATAATGACGCATCACTACAGCATGGAAGCGTACACGCTGATCAGCTTCGTGTTGTGGTATGTCGTGCCACTCCTCATGATGACCTACGTCTACTGCCGCATCTCCGTTGTTCTCTGGCGCACCAGCCACAGCGCTGAGCTGTCCGGATGCGTTGGAGGAGGCGGAGGAGGAGGAAGAGGAGGAGCCACTGGAAGAGGAGGAGGGAAAGGAAAGGGTAAGGGAGGAGTGGGAGTAGGCATGAGCGTCTGTACAGGTGCGACACCTTCCTCGACGTTCTCCTACGCCAAGATGCCTCCGTCGGTCGACCCGTCCAAAGCAGCGACGCCCCCGGTGAAGGTCCTCCCAGCACCTTCTGTTCACGAAGGTCAAGAGTCGGAGCACTCACTGGCGGACTCTCCAGAGTCGGATTCGGAGGGAAAGTGGCCGTCTTCTTCGGGAGGGAGATGGTCGGTGACCGGGTGCCGCGGTCGACCTGCTTCTTCGGGAGCAGCAGGAGCAGGAGAGGCGGTCACGGGGCCAAACAAGAAGGCCGTCTCGTTCAGGGTGCCGCTGGAGAAGCCAGTCCCCGGTGGCAACGCCCTGAACTCGCGGCGCAAGGTCATTCGTCTGCTGATAGCGGTCGTTGCTTCCTTTGCCCTCTGCGTTCTGCCCTACCACGTGCGCGTGCTGTGGCAGAGCTTCAGCGCCGACCCCCAGCTCACCTTCTGGTATCGTCTCATCCCACCGCTCACCTTCGTCCTCTATTACCTGAACAGCGCACTCAACCCCATCCTCTACGCCTTCCTCTCAGACAAGTTCCGGTCGAGTTTCATGGACCTCGCAAGATGTCGCACGGATCGAAGGACGTCACATGGTGGTGTCAGCTTCACCATGAAAACAATCAACTCATCCGTCTGAACTGAACAACCGAGACATTCGTAGACATTGCTACTCGGACTGTTTACAGGTTTAATTATTGCCAGATTTAAAGATCTGGTCATTTTACTAATTAATTACCATATTATTATTATTATTATTATTATTATTATTATTATTATTATTATTATTATTATTATTATTATTTTTATTATTATTATTATTATTATTATTATTATTATTATTATGTCCATTACATTCGAACAACCCTAATGTCTAGGCTACTATCGACATATTAATGTGCCACACAGTCTCATCTGCTGCAGGTCGCTTCCATCTGTCGTTCCACGGCTCGTTTTGCCGGATTGTAAATCTCCTTCTCGTGTCGATCGGGGAGCGGTGGCAATGTTCCGGAGAGGCAGATGGCGTTCCCCCGTTGAAGAGCCACCGAAATCCGCTGGAATAAGTAAGACGTTTCCATAGGGTCATGCGTAGCAGCAGCAATTCTCCTCCCCAGCTCAGAAATGAAATCCAGTCCTTCTTTGCACCAAGCGCCGCCGGTCTCCAAGGCGACCGCAACAAACGCGTGAGTACTGGTGATGGTGGAATACTTGATAGTTTTCGATGCAGCTGCGCGTTCGGCGGCTTTGCCAGCTTCGATGGATGTGTGTGGAAGGTGAGACAGGGCGAAGGTGTCGGGCACTGTCACATCCCATGCCAGGCATCGACCTCATGACCAAGGGTCGATTGTCACACCGTCTGGTCGCTTTCCGTCTTCTCTTAGCAGACCGAGGGGTTCTTTGTGGGACGGGATTTTCGCCCGTCCAAGAGCTCTCCACACGACATCGTTTATCATGTTATGTCTTTGGTGCTTGCCGCTTCCTCCTTTGCAGACCAGTCCATGCAATCCTCTCGCGTCGACAGTCCCTCGGCAGTGGTGGCACACATGAGGCTCGCAAAGCGACGTTCCTAATCTCACGCCAACTGCAAACCGTATCTCCTCGTCTGAGAGGCGCAGGCCTAGCGCAGTCACAGGGGGAGCGAGCATCCAGTCTCCAGAATGAGGGGCTCTCGAAGCTAGCAGACGAGCGCGGTCGCATGGGACGCTGGTGGACTCGAGCAGACCGGTCCATGCCTTTACAGTGAATCTAGAATCCCACTCCTTTTGGCTGTGAGATGCTGCTCCAGTAGGTGGGTCTGCGCCTGTCAGGGTAATCCAAGCGTTGAGAGCTGAGTCTGCAAGAACATATGGAACATCAGCTGACTCTGTATGTAGGATGCAGGCCTGCAGTTCGCTCGTGCTAGCGGCGGAAGCCAGAAAGGCAGAAAGTGCCAGCGTTGATGCACAACGAACTCCAAGGCCACCATCTCTGACAGGCAAAGAAGCCTGGAGCCAGCGGTCGTCGTCAAGGTCCACGTTCAAGATGGTTGACAGACCTACTCTTAATAAGTTGTCGAACCGAGCCAAGCCCGGACAGTCAGTACATACAGCTGTGCGCAAGCTGTAAAGCAGCTTTGGAACGCTTAAGCTGTTTCTGAGCAGAACCAGAGCATCATGTGTATACAGCATGGAGAGCCTTGCGATTGCCCTATCAAGATCGTTGGCCTTCGATCCGACGACCATCTCCACGGCTGGACCTGGCATCAGAGGTGCACCCAGCAAAGTCATCTCCTCAAAGGTCATGTTCGTAAAACCTTCAAACGCCGGGTCATCAAGTAGTGCATGTGAGTTGTGGCAGGCGATTTCACATTTGCTGCGGTTTAATGTCAAACCAAGGTTCCTCGATTCTTGCGCAATCAGAAGGACATCAGCGGCCACTGTCTCCCTGCTACCACCCAATGTCAGGTCATCCAGGTAACCAACACGCAGAATTGATCTCAGTTTGACCAAAAGTGGTTGTAAGACAAGGCAGAACTCCAGAGGACCCAAAGGATCGCCTTGCTGTGTCCCTTCTTCAGATCGTATGGTGTTCGATCCATAACGCAGGAGCGGACGGTTCGAGTAAGCAGCGTGAGCAAAACGGTAGAGCTCTGGAATGTCTCTAGCCACTGCCTCTAGAAGACAATCTCTGCGCAGAGTGTTAAACGCGTTTGTGAAATCCAGCTTCACGAGGACGTTGTCTTCGGGCATTGCTGTCACCCATCGGCGTGTCGCGTGAACAGCTGCCTCAGCGCCTCCAGAAACACCTACCCCCAGTTGAATGGGGACGAGCAGTTGAGACAGTCTTGTCACGGCGTATGAATTAGCACACTTCGCTGCCAGGCGGCGCCATGTGTAGCCCACCGCGATCGGTCTTATGCCTCCATCCTTTTTGCTTAGGGCTAGAAGGTTTGCTCCGTAGATGACCTCATTCACCTCTTCAGGAAGACCTCCCTTTAAAAGCAGGTTTACCAGGTCGGACAGATGTTGCTCGATGTTGTCGTCCACCCCAAATGACACGAGATCCTTCAGGTGCTGTGGAGTTATACCATCCATGGACCGCCGGCTGAACCCGCTGGAAAAGAAGAGATCGCCTTCGCGACTTCTTTCTTTGGAAACTTGCAACGCGATGAAACGGTCTGAACTCTCTGGATCGCACGGAGACCTTCTGTCCGCCGGGGCTGACGGATGCTTACGCTTAAGCGCGGCCAGCGTTTCTGGTGTGTCTAGTGCCGGCTTATCCTCGCTGACTATAAGACGGATGGCTGCTTTGAAGTTGCCCTCTTCGAGCTTGATAGATACTTTCGACGCCAAAAATTTGGCAGGATCATATTTCGTCGTTTTGGGTTTGCAAACTGACGTAGGGTCTGACCCATCGTTCGTGGAATGGTCTGGTCCTTTCAGTCGCCAATCGGCAATACGGGATAGAATCGACTTAGTGATGTTGTGTTTTCTTCCACCTCTCCTTGCATGGTTTAGCCAGGACAGTTTTACCGAAGACGAGGAGGTCAGACCAGTTATCAACACGGTTTGGCTCCCGTAAGATTGCTTGAATTAGGTCCTCCAGTAGAGCAGCACAGGGTGGTCTTGCGGCTTTCGGGATTCTTTTAATGATATGACCATTTGACACAGGATGTGAAAGGCGCGAAACGATTTGTGGAATTGCTTCGTCCGTTATTTGTGACCGTGAGATAGCGATCTGACTGCTCGCGGTGGAAGATGACTGTGTAGTGGACGTAGGTTTTGTGAGGCAGTCTGCGGGTTATTATTATTATTATTATTATTATTATTATTATTATTATTATTATTATTATTATTATTATTATTATATTGTGTTAAGCAAATCGTAATCATTTCAAATTCACCTTTGGCGTCTACCCCTCTCCATTCCTCCATGACTGGAAAATAATAATTTTGCTCAAAGCAGTCTCCAATATTCGAACGAAGAATATATATAATAATAATTCTGATATCAGTTTCCTTCTTGCAAGATTCTCGTCTTGGAATTGAACCATTCGTTTAGAGACAGAATACTTATATTTATAAGAAGAAGCGTATTTCCTTATCCAGTCGCCATTTAAAAATATATATTCTATTCATATGCAGGTGTATATATGTATTTACATAAGTCTAAGCTGCATGAGAATATTCTTTAAATATTTTCCAATTGTTACACACACCCATTTTGGTTGTAAATGCAAAGAAACGAACACACAACATTGGGTGATCAGGACAGTCTAAAACTTCGCAATCCCATTTATTATTCCAAGTCCGGTAAATCACCGAGACAATGAGTGTTTTTCTCGTCGGACAATCGACTGGATATAGATTGTGCTGCTTTGAACAATTGAGTGCAGGTGGTAGGAGTTGACTTTGATCGACGAGCAGGTCAATGGGGTCACACATACATACAGTATATACGTGCACCCATCCATCATATAACATCCGAAAAAGTCTGAGTGCATATACATGCACGTACATATGCATGTAGGCATGGGCGGAGTTTGGTTTCCGTTCTTGGAGGGGCTAAAAAAGATTTGGGCTGAGACTCGGTCCGGAAAACAGCAATATTTCTCGAGAAAAAAGTTAATGACCTTTTTTGTCGTCGGGCTCAAATCTCGCCGAAATCTGACAATTTTCAAAAGAGTTGATGACCTTTTTTTTTAGTCATTCGTACCTTTCGCGTAGGTGGGCTAGACCAGAGAAAAGATACCATTTACACGCTAAAAAATGACTCTGGGTCTTCTTGGGGAGCTTAACCCCCCTATCCCCTGATAAACTCCGCCCATGCATGTAGGTATGCATGTATGACATTGCATGTAAACATGTGTGGGTGGATATGTATGTATGTGTGTGTATGCATAGATCCATGTGTATGTAGGGATGTTTGTATGCATGCATGCATGCATGCACGTATACGTGTTAACTGTATTTTCTATGCTTGATTTTTGGGATCAATAGACAGAATGAATAAAAACCGAATTAATTTATATGTACGCCTGCATTTGTTCCTTCGTTCAAAAGACCTTATATAGCGCCCCACCAATGTACCTTCCCAGATGAGCTCCCAACGCAATTCAAGCGATAAGAGTTGAAGAAATTCTTAAGGTTGCTGCTATTCATTTGATCGGCCTAGCCACCAAAAAGGTGCAATGCTGCATCTATGGATTGTATAAATAAATTCAATGATATTGAATAACACTGAATAGCATTGAATGATGTTGAGCTACATTGAATAATAGACATAATAGGGTCTATACTTCTCGGATTCTCAGACTTCGTCCACTATATTATGTCAAAGTGCATGTGCGTTATTTCATTCGTTTGCTGTGTTTTGACTTCAGTTCAATCAGTTGTTAATTAATTATTGAACAGAAATCAATTATAAACAGACAAGCTGTCATTTTAAATGTTGTCTCACAGCCTCAATTGGCAATTGCATCGTAACGTAATCATGTTGGAATTTATCCTTTGCTTTTGGCGTAGGCTATATTTGTTTATCAACTTCGTACCCTCCGTCTATTAGCGATGGAGTATATACGCTACCAATATGATGAACATTTGATGTCTACATAACTTGGCTGCCGACGTTCAATCTGTTGGCGATACGTTTTATGAACAAAATCGTCTTGATTGACACGTCGAGAAAATCCTGCTTTACAGTTATTTTGCATTTATCATAAAGCGCAACATAAATTTGTGTTATCGATGAGAGTAAAAAACTTGTAGCGCTAGTTCATCGTCTGTTCAGCTAATACTATGAATATTTACAAGTATGTCATTGATAGCATCGATCGTGCAGAACACGATATATAGACACTATGTCATTTTGCTGCCTCCAGGCGACGATGACGTCAGTGACGGGTCTTTGATGACGTCAGTGCGCGGGTCTCTGATGACGTCATTTCGCGGGTCTCTGATGATGTCGTCTGGTAACGAAGGATGATACATGTCGATAGTAAGTGTCTGGTGGAGAAGACATTGACCTGTGGAAATGAACTAATCACGCGAAGAAGATCAGAGGAAAGGAAGATAGCGATCGATCACTGCAGTCAGACACCCGCTTGCAACTTGCAGCCCTCCGGTGGTATATATATATATATTTATATATATATATATATATGTGTGTGTGTGTATATATATATATATATACTCGCACTTTGATGTTAATATCGGCACCGTTTTTGTCATGTGAACGGTTTTCGTTTTACCTCTTATGTCTATAGTGTAATTATAGGCTTTTATAGCTATGAGTAATTGAGTATTGAAGGTTTTAGTTAGCAACGAAAGGGATCAATTCTTTCTCGACGAACAGCATCTGTCGTTTAGAGGCACATAACATCGAGGGCTTAGAAGCAAAGGTGCACATAACTGACTACAATGTATATGCTATAATATGTCATAATATTAGACAGTGCTGCAATTTTGTAGACGCAAGTCATCTATCTATATATATTATTTATCTTCTACTCAAGAAAGTGACTAGTGTCTTGTATATAATGTATAAATTGTAGGCCTATATTCAATTACTAAAGAATTGTGTTATTGAATTGTTTATTTCGTTCTTGATTCTTTCATCTATTTCAGGACTTTCTGATGCATGAATTGCGCCTCTTCATGATAGGCTACTTACGCTGTGGCGAATAAATTAGAGACTTCAATTGGAGATGCGTCTGCTACCAAGGGTTGACTCCTCCGTGTTTTGCAGGCTCCTTAAAACGTTTTTGTTTCACCGTGGTTGGACTGGGAGTGCCTCTGAGTGAACTTCTTGAAGGGGCGCTATATAAATTCTTGAAATGAGTGAATAAATGAACTAAAATTGAAGATGTAAGCCCATGTATAATAATGCATTTAATGAGCCAAGGTTTCGCTACAAGTATACATGAGTTGCATGAGTTCGAAACTTTGATGGTCGTCAACTCACTTACATACAAGCACAATGCATTCAAAATATGTGCATACATATAATATGCCTGTACATATATACTAGCGTACAACTATTCAACGTAATGTATGTATATAAGTATGTATGTATGTATGTATGTATGCATGAATGCATGTATGTATTGCATGCATGGCATTGCATGCGTATTCTATACATGCGTGCTGCTTCTCTTGGTAAATATTCACGACAAAATCTATGACGTCTTGTCACTGAATGCCTAGCAACCGGAGCCTATAGCAACCGTATCCTATAGCAACCGTATCCTATAGCAACCGTATCCTATAGCAACCGGAGCCATCCATTCGCTGCAGCTTCTGTTCGGCTGACAAGAAGATGGATGGCCTGCATGGCAGACAACACCACCGGATCGAACCTCGTGTTCATGGGGCTGAGGTCGAAAGTCAGATTCCACTTATTATAGACGTCACAGTAGATCAGGCGAATCAGCACACACGGAGCACAGCCGCATGCATCGAGGTTGAGACACGACATCACTGACCCCTATTTATACTCATGATATATCAACGCATGCGCAGTCGATCACGATTCACGCTATATACATCAGTCCATGTCTAGTCACAAGCATAAGCAGATTAGCGATGGACGATCGACTAACCCACCTGGAATTGATATCAATGTCTTGACTAACCCACCTGGAATTGATATCAATGTCTTGACTAACCCACCTAGAATTGATATCCATGTCTTGACTAACCCACCTAGAATTGATATCCATGTCTTTGCTAACAGAATTGCGATTCCAACTTCGTGACCATGGCAATTCCTTCATGTCTTCGATGAGTATGCATGCATTCAATATCTTCTGTTGGATTCGCAAGTATTGCTTCCGTTTTGAATTTATGAATCCGTTGACCCCACTATGATCGTAGACAGAAATGAAGCAAGTCCAACAACACCGCAGCGACACAAGTGACAAAACAAGTATAACTAAATAAGAATTCCATATCTTTTCGTCAAACATAAGTAAATACTTGCTAGCGTGGTCAAATTGACAACAGTAACTGGCAAACATGAAATGGTGTGGACTTCTTTAAAACGAGTTTGTTTTTCAATTTGCTGTTTTATGAGAAGCAGCGCTGTTTTAAAGGAATTTGTAGAACTGCACAACTCCCCTCTCTTCCCATCATCAGTAGCAAATGCATTCCAACGCCGTATCTCCCTTCCATCATCCATGGCAAATTATTCGCACTCTGATGAAAATGAACACAATTCAAACAATTTTTAAATGCACACAGATGCCTTTGCAACTGCACGAATTCATTTAGAACTGCTCTTTTTGGGTACAACTGCACACTGAAAATCCCTGATAAGAAGCAAAAGATTTTTAGAAGATTTCAGTAGGCCCGGTTAATGAGCTTGAGGTCAATAATAAGTGAACTATGCGGAGTGTATTTTGTGGTTATGGCCCCGATGATGTGCGCGAAAAAACAAACGGATGGCAACGGGTATTATGTATATACTTATTAAATGCTTTTAAAACATAAAAGTGCGCAAAAGCAGTGCTGCCGCAGTAGCACCACCTGACATCTATTAAGACCACTATTGGCAAGTAGGCCTAATATTGTCATTGAAAAAGAAGCTTTGCCAGATAAAACACAAGTCATGCGATACTCAAAGACGCATACAGATTCCTCCAAGCAATGCTAGCGCATACGTGGATCAGAAGAACGCCACATACTCAAGTGTTTTTGATTGACATTTGAGAACAATAATAATCGTTCTGAACGTTGTCTAGGCAACCATCCGTTCATGGCATCTGTCAATCAATTCACGTCCATCTGCACTGATTCAACAAGACTCCCGTCCGTTCGTCTGTCGGCCGGACGGTCGACGTTTATGTCTATGATGCTCATACCAATTGTTGTCGTTATCATCTTTAGGATCCGTTTCTACTGCAGCTGTAGTGAATGAGAGCAGGAAGAATGGACTGAAAGGAGTGAAGAAACTGATGGAACAAAGGCGTCAATTTACACAGACAAGCGCAGAGACAGATGCACAGACAGACATTTGACATAAGCCCACACACACACACACACACACACACACACACACACACACACACACACACACACACACACACACACACACACACACACACACACACACACACACACACACACACACACACACACACACACACACTCTCTCTCTCTCTCTCTCTCTCTCTCTCTCTCTCGCTCACACAGACATATCGCTCTTATCGTATCACCATTCATAAAATGCCGCTTGCCTTGGCTTTCACTTTCTCTGACAGACAGAAGTGTCTGATTGACTGACAGATATTATTGGATTGTCTGACTGTATCAACCTGTTTTATACTCGCGGGCTTTATTTGATGGTGCAGTATTACAGTTATCTACTTCAGAGTGAATTATGCGAATTAGATGCGTGTTGCAGATTGCGATTGGAATGCTATTATTTATTAAGCGCCTATCACAGTGCATACCAATCAGAGGCGCTCCGAGCACGAAAGACGCAGAGGAAAAGAAAGTGGGTTTGAGCTGCAGTGGAAAGATATTCACTTGGGTTATAAGGCGTATATACCAGTTAATAGCGAAGAACGTTTCGATGAAGAACGTACACCTGAATATTATAAGCTGTGTATACCAGCGTGAATGCAGGACCAATGCAGGCAAAGCCTTCGAGTTTTGGTCATAGTAGTGCTTGCTGGTGGGACAAGGAGATTATATAATATGTCCAGTGAACGTAGTGGGCGAAGAGAGGAGAAGGAGGAGGAGGAGGTAGAGGAGGAGGAGGAGGTAGAGAAGGAGGAGAAGGAGAAAGAAGAGGAGGAGTAGGAAAAGGAGGAGGTAGAGGAGGACGAGGAGGAGGAAAAGGACGAGGAGGAGGAGGAAGAGGAGGAGTAGAAAAAGGACGAGGAGGAGGAAGAGGAGGAGAAGTAGGAACAGGACGAGGAGAAGGAAGAGGAGGAAGAGGAGGAGGAGTAGGAAAAGGACGAGGAGGAGGAAGAGGAGGAGGAGTAGGAACAGGACGACAAGGAGGAGGAGGAAGAGGAGGAGGAGGAGAAAAAGGAGGAGGTAGAGGAAAAGGAGGAAAAGGACGAGGAGCAGGCGGAAGAGGAGGAGGAGTAGGAACAGGACGAGGAGGAGGAAGAGGAGGAGGAGGATGAAAAGGACGAGGAGGAGGAGGAAGAGGAGGAGGAGTAGGAAAAGGACGAGGAGGAGGAGGAGGAGGAAGAGGAGGAGGAGTAGGAAGAGGAAGAGGAGGAGGTAGAGGAAGAGGAGGAAGAAGAGGAGGCTGTTGTTGTCAAACGGATGAGATCCCGAAGATATTTGGGCGATAAGTCAGAGTAAGACCGGTAGATTGAAATAAGAACCTTATAAGATGAATTCGAGTAATAATAGGAAGCCAGCGAAGGTTATTAAACATGAAAAAATGGACGTGGGATGAGCGAGCAAATCGGGCAGTTGGATTAGCAGCTGCAGTTGGAGCTAATTGATTACGGGAGTGATGTACGTATTATGCGATCAGTCTTATTTTACGATCTCTGCCAATCACGTTTGATTAACTGTTTCCTACGATCATATGATTAATAGTTAGTACTAGTAGTACTATTCGTAGTAGCAGTAGTTGCAGTTTAACGTCCCTGTGTGGTAACAAAGACCATTAGCGACGCCCTCCTCCATTATCCAGACTTGGGACTGGCACTGGCAGAGTGCAACCGGTGGCGGAGTTTCATTAACAGTTCCACGTATAGTTTCAGACCAGTAACAACCGTTTCTAACTATAAAGGTGTCCTAAAATAGTGTTGTGCCGATAAACAAATGATCATTCGAGAGAAATCGTCCTTGAACATCAATTTTTCTCAGTGGCAATGATGCAAATGTGATATATTGAAAAGCATTGTACACTTGGGAACCCTGACATTTGGAGAGAAAAATGATAGCAGACAAATTCTGAGAATAGTTCTCGATTAGCTTGACATGTATTAGGCTACAGACTACATTTTGGTGCCGCAGACAAAATTCCTGAGTCAAGTAGAGTTCAGGCAAGTGAAGCTGAGATTATTGGCAAAAGATTAAGAAAAGGAAATTTGAAACTCACTGACTAATTGCCTTACTAACTGACTACCTGTACCTGACTGCCAAATTGATTATTTCCCTGACTGACAAATTCATTGACTGACTGACTGACTGACTGACTGGCTGACTGGCTGACTGACTGACAGACGACCTCGTGGACTGTTTGATTGACTAATTGGCTGATTGAAAAAATGACCGAAATACTTATTAACTGAGGGACCGATGGCTGACATATTTACAGACTGATTGAGTAATTGATTGACTGACTGATTGATTGATTGTCCGACCGATTGAATAAGTGAATGAATGACAGACTTACCGACAGATTGACTGATTGGTTGACTGCCTGACTGACTATCTGACTGACTGATTGACTGACTGACTGACTGACTGACTGACTGATTGACTTACTGATTGACTTGACTGACTATATATAAGAGAGACAAGCAGGCAGACCTACATGTAGGCCTACATGTAAACAGACTGAGTGGTCCTGTTCTCTCAGATACTACTGCCATCTCTTTGCTTCCTGCTAAACTTCGGTTCTTTCGAGGAAGAAACGGTGACCGACCGGTCGATCAATCGACGGACGGTCAATCGGAAGCAACGAGATAACTCGATTCTTCCGACTCTAAATGCAAACGTTCGGTGACAATAATGGCTTCCGATTGGCACATAAAGCATTCCTTTCACGGCAGAATTAGCTTTCGGAATGCAGCAAAAGACGCAGAGCAACTAGTAAACGCACCCTGTCCTGTTTAGACCACGTCTCACTTCCGGACAAAGGAATGTACATGTATAGGCCTGCTGTTAAAAGCAATTCATCTATCACGACAGACAAACTCCGCCACTGGTTGCATTCTGCCAGTGCCAGTCCCAAGCTTTAAAAAGGGGGAGGGTGACACTAGTCATCTTTGAATGGCAGTGCCGTTTAGCAGCAACAAGCGCTACGAAAGACAAAAGACTGAGCACCATAAACTGACCAACTGAAGATCGATTGACTTGCATGCAAATAACTTGATTTCACTTGCAAACAATATTATCGTTCAGTTGTCGTGTCAAGATTAAGCTATAAATATTGTCCTTCTTTAGCCTATGATTCGCAAAACCGATAGATCACAAATCAGTGTTTTATTATTTCGAGTAATGAACCAGCGTGAGCGTTGGATAGAGATGGCGGAGATTGCTTAATAAGGCAATTAATTGCTGATTTATAGCCTACTGCAGGGGTAGCTTGCCTTTCCAAGATTAATGAATGTAGCCTACTATAACAGCGAAAGAAAATAATCATTAGGCTAATGAAGATGCGGCATGCATTGCGTTGAAACGACAACTCGTGGAAATTCGTAGACAATTCATAGACAATTCATAGACAATTCATAGACAATTCATAGACAATTCATGGACAATTCATAGACAATTCATAGACAATTCATAGACAATTCATAGACAATTCATAGACAAGTTGTAGACAATTCTTAGACAGCTCATAGACAATTCATGGACAATTCATGGACAATTCATAGACAATTCATAGACAATTCATAGACAATTCATAGACAATTCATAGACAAGTTGTAGACAATTCTTAGACAGCTCATAGACAATTCATGGACAATTCAAAGACTATTCATAGACAATTCATAGACAATTCATAGACAACTCATAGACAATTCATAGACAATCCATAGACAATTCATAGACAATTCATAGACAATTCTTAGACAGCTCATAGACAATTCATGGACAATTCATAGACTATTCATAGACAATTCATAGACAATTCATAGACAACTCATAGACAATTCATAGACAATCCATAGACAATTCATAGACAATTCATAGACAATTCTTAGGCAACTCATAGACAATTCTGGGACAATTATTTTATGGACAATTCATAGACAATTTATAGATAATTCACAGACAATATATAGACAATTCATAAACAATTCATAGGCAATCGCCAGTAGCCTTGCATTGTCAATAGCCTATATATAATCGAGAGTTCGACTGTCGTGAGTTTAACAATTTCAATGCGACGTCAAACCAGGTGCCGTATTGAATAATAATTATCTTGTTTGCATATATTGATGCAGATCCAATAAGACTTATCTATGTGTAATGCTGAGTTGCCTTATTGTATAAGCTGTATAGACTGTATAGTGCACAGACTGTACAGAATGGATGCGTGAATTGAGTTCGTCGGGTTTTCGCTATACAGTCGTTTATGAGTCCACGCACAGAATAGTTGCAGCTGAGTTTCTATCCTTTCAGCTTTCCAGTCCAAAGTGGGAAAGTCCGTTTGATGGGTGATTTGACGACGACGGCTCTAACTTCCTTCTTATCCAGAGGTCATCATGACTCTAGGGTATAATTATTATGGACAATGGGACAGACAGTCACTGCAGACAAGTCAAAGTCAATCTCCGGAAGACTAAGCTGATTTAGTTTTCCCAACGACTGAGACGGACGTTTGCGAATGCAATTCTTTGATGGATGAGTTCATGAAGTTAGAGCCGGATTAAGGCATGTTCAACATATTCGACCGAACCCTCACTCTTTAGAGGCCCCACACATACAACAGAAAAATTTTCATCATTGTTAATAATTATTGTATTAGCAAAAATGAGCTTAAATCTTTGAACAAATTGCAAAATTATTCGAAAACTACTGAGTTTAACATATACAACCTTTGCACATAAATGTGCACACAGAGTCACGTGGAAGCGAAAGGAGAGTCAAAGGGAGGCTATTCCAGATAGCTGGACCCACTACCAAGAGTTTCTTTGCTGCATGGTGTCAGCACGCGAATAGGGCTATCTAGGAAGTCTCCACAAGTAGCTGAGCGCAGTGAAAGACGACACATGCAGAGAGACAGTAGCCGGGGTGAATATCTCAATTGGTAGGATAGAATAATGAGCCATGGCAGGGTCTAACAATTTCGAAAGCGCGGAAATATAGAAATATAGCCTATAATCCTACTTCCTATTGTCTCTGTGGCGACCGGACTCGGGCCTCTATCGATCTCTAAGCAGCACCATTGATGCGATGCAGCGCTCGTTAATAAGCTGGTGCCCTTCGCTTAGTTTAACAGTAGTGCATTAAAGCCTTGGAGTTGAGAATTACGATTTAGCTATCTTTCTCTGATTGGTACATCTCCCTCTCTCGTCTGTCGTCCTAAGCACATACCCGCTTGCTCTCTCTCTCTCTCTCTCTGTCTCTCTCTCTCTCTCTCTCTGTCTGTCTGTCTGTCTGTCTATCTGTCTCTCTCTCTTTCTCTCTCTCTCCCTGCGCCATTGCTCACTCAATAATAAAAACGGATTTTTTAAAAATTCATCTTAATCTATTGTCCTGCATCTTTTCGCTCCTTGGAAATATAGCTCCATCATTACTTACGCAGATAATACTGACTTTTAGCGACGAGAAGCAGTCCCATCCCAGATTGTGTGCAGGTCGGAAATATGTTGGATGTTACTGAGTTTCCAATATCTAGACCTCGTAGCTAGTCGACATTTGGTTCATTACTTAATGCGCTCAGGATGTCAATCTCGCGAAATCTGGTCCAATTCCATCATCGGCTAATTGCAATGTGGTTTGCAGCCGGATGATCCCGTCGATCAGAGTCTATTTTGCCGGAAGAAATTAGTCGAATGCCTGTGCAGTCCCGTTTGATATTTTACGAACGTCTTGGAATAGATGTAGAGTCGGTTGGACGTTGGGCAGTAGGCCTGTGTGATTTTGAACATAGGCGTACGAGGCGGGGGTCCGGGGGGGCAAATGCCCCCCCATATTTTGGGCAAATGTGTTTTTCGGGCAAAAGAGGCACGGACGGGCAAAAAAATCGGAAATTGTTTCGGGCAAATCAGGTATGAGAGGATTTTTTCGGGCACGCATAGGGTTAAAAAAAGGTCGTCAGATTTTTGGATGGGAAAACCCTAAGAATTTTAAAAAAAGTCGTCAGATTTTTCGGACGGGAAAATGCTTAGAATTTTGGGCGGATGACTAAAAAAAAGGTCGTCAGATTTTTCGGGCAAAATTTTTTTGCCCCCCTCCACTGTCGAAATGTCACGTACGCCTATGATTTTGAAGATTAGGTGATTAGGTGATTTTGCTGATTAGCACTTAGATCAGTTCTTGGATTTAAGTGATTTGGTATATTTCACGTTGTCTCGTACTTTCTCCTTATTTCTTGTTGCAACTGAAATAATATACACCTAGAGACGTAGTCTCGTAGAACCTAGGCTACTGAACACGCTAAGCACTGAATGCCATGCCATGAATGAAAGCTATTCCGTAGTCATAAACTAGCATCTTAGGGTGTACGGACTATTGCTCATAGGCTGATTGCTCATAGGCTTATTGCTCATAGGCTTATTGCTCATACGGCTTATTGCTCATAGGGTCTTTTGCTCATAGGTCTTTTGCTCATACGGCTCATTGCTCATAGGGCTTATTGCTCATATGGCTTATTGCTCATAGGCTTATTGCTCATAGGCTTATTGCTCATATGCTGTCACAAATAGTCGAGTGTAGTTATAGAAAAAACACTGATTGAAATGGAAAAATTTACTGGGTCATGTAATTGATCAAATGCCAAAGCAGTTAAACTTTTTAACTACAAGAGTGTTCATTACTAAAGATGTCCAATGCAGGATAGTTCACTGTCTTACTTCAGATGTCAAGGGTGTTCACTACTACAGATGTCTTACTCTGTTTTCGTGGACTTTTATATCTGAGCATCCGATGGGGTCGCACAGTTATTAGTTCGCGCCTTCAATTGATTGACTTCATAATTTGCTTGATTAACAGTTAATGTCTTGTTTCTACCACCTATATGGTGTTATAAACTTTATAATTGAGCATTGTATTAGTCTACCAACGCTAATTGTCCCTAATTGATAAGCACAAGCTAAGGCGTGAAGAGGGTCATCGATATATAAAACGGTATATTTGTTTTAAACCTAGGCCAAAGTTCGTTTATTTTAGACATATGAGCAATGAGCCTATGAGCAAAAGACCCTATGAGCAATCAGCCATATGAGCAATAAGCCTATGAGCAATCAGCCTATGAGCAATAAGCCTATGAGCAATAAGCCTATGAGCAATCAGCCTATGAGCAATAAGCCTATGAGCAATAAGCCTATGAGCAATCAGCCTATGAGCAATAAGCCTATGAGCAATCAGCCTATGAGCAATCAGCCTATGAGCAATGGTCCTTGAGCCCATCTTAGTATTTGCTATTAATTATTCACCGTGAATCTGTGACGAATATTGCAATGTCACATTAACGGCCTATTTGTGACTGCCATGTTTGTTCATTGTGATAACACCAGACGCACAGAATTTAGCCAATTTACTTTGGAGGCGCAAAGCGTAGTATGGGGTATTATAGGGCTATACTCTGGAACGTAACCTAACTCGAATCTGACCAATTTATGGCGCGGACACGTCTACACAAACTTAAGAGTTGTTTTTGTGGGTGTTCGATGCAGATCTTAGATCGTCTGCTTTTAAAATTCTATATAGAAAAACATTAGGCCTTTTACTATAAACCTTCGACACAAATAGAAACGTTACTAACGCAAGTATATACATGTAGGCCTATGTCTGACATATAGATTATCTCCTTTGGTACTGATCGACTCACTGTATGCCATCAGAAACCTCAAGTCTCATGAGTCCTTCATGCGAGAGCTCTAAACTATCACAATAGCTACTATCATATCTAGAGACTATAGAATGATGTGCGCCTCTCCTGCATGGAGTCTTGCAAGTGGAATGGCCAAAACCTGCCTTGAAGTTGAGAACCTCGTGAAAAAACTTGGACGAGTTGGCTACTTACATCATGTTACAGGTATTAACGATGAAACTTCAGTGCAAGAGGCTGACAAGGTGCTATTCAAAGCTGTTCAGGGAAACGAACTTCATGTCCTCCGTATCCTCTTCCCGTTGCAGTGAGATCTATTGTATAACTTTAGACAAAGGGCTGACAATAATTTCACTCTTCCCAATAAAAATAAAAAAACATGGAGAAAGAAAAACATTTCAGGTTACAAGGCGAGTGCTCAACCAATCACCTACAGTTTCAGACGTGTTTAATATATTCATATACGCTGCACTTCGATGCTCTTATTCATGCCTTAATATCAACTGTAGCCTCATAATATATCAGTATCCTTTTGGTGCGGAGGAATATGCAACATCGTCATGCCTTCTCACCTTTTCAACGGTTGATCCTTCCGCCTGATATGAATTTATATTGGAAACGCGTCTTCTTTTAACGAAGAGCTCACAACCTCAAAACATAAAGCTCATAACATAAATTTGAGACGTTTTCGAATTCTCCGGATTTGTGCTGGAGGCGCCTTTCAGAACAGCATCCGGGTGATATTCATTCATTCGGACATTTATATAGCGCTTCTTCAAGAAAAAACTACTCAGAGGCGCAAAAACTACTCAGAGGCGCAATATATTGCGATATATTGTAACTCTGAATGAGTCTGAATAATGCATCAATCATAGATGAAGAGTAAATGTTATTTTTTTCACTTCCTTCTGGCTGCTGTTAATGCTGCTATTTCGAAGGATCTGTTTTTGATCCTGTTCGTGTTATTTGCATTTTACACGGTCGATCGCGGGCTGTAGGTCTATATATTTTATTTATTTCAAGTATTTATATAGCGCCTCTTCAAGAAACCTACTCAGAGGCGCTCTCTGCGCTAACTAGCCGAAATGATGTTAAGTGTCATAACAACAAGAAAATTCCATCAATTAGCAAAATAAGTCACAGTGAGCCGGAAACAGTCATCAGTGGCGATCCCTCGCAGACACGTAGAATCATCCAACGGAATCCCGTCAACAGCTTTCAGATGGTGTGAATGTTCAGAGTCTCTGGTACAGGTTGCGTCAGTAGAGTACACGAACCTAGAACCAGTAAACTCGAACGTGTGTAAAGTTACTGCGCGAATTCTGCATAAAGTTGAAATAATCCACCGAAATGACGGAGTGGTCTAATAAACAACCAATATGGCCGCTGGCCTGCGCAGAACTTAATATATATATATATATGAATATATATAAATATATAAATATATATATATATATATACCTACGGCCCATGGTTGTTGATGATGATGATTATATAGCTATATATTTGCAGCTTAAAGCTATTTACAAATAAGCTTACTTATTTACTAGGAATTGGTTCTGAAGACCATTACTAGAATAAAAACGCGGCCGCCTTCCTTTATTTCTATGTAACGCGTTGTCATGGCAGCGGATCATTATTGTTACGTCATCCGCTTACTCGATAAAGATCCTCTAATAAAATGAATTGGACGTTGCACGATTTCGATTTCGAAGAAGAATTCAAGATGCCGACTTATCGAAGCAAGTTCGAAGACAAGATGCCTTGAGTTCGTATTCAGATGTAATAACTAACATCGAGCTACCTAAGTTAGCTGATTTATAAGCCTTGCAGGGCCAGATTACTGGCCAGAAAACGCAGACTTCATTCTGGAAGAAAATGCTATGATTCACGTAGTGGTGATAATGGTTGCCATGGGGATAAATGTACGAAATTCAACGAATTAATTAATCAGTTAAACATGATGATTACGACGACGACGACGACGATAATGATGATGATGATGATGATGATGATGATGATGATGATGATGACGACGACGACGACGACGACGACGACGACGATGATGATGATGATGATGATGATGATGGTGATAAAACATCGAAGTGGTAATATATAAATAACAGGACATTGCGGATGAATATAATTATATGATTCACGGTAATGACCGTTTGTAGAGGAAGGCTCAGGGCTGAAAGTGGTTTGGAAAAGTTGCCGGGTCTGTCTTTTGGCCGGAAAGCGCCTTCGGCGCGAAAGTGCGAGTGCCGAAGGCACGAAGCCCATACCGACTAGGGGGTCTGGGGGAGCGTCGTAAGCTCCCCCAGCGGGGTCTGGGGCGGAGCCCCAGCGACCAACGCATTTTTAGCTGTGTTGACCTCAACTAGAGTCCATTTTAGACTCTTATTTGCCAGCTATCTTATGAACGATAAAGTCATGAAAACTTCAAGAAGAAGTCTTTTTGCAGAGTAGCAAAGATAACAAAGTCAAAATTTATACTGCAAAAGAAATTGGTTTCGTCTTTACCATGATCACAAAAGTTAAAAGTTTAGGCCTATAACAACTTTATAAGTTTACAGCTGTCATAATTATGGGTACCTTTTAGGAAACCCTTTATGGGTTTTACCAGCCAGTGTTTAATCTAGTCCCCCTCCTCTGGGGGGGATTTGAGGTTTCTGGGGGGGAGACAATTGAGCGTCAGAAAGACGTTCGTGATGCGCGTAGCACCGAGACTGGGAGGGGTATGGGGAGGGGATGTGCCCCTCCCCATCAGAAACTTTTTGAATTTCCACATTGCAATGGGAGCATTTCAAGGGGTCATCTTTACAAAATAGGTGTACTTTTTCAGTGACCCATTAGAAACTTTTTGAATTTCCACATATAATAATAAATAATATCACGATATATTAAAACACTTCGTGTAAAACAATGATGAAAACAGTAACTAAAAACCAATATCATTTCGTCAAATTTTTCTGGGGGGGAAATGTCAATCCTGGGGAGGGAACTTCCCCCCCAGAGACGTCTAGATTAAACACTGTTTACCAGCTCAACCCACCCAAAATGTGTAATTTGAATTCTAATTTTTTTAAAGCTAATTCTATGAAGGCCTAGCCTATACATTGTGTATTTTGCAACCATTGCTTAGTGTTGAGCCACTAGCACTATCCTCAAGTCACTTCACTATGGTTGAAAATCCCAGAGCGAATCCACATCAAAGTTCTCTCCTTAACCTATACAACTCCTTACAATACTCCCAGTCCAGATATCTTCGCGAACTGTTCACCATCCAGCCAGTCAGCTCTACCCGATCATCGGCCTCTCTTTCTCTCTCCGCCGACGGTCACATTTTCAAAATGTTTTTGAATTTACACGCTGCAATATTAGCATGTTAGACTGTCATTGTAGCGAAAATGCTCATCATTCCAGTGCTGACATTCGTGGTTTACGGCTTTAAAGTGTCTTCTCCTATTGTTTAAATCTGTCAAATTTCCTAACTGTATGGTATTATTTTAACTGTCATCTCAGCAAAATCTCTCATAATTTCACTGCTGAAAGACTTGATTTAAGCTGGTCAAAGTTGATGAATTTCCACATTGCAGTAGTAGCATTGTAGGCTGCCATTTTAGTGAAACGGCTCATCATTTCAGTGCCGAAAGTCGCGGTTAATGACTTCAAAAGTGAACCCTTTTATTTTTAAAATGTTTTTACATAATTATCCACACTGCAGTGGCATCATTTTAAGCTGCCATCTCAACAATTTTCTCATAATTATTTCATTGCTGAACGAAAATTTAATGGCTTAAGTGTTCACTGAATGTCTTCACCACCGTCACCACGTCGTAGGCCTATAATTTTTTGAATTTCCACACTGCAGAGGTAGAATTTTTTGCTGTTGTGGTAACAAAATTGCTCATTATGGATAGCCTAAACACCGTGGATGACACTCTAGAAATGTATAGAGTCTAATGATATTTCCGAAATATTTCTGAAATATTGGGATATCAGCATCTCCATCCCCAACCGCAAATTTGGGGATCCACCCTCTGGCCCCCTAAGTCTCCGCCTATGAATGCTGCTGCTAATTTAACACCGTATTTCCTAATGTAGTTGCACGTACAGGACTACGGGCGTAGTCCATCCCAGGAAGCCGGCGGGCCGCCCAGTAAGGTTATGGTGCACATAACCTCATCACGGGTCGGCGGCATGTTTAACATATCTGCGGTGTATTCATTTTCATAAGCATCTACGTTAGTCATTTGCCAAAAATGTTTTAAAAATCCTACCGATTTAACCTAGTTTTTGGCGAATGATGACCTTTTTTTAGTCATTCGCAACTGATTTTTGGTAAACAAGCGACCCGGCTGAGACCCGGCAACAGCAGGTCTCGAAAATCGATGCCGGGTCGCAGACCCGGACCGACCCGGCTCACTTTCAGCCCTGGGAAGGCTACCGTATAGTCGCAAGAAGATGAGTGTGCCGCACTTGTCATCAGCTCTGACGGTGGATGATCGTCCGATGACCGTCTGCTCATTGCTTAACCACTGCTCGACAGAATGATCTCAAGATCTTCGAATTCAACCGAGCATCGCTGTTGAGTGTTGACTTCACAGCGGCCAGCTTCTATCTGTGAAGGTCTGTGCACGCTTCTCTATTATACTGTTGACTGGGACTTTACTGCTGTACTTTTACTGTCGTGCACTGGAAGCCCCTATCCCTCTTTATCAACCCGTCCAGCCCACCTGTTCCTCGTCCCTTCCATTACAATTTCCTCCACTTCCGTTAATACTTTCCCATCACTTCCTTTCCTTCCCATCCCGTCGCCTCCGTCCCATCCAAACAGTCCCATCCACCTCTCCCTCTCTCCCCTCTCCTACGTTACCTTCGCTCAGCCCTGCCTCACCAACTGGAACTCCATCACCAACACCCACACAATGCCCATTCCCATTCTCAACCACACTCGAACTCCAACTCCAATACCAAGTCCAATTTCCCCTCTAATCACCACTCTTATTCAAACCCTAATTCCCACTCTAAATCCCACTCTAGTTCCCACTCTAATTCTCACTCTAATTCCCACTCTAAATCCACTCCAATTCCCACTCTAAATCCCACTCTAATTCCCACTCCAATTTTCACTCTAAATCCCACTCTAATTCCCACTCCAATTTTCACTCTAATTCCAACTCTAATTCCCACTCCAAATCCCTCTACAATTAACATTTCGATGTCCACTCTAATTTCCACTCCAATTCTCATTCAATTGCCACTCCAATTCTCATTTGAATTTTCACTCTAATCCCCACTTCAATTCTCACTCAAATTCCCACTCTAATTCCAACTCGAATTCCCACTTCAATTCTCACTCTGATTTTCACTCTAATTCCCACTCCAATTTCCATTCAAATCCCAACTCCAAATATCACTCCAATTCCCACTCTAATTTCCACTCCAATTCTCATTCAAATTGCCACTCCACTTCTCATTTGAATTTTCACTCTAATCCCCACTTCAATTTTCACTCAAATTTCCACTCTAATTCCAATTGGAATTCTCCCTTCAATTCCCAATCTGATTTTCACTCTAATTCCCACTCCAATTTCCATTCCAATCCAAACTCTAATTATCACTCCAATTCCCACTCTAATTCCCACTCCAATTCTCAATCCAATCCCACTCCAATTCCCATTTGAATTTTCATTCTGATCCCCACTTCAATTCTCACTCAAATTCTCACTCTAATTCCCACTCGAATTCCCACTTCAATTCTCACTCTGATTCCCACTCTAATTCACACTCCAATTTCCACTCAAATTTCCATTTGAATTTTCACTCCAATTCCCACTTCGATTCCCATTTCAATTCCCATTCTAGTTCCCATTCCATTCCAATTCCCACTCTAATTCCCACTCCAATTCTAATTTTCTTTCCAAATCCAATTCTAATTCCCCTTCCAATTCTCACTCCAATTCCCACTACAATTCCCACTCCAATTCCCACTCTAATTCCCCTTCCAAGTCCCACTTCAATTCCAACTCTAATTCCCCTTCCAATTCCCACTCTAATTCCAGCTCTAATTCCCCTTCCAATTCCCACTCTAATTCCAACTCTAATTCCCCTTCCAATTCCCACTCCAATTCTCACTTTAATTCCCCTTCCAAATTCCACTCTAATTTCCCTTCAAATTCCCACTCCAATTCCCACTCCAATTTCCACTCTAATTCCCCTTCCAATTCCCACTCTAATTCCCACTCTAATTCCTCTTTCAATTCCCACTCCAATTCCCACTCCAATTCCCACTCTAATTCCTTTTCCAAATTCCACTCTAATTCCCACTCCAATTCCCACTCCAATTCCCACTCTAATTCCCCTTCCAATTCCCACTCTAATTCCCACTCTAATTCCTCTTTCAATTCCCACTCCAATTCCCACTCTAATTCCCCTTCCAAATCCCACTCCAATTCCAATTCTAATTCCCCTTCCAATTCCCCTTCCAATTCCCACTCTAATTCCCCTTCCAAATCCCACTCCAATTCCAATTCTAATTCCCCTTCCAATTCCAACTCTAATTCCCCTTCCAATTCGTACTCCAATTCCCATTCCAATTCCCACTCCAATTCCCACTCTAATTCCCCTTCCAATTTCCTCTCTAATTCCCACTCTAATTCCTCTTTCAATTCCCACTCCAATTCCCACTCTAATTCCCCTTCCAAATCCCACTCCAATTCCAATTCTAATTCCCCTTCCAATTCCCACTCCAATTCCACTCTAATTCCCCTTCCAATTCCAACTCTAATTCCCCTTCCAATTCGTACTCCAATTCCCATTCCAATTCCCACTCCAATTCCAATTCTAATTCCCCTTCCAATTCCCACTCCAATTCCAATTCTAATTCCCCTTCCAATTCCAACTCTAATTCCCCTTCCAATTCCAATTCTAATTCCCCTTCCAATTCCCACTCTAATTCCCCTTCCAAATCCCACTCTAATTCCAACTCTAATTCCCCTTCCAATTCCAACTCCAATTTCCCTTCCCTCTCTTTGTCCCTCTCCCCTTTCTCTTCGTCTTCGTCTTCGTCTCCCTCTCCCTCTCCCTCTCCCTCTCCCTCTCCCTCTCCCTCTCCCTCTCCCTCTCCCTCTCCCTCTCCCTCTCCCTCTCCCTCTCCCTCTCCCTCTCCCTCTCCCTCTCCCTCTCCCTCTCCCTCTCCCTCTCCCTCTCCCTCTCCCTCTTTCTCTCCCTCTCCCTCTTTCTCTCCCTCTCCCTCTCCCTCTCCCTCTCCCTCTCCCTCCCGGAGGCGGAGGCGGAGGCGGAGGCGGAGGCGGAGGCGGAGGCGGAGGCGGAGGCGGAGGCGGAGGCGGAGGCGGAGGCGGAGGCGGAGGCGGAGGCGGAGGCGGAGGCGGAGGAGGAGGAGGAGGCGGAGGCGGAGGCGGAGGCGGAGGAGGAGGAGGAGGAGGAGGCGGAGGAGGAGGCGGAGGCGGAGGCGGAGGCGGAGGCGGAGGCGGAGGCGGAGGCGGAGGCGGAGGCGGAGGCGGAGGCGGAGGCGGAGGCGGAGGCGGAGGCGGAGGCGGAGGCGGAGGCGGAGGCGGAGGCGGAGGCGGAGGCGGAGGCGGAGGCGGAGGCGGAGCTCTGTTTCTCTCTTTCTTCCCACATTCGTTTCGTTTGTTTCTCGCTTTTTTTTCTCTCTGTTATTTTCAGCAACTTAGTTAAGAAGATGGAAATCACAATTTGATGCTTGCGGCCCACTCGCCATTCGCCCTGAGATGACAGAACAGGAAGCGGGTCGTTCATCCCAGAAAGAGGTATTATTACTCCACTAACATTAGACACCTAAATTGGTCAGGAAACTATTAAATACAATAGTTAATTATGTAGGCCTATTTATTTATTGTATTGTATTGTATTGTATTGTATTGTACGCATCGAACATGACATTTAATGTCATTAAAAATATTAGAGATGGGCGTCGGAGAAGTTACTTCTTAATTAATTTATTAATTAATTGCTAATTACCTATAATTAGCAATTACTAATAATTAATTAATTGACTAGAACAGCCTGACTTCCTTTCTGCGGTTGCCTTTTTTCTGTCTCTGTGTCTGTGTCTCTCTCTGTGTGTCTGTCTATCAATCTGCCTGTCTCTCTGTCTCTCTCTCTGTGTCTGTCTGTCTGTTTGAAATGTTCTTTTCCTGTCTGGTTGATTTTCTCAATGTCTCCCTATCCCTGTACAATTATTATTCGTAGTGTTTTTTGTCTGTCTGCCTTCTTTGACCTTCATTCGCTTGTCTCTGTGCACATAACTGGATGTTTGAAATTGATAAGTTCAACTGTTGTTGCTGTTGTTGTTGTTGTTGTTGTTGCTGCTGCTGCTGCTGATGATGATGATGACGATGACGCTGATGATGGTGATGGTGATGATGGTGACGAAGATGCAGAAGCTGAGAAGATAAAGAAGTCCATGCAACTGCGGATGAGTCTCAAGAAGATTCCCAAGGTCCGTTTGCTCTCTCTGCCTCTCTGTGTCTCTCTCTTTGTATCTCTGTCTCTCTGTGTATCTTTGTTTCTCCCTCTCTCTTTGTCAGCCTGTGTTTTGCTCCTGTCTATCTGACTTTTCTGTGTCTATCTTTCCGTCTGTCTCTTCTGTCTGTTTGAATATCTCTATTTCGATCTGTGTCTGTCTCTTTGTATGCTTCCATCTCTGTGTCTTTGTCTCTTTCTCTTCATCTGTCTCTCTGTCTCTAGCACCTCACGTCCATGGTTTCTCCATTCTCATGTATCTTAACGTTGAAGCCAGACTGAACGCCGCAAATACAGTTGAGAGCGTACATCTTCTGTATGTCTGTCTGCCTGTCTGTATATATGTCTGCAGTCTGTCTGTATATATTATGGATGTATATGTTTATATGTTTGTATATATGTGTCTGTCTGTCTGTATATATGTCTGTCTGTACATGTTATATGTCTGTCTGTATATATCTGTCTGTATATATTATATGTCTGTGTATATACTGTATATCTATATATGTCTGTATGTCTGTATATATGTCTGTCTGTATATATTATATGCCTGTATACATGTATATGTCTGTTTGTCTGTCTGCCTGTCTGAATGGACGATGTGTTCTTATATAATTAATTATGTGCGTGTGTTTCTTGCATTTGTCTGCATTCACGGGAACGATTCGAAACGAGTGAGGACCGTGAGGATGAAGAAGCGAAAGAAGGAGGCGGACGATGAAATGGGACTTTCCATGGATGTGTTGCCAGCGGTCACCACATCCACCTGCAGTCTTCGACCTATAGGCCTACGTCGATCATAATAATAATTGTTGTTAGAGACTCTGTAACATAGAACGAGTAAACTAATCAGACTCTTCTAACATTAGATCTATGTTCTGAGTCTTACGCTGTAGTCATGCATCCATGTAATATTAAAAAAACTTTTGAAAACATGTTTGGAGCTTGTGGTTCTATCCCGCAGCGAACGGACCTTTCTTCGTCTGTAATGGCTGACCCTCAGGAATGAGGATGGACGGCATCTTCATCAATAGCTATAATTATAGGTTGCCACGTAAAATCAAAAACTGCTTCGATCCTGATTATCTTAGAAGATATAAAACAGTTCTATGTATGCCTAATGCCTATGTTTGTCTGCTACAAACTTCTTATTATTTTTCATGTAATTATCTAGTATAGATTGCTTGTCCTCAGGGGCTTCTATCCCTATACATGGCGGGCGCAGCTTGCGCCCAGTGAAAAATAGGGGGGGAATCAGAAGACAGCCAAAATTCACGTCGGTTGGGGGGAAGGTCGGACATGGAGGGCAGCGTTCAATCTAGGCCTCATTAGGAGGAAGATCCCCCCCAGAAAATACTTCCCCTCCATATAAATTTGGAAAAATTGGTAGGCCTAATAGTTTTTAGCAAAATGTATACACTTTATACACTTCGAGGTTTTAGTTAGGCTACTATCTGCATTTTTGAATTACATGAACTGCTATAACAGCTATAATATACCATGATAAAAATTTCCTATTATATGATTATAATTATGTTTTTACTATTTTAATAAATAATGCAATCATATTATAATTGAAAAAAATAATGTTAATACAAATACTATTTTGCACAACTAAATGCCTTCTCTCCAATGTTATCTTTCAAATTTCAGAGAGTCAAATTTGGTCCCTGAACACTTAGTAAAGCAACATCATTATTACGTGGGCTTACAATGTAGGACCTACATTGTATTTTATTGTATTGCCTTGTGCTCTAAAACTTTATATAACGCCTCTCGAGTGCACACTGATCAGAGGCGCAAAACATATGGCTGCCCAATTTTGGCAGCAATTCCTCCACTGAAATAGTAGAGTAATTTTGCTAAGAGGACAGCTTAAAATGCAGAAATTGCAATGCGGAAATCGCAAAAATTTCTTATGGGGAGGGGCACATTCCCTCCCCATACCAGGTCCCTTCTCGGCGCTACACATGCTTCGGCGATCGTCTGCTGGATGCTCGTTTGTCCCTCTCCAAGCAAACCTTCATTCCCACAATAGAGGAGGGCATGCCCTAGATTACATTATATTGCATACATAGAGGAAGGTCGGTCCAGAAAGGGGGGGAAGAAGATGGATTGCGCCCGGTTGCTTAGGGGGGATAGAAGCCCCTGCTTGTCCTCTGCATCATAGGCCTAGAATTTGTTCAGCAGATAGACTTTACCACAAAATATCCATTCCATGGGCTTTTCTCCGCCCCTTTCAGTGAGGTAGTAATAGGCCTATTATATAGTCGCACTAACAACGTGAAATTACATGGAATCGAATCCACAGCGTATGATTTGATGGTTCAACGCGTTGACTGACTTGACTCCCAGATCAAGTCGTCGTTGTAGTTCTAGGGATTATTTTCGCAGTCAACAGAATTTTCGATTTATAACAGACCTCCTCCTCTCTACACGAGACATCGAGGAAGTAGGCCTAACGCTAAACAACAGCAACGATCGAGCCAGCCATTGTCCGAAACATTTATTTTTACCGCAGACTACTATTAATTTATTTAAGTATCACATTTGCTATAGCTGAAATATTTTGTTAGCTGCTATGGCTTACTGTTTAGATTTGAACAGAATTATATTATAATGTAAAAAATGGCATCGAACGACTATATATTATATATATATATAATTATATATCGGTTGTTTAATGTATGCATTTACGCCCATGGCACACGGCTTCACGATCCGTACAATGTGTTCGCTTGTAATGCGATATACGAATGTGAGTGGGTTTCAGCAACAGGAAGAACTCGTGCAGTGCAACTCCATCTTCCGCTCTTCTTCCTCATCCTCATCATCCTCATCATCATCCGTTGACAGAAATAAGATCCAATGACGTCATCCGATGCTTTGACAACAGCAGACGTCAGACTCTGAATTCCGGAAACGTTCAAAATTAAATTTAGGCCTACTATTATTAGGAAGCTATGCGATATAATTTTGTCTAGCGTTCTGTAAATGTTATTACTCGTAATTAGCTTTTATTTCGCACGATGAACGAAAAATAAAAACAACTTTAAAGCGACGGTAACCAGCGTTTTATGATCTACGGGTCAGTCGTATACGAGACGATGCTGAAGGATCGGATATGTGGAAAGCGATCGTGTCATGTCGGACGTGCTAATTACTTGCAATGGAAGATCGCCTTTCACACTTGGACCACCACGTGCATGCGTCGTATACACCGTTCTTTGATTTGTTGCTGGGATCGACCTTTTAAATATATGGGATGAATCAGAGCATAATTAGCGTTTCTCGCACTGAGTGCTCCCTGAGTAAGAAAGAGCGCATTAAATGCTTTCGTGACTGTTCACACGTAGAGGTGACCACGCTTATATATAAAAGAGACACGGCTGCATTAGCGTTAACGCAGACAGCGAAACTGAAATTGAATAAACGCTAACACTGACTGAAATTGATTTCTTTACGACGTTTCTGAATATGTAGGCTAGATCACCTATTGAGCAGAAATACTTTAAGACGTTTAGGAGAAACTTAACTGGGGAACTGAATGGTGAGAATTCTTGGCAGACTAAATACATATTCGAATGACCAATATGCTGTGAAACTATAAGATCAATTCGACAACTTCTGCTGATATTTCTACAGCCAAGGCAAGTATTAAACTCTGATCAATTTTTAAACCCCAAGCGTAATAACCATTTAATAGGCTATGTTAAGTTTAAGCGTATACGTATAGGCCTGCATGATACGAGAGTAAACAGTGAATTTCTTATACGCACGATTTGACAATAGATTTGCTCAAGTATAGAATATAACAATATTTGGTAACTGTCGGCTATTCTTGATTGAAGATGTCTGATGACTGATATTAGATTCGAAGAAAATTGTAATAGCCAGTCTACAGCTAATGGAAATGAAGAGAATGGAGCGCCTCTGAGTAGCTTTCTCGAAGTGGCGCTATATAAATACTTGAATGAATTAATGAGTCAATTCTTCGGACAATAAGAAATCTTTAACACTTATAACATCTCATTGAACTCGCTTTACTTCACGTCGTCCTTCACGTTTCTCGATTGGCGATCAATGCACAGACCGAGAACTTAGAAACAGAAGAAAAAGAATGATAGGAGCAATCCCTTAAGCTTGCTCGGAGGCAGCCATGGACAATGAATGCAGTGCTAAAGACCTAATTTTCTTAGGCTCGGCTTATGAGAGCGGAAGGTTAGTCCTCTCCCCCACCCCACCGTCTCATGATCTTCCCACAGCCAGTGTGCGACCAGTGTACTCGTTATAGATCTATGGCTGATTTGGCTAATTGAGATATTATAGGTGGAGCAGAAAAACTGAACCAAACTTCTGACCTGGTTTTTTAACCCTCGATCTTTCGGTTGACAATCCAGCACTACTGCCACCACACAACCTATAGCACAACTTCAGCAACCGATAATGAACTTGTCTCACAGACAAAGATTTCATGTAGCGCTGAGATAATAATATTTTGACGATTTATGCAGCAGCGAATTTTACGGTGTAAATGCAAGCATAGGAAGAATCGAGAGTTAGATTTTGGAAGAAAAAGAACATCCGATGTTGTAGCGTATAGTGTTTCAGAGCGCGTAATATTGCAGTCTATAGCGCAGTGCTGTCCAGCCTGCGGGCCGCATGCGGCCCACGAGCTGATTTTGATGGTTCACCTAAGCTAATTGGTTTTCGTCAAATTTTGTGAAAATGAAGAAAACAAATGGCTGTCCAACTTGCATGGCTGCAAGTTCATTATTTGATTTATTATTTGACAATGTGAAAAAAAATCCAATTCTCACGATGATTGCATGATACCTTACCTTAGACCTTAGTCCTTCCCGTGCAGCTCTGCACATCGGGCAATGCAGTTTCTCCACTCCGTGCACTCTGTTCCTCGCCACCTCCACAGCATCGTTCCACGTCATCTCCAGACCCTGCAAATTCTCTCGAATAGTCTCCACCCAGTTCTTCCTTGGCCTCCCTCTACCACGTTTGCCCTCCGGAGTCCAAATTGTTGCTTGTTTTGCTCTCCTCTCTTGCCCCCTTCTTGATACATGCCCCATCCACTTCAGTCGCTTCTTTCTGATGGTAAACTCCATGTTTTTCTTCCAGTCCTTTCTCTGATGCTTTTATTTGTTATTTTATCTCTCCATGCAATCTCCATGAGATGTGTAATATTCGCCTCAGCCACCTATGATGTGCCGCCATGCATAATGATTATTCCTTATTAAATTTTAATGCAGTTTAACAATGTGCCATTGTACATAGACTATAGAGTATGGTTGTTGATTTTGAATTCAACGTTGCGACCCTCGGCTTCAAGACAGAGTTCTTCGGTGCACGCCCGCGGTGTCAAAAAGGTTGGCAGCACTAGTCTGTAGCGTGACAAACGCCACACGCCACAGGCTAGAATGGAGCACCCTATACAATTACCGTAAAACTAAGTTTTCGGACTTACATGTAGAAGTACTAGTGAACAACAATCAATGCATATGTGTCCCAGTTTATGATAATTAGGCCTACTTCTGTTTTTCGTATTCATTTTGTTGAAGAATTCGTTGTTTTGTAGCTGATCGGCCAGAATGATTGCAAAGCGTCAACGGCGTCTCCACGCCAACGTTCTTCACATCATATTTCTTCTCTTTGTTCTGATTGCATCTTTGGAAATCTCAGAAGGCCTCCCGCTGAGTCCAACGCTTTTCTACAACGACCTTCTCTACCACAGATCGACCTCTGGCAATGAAGGTCCGGAAGTTTATCGAGCGAATGAGCTTCGTGGTTTGTTCGATAGACACAATCTGGGTCTGGACGATTTACCATTCCAATCAGAAGTCTACTCAACGGAAAACGGAAACGTACCAAGGAGATTGATAGGCCAAAGAAAATTGCACGGAAGCATTAGATTCACCAATGGAAGACCGGAGCTCGGTGCCAGGGAGCAGATCAATAGAAATCAACCAGGTCGTCCTTCCTATGTGTATTCGAAAACCTCATACCCCTTTCGAGAAACGGATGCTGGCTTTGCATTGTACTCTGCAGCTGTAGATGGGAGTACGGGAAGACATCGGAAGTCTTATAGATTGGATCAAAGCGATAGAATGCTTGACGACCTCTTGGCGCATCGATCAAATGATGATGAGTCAGCTTGGAACGACGACGGAGGACTGAAGACTGGATTGAAGAGGAAAACAGCTTCCTTCCGTTTAAGATCCTCTTTTTCGAAGCGCGACAAAACTGCTACTAATCGTAGTGAAGGAGCGGTCCATCCAGTGTTTCTGGGGTATGGACAGGAGACGACATCCTTCGCCCTCAGCACCCTGGCTCGTCTGTTGGCCGATCGCCAGCTGAACCCGAGCGAGGGGAGAACGAGGGAGTCGATCCGATTCATTGGCTGATCATGCAGCTGAGCCAAAAACAAAGCAGGAAACGATAAATGGGACTTTGACAGAGATTAACAGGAACAATCGGACGATATAATTATTCGGTTGTTTTTAAATTCATTTTGCGCTAATAATCGGGTTTTACTGTCAAGTTTGATCTCTTTTGTTTTAGTCGCTCTATAAGCTACATGTATTATCGCTAAGACACATTATTGTTGACGAATGGCGAGATTAAATTTCATCGAAAAGGCCGTTAACTTTTGGCTAACAGTTCTGGCACCTTGCAAAATCGAACTAGATAGTCTATACATACATGTAGAACTATTGATCTCACTGTGTCTATGCATAGTCTATGCCTATGCTTATACCTATAACTATGGATGTGCGTCAGTGGTGTAGTCCTAAAAAATGAAGTGGCGGGGACGCCTGGAAATTGAAGTGGGGGACGCCATGGAAATTGAAGTAGAAACTGTAGCAAAAAGTGCAATCTTGCAAGAATTTTGCAAAAAAAGTGGGGGGACGGCGTCCCCCCGCGTCCCCGCCCCACTACACCACTGATGTGCGTATAATGTAGGCTATATAGCCATAATTATGCTTGCTCTCAGACATTCATGGGTATTCAAGATCCGCAGCTTTTATTTTAACACCTTGAACTGCGGATGAGTTGAAGGTGAAACATGAGAGTCATTTAGAGTTTAAAATGGCTGCAGATCTTTCTGTATACCACAATAATTTTTTGCATTATTGGTATCAACTCTGCAAATATACTATAGGTCTAGTTGATGAATCGAATGATAGACCCTACGGCGCCTATACGCTATTATGCACACTAAGAGAGCACGGAGCGATTACGATTTCACAACAGGCAGGCAATGATGCAAGTTCAGGCGAGCAAACTATTCACTGTTCAGTGTTCACAAGCTTAAGAAAGGAAAGATGAATGAAGACAATAGTCGAAACTGACACAATTACGTCAGATTGCTTCTCTTTTAGGTTGTACAATTATATGTAACCTGTCCTCTGGTCTTGGTGACTCACATAATTTAGGTGAATAGATAGACAAGATCTATCACACCACTAGGATTGTGAGCTTGGTATACGGTTTTATTAGAAGCATGCAGAGGCTCTATAGTAGGCTGCCTGTCTCCGATTGCTGACATCTGTAAAATAATGGCAGTTTAAACTTTAAGGCATAGTAGCAACCTAAATAATGGCACGCAATGGGATGTGCATATTATATAGGCAACAAGTCTACTGCATTTTGTATCATTTATTAGTTTCAATTATCAGGCTACACGTAGGCCTACGATACTTGCTGTCGGAACATTTTAAGTCTCTGCAACACCCCCACACATCAGTCATGGTCAAATAAATTGCTGCACATGTGACATCTGGTGACATTAGTTCTCACCGGATTGTTGTGTCCAGATGTGTCCACTATTAATTATATATGACATGAGTTCTTCTGCAGTCACAGTTTAATATAATATATCGTAGCCAATCCATACAATGCATATTTTAATGGCGTTCAGACAGATGGGGGCAGGATGGATACTACGCAGAATGGACCTCGTGATTTGATCATAATTATATTCAGGTTGTTACGTCGATTCGCATTTGAGTTCAATGATGAAGTTCCTGACGCTGTTCGATGGAATATTTCTTGTTTATTCTTTTCTGCTCGTCTTTCTTGTTGATGGCCAAAGATACTGTTACGAATGCTCTGGCTTCCAGTGTATGCAGAATCCGCATAACCCAGATCTGTTTCCAGGTCGGGTCAGATGTCACGAGGTAATGGAATACTGTGCCACGCACGTCAGATACGAACCATTTGTAAAGAACATGACAGGTGAGCTACGACTTGAGAGATGGAGAGTAATATAAAAAGGAATGAATATTATGCATTATTATCATAATTATTTAATTAATACATCGTACAGGGTTTTTTGTCCAACACTGAGTAACTGTTGTTGTTGAATACTTAGTAACTTGTAGTTGTTGTTGTTGTTGTTTGGTCACTTTTTCAGCATAGGGTGATTATCCGAGAGTGGGCAATTATCCGGGGTGTAAGTGGCACCGGAGGGGGGGTAATTGTCAGAAGGCAATTGTCCGGGGTAATTGTCCAGGGCCAATTGTCCGAGGGTAATCTATAGACACGCATATCTTAAGACGACAATAGACATAGCTCACATTTCTAAAGCCAGTTTTTAAAAAACTAAATTTATTGATAGATATTTATCTAATAACATCATATTTGGGACATTTTGAACGTTTTCTAAGACGCCTCACAAATAATTTTCTTTGACGTGTTACTCTGAAGGATCTATTAGACATGCGATATTATTAGAGAATCATGCAGCATCACAATGTGGAATGAATTGCGTTAAAGAAATGCCAATTAGTGTTAAGGAGTTAATTCAACTTTAAAGAAAGGTTGTGAGCTACTCGACGAAGATAGTGAATAACACTGCACTCATTGTAGTTGCGTTGGTGTCAACATAGGCCTACTTCTTCCTTGTCTTCCTTTCATTCTCTGTGGTTGGTCCAACAACCTGGAATGGACTTCCCTTGACTATGCGACATCTCCCAAGCTGTTCTCAATTTCACAAACTGTTGAAGACTTTTTTCGCTTGATCTCGGTCGGGAGCGCCTCTGAGTAGGTACCTTGAAGGGGCGCTATATAAATTACGATTGATTGATTGATTGATTGATTGAGGCTGTGATGGATGGGTGACCAACAACTAAGTTTTAGACATGAAAGACTTGCCACAAATATACATTAACATATTATGATTACATCATTTACATGCACGACTAATAATTTGTTTTTAATAATTAGTCTTTGATATGATTGTGGCAAGTCTTCTATGTCTAACACTTAGTTGTTATTTGGTCATTTTTACAGCATGTGGTTATTGTCCGGGGGATAATTGTCCGTGGAAAAATTGTCCGTGGGGTAATTGTCCGGGGTAATTGTCCATGGTAATTGTCCGGTGGTAAGAGGCCGGGGGTAATTGTCCTAGAACCGTCCCTATAGTCTTTTGTTGATGTGGAAGAAAACGCTGACGACAGGATGGTGTAATTGCTCTTGTAATAAAATATAGTGATGACGATTAACACGATAGTGATGATGATGATGATGATGATGATGATGATGTTGATGATAATGATGATGATGATGATGATGATGATGATGATGATGATGATGATGATGATGATGACGATGATGATGATGATGATAATGATGATGATGATGATGATGATGATGATGATGATGATGATGATGATGATGATGATTGGCAATCGTGATCGTGATAGATGCGATGATCATGTCGACACGATGTGGTTATTACATTCCCATATGAGCTTACTAGTAGTGACCTGGTGTCAAGGAACAAGTCTATAGCATCTTTAACTTTATAGTTTTCTATCAAGTACTGCTTCTTAAGAAGTTATGACGCTAACTAGTCTCGTGTTGCTGTAGCATTTAGCAAAGATTTGACAGATTTTGATGCGATTACAGACTCAGCCTCGCATGTGTTTCGCGGTCTGAAGGCAACAGACTACGGCCCCACATCTGCGACCCGATCCTGTGCCAAGGTCTGGCTGGGCAACACGTGTCGCCGTGACTTCTTTGGTCCACCGCTTATCACATGCATAAGCACATGTGACACAGATTTCTGCAACTGTGACACTCGCAGTCCGCCTGCCGAAATGTTTCGATCTGGAAAGGTGCTACATCTGGCGCCAAAAGGTGCCAAGTACGGACCGCAGAATCTGTTGTCTTGTGGGCGGCAGCTGCAGGCAAGCAGCAGCAGGGAGAGGAGTGTCCGCATTGACGACGATTACAATTACTATAACGACTACGAGAAGAAAAGACAATGGATGAAGAGACGAAAGAAGTCGGGTCACAGGAGGAGAAAATCGAGGCGTAATTCATCTTCCATTAATGCGGTCGACAGATGGATGCAAATTATGCATTTGATGTTAGGTCTTCTGTCGATTTCAGCAGTAAACTTATATGCAGGCAGTTTTGACTAAGAGAAACTTACTGACTCGCGTGCTGTATGTGTGCTTCTAGGGTCTTTATATTCAATTGTCAAAACAATGTCATCTCAAATGCGCTGTGAACTTGACTCTGAACTATATTGCATACTTCATAGGTAGTTTACTTTCCAGAATAAATTTAGCATTAGTGTCAGTCAAGTATAAGCAATAGCAATAGCAATAACCCAAACGAACAGCTCTCAGTGGCGGCGCCAGGCTCTCAGTTCTGGGGGTCTGAAGCTTCGCGGAAGAAATTGTACATTTACATCCGCCGAAATTTCTGACGGCTTTTTTTAGTCATCGGCCGAAATCTCATGGAAATTTCCCACTTTCATCCGCCTAAATTTCTGACGACCTTTTTTTTTTACAAAAATCGTGGAAATATTTAAATGTAAAAAAACGGATGGCCTTTTTTTAGGGGCTTAGTCTTTCATAGGGGGGGTTTAGCCCCAGCCCTCTCTAGCGCCGCCACTGACAGCACTGTAATATTGATTTCAACTGTTGACCTACGCACAGATCCCATGATGCCTGTGTAATTTAACCTGACCTAAGGCCAGAGTTGACCTTTGGAAGCAGTTGAGCATGCAGCTTACAGCATGCAGGATGTATGGCTAACACAGACAGACCTGTGATGCATTTACGACTTCGCAGTAGCCTACGACTCAATCCATAAATTAGCAATATAATAATTATTGCGCCTGTGAGACTATTCTGGCATCAATATATAAGAAGGCTTGTTGTTGACTATATATTGCGTTGAATATAATTAATGAATTCCTGTCTTGAATGCAATTAGTGATGCTGCTTCGGGAAATTTCTTCCAGACCTTGACGCTAGATACAGAAACAGTAATAATTATTCCTGCAGGAAAGACAGAAGCGAATAGATGGCGACTGCAGTCGTAGATGAGAAACGAAAGAATGTTTACAGTGGCGATAAATGCAGTAAATTAGAGAGGGAAAAGAAATCAGATGGAGATAATAGAAAGAATGTTGGGATAGGAGAAGAGTATTATGAGTAGAAGAGGATTAGCCAATGCAACAGAGATATGAATATGGGCGGTTTCAATGGAAACACTTTCCCCGATTGGGTGCAGTACTCGGAGAGTCTTCCTGGCACGGTTGCTGTTCACTGTATGCAGCAGGGACCTTGAGCAATTGATAATGTCCATTGTCCAGCGCAACTGAGGTCATTGAATATATTTAAATGCGTAACAATCTATAAATTCTCTCTCTTTCTCTTTCTCTTTCTCTTTCTCTTTCTCTTTCTCTTTCTCTTTCTCTTTCTCTCTCTCTCTCTCTCTCTCTCTCTCTCTCTCTCTCTCTCTCTCTCTCTCTCTCTCTCTCTCTCTCTCTCTCTCTCTCTCTCTCTCTCTCTCTCTCTCTCTCTCTCTCTCTCTCTCTCTCTCTCTCTCTCTCTCTCTCTCTCTCTCTCTCTCTCTCTCTCTCTCTCTCTCTCGCAAGAAACAATTATTCGACATAATTTATTAATTGCTCTGTTTGTTTATAATATTGTGATCACTCGCGTATATACGCAGTCTCATCGAGCCAACCAACCAGCGCAGAAACCGAAGATGTAGAAAATTGTCGGTGCTCTTTGTTCTCGCAAATTAAAGAACTAATGCGAAATAATTGACAACTCTCAACATTTAATATAGGCTAGTTATGTCATATCAACATCCTGGTACGTGCTATAACAAAACAGCAGGTAGTAGATAAACAACGTCTGTCCTATTTAATCGGTTTTAAACGCATCAACCAGGACTAGGTTCACAGCCCGACTCCTTCGCCTTGCTCATTCCTTCACACAAAATACGTTTGAAGTCCTGCGCTGGCTCCCTGTTATTGCGCCAGCGCTCCCTATTATTGCGATCACTCGAAATTAGTGGTCGCTCAATTTGTGGGGTGCGGTGGTGTAGTGGTGGGTCGGCGCCTTGGAGTCGGAGGGTTCCAGGTTCGAATCCACCTCAAGTCGCCATATAGGGACCTTGAGCAAGTCATTCACTCGCAATTGCTCGTGCGCTTCGGCGTGCAACTCCGATGCAGTGTCTGCGCTATAGTTGGGAGCGCCTCTGAGTAGCATCTTGAAGGGGCGCTATAGCAAATGCGGCAAATAAATAAAAGTAATATATATTTAGTTTTTAAAAAATGGCAGGGTACAATTACCATTCGAAATAATAGATTCGCGTGTTTATTATTCCGATCACTCGCCTAAGCGGACATGACAAGGACGATTAACGCTGGATTTTACCTATCTATTTTTATGCATCACAGCAATTATAATTAGCAGGGATATCGCTGCTGTACCACTATCATCATCATCATTATCATCATCATCATCATCATCATCATCATCATCATCATCATCATCATCATCATCATCATCATCATCATCATCATCATCATCATCATCGTCATCGTCATCGTCATCGTCATCGTCGTCGTCGTCGTCGTCGTCGTCGTCGTCGTCGTCGTCGTCATCGTCGCTGTTGTTAATTAGGTCAGTGCCATTTTCTGTTTGTATTCGCAGGCAGGTTAGTATGGCATACAAGTGTGTACTCTGTGTGTACTATACATATAAATATATATATACTAGATGTGTTACCCGGCGTTGCCCGGGAAATTTAGGGTTTTAAACACTACTCCACTGTGGTACTCATCGTAGACCGCTAGATTTCGGGTTTTCGCCAACCCTCCACCCCACCCCGCTTCCCCAAAAGGTCAAAGGTGACCCGCCGCTGCGGGGCGCTGCGGAAATTATTACTCGGCGGGTATGACGTAATGGGCTGTAGACTCCTTACTGAAGCGTTATTATTGATGAAATATGTCTTAAAACGCGAATAACTCTGCTTTTAAATTGATTTAAAAGCTGAAAATAGTTGCGCTGACCTTATAATTTTGGTAAGGCGCTACGGAAATTATTACTGGGTTTGTATGACGTCATTCGGGCTGTAGACTCTTGACTAAAGCTCGATACTACTAACGCGTGAGCGATTAAAACGCTTCTGTCTTAAAACGCTAATAACTCGAGTTCTAAAGTGAAATTTAGGGTTTTAAACACTACTCCACTCTGGTACCCATCGTTGACTGCTAAATTTCGGGTTTTCGCCAACCCTCCACCCCACCTCGCTTCCCCAAAAATCCAAACTTGACCCACCGTTGCGTGGCGCTACGAAAATTATTACTGGGCGGGTATGACGTCATGCGGAGCAGACTCCAATAAATCGCTGGCGTGATCAAATTATTGATCAATTACTGATGAAATCTGTCTTAAAACGCTAATAACTTTTGTTTTAAACGGAATTAAAACCTGAAAATAGTCAATATGACCTTATAATTTGGGTAAGAATCGATATCAATAATTGTTTTAAACCGACGCTGTTTCATTTCCGAGCCTATTCTGCAGGTCAGAGTAAAAGCGTACATACAAATAAACAAACATAAGGAAAGTGTTTCTGCCTTATAATATAGATGCACTCGTATGCTGAGTCAGCTCTCCAGTCTTGTCATGTGAGTGTATGATTGATTTATAATAATATCTCTGTGTGTACTATATTTATATGTAGACCTACTCGTATGCTTGTGCGTAGGCCTACACGTATGTCCATGATAGCACATAATTATACCGTAAAACATAACGTGGCCAAAACGCAAACTGGTTGCAGTACAACATAGTCACAGGCAATAAAGTTTACTTCAAGTGATGCAGATTGACGTAAAACTATACATAGTTTTAAACCGTGTTGTTTTAATCTCAAAGCAATTCATCTCTGGTGCATCCATCACCTGAGTGTCTGTCAACATCAGACATCCTCTTGTTAAATTTGCCCATACGTGTGTCTGTATTATTGTACGGTTTGCTTCCGTTTCCACATCTTCCTTATCTACAGGGAACCATAGCAGTATCTGTCACGTGTCCTGCTGTTAACTGAGTGTCTGAGATCCACTGTTGATAATCGAATTGCTTGCAGAGACAGATCCGCTCCCTCCTCCTCCTGCAGCGTTGAGCAGATGACTGCAGGGTCGCGATGCTACATTCGGAGATCGGCAGATAAGGTCTCGGATCTTGTCCTGTTGGTCGGCAGATAAATCCAGAGAGACCTCGAGCGGCAGATTCCAGTCCAACTGACCTTCCGGTCCAGTGAAGAGGACTCGGCCGTACGTCTCTGGTTCGGTGCTTCGATGAAACGACCAGCCACGTGGCAATTCCGCGTCGTCATGGTAGATCCCGCATTCACACTTCACTGCGTTCTCACCCTCGATCTCGCGCAGTCTCTCGACGAGCGAGGGCGCCAGTTGTGTGTAAGGACTTCGCGCGTAGCAGTAGCGCAGGTGGGGTGCGTTGGCAGACGGTGGTGGCTGCGGCGTAAGGATGGGGGACCGAGGGCCGACAGAGCGATGACCTTCCTCGTGTTGATGAGGTAGATCTAGATGTGACCTTGACTGGGAACCAGGACTCGTTGGTTGCTGATTGGTCGAAGTGCGATCACGTGACAACGCCGCAGGCTCAAGTCCAGAACGTCTCATTCTACCGTCCTCGCCTGTAGGCCTATCAGCGTACTGATGCATTGGTCGATTAGGGGAGGGTTCCGGATCTAATGTGTCATCGGATTGATGAATTCGATCCAGGTGTAGATATCCGGAAAACGGGCGATCGTCGGGAGAACTCCTTTGTGCGGATGGTGCACTGGTTCCATGGGATGGTGTTCCATGGGATGATGTTGCATGGGATGATGTTGCATGGGATGATGTTCCATGGGATGATGTTGCATGGGATGATGTTCCATGGGATGATGTTGCATGGGATGATGTTCCATGGGATGATGTTCCATGGGATGATGTTCTATGGGATGATGTTCCATGGGATGGTGTTCCATGGGATGATGATGTGCCACCATTTCTTGTACCAAACTTCTCATAACCAAGTTCACATTCTGATCTATGAGTTGCTGCGGCTTTGAAAGAAATACTCTGGCTGGTCGGTCTAGAATGTTCCTTCCAGTCTGTAGTCGTTCGACTTTCGTTCTTCTCTCTCCATGAATTATTCAATGTCCGTCCTTCAAACATTCTATCATCTACGGACATGTGTCGCTTAGAAGTGCTGCTGGCGAAGAAGTGATGTCTTTTCAGGTCGAGCACCGGATGCTTAAGAAAGATGCCGGAGATTTCTTCTTTGTTCGGGACTTCCTGCTTTCCATAGTAACCCACCAGTTCCTGGATTGAAGAGAAGAGCTTTCCCTGAAGAAAGTAGGCGCCCGTTTCTTTCTGTGAAATCGTAAAATGCTTGATGCTGTGACTAAAGCTGCAAATAAAAAAGCCATCATCGTATGTTACAGTGTGGATAAAGCCATAAACATGGCAGCTTACAAGTGCCGCACTACCCAGTAGGTCTCTGGGGCGTCCGAGGAGGCTCGATGTCACCCTCGTTGAGTTCATAAGTTGTTTGGATTTGGAATGAGGTATCCTGTAGGCCTACATTAAATCCTTTTAATGTTGTATTTAATTGTTGTATCGTATCTAATCACTTATAAAGCGCTTCTCGCAGAAAAAGCGATAGACCTCCGAGAGCAAAGACAGGATTTGAAGCGAGAGAAAGATGAGAAAAGACTACCATAGAAAATGACAGAGCAAGCTGATGGGGAGGGACCTACATTGTATGCAGACAAATGATCTGGATTGAAGCATGGCGGCCCTGACACGGGGAACAAAGAGGTCACGCCGATCAGAGGTCATAAGAGGACGCAACGAAGTGACAGAGAGGGGGCGAGGTTTAAGGTCCCAAAGATACTTCGGATTAAGACAAAACGATTGTAAAAGTGGCATCACAATTTAACCTTTAAATAAATTACATAGTAATCCTATATTAGCCTAACTAGTAATTGCACCACAGCTGCGAGTCAACTATCATCGAAGTGCAATAGAAGTAAACAAAAACTGTCACTTTTCATCATCAGTTATAGTCTAGTGAAAGCAGAAAAACTCACAAAAAACTGTCACTTTTCATAATCAATTATAGTCTAGTGAAAGCAGAAAAACTCACACAACAGATACTGTCAGAGTCGAGGACTTTGTGAAACTCTTTCGAAGCAGATAAAATCCACTGGTGTTCAGATATTTGACGAAAATATCGCGCACCTGTCGAAGTCAGGGAAAATAAAGCAACCTGTCAGATATCACCTGTCAACGGAGATCACTGTCTCCACTGCAAAGTTATTTTGCCTCTTTACATTGTTACAAATGTTGGTAGGTGGATCATTCTAAGTCTTCTTTTCTAAAGCGTTGAGAATCAAAACTGATCAATTACAAGCAACTAAGACTGATTCATATTTTGCCCCAGATTCTTTTCAGAGGATGTGCCGTAATATCATGATCAGAAAGTGTCACTGACGCACAGCCAAAATTTGCTCACGAATGAAAGGATCGTATTTCAAGAGCAGTCTTGGATAGTTTTCCACTTGAACTTTGGTCTCTTCATCAGACACAGCACAGGAATGTCTCTCCACTCTTAGAACTACTATCACCAGCTCCATATGTGTTGTGTGTGTGTGCGTGTGTGTGTATGTGTGTGTGTGTGTGTGTGTGTAGAAAAAGTATTGGTACTATTACACCTTTGGACAATTCCTCGACGTAGCGATCGTAAGCGAGTTGGTGTCTTGCATAGACCTATAGAATGGTGCTTTAGAAGTTTTGGAGATTGTGATCACTTGAAGGCCTAAAATATTCTGCAGGATATTTACTGAGGATACTGTGTATATAGATATTCGTTTAATTCGTGAAAAACGTCCAGGTTGACACACCGCAGCCTGGTTACATGGTGACATCAAGAGAGACAAACATCATAAAATGAAATTAAAACGTCTTACTAAAAAGATCATTGTTAATGAGATTGAATGATTTAATGGTTGTAAGCGTTCTTGTAGAGGACTCTGGAAGTAAAGTTTATGTTGTCCTTGTGCGGGAGCTGGAAATTATGACGTCGGGGTCGAAGGTTGTAAACCGTACTGGTCATTTGGGGAAATTGGTCGCGAAGGACATGGCAACTGTTCCACATGACGGCGCGGAGCAAGCGCTCGTCAGATTCCTCAACCATATCAGCAGCAGAGGGCGAGGCATCAGGTAGAAATCCCATCCGCTGGATTCGGCGCAAGAAACGATCCAAGCGCGACCGATCTCCTTCCGTAGTAGACCCCCACCAGGCAGGGGCGGCGTACATGAGGCGGGCAACAGTTGTGGCCTTCGTTACCACGTGTAAGGCGTCAGCAGGCAGGCCATGAGTCCCCAAAACCCTCAGGGCGTAGAGTGAGCGAGAGCATGCCTCAAGCACCTCGTCGACATGCCCCGAAGCTCGTAGATCACTCCGGAAGGTCACACCCAAGATTTTCATCGCATTGACCCTCTGAACTCCGGAGATCAGATCAGGAGTGTACTGGATGCGACTGCGAGTAACCAGCATCTCTCGCGACTTGGTTGGGTTAAGCGAATCAATGTACCAGTAACTCGATTTTTAATGGCACAACAGCGTCTGACATGCTGAAAGTCCAAAAGTTAAGATAACTTTGGCTAAAGCTTTGCTTTACCTTGTTCTTCAGCGGAACTTCGACAGATTTGTCTGAAGTTGTTCATAGGTCTTAACCAACCGCAAAAGGACGCAATAAAGTGACAGAGAGGGGCGATGTAGGCCTGTAAGATATCTAAATGTTTAATAAATGATTAGATACAATGAGTTTTGTTGCTTATGTCTATATATATATATGTATATACATGTATGTACGACACATTTCACGCATCACGATACCAAAATCATCCGGATAAATTTAGACATCATGTGCATCAAACTACATTGACGATACCATGGAAATTGAGACGCATAAAACACTGAATCACATTGCTTTGCGTTGATGACGCTGTGGTTTTACTGATAAATTCTAACGTGGAAATTGTCATTTTCGTAGGCGGAAAACTGAATTTTTATCCAATCACAAGTTCCCCATGTAACTGTAAGCCACGTTGGCGAAGATTTGGATCGTGAAATCAGTGGGATTTGGGATAAGAATTGCGCCGGGAGTTGAGATAAGAATGGATTCGGGTGTTGAAATCAGAATTTCTCCCGTTGAGATTTTGCGGACGAATTTGTATCCTGCCATGGTTATTTTGGAGCACATAGTGCAAATTTGATCCAAATGTAGCATGTGAAAATTGAGTGGTGCAGAATTTATTGCTCCATTGGTTGAAACCCCTGTATTTAGGATTTTAGGTCTAGGCCTATAGCGTTAGGAGAGTTGCATAATTATTTACAACCCACAAATTCAAAGTCTGCTGAATTATGTCCGATGAAAAACTTTTTTAAATCGAATGTTTCGTAGATAATAATAATTTTCTTTTGATCATAAGAGTTTGAAAGATCAAAATGCTACATGCCTCTTTCATAGTCGTTACGGTTGGGTGGTAGTACGGTAGACCAAGAGCTTCTTCTGGATAGGTACGACAATCAGAGGTTACGCTGACTCTCCTCTGGGGAGGAGGAGGAGGAGCATTGCCTGATTCCTCCATTGCAAATCCTCTTCGCTCAGTCATCGATGCAATCAGACGTAATGTTGACTGTTGACTATTGAGCCAACCACTGCTGACCCAACAACTGTCGACCCAACAACTGTTGACCCAACCACTGTTGACCCAACCACTGTCGACCCAACAACTGTTGACCCAACAACTATTGACCCAACCACTGTTGACCCAACAACTGAACAACCAGCGATGGTTGTAACGGTTTCGCTTTGTATTCTGTCCAGTAAAATTGGACGACCCGCTGCAGCTTTAATATAGCTTACATCTTCTTCAGTTGATTAACCACAGCCAGGTCAGTCGCGTGCACTAACGCAGAACACTATACAGGAAAGAGGAAGAGGAGGTAGAAGAGAAAGAAGAGAAGTACAACGAACAACCAGCCACAACCAATCAGCTACGTGCACTAAGACAGACGACTAAAAGGAGGAGGATAAAGAGGATGAGGAGGAGAGAAGGGGGTGGACTGTGAGTAGGCGTCAAACACATGAGAACTGCAGGCTCGTCTATGCCTGTGTGATAACGGCTTAAACGCCTTCGTAATAATTGCACTGCATAGGACGGTTAATGTTAATGTTACAGCGAATTATGTTGATAATAATTGCTCTTGCTTTGGGGCTTGTCCGCTTTCTCTGTATTGCACAATCATATATCGGATGGACATCCTGTTGGCAACAAGGTTTAGCTTTATCGACAGTAAGTATAAGCTCAGAGGTTTGGTCGCATCATCGCATGTGTGTGTATTCAGTCATAAACGAGAGACCTGTAGGCCTACACGTATATGATAGCACCCTATAACATGCACACAACTCTTTTATCGCATTTGTCGTCGTCACAATCGTCACAATCGTCATAATCACGCACTAGCCTATAATATTATACGCACATACATAAGTCTACATGCCTACATACATACATGTATGTATATATGTTACATATATATATATGTATGTACATAGCAAGTCATGTGAAGTCATCTTTAGGCGTCCCCGTTCCAAAACTTCTGATTGCCCTCCCCCCATTATAGGGATTGAACGAGTTAATGCAGTCAAGGTTCTGGGTATTACGCTTTCATATAGATTGGGTTTTTCTGAGCACATTGATAACATTGTCTGTAAAGCAAAGCAGTCATTTTATGCACTTCGTGTCCTTGTTTCACATGGTTTGACAGGCAGCCGACTCCATGATGTTGTGCGTTCCACCACTGTTGCGCGAATGCTTTATTCTTCACCAGCATGGTGTGGTTTTGCAAATGAGGGTCAGAGGAGTCGTCTGTCCCCTATTATTAGAAAGTTGATAAGACAGGGTTGTTTGCCCTCTAACACCCCTACTTTTGACATGTTATGTTCTAAGGCAGATGTATCCCTCTTTTCTTCTATCCTCTGTGACCCCGGGCATGTCCTCCATTATCTTCTTCCACCTGAACGTGTAACTGGTTACTCCCTTAGGCCCCGATCACACAATCTTGAAATACCACGTTGTGATTCGTTGATTGCAAAGGGATTTATCACCAGAATGTTATATAGTTAGCTTGTTTGTCGATGATAGTTTAGTAATTATATTATATTTAACTTTTGATTATAATTTGCACATTTTTATTACCTATAATTACTTCTATGTATTATAATGATGTTCTGTGTCCCATTGTGTGTTTGCAAGTGGAGTAATAAAGAAAATACTTACTTACTTACTTATGCAATTATGATGACCACAGTATTTCGTTGCACCTTGTGTGGCTCAATTGAGTCGAAGCAAAGTTTCTATTTAATGTTAGATCTATTTAATGTTAATGTCCAATGCGAAACCACTACAATAACATGTTACACTGATGACTTCTGTGTTATGCCAACTTTGGCCACTGTTCAAACTGTTCCGTACTTCGCTTAAACAAACTGAAAGAGATACATCACCTTGTTTGTTTGTTTGTATGTGCACTTTGTTTGTATGTGCACTTGTTATAGCGCCCCTTCAAGCTCTCTACTCAGAGGCGCTCCCGACTACAGAGCGGACGCTGCATCGGAATATCACGTCGAAGCGATGAGCAATTGCGAGTGAAGAACTTGCCCAAAGTCCCTACGCGGCGACTTGTGGATTCGAACCTGCAACCCTTCGGCTGCACGGCGACGAACATACCCACCACACCACCACATCTGGCGGAAGTTCTTTTTTTGTCCCACTTAACGCCATATTTTAAAACTAAGTGTAATTTATTTAAAAACGTGTTAACTCAATATTCGATCAATACTTGTACTACATGCAAACGGTGTCTGAGAAGACCCCACTTAGTACAAAAGGTCAAGTTGAACGCAAAAAGGCATAACATGGATCGAAACAAGTGCTTCTTTATAGACCTACGCATATATTCTGTGCTGTGCTAGTAACCTATATAGCCAACTATTTGCATAAACCCTATGTAGATTTTCACTGTTGAAGCATTTTCCTTTTCAATATCACTGTGCTACCCTGCAATAAAAAAAACTTAATATGACGAACCGTTGGTGTCTAATTTGAGTCAAACGCTGCGATCATCTATCACGCAAAGGATCGGGTCGTGTAAAAATAATGTGACCTAATCACCGTAACCGTCATTGCCCGAAAGCTTTAAGCTCGCAAGACGACACTTCGTTCGCTAAGCAGTGCTGTTTGTCGACCTCAGATATTTGGCGTTTGGTCTCGTCTTAGTTCTTGACTGAAATCAGAAATATCGGATGCAGCAAGATTAGACAATGCATTGTAAGACAAAACCAGGTAGGTCTAACTATTGCGCCTGACAAAGAATTCCTTGTTTTACCATTTAGAATTAATTTACAAGTTTCGCACGTTAGAGATAAAAGCGAGAAGAGCAAAGAATTGCAACTGCAATTGATTCAACGCAGCACTCGTGAATAAGCTGGTGTCCCTTGCTTGACTTTCGACTAGGTTTTAGAAATTTGGAGACTACGATTAAGATTACGATATAAGCTTACATTGAAACAATAGCAAAGAGCAAGTGGCATACTGTAGGCTACAAAGTTTTAGACAAACATACACGCAGGCCAATAAACAGCACAAATAGCAAGAGATGATATTGTACGCAAACGAGATTAGGCCTATGATTATTATGAAAAAAGAAAGAACACGATCGAGGCCTGGGCTTAGATTTTAAACGGAAACTTACCACAAACTCATGATCTAGTTGTTCAGTCTCTTTTCGTTTCATGACAACCTGGTTTTGAAAAGGAGAGAAATTGGTTAGTTTTAGGCTTTGCTATAGCTCTAAAACACGACTATTACAGCTATATGCATTTTGTAATTCTAGCTACTAGAATTGTGCATGCATAGCCTACGTGGATCCAACATGTAGGCCTAGGCCTAATCTTGCATAGGCCTACATGCATGCATAAGCGGAGACCTGAGCGGAGACTTGGGGGAGACGGAAAGATTTTTGATGGACGAATGGCTGAGTGTCGCAGATAAATTTCCATCTTTTGCCGGCCAAAATTTCTGACGACCGGCGAAATCTCGAAAAAAATTCTATTTTCACCGTCAAAAAAGTTGATGACCTTTTTTTAGTCTTGGCGCTCAACGATTGGGGGACAAATGCATGGGCCGTCCCCCCAACACCCTCGTTGGGGGGACCGTCTCCCTGTCCCCCCTAGGTCTCCGCCCATGCATGCATGCATAGCCTATGTTCATATGCATCAATACGTGCTTACATACTTTGGCAGTTAAACGTCAAATCTATCAAGTCTAGTATGTTTATTTATCTGCTTTTTCCATTTCCTAAACTTTATGCAGCACCCGAGTTGCGCCATTTAAGTCGATTTACACAAATCTCACTCTGGCGGCACTGACCATTTATGCAACACAAAGCGCTGTCAAAATTTTGCTATAGATCTAGGCGTCCTCTTGCATAATTTTTTGTTAGGTCGATGACGTTTCTGAGAAGTTTGCCTGGAAGAGCCGATATAAAATAGTGCAATTGAGGTAATGATCATGTATAATTATTATCTAGTGAATCGTGCACCATGGTAAGCAATTCTGATGTACTCAGGTTTATCATTCGAAATATAGGAACAAATCGGTTCTATATTTTAATTCACAGGTTTCCCATAAAGCCTACAAGCCATACGGAACGTCTCTTAAAGGTTCACCCTGCTAGAGGCGCTTTATAAATGAATAAATACAATACAATACAATTAAAAAACGCGCTGCAACAGATACAGCACATGTAGGGATTGAAGGGGGCTTATATAAGCGAAATTCATCGAAAACATGTGGGACGTGTGACTTAACTTACGCGGAAGTAGATGAAGAGAAAGAATCCGATATGCGCAGCGACATAGAGGATGCCAGTGGCCACAAGAATCCACTTGTCAACCCAGAAGACGACGTCGGCTTTGATACCAGACATGAAGATGGCCGCGTAGACGATGGCATGCCAACAGCAGATGACGACGAGTATCGACATAGATGATAAGATGTATTTATCCTGTCAAAATAAATCAAAAGAATTCAGTTCAAGGCACGTTTAACTACGCTTTGCTTCTGCAAGTAGCATTCAGTCAATTTTTAATGTCGCATTATCATACAACATTGCATGATAATACGCCTACATAATTATAGTCTAGGCCAGAGGTTCTCAACCGGTGTGCCGCGACACACGCGACCGGCGGTGTGTCGCGTAAAAATGGTGTGTCGCTGGTTTGTCGCGAAGAAATGGTGTGTCGTGAATTCCCACAGCATAAGCCTACAACCGTCGTTCTTTCATTACACTGACTTACTCACTTTAACCGCTTGGCACGCAGTTTTATATAATTCCTATTTGGCTACTTTCATTCGTTAGTCTCGTTTACGGGTAATTAAGGACCCAAGCTTAAAGTCTTCGGGCTCATTATGGCTGGGTTGCTATAGGCCAGTCTGAGGTTCTCAACCATTTTTCGCGCGCGACACAGTCACCTACATGTAAACTTGCAACCAAATATGGCGACACACCATGTAATCGTCATGGGAATATCGTTAAAAAAGTAAATTAGATTTTCGACAACGTTTTGTCGCAAAGCATTTGATGCGCTTTGCTGTGAAGAAAATCATCGTTGCATATTCTTATGTCGTTTGCATTATGACATAATGACAGTGGCGCTATAGAAGACAAATACAGTCGAAACCACTATAGATTAGAACTCATTAGATAGCAATTTATTAAATTTGAAGCTGCTATAGATGAAAAGAAGTGTTGACCTTACCAGGTACGTAAGGTACGATATTCTCGGCAGCGATTGGCTGACAGCGAATTTGAAAGTAACGGTCGTGAGAAGTAGGATGAAGGTCAGCTGGAGTCGGTTCTGTGGAAGTTTGTAGTCAACGGAAAACGTCGTAAACGTCATGCTGCAGATGATGAACTGGAAAAGGAAACAAAGACATTGTTTGTATAATTAAGTCGTCGCTGTTTAACGACACTTCGTCCTAAGAAAGAGAATTAATGTCTCCCTCCTCCTCCTTTCTACAGGCTTGGGACTGGCACTAGCAGAGTAAGAGCAGTGGCGGAGTTAGACGAAGTCATTTCACTTGAAGTCAATTTTTGTCTTTCTTTTTGATGAGTTTTTAAAAATCTTTCCTGTGTTTTTTCCTGTTGTGGTTGCTTCTGTTCCTAAAATTTGTCTTTTTGTTTCTTTGCTTCATAGTTAAGTAAATTTGATGCATTCTAATGTTCCCTACGGGTTTACTACTCACTGCTCAATGTCTTATTGTGCTTCTCAATGGTAATTAGGCCCCCACTTAGCGGGACTTGTCCTCTTTTGGTGTGCCTATTGCTCCCACGTTGTTATTCTGCCTTTTTTGTATGTGGATTTGCTTAATTCTGATTACGGTATGTTTATACTTAGTTACATGTAGGGTGTGTATGATTGTAATGGGATCAATAAAAACTGTCTAATGTCTAATAAAAACCTTGTCACTATATATATATATATATATATATCCTTTCGCGAGGACAATGCAAATGCTGCACACAGCGCATGTTTTTTATTGCCTTATCCACTTGAAAGAACGAAACCTGTCTCGAGCTGCCTGGCCGCTTCGATTTCACCGGCACCCGGGATTGTTCCTAATTATTGATTTCTAATTGTTTTGATTCCTAATTATTTTGCTCTTTTGGCTGCTATGTTTCCGCTTCGCTTAATTTGTGCATTTATGAAATGTTGTCAAAGTTTTATCCAGGGTTTTTAGCTATAGGAAACAGTTTGGGAGGGGCGGTTCCATTTCAGGTTTTCCAATGGAAATATTGTCCCAAAATTCACAGAATTTGCCTTTAAAAACTCGGAAACCACTTTCTCGGGCGTCGTTGTTGCATGTTGAACCAACCCGTAAAACTCCTAAATACTTCACCCATGGTTCATCAACCTCATACTTCGCATTTCATTGTGTCATCGCATTTGAGTTTATTATATTGTTTTGTATTGTAGCGCATTTGATCATTTGTAAAGCACCTCTAACAAGGTGAGCCGTTATAATTATCAATCTAGAATATTATATACCATGACGAAGCAGATATTCCAAAGGTAGAATCCGAATCTTCTTGCTGCTCTGCACTTGAACATCATCCGCGGATGTTTCTCTCTCGCTGAACCGCTGTACAGTAAGCTGCATTCGTCCTTGCTCGTTTCCACGATGCTGTAAAGGTTCCACTCCTGTTCATCCACGAATGACTGCTTGTTGATGCTGGACGCTTCCAACGGATCGACTTCCAGGTCCACTTCATCGACACCACATTCTGAGATCAAGGTCAAGGATATGTCCTGTGAATAAAAGGTCAAATAATGCCAAAGGTGCAACGGTTTAGATGGATCAAGTTACAACGCAGTGCCATAGTAGTTTAAAACAAAAATAGTAAGCTTAGTTTAAAACAACAGTAATAGTTTAAAACAATAATAGTAGTTTAAAACAATAATAGTAGTCTAAAACAACAGTAAGAGTTTAAAACAATAATAGTAGTTTAAAACAATAATAGTAGCCTAGTTTAAAACAATAATAGTAGTTTAAAACAATAATAGTAGTTTAAAACAACAATAGTAGTTTAAAACAATAATAGAAGTTTTAAACAATAATAGTAGTTTAAAACAATAATAGTCTATAGTTTAAAACAACAATAGTAGTTTAAAACAATAATAGAAGTTTAAAACAATATAGCTAATCCTAATATTTCAGTTTCTATTAGTAATCTTTGACGAACTACGAACTGTCAATGACGACTGTCATAGTTATGTTCAATACATATGCGTAGGCCTAACTATTAGACCCACTTAAGTCACATATTTTACGTGTCCTATGCTGACTTTTAATTTGATGATAGGCCTACTTTGTTCTCTAGAACTGATGTGCGTATATATCGAATGCCAGATTTCTAAGGAATCAATGGGTCATATAATATATATATATATAACGTTAGCAGTTACATATATATATATATGTAGCTGCTAACGTAATATAAGTTATTCAATGAAATCCTTAAATACATAGCTTTTTTAAAAAGTGGTGGGTCATTTGATATTCTAAAGAACCGAAATTGATCAGCAGGATACATTATGAGGGGATGCCATAAATGAAGACACTTTAGAGAGTTGCTACGGTTGTGTTGAGAAGGTTCTGTTGGTTCTCCACACCACAGCCTGGGGAGGTCCGAGTCCGGTTGCTAGAGGATCAGAGTGGCAGAGCAGCTGCTAAAACGGGTGCCGTTTGGGCAGAAAATCTGGAGGTGAAGCATCAGATGAGACTGCAGGGCATAGGCCTTTATGAATTTTTGAAGTGGTAATACTTGAGAATTTAACGACTTTCCCAGGCAGCTAAATAGAAAACCCGGAGTAGGCCTACCTGAGTGTCGAAAGGAAATTCGTAAAGTTCTAGGTTTTCTAGGAACGTTCCTTTTATTCTTCGCTGCTCACAGAGAAATGCCTCTTGATTGGCGTTGAAGAACAGCGAGTGGCTGATCACTTCCTTCGGTTCTCCAACCGAGTTGTCCGCGTAGAGCTTTGGATGCCAGAAATCGTTCCAATTCACGCTCTTCTCTTCCTGACATATTATGAGGAAAATATCCACAAGCAAATACAATGCTAGGACTAACATGTATAAAGATTTCTGTAAAAAGCTAAGTTTAAAAAAAGTGCAATATAAATCAAACTAGACCCGCAGCAGGAGATAGCAAATGCCATTACTTTCGTAAACTTAGTCTGCGCCCTACTACATGTATGTAGAAATGGTTATTAAGCTACGACATTTAATATCTGCACTTCAGTAGATCGCTAGACCTCTAAATGTACTTGCAGCAATAAACAGATAATGATTAATTATGCATCTCTAACAGGGGCTTCTATCCCTATACATGGCGGGCGCAGCTTGCGCCCAGTGAAAAATAGGGGGGGGATCAGAAGACAGCCAAAATTCACGTCGGTTGGGGGGGAAGGTCGGACATGGAGGGCAGCGTTCAATCTAGGCATCACTAGGAGGAAGATCCCCCAGAAAATACTTCCCCTCCATATAAATTTTTACAAAATGGTAGGCCGACAACTAAGGATGTAGGACATTTCCCCCCCTGGACATTTCCCCCCTGGACGTTTCCCCCCTGATTTCGACTAGGACATTTCCCCCCCCGGACATTTCCCCCCCCTTCTGTGCATACCACCTCAAATGACCATACAAGTCCTACCCTGAATTCTAGACCTACGCCTAGGCCTGTATAATTAAATCTGAAACTTTTACAACGATTCCTTTGAAGTAAATGCTAAGGAATCCACTTTGCTTAAATTGGAGCTGGATCGATGAAAATATTCTTGCTTAAATTGGAGCTGGATCGATGAAAATAATCTTGCTTAAGTTGGAGCTGGATTGATGAAAATATTCTTGCTTAAATTGGAGCTGGATTGATGAAAAAATTCTTGCTTAAATTGGAGCTGGATTGATGAATATATTCTTGCTTAAATTGGAGCTGGATTGATGAAAATATTCTGGTTTAAATTGGAGCTGGATTGATGAAAATATTCTTGCTTAAATTGGAGCTGGATTGATGAAAATATTCTTGCTTAAATGGAAGCTGGATTGATTAAAATATTCTTTGCTTAAATTGGAGCTGGATTGATGAAAATATTCTTGCTTAAATGGAAGCTGGATTGATGAAAATATTCTTTGCTTAAATTGGAGCTGGAATGATGAAAATATTCTGGTTTAAATTGTTGAAGACGATAAAAGCAATGGTTTCCGCATACAGGGGGGGGAAATGTCCTAGGGTAGGGGGGAAACGTCCAGGGGGGAAATGTCCGGGGGGGAAATGTCCGAGGGGGGAAATGTCCAGGGGGGAAATGTCCGTTCCCCGACAACTAAATGGCTTCTCTCCAATGTTATCTTTCAAATTTCAGACAGTAAAATTTGGTCTTTCAACACTTAGTAAAGCAACATCATTATTACGAGGGCTTACAATGTAGGACCTACACTGTATTTTATTGTATTGCATTGTGCTCTAAAAATTTATGTAACGCCTCTCGAGTGCACATTGATCAAAGGCGCAAAACACATGGCTGCCCAATTTTGGCAGCAATTCCTCCACTGAAATAGTAGAATAATTTTGCTAAGAGGACAGCTTAAAATGCTGAAATTGCAATGCGGAAATCGCAAAAATGTCGTATGGGGAGGGGCACATTCCCTACTCATACCAGGTCCCTTCTTGGCACTACACATGCTTCGGCGATCGTCTGCTGGATGCTCGTTTGTCCCCCTCCAAACAAACCTTCATTCCCACACTAAAGGAGGGCATGCGCTAGATTACATTATATTGCATACATAGAGGAAGGCCGGTCCAGAAGAGGGGGGAAGAAGATGGATTGCGCCCGGTTGCTTAGGGGGGATAGAAGCCCCTGATCTCTAATAACTTATTATTGAATTATTCATATCTTGACTTAGTCCCTATTAGTCCCTATATACCAGGGGTTCTCAAACTTTATTTTCATTGTACCCCCAAGTAAAAAATCGAATGATGGCGTACCCCCAGCAAAGTCAGATCAGAAACAAAATGTCATTGCGAAGTCCCCTTGCAGTGACAAATAGAAGTCCATTTAATCATTGGTCACATCGTTAATTAGTATCGTATGTAGGAAGCAAAATTTTGTTTGAATCAAGTAATCTTATCAACAAATTTAAAAGGGAAAATTAGTCTATAGGCTAGACCTATTACCTCTGTAAGAAAGAGCCAACCTGTAGTGCTCTGGGCTTGTTTAGATTAGGACAGATTTAAAATAGGGCTATTGATTTAATCGCGTTAACGCGTGCGATTAACGCGTTTAAAAATTTGCGATTAAAAATTTTAACGCATTAATCGTACGCGTTAATTAGATCTGATTAAAATGGAATCAGAGGCAAAAAACTGGTTTTAAACGGAAGGCTCATACTTAAAGCTAGTGTCACATTCTTTGGCAAATATTCCAACAAAATAATAATTTCAGTATTATCGTAGCAATTCGTCGCTCAATTATCGCCTGCATGCGAACCAAAACATGCGTTAAACGCTAACGATGAGTCGTCGACATCGGCCGCATCGCATCGTCCACTAAGTTGTTTGCTCTTTCCTCACCCCGTCAGACGTTAGACTACGTTGGTTGAACTCCATGAGATGGCAAGGCCAATGGATTTCAGATTTCAAATGATAAATGTTTACAGAAGGACAACTGAGACGAGGCTTGGCAAGAACCGCAACCTCTTGTGAAAAATGGTGACTAAATAATGAGCTGAATAGTAGACCTACTATTGTTAATTAATAAGAGCATCCCTTTAACCGACCAGTGTAGATAAACTGGTCTGCCTATACAATTGGATGAATAAATAATTAATCTTGATAGTCAGAAAACGGTTGTCTAATTTCACATTATTTTAGGCCTATATGTCATTTTAATTAAAGGTGGCTCACATGAAAAAATTAACGGATTTTAAGCAGCTGATTAATCTGAACAGAGTTCAATTCTGTCTGTCATACAAAAACTGTTCAATAAACTAAATGCAGAAATTCAATAGGTCTAAGCCAAAGCAATAGAAAGAATGCATTCAGTCATTAAAATTTTATGCCTCAGGGGTCCTTAGAAAATAGTAAGATTAGTATATTTGAAGAAAATGCATTGCGATTAATTTGCAGTTAATTGCGATTTAAAAAAAATAATCGCGCGACTAATTTCGATTAAAATTTTTAATCGAACAACAGCCCTAATTTAAAATACATGGTTTTATATTTGTCAATTTCAAACGCAAATTTACCCCATGTTTGCTTTTCATAGCAAGAATTGTTTTAAAACCAGTTTCACCCAGACATGACGTGCTGAAAGGAGTTGCAAAATTTGAAGCTCGTCCAGAAATTAATTCTTAGGTCAATTCAGCTATCCGCTATTTGAGCTCTATATAGGCTGAAAATTTCTGGCTTTGAAAATTTCAACCATTTAAGCATCGTTTGTTTCAAAATTATAGTAGGCCCCTAATAGGCATAAACAATAAATACGCTGTATGCACTGTATAATATATGAGTCTAATAATTTATTGTATGTTGTGAAAGAAATAAGTGATGATACTGTTAATGTTGCAACGTTAAAATAAAAAAATCACTGCTAATCAAAGAAAGATGGACACAGAACCATAAACTCAAATAAAATTTATATTTCTGGAATTTATCGCGTACCCCTTGCCGACGCACGGCGTACCCCCAGGGGTACGCGTACCACAGTTTGAGAACCCCTGCTATATACCGTATTAGTTCATATATATAGCTTACCGTATTATATTATATATGTATTTTAATTATATATATACCGTATTGACTCGTCCGTCGAGCAGCGGTTCCCTCCATCTGATCTTGATGCAGACGTCAGCTGCGAAGCATTCCTTCACTGTGTCGATCTCACCGACCTTCAGGAAGACTACTTGTAGGTAGACTTTTCTCTAACCAAATAAGAAAAAGAAACACATGTGTTTCTTATTGTTTTTCTAACAAAGAAACTAACTTTATAAGACTGAACTAAGACGTTGTAAATGTCTGGCCATCAATATCAGACACATAGGCCTACTTAAAAAAATCGTTCAGTGCCAAAAGAATGCATGTAATGTCACTGGCTGCACTGTCTACCATTGCCAGTCCCAATCCTGGATGAGGGAGGAGGGAGGCCGTCGCCAGTGATCTTTGTTATCACACAGTGACGTTAAACTGCAACCACTACTGTACTATGCATGCATGTATACATGCATGTGGGGCGCGATGGTGTAGTGGTGGGTTCGGTGCCTTGGAGCCGGAGGGTTCCAGGTTCGAATCCACCACAAGCTGCCGCGTATGGACTTTAAGCAAGTTCTTCACTTGCAATTGCTCATTGATCGTGCGTTGCAGCTTGAAAATCCGATGCAGTGTCCACGCTGTAGTCGGGAGCGCCCCTGAGTGGAGGGTTTGAAGGGGCGCTATAGAAATGCTAGAAATGCACCGTGTATCTCTAATGCCTGATAATCAATCATACTACAGTTTTCCAGATATTTAAAGAATTGAACCAAGAATATGATTCCAAAATAGCATGTCATAAATTTGAGCGGATAGAAAGATATGAATCGTTCAACTTACCTAACGAAATTTAAGTTTACGAGCAATTTTCTTTTAGATTTTGTAACAAAGTAGCCTACTTCAAACAAGAAAACAGTCTGATATTTTTTAGAAGAAACTCTAAATAGATCTAGTAGCCTATAAATTATTTACTTATTTAAATAAAGAAGATATTATAAGCGACACAATTTAAATATGGCATGCTCGGAGGCCATAATGTGGGGGAATGAAGTATGGTGTCTCGATCTCTTGTTAGCATTGTGATTGTCTTCCTGGCTCTGTGGGCTGGCATTGTTCAGTTGAAAAATAAAATAGCCTTTTGGGGCTATAGATTTCGGATATCAGATGGAGGCTGGTGTGACAGCAGAACGTTGCGATAATAGACTCCATTAATTTTTACTCCATGATAACTTCATGAGAACTAAATGGGAACGACCAAGCTTCGAAACCTCAGCGAACACCTTAACAGACTTGCTGAAAACTTACATTTCGTCAGATGAAGCTGAAAGATTTATATCCGTCCATTCGTTCAAATTCATGACATGATATGTTGAAACATATTGTTGGTTCAATTCTCTAAATATTGGAAAAATTTTAGTATGATTAATCATCAGAAATTTGAGATGTCTGAAAAATGTTTGGCTTAGGCCTACTTTTTATTGAAACACGGTGTAAATACATAAAATACAGAAAGCCGAGGAAGGAAGAGGATAGAGAAAAGGAAAAATACATGGAGAAAGAAGAAGACAAGGAGAAGGAAGAAGATAAGAAGGAGGAGGAGGAGGAGGAGAAAAAGAAAGAAAGATAAGGAAAGTGAGAAGCGAACAAGGAGGAGAAAGTGAAAGAGTATGAGAAAGAGGATGAGACGATGAAAAAGAAGAAAAAGAGGAGAAGAAAGAAGAAGGAGAAAAATTCGCATTCTTCTTTTTCTTCACATGCGATTTTTATTGGCAATGGCATTTATTCTATGCCTTATTGCTTCCATTCATAAATCGTAAACGTTAGGGCGAATGAAGTATGGTGTCTCGATCTCTTGTTAGCATTGCGATGGTCTCCCTTTCAGTCAAAATTTCGTAAGCTTTATTCAAAAGAAAAGATATATTAACGCAGGGCACCAGCTTATTCCGGAGCTGTGCGTCATGCCAGGTTACCCATTGATATTTAGTAAAGATGTACACTTAATACCCTTATTCATTCATTCCGAAAACTTATATAGCGCCCCTTCAAGAAGCCTACTCAGAGGCTATCCCATTGTACATCGTTTCGTTAGGGTTGGTCCTATTCGATCGCACGAGTGTCAGTTCGACTTCTATAGCGCTATTGTTTGTGTAGGCTAAAGGCGTCTCCATGAAATAGTGGTGCGTGACAGTACTGTTGTATTGACAGCTTATAGGAGCACCTCTACTCCTCCAGCGTATAAAACAGCTCCGATTACCATATTATCCTCAGGCAAATGAAGTGTTTCCGGTCCAAACCCGTACAACTCCCAATAAAAAAGAAGGCGCGTTTCTTCTGACTCATACGGCAAGCATTTACAGTCACACTCCCATAGCGTTTAGAATGCGTCAAGTTGATTGTCATTATAGACTGCTTACGGACCGGAACGCTGTCCAAGCTTACGCATACGCAAATGTGTGTACACTATTCATGTACCGAACGTCTGTTCGTATGAAATGCCATTATAGATATGTATGCTTGTTTGTTGTAAAATGTAATTAATATATCTCAAGTGTGTATGTTTGTGTGTATTTTGTAAGTATCAATAGCCTAAATGATACGTTAATGTAGGCCTACATGTATGTACGCGTGTATAAGAAACATAGGCTAGACATAAAATACGTTCGGGAACTTCCATTGCATAATTGCATGAACATGGTCGTAGAGTACGAGGTCAAGTTTACAATACCTCTCATGGATTCGTTAATTTATACAGGCATGTTCATTTAGGTGTGAAGATGACTAGCATCGTGGTCATTCGAGCACAGAACCGGTATTGTAATTTAAGTTATCAAGGATGCTTTAATTCAGATTTTGCACGCACTCACTTTACATTACATTTTGGCCGGTACAAAAGGGAGCTCTATAAGCATTCTGCTAACAAATCAATTCGTTTATTAACAGTAGCCTATACTAGGCTGACACTCAACTTAAGCAGACAATATTGTTCAGAATTCCTAAGCATTTACAGAGACTGTCACAACGCAAAGATAAAATACTATGTTAGAAGATGTGCTTATAGAAAATACGTGAGATGAAATTAATGCAACCTTTAATGGCTGTCTATATATTCTATCAGTGTATGCATAGACAATGGACACGTGCAAACTTATAGCCTAGCCATACCTATAGCCAGACATACCTATAGCCTAGCCATACTTTTAGCCAGACATGCAGCCATTGTTCGCTGTTGACCTGATTCAGATGTTGCTACTATTCCTTTGTTTTCTAACGATCATTGTTTTCTAAAGATCATACCTTATCGCTGATTGAATCGAAGTGCGAAGATGCACCACCAGTGCAAGCCATCTCGACCCCTGCAGGACCCTTTCCGTCAGCCAGCGCTCCGTACTTGGCTGGTCGGTCAGACTTTGCTGCTCCCAGACGCTGCATGATTCCAGAACATACCAAAACAATTATAGCAATTGACAGATCATAAGCTTCTACCACGACGATGAAATGGCCTCTCTGTGTCTCTGTCTGTCTGTCGGTCTCTGTATCTTTGTCTCTATCTGCATGTCTGTCTATGATTCATATATATTAATATATGCATATATAATATTATAGTTTTGTCAACAAAACATAGTTAAGAGCAACAGCTGCTATAGTCTGTCATCCAATAAGCTGCGTCTCATCAGAATCGATTTCTCACAGCTTCATCCATTGACTGCGATAAACAGAACCGGATAAACGTAGGTCTACGACGATGAACGCGCGTACACTTTGTAGCTTGTACACATCTTTCTATGCAGACCATTTGACCTCAACTGATCGGGCGAGATCGTTTACATAGCGCAGTGAGGTCTTAAGTGGTTCAGAAGACTTATATATAGAATATAGTCCGTGCTATAGCCATCGAACCATGGCACTGCAGATTCCCTGGAGCGCTTGGGGCGCGGACATTTTCCCCCTGGACAAATCCCCCCGGACAACAACAACCCCCGGACAACAACAACAACCCCGGACAATTCCCCCCTAGGGTAGGACAATTCCCCCCTGGTAGAACATATTGCGTATAAGTGGTTGTACTATAAAACGCTGGTGCTAAGTACGTAAGTTAAATTGATGAAAAGAATTCTCGCTAAATAGAAGCCGGATTGATACAAAATAAATTTACTTAAATGGAAGCTGGATTGATGAAAATGTTCTTGCTTAAATTGGAGCTGGATGGGTGAAAATATTCTTGTTTGAATTGGAGCTGGATTGATGAAAATATTCTTGCTTAAATTGGAGCTGGGTTTGATTAAAATATTCTTGTTTAAATTGGAGCTGGATTGATGAAAATATTCTTGTTTAAATTGGAGCTGGATAGATAAAAATAATTGTTATTTAAATAGAAGTTGGATGAAACGAATTTTTGAACTGAATAATTAGCCTAAGTTTGAGCAAATTATACCTACAGAAATAGGTTATTTGCGCAGCAAGGGGGGGAATTGTCCGGGGGGGTTAATGTCCTAGGCTAAATCAGGGAGGAATTGTCCGGGGGGTGTTGTCCGGGGGGGGGTTATTGTCCGGGGGGTTTTGTCCAGGGGGAAATGTCCTACACTCGGAGCGCTTAGTAGCCCACTTTCCATGGCTTCCTCTTAAATGAAAATGTCCTCTGAGACAGCACCATCATCCAAACGATTCCACGTACGAGTCTATATGACCCTTGCACTGAAGAATGGCTGCATCAACGTGCCATTTTTCTTCTTAAATTAATACAAAACTGCGTAATCGAGTTGCCTTGTTTGGTGCTAATTCAAAAGCTCTCTCTCACTGTGGTGCTTCTTTTTCAAGTGATAATCTTGTAGGCTAAGCTTCCATTAGATCTCCCCTGCTTCTCCTTTTTTAATGTTGTTGATCTACACTTTTGTAACCTCTCTTAATAATTATAATTATCTGAAATCCGTGCAATTTTTAAATCATTTGGTTAGGTCACGTGCATGGAGTCGGGATTTTGCTGGACAAGGAGGCGGCAGGGGCGCTGGTGGAGTGGAGACCAGTGGGAGATCGTATCATCGCAGCGAGGTTCCGAACAAGACATGCGAAGGTGACGGTGGTGCAGGTCTACGCTCCGACGGAGGTGGCTGGGGATGAGGAGAAAGACAGGTTCTACGAGCAGCTTGAGAGTGTGATGGATGAAATACCAAGCTACGACATTAAGATCATAATGGGAGATTTCAACGCCAAGCTGGGCAGGGACAGGAGAGGGGTGGAAAGCACGATTGGACCATATGGCTCAGCTGAGGCGACGAACGACAACGGTGAGAGACTGACGGCCATGGCGAGCACAGGTGGAATCATCGTGGGCAACACATTCTTCGCCCACAAGAGAATACACAAGACAACGTGGATATCGCCAGATGGAGGGACAGCAAACGAAATAGACTACATATGCATCAGTAACAGATGGAGATCGGCACTGCAGGACGTAAGAGTATTCAGGGGAGCAGATGTAGGCTCTGACCACAGTTTGGTGATTGGACGCATCAAGTTAAAGCTTAAAAAGATGAAGAAGGCGGAGCACATCAAACCGTTTGCAGTGGAAAAGTTGAAGAACAGGGAAATAGCGGAGGGCTTTCGACTGGAGATCAGCAACAGGTTCGAGGCATTGCAGCATGTCGGTGATCACGAGGAGCAATGGGAGCTGTTCAACGTAGCTGTTAAAGAGAGTGCCTTGGAAACGTTAGGAAGAAGAAGAGGAACGAAAAGGGAAAGGTGGATAGGTGAGGAGTCGTGGGACTTGATCGACGAACGTAGGAAGGCGAAGAATATAAGAGACACAAGGGGCGATCTCGATCAATGGAGAGCAGAAAACGAGGTGTACAAAAACCTGGACCGCAAAGTAAAAAAAAGCTGCAGAAGGGATAAAAGAGCATGGATAGAGGGCAAGGGAAAGGAGGCTCAGGAGGCAGCAGACAGGAACGACTCAAAGACTCTTTACAGGATCGTGCGCGAACTTACCAACTCAGGAAATAGGGAAACAAAGATGCCGATAAAGAGCAAAGACGGGCGTTTGCTGACAACAGAAGAGGAGCAAAATGCACGATGGGTCGAACATTTCAGAGAAGTCTTGAATCAACCGGCACCTGACAAACCGCTGTGTCTAGAGGGAGAAAATGCAATCAATCATCCGAACATCGCAGCAGAAAGAATAGGCGTATACAGATGAAGTCAGGAAAGCGATAAAAGCATTAAAGAACAACAAGGCTGCGGGGTTAGACGAGATTTCAGCAGAGATGCTAAAGTGTGGAGGCGAGACGATGGAGGACGAGCTCACACACCTATTCAATGAGATATGGGAGAGGGAGGAGGTCCCAGAGGATTGGAGGAAGGGAGTGATCATTAAACTGCCCAAAAAGGGGCCATTGAACGATTGCAACAACTGGCGGGGCATAACATTGCTATCAATACCAGGCAAAGTCTTTTGCAGAGTGATAATGAATCGGTTAAGAACAGAGGTGGATGGATCCCTGAGGGAGGAGCAAGCGGGGTTTCGACCTGGAAGGTCATGTAACGAGCAAATATTCACACTGAGGAACATAATTGAACAATGTAGAGAGTTCAACAAGGAATTGTTGGTGAACTTCGTCGATTTTAGGAAAGCATTTGACAGCATAAACAGGGACACGCTCTGGAACATTGTCAGGCTTTACGGAGTTCCGGAAAAATACATCAACATTTTCAAAGCTCTTTACCAGGACGCAAGCTGTTGCATCAGAACAGAGAATGGCAACACGATAATGTTCCAGATAGAAACAGGAGTACGGCAGGGTTGTGTGTTGTCTCCATTCTTATTTGCTCTCGTCATCGACTACATCATGAAAAGAGCGATGGACGATACTACGGCCGGCATCAGTTGGGATCAGGGTAGGTTGAAGGATCTGGACTTTGCGGATGACATAGCACTGTTAAGCGAAACACACATGGATATGCAGAGGATGACTACGAGACTACAAGAGTTGGGGGAGGGAGCGGGGTTACACATCAGCAGTGCAAAGACTAAAGCTATGATAATCGGTGACAAAGAACATCCAAACATCAAGATCGGACAGGAAAACATAGAGTATGTCAACCACTTCCCATATCTGGGAAGCTATATGAAAAGGAATGGAGACATAGAGGTGGATGTAAAGACAAGAATTGGTAAAGCAGCTGCGGTCTTCCAAAGAATGAGAACAGTGTGGAGATCAGGAGCGATACATAGCGACACGAAGATCCGACTGTATTCGTCGTTGGTGTTGCCTGTAGTGCTATATGCGAGTGAAACCTGGAAGACAACAGCAAGGACAACAAAACAACTAAATGTCTTCCACCGGAGGTGCCTACGATCCATCCTGGGCATCTCATGGAAGGATCATATTACAAATGAGGAGGTGTTGAAATTGGCGGGATCAAGAGACCTGGAGTATATCATCATGGGAAGGAGAGGAAGATTGGCTGGGCACATTTTTAGACTACTACCAAAAGAGAGGATTGCGAGGACGGCGATAAAATGGGTGCCGGAGGGTGGAAAGCGAAGAAGAGGTAGACCAAGAAACACCTGGAGACGCACATTCAAGGGAGATCTGGAGAGAATGGGACTGGGTTGGGACGAGGCGGAGGAAGTATCTGGCGACCGTGTGGAATGGCGAGGACTTGTTGACCAATGCTCCGATCGGAACAGGAGGAACTAAGTCTAAGTAAGGTTAGGTATTAGATGCAGAGTTGCTGTGGTGCTTTGTAGGTCTGTATTTGTTTCTACTTATAATTTGAGCCATCTAAATATGTTACAACTTACAATGCTTTACATGTGCACGTAAGTTTGAAGCCTAAACAACAGCGTATGCCAGCTTAGGAGTTCGTTTCGATGATGCTTAGAATTTTCTTTCTATGCTAATGATTATCTCATCAGCATATTATGCTTTTCTGACAAATGTAATCTGATATGCATGTATTGTAGAATCTACGTGGCAGCATATCATAATTTATGTGCATTTGCATACATGTATAATATGAACAGATCAAAATGTACATCCCGATAGAAGAGCCTTGGGTTAGGAATTAGGCCTAAGTGGCTGCCGCTGCCGGGTTTTAACCACGATTGACAAAATGCTTAGGTGTGCACTCTATGGACGCAATACAGGCAGTTATGCTGAAAGATTTCAAATCAAAGACTATGGATGTTTTTAGCAATTGAACCGGTCATAAGTATATCGCGTCCGTGGTATTATCTTGGGTCACGTGCCGCCTAATTGTGTCTCACTTGAGCTCTGAGACTCATGCATGGCGCGCTGAACTCTGGGAAGTGCTTGTTATAAATAATGATAGATCCATACAATGTAACCCACGTAATAGCGCAACAGAACCAACCAATTCTTTTTGAGTCGCAGATCACTCTAGTGTTCGTGAAAGTGCAGGTTGCATTCCGAATTATTGGTCACAACCAAAGCATCTGTACTTCCTGTTTTAAGGTAGGCTACACCTCAACGAATCTGAGCTGTCTCACCTACTCTCACGTTTCGCTAGACTGACTGCTTGATTGACTGCATCCAGCATTACCAAATACATGTAGGTTTACCTGTGGCCTAAATACATAAAGCTCGTCATAAGACACCGGAAACAAAGGAACAACTGGTGGCTCCTATCAATGACAAAGAGGCTCCAGAGTCACGTGTTGTGGTAAAGAGAAGTAGGCCTAGGCCTAGTAAAGAAGGCGGCACACATTGAATAATTAATGAGTATATACGCATTGGCCTGTCATCGTTACAGGCTACGCTTAGTAAAGGCTTATTTGCTATGTTATTTTCTCCTGTTGTTCTTTCGTGCACGCTTAAGTATCTTTGATCATGATGCTTTTCTAACTTTTTAATGATCGTTAATTAGGGTATTTTTGTCTGACTGCCTGCCACCGCGCAATGTTTGCTTCAATTTGACATTGTGGTGTCACTGAGGCCGAATATACAGAGGTATCTTCGATCCCTTCTGGGCCCTTCCTTATGCATCCACATCAACTATGCATGTTTTATAGTCCTATTCTCTTTACTTGCTGTTGTATGTTCTTCCAATAAAACTCTTTGTTGATTTATTGACTGACTGGTTGATTGACTGATTGATTGACTGGTTGATTGACTGGCTGTTAATTGACTGACTGACTGGTTGATTGATTGACTGTTTGACTGACTGGTTGATTGACTGGTTGATTGGCTAACTGACTGACTGACTGACTGACTGTTAATTGACTGACTGACTGGTTGGTTGACTGACTGACTGACTGGTTGATTGACTGATTGATTGATTGACTGTTAATTGACTGTTTGACTGACTGGTTGATTGATTGACTGTTAATTGACTGACTGGCTGACTGGTTGGTTGACTGATTGATTGATTGACTGTTAATTGACTGATTGACTGACTGGTTGATTGACTGTTTGACTGACTGGTTGATTGACTGATTGATTGATTGGTGGATGGATTGACTGGTTGAAGGAATGACCCTGTTTTGAGAAGATGTCGCTCTTAGGACACACTCCTTTGTGTCAAATGTTTCGTCCATGAATAATCTTAGTGTAGGCCTACATTGTATCTATGCATTTGTGTGCTGAAATGTAGGCATAGGTTACACCGCATGACGAGGTGTGACTACAATAATTATGACGTAAATGCAGCGTTACATCCTCGTCCACCGAAATTTATAGTCTGCTATTCTTATAATACTACATTCAAATGAAGCACAAAGCATAGGCTACAGGAAAACCCCAGAAATGCAGAGGCGTTCGTGCATGTCTTGAGGCGCTCATGACGACAGTTGAGTCTATTACTCATCGTCTTTATTGAATAACAATGATCTCATTGCTCTTTCAAATCTGACCGGTCTCGCTCTGAGCAACACCTAACTGACGATTTGCTTTGAGACGAGATTAAAAGGCTTTGAATATAAAGACGAGATAAAAAAAATTAATCTCACGATTTCTCAGCCGAGACAGATACTATATCAGATACGATATCATTTGCGAAACAGTCTCAACCTCTCGAGTGATGCCACCTCTTGATTTTATTCTGAAATAATAATAATAATAATAATAATAATAATAGTAGTAGTAGTAGTAGTTTTTAAACAATAGTTAGCAATGAAGTCCCTGAGGGATCCTAAATACCTCGGGGCAAAAAATAATACTAATAATAACAATAATAATAATTTAAAAAAAATAGTAATAATAATTTTTTTTAAATAATAATAATAACAACAATAATAATAAATTTAAATTAAAATAAATTGTGGCGCCACACACCAAAACCAGCATTAGGGTGATTTTCCAAGATATTGAGTCTGATACATCATTTCAAAGGCCTTGTCGTAGGCTTTAAAATGACACAAAAATTATTGCTCTAGCTTTATTCCAACCAAAGATATAAGGAAAAAGGTGATCCACTTAAACTAATTAATTAACCAATTAACTTAATAAGACAAACTAATTTGCGTATCAAGAGCATTAAAAATAGCCCTAAAACTTGTGCTTTAAAAAATTTGTAAAAATGAAATGTTTAAGAAATTATTTTTGCTTAAATTCTGCACAAAAAATCACAAACATACTATTTCCCTAAATATCTCTGATGTGTAATTTCCGACTTAATGCTGATTTCGGTGTGGATCGCCACGGCCTATAATATATTTTTTGGGAAATTTCACATATCGCCTCTTCAAGGTAAGCTACTCAGAAGCGCTCCAGACCCAACCATGGCTAAATAGGACAGGTTTGAAATTCTTAAAGCAGAGAGTGAAGGGCTCCTGATAACTAAGCGCAGCGCAACAAGGAAGCCATTTCTGTTGTAGGACTAGCGACCGAGAATGAACGGCGCTGTGACGCTGTCTGATAGCAGTCCGTATGCGGGGAATCTGAAGCACAGCTTGATCCGCCGATCGATGGGTGGAACAAGAGGGTTCTCGCAAATACGGTGGGCCAGTGCCTCCATGCGCCGCTAAATCAGCGCACATACCCTGTAGGCAATTCGATGCAAGACATCCCACATATACGAATAAGATGAGACATGACCAAATATTGGGATATGAACAATAAGTCGCGCCGCAGTGCGCAGGGCCCTTTCCAGACAGTCAATCTGGTTAGCTGGTAGGACGTTACAGTGGTCAAGACGGAAAACTACAAAAGGGTAGATTGGACAGGGGTAGCGGCTGCATAAAAAGTCAGAGAGCGGGATACCACCCAACCCATTTGCTTGTTCAACTAAGTAGCGCACCGAGCTGAGATCGCAACATGTAGGCTATAGGCCTACATGTTGCTATATAATTGAAGCAGAACCTGGCCAAGAACAATGCACAAAATGCCGCAATTCAAGACAATGGATGCAAATGGTTATTTATTCTTTATCTTAGCTTAGCTTATCTGCTGATCTTATGAGGTGATTTAATCCAATCTTATCTTAATTATATTCCTTTAATTTTATCTTATTTAAATGTCATGTGAACCAAAATGTGGAAATGGTTGACCGTAATAAAGAATGTTATACTTGGCCTACTTGCGTACATATTGGAACTTAATTATAACAATTTAACAAATGAAGAAGTAGGCCTATTGAGAATGATCTGAGAAGAAAGAGTCCCGATAGGGTACACAAAGTAAAAGTGAGACAAAGGAAGTGAGCAGGACACAGGCTGAGAGTATAGACTCACTACATGTAAGAACGGTCATCGAAGGTAAAATAAAGGGGAGGCAAACGAGAGGCGAACGACGACTAACAGAACTCATACGAATCCGATTACAATGTTTAGATGGCAACAACATCGATTACCTCTCAGTAGTGTATCCGTATAAATGCTTGACGAGTGCAACACGATATGATAAGGCCTTCCAACGTGTCGTATAAGCTTACGTTATATAAATTATAGACTTGACGTACGATGGCGACTTGGTGGCTACAATATAGGTCTAGATACACTGCTATCCTTGAAGCAAAATTCAAATTTTGCCTAATTAAATATCACAGCGTCCGATCTGTGACGTGCACTGCTGAAGACTTGGATCGAAATGCAAGTGTATATTATATATATATATATCTATATATATCTATATATATATATATATTGGTATATATATATTATAGCTTCATCATCACTCACAACGCAAGAATTAGGGAAGGTCCTCCCAACACCTGTCGATGACGCTGTACCCATTGTCATTGCCCCTATAGGCCATATATAAATATAGGCTATATATAAATATATATATATATATATATATATATATATATATATATTAGGGCATGCTCCTTATACTCTGCCGTCTGCTTTGAATGAGTCTATATATGAGCCCAAATATATATATATATATATATATATATATTTGCGCTCATATATAGACTCATTCAAAGCAGTCGGTTTTCATATTCATCTACGTATAAATCATAAAGCTCTAGACATGTTATATATATATATATATATATATATATATATATATAGGCGCACACGTGTTTATAAAGTAGGCCTATACTATTTTTCATCTTTTTTATACATGCACTATCAAAATGAGCTGCCAAGGCTATAGCCTATAATGTGAGTATATCTAACATGTATAAAACTCCCCGTTGAGCAGGAATAACCAAGCTTTGGTTGGCTCTAAGAGGGTTACGCTTGATCTCACAAACATTTAAATATACTGCAGTGCATAGGGTATACACTTGATATATAGCCTTTAATATTCACATATACACCGTGGTTCAATAAAAAAAGTAAGGCAAACTGTTTTTCATATAACATATGAAAAACAGTATTATTCAGTATTATTAATCATTAGGCATAGGCTAAGAGATATTATCTCTTATGCCTGATGATTAATAATACTGAATTTTTCCAGATATTTAGAGAATTGAACCAAGAATATGATCCCACCATATAATGTCAGAAATTGAACGGATAGAAAGATATGAATCTTTCAACTTCATCTGCCGAAATTTAAGTTTTCAGCAAGTCTGTTATGGTGCTCGTTGCAGTTTCGACGCTTGGTCGTTCCCATTTGGTCTTCAGTTATCCTCGATTAAAAATTAAGGGCGTCTATTATCGCAAAGTTCTGCTGTCACAACATATTCTACCTGTAATCGGAAATAATAGACCCAGAAGGCTATTTTCTTTTCAACAAAACAGTGCTAGCCCACAGAGCCACGGAACCATCAAAATGCTAACAAGAGAGACACTTCATTTCTCTCACATTATGGACTCCGAACAGTCCAGATTTAAATCCTGTTGCCTATAATTATTATCTTCTTTATTTAAATAAATTATAATTAAGCAGCCAATTTATACTATCTAGATTCTAGAGTTTCTTCACAAAAATGTCAGAGACTGTTTTCTTGTTTGAAGTACTTTGTTACAAAATCCAAAAGAAAATTACTCGTAAACTCAAATTTCGGCAGATGAAGTTGAAAGCTTCATATCTTTCTATCCGTTCAAATTTATAACATGATTGTTGAAATCATATTGTTGGTTAAATTCCCTAAATATCTGGACAACTTTAGTATGATTAATCATAAGGCACCAGAGATATATGAAAAACAGTCTGGCTAACTTTTTTTATTGAACCACGGTGTAAAAAAATGGCGTGGTAGGCTATGCATGTATACACAGTTGCTGCCAATGTTATACGCGGGCAATTGCACAACATGACGAACGAAAACTATTTGCATTGTGAGTCTACAATGGGAAAATGAGTTATGCCATATATAGAAGACACAACCCAAGATCAGTCCATGTGTATTGAAAGAACCTTGCACGCAATCCGTACACGATGTCGCATGGTTACTAACATTTCTGGCTGCGTATACGCATTAGCCTATAAATAGTCTTTAATTCCAACTCTCACTTCCTAGTCACCTAGTGGGTGAATATTATGCATGTGTATGCACTTATATATTAAGCTTATACACACGATATATGAAGGTGTGTCATAAGTTGGCCTACTGGTCGAGTAATCCTACATTGTATTTCATTGCAACATGAACCGACCCATTCAAGTTACTGTAAGGCGTAAGCTCCATAGGCTACAAACTAGGTGTATAGGCCTACATAGGCCTACCCATTAGCTAGGTAAATCGTACCCGGCACTGGTTTCTATGGCTTCTATATATATATATATATATATATATATATATATATATATATATATATATATATATATATATATATATATATATATATATGCCACAGGTTACTAGTGAACAGGCAGGGTGGTTCTTGTAAGTTGTATGAAGCAACTTCCTATTCTCACGCACTTACATGTAGGAAGTAAAACCCAAGTGATGTTTTGCTTGAATGTTGTCGCGTGAGTATGCAACAATGACGCCATGATGCGTGTCTATAGCATACAGGCGTATGGTTATACAGTGGAAATATCAGTGGAAAGGGGAAGTAGGCTACTCTCAACCTTGTACCTCCGTCATGCAAAGAGGTGCTTTTTTTGTGGTTGACCCGGCGGTTTGGAATGTCACCCTTCTGCATTGCGCATGTTTCCTCACTCTCTGGCACATTCTATAAGTACTTGAAAACTGTTCTTTATAACCATACTGGTTCTTACTGGAGTCGGGAGCACCTCTGAGTAGTGTCCTTGAAGAGGTGCTATATAAATAGCCCACTTGAATGGATTGAATGAATCTACCTGTGCCCTGTGATATATAATGCGAACTCACAAAGCAGATTCACAATGAAATCACAACATGTATTTTGCATTTTTTTTTGATAATTATAGCTTCTTTGTAATTATTAGGCTTATATAGGCCTACCCCTTTTTGAAATCGTGATGCAGTTACTGTAACACTAAGACCGGTTACTAAGACGGTATTTTATAACGCGTGTATTATACATATCTTATGCGACGTATAATTATGCTAATCAATGCTGTGACGTCACAATGCAAGCCGTCACCAAGACAACAGCTCCTCAGTGACATCACAATGCTATTTTGTGTAGATTGTTTGACCATGTACAATTGTAACGTAGCAACGTTCCTTCATGACATCATGGTGCTACTATAAGAGATTGCTAAGACAATAATTATAGTCTACAGCTTTCTATGAAATCATAATGCAGCTATTGTAAGGTTGTGACAGGTTACCATGACGATAACTCTTTTATGACATCACAAAGCAATTTTTGAAAAAAGTTGTCTTGACAATAATAATATTATAATTATCTCCTTTGCGAACTCACAAAGCAATTATTGCAGCAGGTTACTATGACGATACGGTAGTTCTTTTATGACATCACAATGCTATTATTGAAAAAGGCTATTTTTGCAATAAATAATTATCTCTCTTATGAACTCACAAACAATTATTGTAGCAGGTTACTATGACGATTAGCTCTTTTATGACATCACAATGCAAGTGGTGTGCAAAGTCTTGCACAATCTCTAAATTTCGCGTTTTTTGACTTCCTAACCGTTTTCTCTCATTTTTTCTTCATGTACAATAAACGTTTTTGTGTACAACATAAGGGATTATTAAAAATTTCTCATAATATAAGTGCTGAAAGAGAGAGACGTCTGCAGTGTATGTCCCCGACTGCAATAAATGTCCCCTCCCAATTGTTAAATTTTTTGGAATTTCCATGCTGTGATGGTAGAATTTTAAGCTGTCATCTTTACGAAATTGCTCATTCTTCAATGCTGTTAGTCGTGGTTTAATTAGGACTTCAGAGAGTCCCCTCTCCAGTGTTTAAATTTGTCCGATTTGCCAACTGTAATGGTAGCATTTATAGGATGTCATCTTAACAAAATTGATCATTATTGATGGGCAGTGGATGATACTTATGAAATATTTCTGAAATATTGGGGATGCAAGGATTCCACCCCCACCACACTCCGACCCTGACCGGTACGAACTCGTGAAATTTTGGTTTTCCCCAAAAATTCTTCCCACATGTACACCACACCCCTACCCTCACCACACCCCACCACACTCCGACCTACACCGGTACGCCACCCGTGAAATTTTGATTTTCGGAGAAAATTTCTCCCCTCCGGCCCGCCCCCCACTCTCACTCCCCCACCACCTCCCACGACACCCCACCACACTCCGACCTCCACCGGTAAGCCACCCGTAAAATTTTGGTTTTCGGGAAATAATTTCTCTCTCCCCCCAACAATACCCTGCCCAGTGGCGTAGCCAGGAATTTATGATGGGGTGGGGGTTGGGGGTTTATGGCCTGGCGGGATGCCCTTTCTGACATCAACCCAACAGTATTGCAGTAAATAAAATGGGAATAAAGTAACAAAGAGAATAAAGTAAGAAAACAATTACTACAATTAAGCAATTGGTTTTTTTGGTCTTATTTAAGTGAATAAATAACCTTTAAAAATCCTAGGCCAATGGGGGCTTTAAACCCCGAACCCCCTTGTCTACGCCACTGATCATGCCCTCATCCGGCTCTTTTTGATATTATTTTAAGTTTTACCTACAATTGATTCGACTCAATTGACAAACATTTTGATGACCCGGCCACGTCTGAACAAGTGAAAATCCAACTTAATTTTAAAACGGGTCTATTTAACTCTTAAATTCATAGTCTGGTTTTTTATGGGGGTTTTTCAAAAGAAAATCTGGGTTTATTTCAGAAACCTCAGTGGTAAAGCAGCAACGCTGCATACCAGAGTTGCAGGTCGTCGTGAAAAGGGCGAATTGGGCGACTTTTGAAAGCACTCGCGACTGAAAATTTCGTCCTCGTGACCTCGCGCTTTTTGGGCGATTTTTGAATTACAATACAATACAATACAATTAGTCATTTATAACGCGCTTTAACAAAACAAGTCTTGCACAAGAGCGCGCTTCACTACAAATCTAGTTATAATACAATGAAAACAAATGAGTTATTACCTCGCGGTTGCCACGGCGACAATTTAATCTCATAACAGGAATTTTGGGGAGCGAAAAATGGGGGGGGGGGGGAAATGCAACATTCCCGTAAAAATGTTAAATTTCCATGAGATTTCGATCGAATGACTAGAAAAAGGGTCGTCAGAAATTTTTGGCGAGCAGAAAAAAAATTTTGACGACTTTTTTAGTCATCAGAAATTTTCGCGACCGAAAATAGAAAAGCTCGATGATCTCGCGATTTTCGCGACTTTTTGTTGTGGTCTCGCGACAAAGTTTTGCCGAAATCTGGCAGCCCTGCTGCATTGGCGGTGACACGAAACGGAGTATCCCCTCTGAAAGCTATCCGGGGGGATGAATTAATCTATCCCCCCGGATGGAATTAACCGGTCTTAGCGGTCTATACTATCCGGGAGATAAACCATTCTGTCCCCTTTTTTTAAAAATGCGCATAATAAAAAAAATTATGTTGCAATCAAAATTTAAAGTGACCCTACTTGTTTTAAGTGTCCTAAGCAATGCTCAGATAAAGGCAACTCAAATTTATTTTGTGACTCTGGGTGTTTTTAAGTGTTTTAAATGTTTTAAGTGCTCTAAAACAGGGCAAAACAAATTATCTAGTAGGAATAAACATACCTGTTAGTGTCATTGTTCAAAACAAAGCAGATGAAAATTAATTTGCAGAAAAAATACACGCGGAATCGGTTTTATCGACTTTTTTTAATTTGGAGGGATACAATTAATACGGGGATACTCTATTTTGTGACAGCGGCATACGTCGATGCTGCAAACAGCGTTGCCACTCCTTGGGTTTTTTCACAAGATCTTGGGTTTATCGATCCGAACTTGGGAAATGGGTTTTTTTCGGGAAGAACTTGGGTTTTTTGCTTGGGTTTATTTCGACGGAAAAAATCGGAAACTTGTTGACATTTTCGAGAAATGTTTGACATTTTCGGAAAATTTTTGACATTTTCGGAAATTGTTTGCCATTTTTTACGGTTTGTGCCGGGATGACTAAAAAAGGTCAAATTTCGGACGGAAAATTGTGAACATTTTCGAAAGATTTGAGATTTTCGGACGGGAAATTTTGAAAATTCTGGACATTTTCGAAAGATATGAGTTTTTCGGACGGGAATTTCAGAAAATTCTGGATGTTTTCGAAAGATTTGCTGAACTTGGGTTTTCGTGGGTTTTTTCGACCCTCCAAATTGGTTTTTTCATTTTTTAGAGTGGCAACGCTGGCTGCAAATTGTTTCGGTTTCACATACGGGTGTCTGAGTGGAGTGCTGTAGAAATAATTGTTTTATGCGTTCAATTTGTCAGGTGAAATTATTTTACAGTTTAAAATTGCTACTTGCTACACTTACACAGTTACGCTATTAGTGAGCAATTGAGCATATTGTCTAGAATAGTTTGCACGTACAGAGGCCAAGGCTAACTGCTATTAAAATGGTTTTTCGCACGTCGAAAGACTGTTAGGTCTAGGCCTATATCGAAAATGAAAACTGAAATGATGCAGACTTCGATTACGATTTAGTTGGCCTTAACTAAACAAGTATTTATTTACGGTAATCTATTGTTTTAGCGTCCGAAATTATTCCACTATTATTATTATGGCCTAAAATGTAAACGTCCTGAATAACAACACAGAAGTAGCCTACTCTTACGAAAATGAGTGTAGACCTACCAGTCGTTTTATAGTGCGGTAAAATGAGAAAATACAGCTGAGATTGCTATTTAGAGTTAGACCATCTTTAACGCAACAACGGACCTTTGGAAATGCTACTGAGTTGAGGAAGGGAATTACCCAAAGTCCAGTTTCAGCTTTCTTTTATTCGTGTTTCTTGCTGTTTTTTGCTTGTGTTACATTGAATAATTTTGAATTAAATTGGCAGCTGAGACGATATGCTACAATGGGCAAATAATTTGGGATGATAAAAGAAAATATTACAAATATCCTTATTTTCCCTATCTTATGCTATAAATCTAAGTTTGTTATTGCTATTCTGTGTGTATGCATGTCCATCCCAAGAAAGGCTCTTTAACTGTATTCATTTGAATGACGAAACTTTTTTTCATACTCTTACACGAATTCGTAGGTCAGCGTGACTATTATCAGCTCTCAATTCACTTTAAAACTTGAGATATGAGCGTTTTAATTCGACGCGTATAGTTAGCCTAGCGCCTATACAGATAATTTAATAAACCACGTTTACCGTTGCACATAACCATATGGTGTCGCCACTGATCAGCAGACGATTATATATATATATATATATATATATATATATATGCTGCTATTATCTCATTTCAAATGCAATATTGATGTTAACTGTATTATTTAATGTCCTCTGCAGGTTGCATACTGATTATTATACTGTAGAATTTGTGTGTGGTGAACTGGTTGCATGTCTGTTTTGTTATCATTATTATCATAACATTCTTCTGGTTTTCTATTTACAGATTGTTTAAATTGGACAGTGACTTTTATATTTAGCTTTGTACTGAAGATCATAAATATTGTCATTTTCACATCCTTTTTTGCATTTTCGTTTTCAGATAATTTGAAGATTGTTCAAGGAGCTTATCCATGGCCTATCCTGTAAGTTTACTCATTTCATAATCATTTTTCTTTGCTGTTTTATTTGACCTATGGTTAAGAAGTATTTATTAAGTTTTCAACATGTTAGCACTGATATAGCATAGAAAAGTCTTGTGATTGTATGTGGTATTAAAAAAATAATCTGATGAAGATCTGCCAAGGTTTCAGTTGTTGAGGTAAGTTAGTTGTAACGCTAATTGTAAGGATTTTAAGTGCTATAGACAGACTAGCTTAAATCTGATTCTGAACTTTGCCACGAATTGATACAGTTGAGTGGGAAGGGTTAATTTGTATGAGAAAATTATTGCAGCATCAGCAAGGCAGAGAATTTTGGATGCTGTAAAGTCTGTTGAGTGTTGACTTAAAAATATAAGATGCCTTCAAAAACAGTTGGCATAACTGAGGCAAAAACAGACAAAGGAGCAGTAAATCACATTGTCTGTTTCGGTGCTTAGAGTGTAGAAAGAGAAGTACCTTCAGGATGCCCTTACCTTTCCAGGCTGGCTGGCATAATAAGTGGCAGGACGGCATTCTGATTCGAAATGAAGTGCCTGGATGTTGCCCAGTCACACCGTGATCAACCCTGGTCTGTGTATTGCCCTGATGTGGTAGAAACAAGATTTTCAAAGATTTGTTATGTTGGGCCGAAATTATGTAAGATCACTGTTTGGAGTCACCCCAAGTCATTTGAAAATGTTTGATAGCAACATGATGTGCCAAACAGATCGATGCAAGAGTAGGGAAGGAACACAGGCATTGAGGTCATCCACTTACCAGTATTTGTCAACAAAATTGGAGGAGGAATTTGGGAAAGATTGACAATTCCTGAAATTCACAAAAAAATTCCAACAAATCAGAATGGTGGCTTAAACTTGAAATAATTATACGGCTTAATGTATTAAAGTTTGTGTATGAATCCAATTCTAGTGGCTGATTATCGTTGCGCAAGGCTGCATGGTATCAAAACCTCGTCTGCTAATTATTTAAATACCTGCTAATGGCAGATTTTTTCAGCCACTTGCGTATCCACAATATTAAGACCAGAGTCAAAATTATTCTCAGTTTTTAAAGGTGGTGTATCATCAATTTTTAATTATGAGATAACCAGTGTATTGTCTTGAACTATGTTTATTATTGCTCAATCAAAGAAGCTCAGAGTTTGGCTGTTGTTATCATTCAGTGCTGAAATATGCTGTGTAATAACAGCTGCATGAATTGGTGATGTGCATGATAGCTGAATAAAGTTTGTAATTTATTAAAGGTGTTATAATAAAAATTTATAAGGTTTGATGTTTAATATGAGTAAGAAGGAAGTATTAAAATATATTTATATATTTTGAAATTGAAAGTTGTATTTTTTAATGTAAAAAATCTTACAGTGATTCTGAAAGTACTGAGCCAATTTTTTTAGGGGTGGGTTTGTAAACATAATTTTATTAGGGTCTTAATATTTGACAGATGTTGACCAGGGGAGGGGATCAAACTGCTTAATTCTTGCTCACATGGTTAGGCCTAAGTACTGGACAACCCAAGTGTGATTTGCCTAAGATTTATCTGGGTTTATGGACTAAATGTTGAAGCAGTGCTATGCATGCACTGAGTGAGGAACTGTTCAGGTTTTACCTTGATCAATGGGTGACAAAGCAATGTATGGCTGATTATGGTCAATGCACTGTTGCAGCGGTTAGCAGCATCACTTGCTGAGATCGATAGCAGGCCTTGCCAAGTTAACACAGACCCAGAAACACCAAGGCTTTTACCAACTCTAGAAATTAATGTTTTATGGTCAGCAGCATTGAAACAGTACTAAGGTAGGCAGTGATGTAAGTGATACTTGCAGATATGCCTTCAGAGACACACCATTGTCAATAGGTGGGTGAGAAGATGTTGCCTAGCATGAAGATGGTAGCAGCTTCAGTGAATTGCCTTTATGGTAAACTGATTGGTAAAGACCAAGTTATTGAGATGAATTGGAAAATTTGTTTCTGAATCGGGGTAAAGAAGAGAAGCTTTGCAGGCAGTTAGTGCTCAGGTCAGACAACAAAGCCATAATCAGCGATGGAATGATCTGAGGTTCTGCCATGTTGAACATATAGAACAGAGAAGCCTTCCTGAGCAATTTCTTGTTTCATGCAGTCAGGCGTGCAAACTTCAGTTTCACATCTCGTCTAAATCCACGATGTCCAGCTGTACAGTTTAAACAGACCTTGATTGTTGGCAAATCTATGGCTGTTGATTAGACCAATGAGAAGAATTATAACTATCCTTTGAAACGAACTGGATTGATCATACTTCATGAATATTTATTACCATAGTTTAGAAATTATAAGCTATTTTACAACTTGTTTTAGATAACAATTATGATAAACAGACTTTATGTAACAGCATGCTGTGCAACTTTCGAAGACCTTAACTTGAGAAGTCTCTTCATGTTTTGTCTTCCTTAGTATTCTCAGCAGGCTCCAGGTCCTTATGGGGCTCCAGCACCATATGGAACTCCAGCACCATATGGGGCTCCAGCACAAAATGGGGCTCCAGCACAAAATGGGGCTCCAGCTCCATATGGGGCTCCAGCACCTTACGGGGCTCCAGCACCATATGGAACGCCAGCACCATACGGAACTCCAGCACCATACGGAACTCCAGCACCATACGGTGCTCCAGCACCTTATGGATATCCAGCACCATATGGAACTCCAGCACCATATGGAGCTCCAGTACCACCACAATATGGAGCTGCACCTCATGAAATCCAGATGCAGTTTCAGCCACAGGTTCCATTTGGTACAGTACCAGTTTCCTCTCAACAACCACCGCCACCATATTCTGGTAAGTTTCATATGATACCTAACTTTAACTTCACTTTACTGAGCATTTCTGAAATTTGACTTGCCTCTGATTTTTTCCTTTACGGCAACTGAGATGATCTGTTGATGTTCTGTTGACCTGTCATCTTTACCACAGTAGTGCATGCTACTGTGGACGTGGTGGTGTAGTGCATATGTTCGTTGCCTTGCAGCCGGAGGGTTGCAGGTTGGAATCCACCTCAAGTCACAGTGTAGGGACTTTGAGCAAGTCCTTCACTTGCAATTGCTTGGGCGCTTCGGCGTGAAACTCCAATGCAGTGTCTGCGCTGATGAGTCTTCCAAGTTGCGAATCTCCCCAATCCAGTCAGTCTTAAACACTGCTGCATGCCTTCCTCAGTTTACTCACATTTCCTCGTATTTGACTGAAATCTTGCACTAGCTTCCTGTCACCTCTCGGATCCAATATAAGATCATCCTCCTGGTCTCCAAATCTCAACTTGGTGTTGCCCCAAGGTATCCCAAATAACTCTCCAAACTTAAAATTGGAGAGTTTATGCACAGCAATGACCATGGCCTTTTACCACATGTATTTCATAATGCCTTTAGCCTCACCTTTGATGTAAATAGTTTTCTCATTTTATCTCACGTTGCTTGTATTATTGCTTTGTTACACGATTACTGAATAAAATTGATTTGAATTAATAGCTCATACATTTGGATGTATTGTATTGCATTGGATCTTTAAAATATGCAGCTAAACTTAAATAGCAAAGTTCTGCCCAAAACATCGATGTGTCCAAAGTTCTAAGTAAGCGGGATATTAATGTCAAGTTGTGTTGGACCAAATGCGAACTGAAGTTGTCACTAACTTACGATAAATATGCAGTTATGCACAGATCTTTTTTGAAATAATAATGAAGTGCGTGCATCATAAATAGTTATTTGGTGACATTAAATATCTGCTAAAATAAAAGGTGACTGTTAAAACATTATATACATTCATTTAATATATAACTGCATGAACTCTGTAACATCCCTTGAAAGATTATAAACCTCATTGGGAAGTTGCTAGAATGCTTGTAGATACAAAATTCATTAGCTAAAATTTAGCACAGTGTTCATTGGATGAGCTCTACACGTGCTAAATGACATGCATTATGAAGAACTTCAAAAATTGTTTTAAGAACCTTGGAGTTACTGCTGTGGCTCACTTTGATTTTGTTGTGCATGCAGTTGTTTTAGTATGAATGATGTATGTTTTTCAGCATCTTTTTCACAGAAGTCCTATTTCTTCATCCGAAGTCGTTTGAATGGTCTGGTTCTTGATGTCCAGGGAGCAAATCCCGCTCCAGGAACCCCAGTTATCACGTGGAATCAGAAGAACAGTGACAACAACAACCAGCTGTGGTTTGAAGACTCTTCCACTGGAACCATCAGAAGCAAGCTGAATGAATACTGCCTTGATGTTGCCGGTTAGAATCTCTCAACCTTTAAGGAAACTTCAAGGTTTTTTTCTGGCTCGGAATTTGCAACTTGCAATTAATTTATAGTTTTAGTAGTACTATCTGGATTAGTGTTTATTGTCGAAATGGTTTAGTATGATATGAGAAACATGTAGCATGGGTTTATTGACATTAGGCATTGTGATTTCATACTGTAATGTCATGTGGTGTGAGTGGCCTTACCAGGTGAGACTTTGAAGTGTTTGCACCTTGAATCTCTACTTACTGCCTCATCTTTTATTCACAAGTGAGGTCTGGTTGTTCTAATTTTAGGCAACTGTTAACTTGAATGATCTGAAAACAAGTTTCTTTTTCAACACTACAAATGTTGAACGAAGTCCTCATACTGAATTTCATTTGATCTATTGGCTGAATTGGAGATATGCAGGTGATATAACCAGGGCTGTAATCGAGGGTATACTCTATCCAATATACACGGATATACAGCGTGTGCTCACATCGCAAATATTTGTGTATAATTGTATATATAGTAAACGGGGAAAATGACCTGCAAACAGGCCTAGACAACTGTAGCATGTACTCACTTCTAATTTTGCCGCTACAACCATGGATAAAACAGTAATGAATTATTGCTTTAGGCTTTGTAGCATAGACTGGTCTCCTCTGAGACTACTTGAGTACTGTATAGGGACCTTGAACAACTTTGGCAACATCTTACACAATTGCTTTGCACCTTCTGTTGATGCTTTGCCATTAGATTGTGGCTCTTGATAAATACAGACCTGCTGCAATAAGACAGGCAATGGTTTTGCAACTGAACAACTCTTTTCCCCTACATATATTAAGTGTTGAATTCTAGGTATGATATTGATGTTACAACCAAAATATTATCTATATCTATAAGAAAGGATGTGCCTATATTTGGCCCCGATGCACGCTCAGAGTTTTGCAGCTACTGACCTGAAACATTGCATTTAGATAAACGTTCACCAAAACCATCCAAGTACGCTATTTTCAGCTTTTTATACACTAGATTTCGAAAAACAGACATTTTAAATTTCGCTGTGTTAATGTATGCGCTTGCGGTTAGCCTACCGCTGCAATTTTCAGTAACGGCCTGTTGACGTCATATTTTGACGTCATTTTTCGCCAAGCTGTTGCCATGCATATTTTAACACTTATATCTGAAACGTTACAGCTAGACAGATGTTTACACGGGCCACGTACCTCGTCTCCACACACCTCAGCCCGCAAGGCTGAGGTGTGTGGAGGGCGTGGGGGTGGGAAGGAAATTTTCCTGAAAACTCAAATTTCACGGGTGGCGTACAAGTGGAGGTCGGAGCGTACAAGTGGAGGTCGGAGTGTTGTGGAGTGGGGTGGTGGTGGGGTCGTGGCCGGGAGCGGGTCGAATCCTAAATTTCCCGGGCAACGCCGGGTACCCCAGCTAGTACTAAATAATTATTATCTTTTGACCTTAAATTTACCTGGTGTGTTGTTTTAGTAGCATGTTTAAAACAATTTTCAGGCAACAAGGTTGTACTGATGCCCTACCAGCCTGGGAACCCGAACCAACTGTGGGAGCCATTTTCAAATGTGATTCGAAATCGTCATCAACTCACCAAAGTCCTTACACTTGATGGTAAATGTAAAGATACTTGAACTTCTGATTTTTTGTGCTTTGTGATTTATTTGCAAAGTGATCTAGAAACAATTTTGTCACTAAATTGCATTTTCAGTGCACAAAGTAACAAACAATTTTTAGCTTTTTTAGGTTGAATGACTATTTTGAGCTGCTTGCTTCTAAGTGAGTAACAGAGTTAGCTTATTGATGGTAGGTAATTGTAATATGTTGGAATCGTAAATTTTAATACTTTTTTACTTGGTGACATGCATTTTCGTTTATGTCCAATTATCCATCCAAGTAGAAAATTGCTATTACTACTTTTAATTTTGCCTAAAAGTTCTTATATTCTAATGTCCTCAGACCAAGTCTGCCTTTTCCCATCTATTAGGCATGTAAACTTAGAATTCGATGTAGTAATGTCTGGTCATTTTATATATACAGGTACACCACTGATGTGCGAGTTCACACTCTGCTCGAATTTGCTTGATGGAAGAAATGTTTGCTACTGGGCGTTCAGGCTGTACCAATTTCCTGGCTGCAATGATGCTCTTTTTGATATTTTTATAAGTACTAATATTAATATTGAATTTCATTTTGATTGTCTCACAGCCTCTGGGAACGGTTCTGGAGCTAAAATTGTGGTTGGGAAGCAGAGCCAACAGAAGAACCAAACTACGCAGCTCTTTGACTTCCAGTTCACCTCGCCACAAGATGTAGCCAGCGCTTCTGTTTCACCTGCTTGCTATTCAATGCCAAGGTATTTCAGTTTAGCTCTGTGTGATTCCTAACCCTGCTCGACTACTTTATTTGTATGTATGGATCACATAAAGTTCCTTCTAAGCAGGGCTGTATTGAATAGGTGATTATCACTAATCGGCCGAATGCGGATAATTGGACCAACTATTTGGCAGAATACGAATGCGAATATTGTACTGAGTAGGTCTACCGAAATGTCGATGTAAAACCCAATTTTCTCTGCCAAAAAGTTCATGACCTTTTTTAGTCATCAGTCATCACCTTCTTCAAAGATCTCTTCTATTAACGATTGGGGGGAAATGCATGGCCGTCCCCCACCACATCCATTGAGGGGGACCGTCCCCCTGTCCTCCCTAGGTCTCCACCCATGCTAATTTCCTTTGTTTCTTTATTTGGATTCTGTGTGTTTTTCACTGATTTTTACTAAAAAATCTGCATTGTTTGTCAAAAGTCGGCTGATGTTTTGACACGGTGATGTTTGTACTTGATACTTTGGAATCATCAAAGTTGGACTTAATTTCCGTTGTCTTACCAGTGCGTGGCGGAAGAACTGACTTGTTAGAAAACGGACATTCCCGATATATTTCTGGCGGTACTGTTAGTGGATAGGCTTTCTGTGTTTTTTATTCACTTGAATAGAACGTTCATTGTAGACGCAGATTCCATATCGTAAGTGAGATGAACTGCAAGGTGATGGACATCAGAGGAGAGAACCCATGTTCAGGCACGGATGTCATCATGTATCCGAAAAAAGCTGGACACCATAAGAACCAGTTGTGGTACTTTGACAGTCAGGGCATCATCCGTTCTGCTCTCAATGATATGGCTCTCGACTCTGGAGGTAAAATAACTCACAGATAAACCCACAGTCAGATCTAATTGTCTCATCAGAGTATTTAATTGTATATTTGCCATTGTAGTAACCTTTTAACGGGGCTCAATAGGGTCTGTATCACTCTTCAATCTTCATGTCACCGGTCAGTTGCTGATTTAATTTCAACCTTTAATTACCTAGAGCTAATTCCTGAGCACTTTAGAATTAGTGATTCATTTGAAAAGAAACAATTATGCAAAAGGTCAGAAGTGCACAGATATGATGTTATGTATCCGTTCCTGCAACAAAAACTTAAACTGGTGATCGGGCATTTTTGGTCACTAGCCCACACTTTTGGAACAGTCTTATAATCACCCATTCAGGAGACAACAACCCTTGTACACCTTAAAAAACAGTTAAAGTGCACTTTTTTATCGAACTCTTAAGCTGACAGTTGACAGTATGTGTGTAAAGCATCTTCATTGAGCATCCTCAAAGTAACTGCTACTGGTGATGTTATAGAAATGGTCATAAACACAGCACAATGATAGAGCATGATGACATAGAGCAGTTGTGCATGAAAGACTTGCTGAAGAGCCCAACACAATACCATTTGGGAAGAGAATTGACCCATACTCTTTCAAATTACAAGCATTAAAATCTTGTACTCTATTGCATTTCATCACCTCATAAAATTCGTACTTCATTCAACTCTGTTTTATACCTCTTGATATCAAGTCTTGTAAGCAAACATTACTATAACAACCATATTCTGAGCTCCGGGTTATTATTAGAGCTGAAGTTATGGTTGTGTCTTGATCTATTAATTGTGTAGTTGGTGGTCAGAAAGTGAAAATGATGCCATACACTGGAGCTGCACATCAACAGTGGAGCGTGGTTGGCAACAAGATCACTAACCAGGCCCACGAGTGTCTTGACATACGTGGTCAGTCAAACAAGGATGGAGCTGAAGTCATTTCGTACCAGTACAAAGGTTCAGCCAATCAGCACTGGCGCATTGAGTACGAGTAGAATGCGCAACTTATTGTGGTTCTGATACATGAAAATAATCCAAAAAAATTACTTTCCTGCTTACAGTTCAGAAATACTGATTAACCATTTTCAGATGTCATAACTGAAAGTTGATTCGTGTGGTTGCGCAAGTCTCATTCTAATGAATCTGTTTAGGGCCAATCCATAGATTTACATACACAAAAATCATATTTTTTCGACCCTATCCCGTTTTGAAACTCGTACATTTTGTGGAGAACCCTTACAAATAAGCTTCTCTACCCCTTACAAAAGTTCATTGGATAAAGTCATCTATAAGACATTTATATTACTTTAGGCTATTATTTATTTTTTAAACATCATATTCGCTAATTTTTGACTGTTCTGGTTTACTGTCTAGATCTGAAAGGAGTTAAATTATAATGTAATCATATGCCATTGAACGACTATAGGATAATATCGAGTTATAAATAAACTAATGTGGATGTCACGATAAGAAGTTTATTTTGCGTACGTATATTTTGATGAGACCCTTTCCCCGTTGTACACAGATCGCCTAAATCCGATGACTCTCCCTGCGTACGTAATATTACATGGGCAGCCCCAATTTAATCAAATTATTCACTGCTTTTTGGTTTTGGTTACCTTGGCACCTGTCATCAGTGCTTTAGCTTTTACCTGCAAAAGTTCTATACCATGGTTAATTGGAATTGTGAGGATATTTATTGGTTTACTTTTTCATTATTAGCATTAAACTAGCTGTTTTATGGTTGATTTATTAATTTTGAGTTTTTAACTTGTTTAATTGTGAGTACATTTTAATCATAAAGTGATTGTTGCATGCAAAGTCATTTCATAAACTTCTACTAGTGTGTTGTTGACTTGATTTTGACATGGAAGAAATAACTGGTTTGAACTTTCAGTTGCACCATTCAGCTCTGATTAAAATTAATTCCTATGAAGATATTTGAACTGGAATGACTGCATCCTTAATCTATTCAGCAATTTTCATTGAATGCTGTTGATTCAAGGGGCAGATGGATTTTTTGTAGCATTTAGTGCCGTTCATCGCAGTTGGCATAATTGCCGTTCAGGCAGATTTCTAACCTTATCATAGTCAAAGTAATATTCATTTCAAAACTACTTTTGCTTCTAGAATTAATTATCTATGGTGATGCTTTTCTTGTGGAGCTCTCCATGCATAATTTCTAGCAATGTATTTTCTGTAAACGAAATTTAAGTGCCGGTCTGGAAATGCCAGTATTGCTACCTAAATGTTTTGTTATTATTAGTAGATTCTGTCCATGACAAAAATAACTAACGTTTTAAATCTAGAACAGTTCATGAGTTTTTAATTGTATATAACAGTGTGTTTTCCAGCTGAAATATTCCAACACGTTATGCCATTTTATATTTTGTAGCTGATGTTTTCTATTAGTATAAGTTAAAGAAATACCTACAAACTACAACTGCTCCAATTTCTCGCACTTTTTACAGGATAGGGGTCAGCATGATTATCTTGCATGTATTGTCATATCATACCGTAAGTTCCAAAATTTCTAAAGCAATACCTGATATCCAAGTGCATGGCACTTATTCAGACACCAAGTGAATATCCATGTGTTTACCAGAATCTGAAGAACATATCTTGTTACGGAGGTTCAATTACAGTGTATCTGGAACTCATTCCTTCAGAAGACGACTAGCACTGGAACAATTACTCATGTGCTTGTTTACTGTGCAGTTATCTTACTGGTTTATTGTCACAACATATCTAACACACTGTTGGTCATAATCAGCGTTAAAGCGGTCGATTAAAATGCAAGTTTGATCAAACTACGTTGTTTTGATGTGTTGGCATTGGTTCTGTCAAGGTCAACAACCGCCATTCGATACAATCAGAACTTTATAGCACCAGATATCAATAAAGCAAAGCGTTATTGTATATGTTAAAGACAACTTTAAGTTCTCATAGAATTGGAATAATCGACCAATTATTGCAAATCGCATTTTGGCTTAAAAACGATATAGGTACTAATTCGTACGAGGAGTTCAAATAGTTGGATAGCACTTGAAATGAATGATCTGCCTAGTGCCTACCTAGAACTCTCGACATAATAATACAAAAGAGGCATCTTAAATCTAATCTAGAAACGGTTATTGTATTATCGTTATAAGGAATCAATGGGTTTTTTCTGTCCATAAAATAACTGACCAGAGACCACATATGACTTTAATTGCCTACATTTGTCAGAGACATGAGGCAAGAAAACATGCATAGGAACAATTTTTGCTGAACTGCACGATGTTTAAATATGCATGACATAGACAAAATACAAAAAAATTCACAATACAGAACAATGTTTAAATTATGAAGTATCAAAGGAGAAGCATCAGCCAGGGAGTTTTTTTTATAGGTTTATCTCTTTAAAGAAACTTGTCGTTGAAACCTGTTAGCTTCTACAAACCGCATTGAATCAAATTGTTCTTCGTATTTAATCAAATCGTCCTTCAAAACTTTTAAAAGTCAACAAGATTATCAGCAGCCATAAAAATCCAGTTCACAACACACAATAAGACAACCGCCGTTTCTTAAATTTCTTCAACGTGGCTTCATCTAAACGTCCTACGCAGTGCTAGTTCAAGACGACTTTGAATCCGACGAGACCTTCGGTGGCTCGTTTATCCCCAACTCGAGTGACTTTCGCCACCACCAGACCTTCATCCTATCCCAGCATGCACCAACGGAGTCCATCGCAGGTCGCACGTCGAGAAGCGCAAACTGATGAGTCTTTGGATCGACCGCTCCGCCGTCGTAATAGTCTATTACGTAGCGCACATCGCGTCCACATCGATCCACAATCCAATCGTGTCGATCAAACGGAAGTTCGTAACTAAATTCAACGAACACAACACGTCTGTAACGCCATCTATCAGAACATTTATAATTCAGATACTAAATACACAATCTGGAAGTTGTTTAAAAAGCTATTTATTATCTGACAACGTTAAACGATAACCGGATATAAGATTACTGGTTTTGAAACCTAACGGCTTTTTCCGTTTACAAAAACAATACTCAAATTCATTTTCAAAAAATTAAAAGAGATGGTTCATGAATTTGTACAGACTAAGCTCAAAGGTAACTGTGAGAATAAACTAATTGCAAGAAATAAATGTCACTACGACATTGCACTAACCATGGCCCTTTATAAATAAGAGGTCGTTGCCCCATGATAAAACAAACGTTGATGTACGGTAGTGTGCTGTGGTACTTTGAATGCAATGTTGTCACCCATTTAGTCAAATTTCAACATTGTGTGATGACAAAATTGAAAATCATATGAAATTCGCTGTCAGCAAAATGAGTTATTTACAGAACCGCAAACACATTTCATGTAGAAAATATCATCGAATGCAATGAATCCCAGTGACAGCCATCTTTGTTGAAATCTAAACCAGCAGATCTTCTACAAGGCCAAAACCGATAATCAGTTTAAACTTGGATTTCTACAATTAAAACAAGTTTGCCAAAAGACGCTAATATTAACAACCCTATTGACAACAACGTACAGTCAACTGAACTGAATTCTATAGAATTCTACAGAATAATTCAAGCGACAGATGCTGCAGTGAAAAGTAAACAAAACTACAAGAAACTGGGAATGGCATTAATGTAAAGTGATAGACTGGAAGTGTCTCGAAGTTAGGAGATAACATCCAAGCCAAAGGAAGCTTATGCAATAAACTAAACAAAGATGTAATGTAACTGCATTGCAAATCCTTACCCAAGCCAAGACCTGAAGCGTGCTCTTGGCGAATAGTCCTTGGCCTTTCCACCAAAGCTCTTAAGTCTTGGTTGTCCACATTCCCTGTTTGACAAGTCAGAAAAAAATCTGGTGAAAAGCACAGAACAGCAAAAGTGGGGTAAACAAACGAGCAATAATGAATGCACAGTCCACAAAAGCTGCATTACAGCCTCAAGACTACTTCTGCATTGTATATTTTATGAAAAATACAATGAACATCGAGCATCATGAAAGTGCAAATAAACATATTAGAACAAGCAATAATCACTACAAGAAATCTCTTATCTCTTATCTTACAGCAAATTTTTATAGCCCACCTTCAAGGAAGTCTACTCAGGAGCGCTCCCAGCCCAACCCCTGAAACAGGAAAATTTTCAAGGCAAGAAACAGATGTCAAGAGCATAAATACCTTTGTGCAAATACTTTACTTGAATCTCCCAAATTGTGCACTATCGAATTAAGGAGACTTACATAAGGCTTAGATTCATAACCTCCATCTGATAACTAGACAAACACTGACATATGAACTAACAGCATTCAGAATTATTATCTGTTACCGTGCATGAAGTGCTTCCCACTTGAGAACTTCTCTCCAAGCCTCTTCATTGTTGGCATTGTGAATACGAATGATGTTGTTCATATCTTCCTGATTCAGATCTTCATCTTTCCATCGCCATCCTAACCATCCCAAGAGATAACAGAAAATTATTCCTTTAACGCTTAATGGTCTTGAAGTTCAGAAACAACCATATCAGAGCTGAACTGCATTCAAGTCAAGACTGGAAGTGCAGGTGTTACACAATTACTCAAATAGAATAACTAATTTACCATAAATAAGTGCACCTACCACAAGCAGACTGGCTCTGTTTGATTTGGCTTGTACTCTAACAGCATTTATGCAGAACCCTAAATTCCTTGTCACAACTGGCAGATTGTTTGAAAGTAAAAATTAAACATCCTCTAGGAATTTTTTCCCTTTAGGCCTTTAGTTGAGTAGACATGGGTGAAGTGGATGTAACCATGGCTCTTAATGATATCGGATTGGAGGATGGCTGAATGGTAACATGCTGGCACAAAGATCTGAATGATACGGGTTTGATACTCACTAGCTCTGTAAGATAACCCAGTCTTCAACCCTTAGGGGTTAAAATATGAAATATATAATATGAAGTGGTATAAATGCCTAGCATGCTGCAATACAGTTAAATTTGACTCTGGTTAAACTTGCTACCATCTGTTGCTACTCTATTACGTAATCTTACTGCAAATTGTCAGTTTTGAATAAATAAACAACTGTTGCTATTACAATTACATGTAGATATATTTATCTTCAAAAGCTCAAAGGAATTATCAAGAGCCTATATTGCATACGGTCAATCTGTCACTTAAGCAAGTTGGAACAGCGAGTGAGTCAGAACAAATAATTCCTGCTGAAACAGTAAATCACCTTTGCGAAGCATTGCATTCCAGAACATTTGAGGTGATGGGTAGACCCAGCATTCTCCATCTTTGTCAGCGCGTGGGATGTTCGAGATTTCACGATCCAATGACAATGGAAATGGCTGATCTGGAGCAGGTCGTTGATTTGGAGGCGGCATCTAAAACCAAATACATTCTACATTAGGCATGATGGGGTCATTAAGCCCACACGAATGCCTACTCCAAGTACTTGCAAAATAAATCTCAAAAATCTAACAATATGTGAGAAAAAGCTACAGCACAAGTATGCTGCTAAATAATAAAAATAAATGAAATGAAATAAAAATATTTAAGTCTAACCATGTTGGCAGGGTTAATTGCGTCGGATGCGCTGGACTGCTGGATGTCGATAGTTGCTGGACATTCGCTGATAAACTGTGATGTTGCGCTGTGCTGAACCGGACATTCACCCTTTCCTTTGACTGGACAATCATTTGACGATGCTGAAGAGGAGGCTGACTGTTGCAGGGAAGGACTCGCCTTGTTGTGAGCATGAGCAGGGCATTCTGCCGGTGGCATCATACTTGTGCCAGCAGATTGAGCTGGTGACGAGGAACTCGACCCCATAGTGTGAAATCTTTGAATCATGTCAACACATAACAGAGGCATCAATTAAAAGCAAAAAATTAGAATCCACGGCAATAGTGGGATGCTGGTCACTGCTGTTTTCGTGCAGGTTTAATAAAATAACTAAAAGCAGCATGGACAATTGCACATAGCACAACTCTTATTACATGAAGTACTGCTGCCCTTCAAACTTTGTTTCATTAATTACTCAAGTCTATTTTCTTTAGTCGTGACTGGCATGGGAGCGCTTCTGAGAACGTTTCTCTAGAGGGTGTTACATAAACCCATAAAATAAATGACTTAGTATATAGATGGGTCGATTTGAACAGTGACCTTGAAACTGAAATCTTGGATTAAGTTTCCGCACAACCTGCTTGCTTCTGAGCAAATATTTTAGAGCATGTATAACACTTCTTGATAAATTACATGGGCTATTCTTATTCTTTAGAAATGTCCTAATCTATGTTGCTGATGGTTTTCATGCAATTCAGTTTGTTCATAGATGGCATTCACATTCCTTCGTCAAATCTACTACAAAACAGCATTGTCTAATAATGAACATATATAATTTAAATATATCTCTACTGATTTCTGAAATTTATCTTCAGTTCTTCACGTAATAAAGGTTCAATTTTTAAATTACATTAATTCCCCCAAATGGAACCTTTCTGATGAATGACTACACATGACGTGGCTTGGGTGGGAGCGTTCCTGTGTAGATTTCTTAAGGGTCGCTATATAAGTCTAAAAGAAGGAGTGAACATGAATCATTCGTTCTCAAATTCATTTTTGTACACCATCCTCAGAAATATTCGTCCAGTCATTTTTTTCAACTTACATAAAGTTCAGAATCGACTTACGCGCTAAGACTACAAGTGTTGAACGTAATCTTATATGCAACAAGTTAATTAAACTACAACTATCACCCAGTTGTCTGTTGTTTAGCAGGCATGCAAACTCGACCAGACTACGACCTTCTTTTATTATCGTTCAGCACACGCTGGTCAAAATATTCTAGCGCCAGAATACTCTAAAACAATAAACACCTGATTTGATGAATGACACTAGGCCTAATGGGTTTAACAAGCTTTTCTAAAAAAAATCTGTGGCCACAGCAATTGAACGGGGGTTGACTTGACTTCAGAGGCACTGATCGAGGCAGCCGCAGGTGAGCTATTTTCTTCCCGGATACTTCGTTTCAGAATATATTCACAGTATAAATATTTATACTGTGATATAGCCTAGTCTCTGACGGGCAAATTTATTCTGAAACATCCGCCGAAAAAAATGAAATGTATGGGTTTAACGACTCTTTTCCATTACGAAGATGATATCAGCGTCGACTCCACGTTTATATTGCGACCGAGCAACCCGCAGTATGTAAAGATCCGACCGGGGAATCGAACCCGCGTCGCCGGCGCGGCGAGCGGGCTACAACCCACTCGGCCACACAGGATCCTCCCACATCCGCCACATCCCACATCCGCCGAGGAATCAGTTTCTAAATATAGTCTCCTGGAGAGTGGGAGAGACTTTTATGGGATGCTGTCACCAGTAGCGGCCAGTGGCGGCGCTAGGGTGGGCTAAGTCGGGGCTGGAGCCGGGGCCGGGCTCACAGTCGATTGAGTCGATCGATCGAGTCGATCGAAAAATCGTCGACTCGATCAGTCGACTTGCAAGTCGATCGTTCGTTTTCCGAAGTCGAATCAATTGTTGTTTCATCGACTCGACTCGACTCAGAAATATTTTATTTACTATTTTTTGAAGTCTCAAGGTGACCTACATGATAATAATGACGTAATTCAGTTTTGCACACAAGTATACGTGCAGCCATGCAATGACCCTTTTGGCAGCTGCAGGCGATTTCGTGTTAGTGCATGGAACTGTGAAAGTTGACTAGGCCTATAACAATAGGCTTAAGTATACGTTTTCGATCTGATCAAATTGAATGAGCGGATACATAAATTTTGGAAGTGGGAGCCAAAGATTGTTAGCCTTGGGTCGTCAAAAATTTATTAGGTTTTCCGCCGAAAATATTTTTAGACTTTCCCTCAAAAAAATTCTAAAAAACACGTGGCAAGCACTGGCAACTCCAGTTATTTTAAATCTGATGACTTTTTAGTCACGCGATGCTCTCTCTCACCTTCCTGTTCCCGTTGCGTTGATCTACAGCTTCATTAAACCTGATGGGGGTGAGGGACCACGTCCTGCGCGCGCCTATGTTGAATGGGGCATGGCCGGATTGGGCCTTCCTGGATCCGCCCCTGAATGAGTATGATAACGATCTACTATTATGCCCTATAGCAGTGGCGCAACCAGGGGGGTGCTGGGGGGTGCTTGAGCACCCCCCAGGGCTAAAAAGGTGACCCACGCAATTTTTCCAAATCCGATGAGTTTTTTGCGGGGCGGGAGGGGGGGTAGGGGGTCTTTCGCTCTTTTAGTATTCCATAGTCGGCATTGGCTTCGTGACTTCAGCGCTTACAATAATGGTTCTGAGCACCCCCCAGGAAAATGTTCTGGTTGCGCCCCTGCCCTATAGGCCTGTTTAGGGCCTACATGTAGATGTTGATTTTTATAATATAAAACGGGGAACTTTTGTGACGTCACTTCGATTATGATAATTTTCTACAATTAAATAAATTCACTGAGAAAGTGATATTAGGTATTGTGACGTCACTTCGATCAGGATACAGATCTACTATCATATAATTTAATTAATTTTGAGAATACATATGATACAATTTTATTATTACAAGAGTTCACTTCAAGAATTAAAAAACTTGGCCTATTGTGACGTCACTTCGATAATGCTACAAATGTACTAATATTACAAAAGTACGTTTTGAGAATATAAACAAGGCCTATTGTAACGTCACTTAGATTATTTTTGCAGATCCTCCAGTATAGATAGGCCTATTCGTTTTGCGAATGTAAAACTGGGTCTTTTATGACGTCACTTCAATTTTGATACAATTCTACTATTAACAAGTTCACTGAGAAAATGAAATTAGGCCTGATATGGCGTTATTTCGATTATGATCGATACAGATCTACTAGTCTATCATATTATTTCATTTTCATAATACAAAACTGGGGTTGTAAGTATTTGTTATATCATCTGGTTTTGTGCTCAGATTAGAAAAGACTATAGAATCTCAATTCAACCCCCCCACACACCACAAGTATTATTTTAAGACTGCTACGAAATTCTGTAGGCCTAGTAAATATCGACCGACGCGACGCGACTGGCGTCAGAGGAAAATGAATTACGGAAATAATTAAATAATTAAATTACGGAAATAATTTTTTGAATTATGCATGCTGGAAAACAATGATGATTGTCTGCGTCTCTTTTTCCTGCACAGTGCAAAAGCTGAATGATTTAAACAGTTGAATAACTTACGCTCCATAGACAGTAACTGCAATATAATTATGGTGTAGCGAACTTTGCTTGTGATAGAGTTCATTAAGAACATTTGTTGCTAAGAGGTTATCTGGTGCGGTTAAAGTTCGTTGGTTAAGACTTTAGTTCGCCCTGTAATTGACCCGGTTAGGATCTTAGAAATTGACCGGGCAGAATGTAATTGGGCGGTTAAGATTGAGGCAAGTTGAATCGGCGGTTGTATGGCATTATTGGTCGGTAACGGTTGTAACTTAACCGAGTCTAAATTAATGCACGAGGTATCCCGGTTAAACTTCAGGGGATGTTAATCGACGGATAGCGTTAATTGTAACTTGTAATTAACCACTAAGCGGAGAACCGGTTGCAACCGGAATTATTAACCAGACGCTAGGTATATAAGGAGTAGGATTTTGTTGCTAATAGCTGCTGTTTTAGAGAGATAGAAAGCAGGGCTGTTTTTTGAGGAATTTTTAGAACTGCACAACTCCTTTCCTTTCCCATTCTCCATGGTAAATTACTTCCAATCGGAGGACAATGACCTTTTTTACCTTTTTTTGCTAGTTTTAACTGTACAGAAGTGCTTCTACAACTGCACAAATCCGCGTAGAACTGCACATTTTGCGTACAACTGCACGTTAAAAAAAAGCCCTGATAGAAAGTCCGTTTTAGTCAGTTTTAATTAAGCTCCAGTTAAGCTCGTTCTATGTCTGTTTTAAGCACCGTTCTTATAGTACTTGTTTGATTTATAGTTTCGAAGCAGTCGTCATTAGTTGCTAAAAACCGTCGTCGAGTTGTTCTTTGGACCTTGGTTGATGATAAAGACTAAATCTCCCGACAGACCGTAGGAGTGAACTGAGCGACACATAATTATATGTAGCCCGGTGGCGACAGCATCCTGGTACGAGTCACACCAAGAAACCCAAGAAGACCAAAGAGGACTTGAATGGAAGAAAAGGGGGTTTCGCCACAATACCTCAATCAAATCTCTCTCTTTCTTACTATATCCAAAGATATTAGAGTTTACTCTAATATCTTTGCTATATCTATTTGTTTGTCTGTCTGTCTTTCAGACTCTTTCTGGTTGTCTGTCTGTCCGTCTCTCTCTCCGTTTCTTTCTCTGTCTATTTTCTGTCTCTTTTTCTCTCTTCCTTTCTCTGTCTTTGCCTCTGTCTCCGTCTTTGTCTGTCTCTTTTACTCTGTATCTGTTTCTTTCTCTGTCTTTCTGTCTGTACGTTCGATGCGCTGTCTGTCTCTATCTCTCTCTGTATCTGTTTCTCTCTCTGTATCTGTTTCTTTCTAGGTTGCTGTCTCTGTCTTCTAAGTTCTCTGTATGTCTCTGTCTCTGTCTATGTTTAAATAGACTGTAATAAAATATGATTAGAGTAAATATATTTTATTTGTGTTTGTTGTCTTCAAGATGATGCTAAGACGCTGCAGGTGCGCATTGATTTAATCAAAAAATACTATAATATAGAGGCATAAGGTGCAAATGCGCAACAGATGCATAATAGATTGCTAGCTAAAGGTTGCACCGCGATTTCTCTGTGATTCCGTACTCTCGTACACACTTAATTGCATAGTCGGAATACGTACGTGAATTGTAAGCAAAGCTTTAACTCCTAGGCCTATATAAACTAAGATTAAAATCATTATAAGAAGACTAAATAGAATCGTTTATCTTGACGAAAATTACTAGCCATTAAGCAAAGGGCATCATCAGTCAGTGATGCGCAGATCTGTGGAGATTAGGCTACTCATCACCAAGACACCAGTCGAATCCATGAATTAGGCTAAGGAATAGAAAACTCCTTGGTTGCAAATGTATTGACTGAGTCGATGGCAAAACTACATAAGCGACAACAACCAACGGTTTAAATTAAGTAGCTGATCTCATTCGTATAGGCCCTACAATATATTTTGGTGTTTTCGTTTTGCAATTGTCCAACCATTTTCAGGGTCCCAATTTAGGGACTTGCAGTTCGCGAAAGTCTCAAATTCTAGTAGTCTGAAATTTATTATTTAGAAAAAGAAAGTGTCAGCATAAAGCGCATCTTATTGCTTTTAATTTGGATAATATTCGACTTTTCTCAATGAAAGGGAGCCATTTCGATGATAATATAGACCTACCCCTATGCAACTGGAAAGGTGACATAAAACTTAAAAATATAGGCTACATGTAGGTTATATGGTTCAAAGTGATTTTTATTAACACCTATATAAGTGGATGTTTTCGGAATTTGTATTGATCGCTTAATAAAGTTACTTCTTATCTCAGGGAGCAGACCGTTTTGCACTGAATTACAATATGATGATGAGCTTGGTCTGGATATGCATCATCTGCTTTGCATTGGATGAGATCAATGTCTCCACCGCCGACGAATTAGAAACACGTAAGTTACCTATTTTATACAATTATAAACATGGAGGTATACATACTTTTATTTAAAGTAAATCGTATTTATTTTCGTGAATTTTTAACATTCCTGACTTTTTTTAAATGCCAACATTATTCGAACTAATTAATTAGATATATCAGATTAATTAGATATCTCAGATGATTATTAAGTGCTTCTGCCTGATGGCATATACTCTGTTGCTCGACGTCAGTGTGCGCGTGTAAACTGTACGTTATATTAGGACATAATTTATTATTATCAAGTTCAACTTAATTTTACTTTGTTATAGCATGAAATATTTAATACGGTACACTTATTTGCTTTATTTACGTGAGTAGTCCGAGTAAGCTGTTATAACGAAACATTTAATATGTGTAGGCCTACCATGATGGGTAGGCCTATAGGTTGGTTAAACGTTTTAGAATTAGGGCATATCTTGAACATTTAGATGACGCATTGAATACCATTGTTTCAGCTTCTTGTATCGCCAAATGGGTGGAGGTTCATGACGTCTATAGTCTTGGAGCCAAGTTTCAGTTTAAAGAAACCTTGAAAACCTGCAGGGAAGCATGCATAAAAAGGGTTCAGGGCTGCACAGCAATCGACGTTCACGGGAACTTTACCAATTGCTTCACCCACATTCAGTCATTACCCGACTTGAAAAAAACCCGAATCGCTTACAAAGGATACACGCAGCTCGTGTTGACAAAGGAATGCACGTCACCTACGCTGCCGCCTGCAGCTGAGACGACCGTTCAAATTTTCACCAAAGCGGTTCAAAGCAATCCTTAGAGTTCTACCGAAACGTTCGAAGATGTATGTGAGAACATCCCCGATGACAAATCAGCTGATTCAGCCGTTTGATGAATTTTTATTTAACAAATTATCACACGAGTTCAGTAATACAGTATGCCTAAGATTAGGCTAGGCCTATATGCTTTGTTGTAACAATAAACGGCTTACAAGAGATGAGCGATCATGAGCCCTCCTTAGGCACGGCAGTGCCAGTGTAAGTCATAGTTGCTGAATAACACCCAATCAGATCATCAAATTGAAAGATCTGATAAACTGCGCAAAATTTTATTTTTGAACTTTTCACATTCAAATACTTTTGCTCTTTAATTTTCAATCACATTTTGTTGCACTGCTCTTCGCGCTTTCCCTTCAAACAGGAATTTTTCGTCATGTCTGTTGCAATTCGTTGCAATAATTCATGTATTTTCTCAAAGCTGCTGCACTCCGTTGTAATCGTATAAGCAACTAAAGCATGTCTTCAGGGTCATAACTACAATCAAGTAGGCAGTGGCGTAGCTTAAGGTCTTGGGGGCCCATGTGCAGAGCTTAGGTGGTGGGCCCTTAAATGCTTGACACCCCATTCGATTTATGCATATTTAAGACCAAAGTTAAATGAAAATAAACTATAGCCACATTTTAAAAATTATTTTAACAAATTTATCTAATGAAACATATTCTTCTCCATTAGCAGAGAGAAATTGAACTAGAATACCATACAAAAGAAATCACAAAAATTGCTTCATCTCCTGAAGTATTAAACATCAATCACCCATAGGCCCTACTTAAATTCTCCAAACTGCTACTCAAACCGGAATTCGATTCTGCCCCCATGTCTGATGTAGTCATCGGTGCAAGCTCGCTCTCCGCAGGCATCATAAATGCGGAAATCTTTTGCATTTTGGCGGTTTTCTTTACCCGTTCTTCTCGTGCTTGTCGCTTAGCAGCGCGTTAACTTATTCAACCTATTCTTTATTATCATTCACACACTAAATGATGTCATCTTGCATTTTGACCGTCATGACTCGGGACGAAAACATAATTTAAAAGGAGTTCAGATTCAGCAGCCTATAGTTTTGCCTGCCAACAGCAAGGCGGTTGACAGAAGTCAGTAAAAATAACGAAGTAGGCCTATTACAAGTGTGTTCACAAAAACTAACCATACATATTCGCAAAAAAAAATTGTGAATTACTAATTAAGATAATTTTTTATAAATAATTCAACAATCTCTGTAGGCCTCTGGAAGTCGTGGGTCCGTGTGCCTTGCACACATTGCGCATATGGTACATGTAGCCATACGCCACTCTAGAAATGTATACCGGGTACCAGTATAGCCTACGTCGATATAAATTAATTATTAATGGCAGAACGAACACCGTACGGACGTTGTAGAGTTGTTTAAGAACACTCTCCGCGCTTAGACAAGTTTAATTAATTTTTAAAGCATAAGTAGGCTATGCAGTCTCAAGAAGTAGCCTATACCTGTAATGGCGTAAACCTACTGAAGCAGAAATACCATGACCTTGCCTGGAAACAAGCATAAACATTAGTGTACCCGTAAGCTACTCGGTTTACAGATCTGATGTACTGTTGCGCGCTCGCTTACTCCACTGCTGCTGCTACCCTGGTCAATTATTTGAATAATGTGCAGAGTCGATGTCACGCGGTCTCCATTGAAATCCGCGTATGTTTGAATCATCCACATCATTTACAGCGGCGCTGTAGAAGTTCTCAGATTAGAAAAGATTGGAATCTCAATTCAAGCCTCACACCACCAGTATTATTTTAAGACTGCTACGAAATTCTCTAGTAAATATCACCTGACGCGACTGTCAGAGTACAATGAATTACGGAAATAATTTTTTAAATTATGCATTATGCTGGAAAACAATGATGACTGTCTGCGTCTCAGTTTCCTGCTCAGTCCAAAAGCTGAATGATTTAAATAGTTGAAGAATTTACGCTCCATATACAGTAACTAAAATGCATCAATCAAATCTCTCTCTCTCTCTCTCTCTCTCTCTCTCTCTCTCTCTCTCTCTCTCTCTCTCTGTCTTTCTTATTCTCTATGTTTGTTTGTCTGTCTGTCTTTCTGGGCCCGTATGCACATGAGGGTATAACTCTTATATCTGGCTTGAATCTGGCCTATTCGGGAATACTGGGTTATTTCCGTATGCATGGCTTGAGATTAGCGAATTACTCTAGGTATAACGTTATTCAAACTCCGAGGTAGAAGTAAGCCGGCTACTCCCATTGTGAACAATAGACGGCCGACTTTAACTGGACAGCGCGAACAATAGGCAGCCTTCGATATTTCCCTGTGGCCCGTCTTTAGGTCTGAATCTGTTTACCCCACGCTGGCAACGACCGCATATAAATATCTTTCACGCATGCGCGCTCAGCTATAACCTATTGAATTGGGGGAAGAGCAAGCGTCATGCATCGTCTGGTGCAAGAAATGTGTTTTGTTCCTTGCTATTTTGTCTCGTGCATAGGGATAGATTCCAATGGCTATGTCGGGAGTTGTTAAGTCGGTTATAGGCACTTTACCTAGATTACCTTATGCCTTGTCATGTGCATACCGGCCCTGGTTGTTTGTCTGTCCGTCTCTCTCTCTCCGTTTCTTTCTCTGCCTCTTTTCTGTCTGTCTGTCTGTCTGTCTGTCTGTCTGTCTCTCTCTCTCTCTCTCTCTCTCTCTCTCTCTCTCTCTCTCTCTCTCTCTCTCTCTCTCTCTCTCTCTCTCTCTCTCTGTCTTTACCTCTGTCTTTGTCTTTGTCTGTCTCTTTTTCTCTGTATCTGTTTCTTTCTCTGTCCCTTTTCTGTCTTTCTGTCTGTCCAATGCGCTGCCTAGCTGTCTCTGTCTCTCTCCGTATCTGTTTCTTTTTCTGTTTCTGTCTCTGTCTCTGTTTAAATAGACTATCATAAAATATGATCAGAGTAAATATATTTTATTTTTGTTTGTTGTCTTCAAGATGATGAAGGTGCGCTTTGATTTAATTTAAAAAACACTATAAAAGGGGACTAAGGTGCAAATCCGCAACAGACGCGTAATAGATTGCTAGCTGAAGATTGCACCGCGATTTCTCTGTGATTCCGTTCGCCCGTATTTCGTACACTTAATTGCATAGACGGAATACGTGAACTGTAAGCAAATGCTCTTATATAAACTCAGTGCATTTAATTTGTGCTAAGATAAAAATCATTATAATAAGACTAAATTGACTCGTTTGCCTTGGCAAAATTACTAACCATTAACCAAAGGGCAGCAGTCAGTGACGCACAGATCTTTTGAGATTACTCCTCACCAAGACTTCAGTCGAATCCATGAATTGAGGAATAGCAAACTGCTTGCTTGCAAATGTATTGACTGCAAGGCCGTAGCTAGTGGTGTTTTGGGTGTTTGAACACCCCCCCCCCCAAATGGAAAATGTAAAAAATAGAATGCATTTACGAGCACATGATGTAAAAGCCATGAAATAAAACCATGAAAACACCCCCGAAATGGAAAATTTAAAAAAAGGTCATCAGTTTTTCTTCGAAACTGAAGAAACACCCCCCACATCAAACTCTGGCTATGGCCTTGATTTACTGAGTCGATTGCAAAACTACAAAGGCGACAACAACCAACGGTTTAAATTAAGTAACTGATCTCATTCGTAAACAATATTTTGGTGTTTTCATTTTGTAATTGTCCAACCATTTTTCAAAGTTCCATTGTAAGGACTTGCAGCTCGCGAAAGTTTCAAATTCTAGTTGTCTGAAGTTTATTATTTAGAAAAAGAAAGTGTCAGCACAAAGCGCATCTTTTTGCTTTTAATTCGGATAATAATCGCTTTTCTCAATGAAAGGGAGCTATCTCGATGAAAATATGGACCTACCCCTATGAGAACTTGAAAGGTGCCATAGAACTTAAAAATATAGGGCCTATATGGGTCAAAGTGATTTTATTAACATCTAAATAAGTGAATGTTTTTGGAATTTATATTGATCGCTTAATAAAGTTACTTCTTATCTCAGGGAGCAGACCGTTTTGCACTGAATTACAATAGGCTATTATGATGATTAGCTTGGTTTGGATATGCATCGTCTGCTTTGCATTGGATGAGATCAATGTCTCCACCGCTGACGAATTGGAAACACGTAAGTTATCTATTTTATACAATTCTAAACATGGAGGACTGGAGGTATGCATACTTTTATTTAAAGTAAATCGTATTCATTTTCGTAAAATTTTAACACTCCTGACTTGTTAAAATGTCAACATATTTGAACTTTCAAGCAATTCGGACACTAACTTATTAATTAGATAGCCTACCTCAAATGATTATTAAGTGCTTCTGTCTGATGGCATAGCCTACTCTGTTGCTCGACGTCAGTGTGTGCGTGTGAACTGTTACATTAGGACATTATCAAATTCAGCCTAATTTCGCTGTGTTATAACATGAAAAATTTAATGCACTTCTTTGCTTTATATAGCCTACGTGAATAATCCGAGTAAGCTGTTAGTGAAAGATTTAATATGTGCGCCATGATGGGTGTAGGTTGGTTGAACGTTTTAGAATTAGGGCATATCTTGAACATTTAGAATTTTAGATGACGCATTGAATACCATTGTTTCAGCTTCTTGTATTGTCAAATGGGTGGAGGTTCCAAACGTCTATAGTCTTGGAGCCACGTTTCAGTTTAAAGAAAAATTGAAAGACTGCAGAGAAGCATGCATAGAGAGGGTTCAGGGCTGCACAGCAATCGACGTTCACGGAAACTTTACCAATTGCTTCACCCACACTCAGTCATTACCCAACCTGGAAAGAAAACGAATCGCTTACAAAGGATACACGCAGCTCGTGTTGACAAAGGAATGTACGTCACCTACGCTGCCGCCTGCAGCTGAGACGACCGTTCAAAGTTCCATCGAAGCGGTTCAAAGTAATCCTCAGAGTTCTACAGAAACTGTCGAAGGTGTAGGTGAGAACATCGGCAATGACAAATCAGCTGATTCAACCTTTTGATGATTTTTTGATGTTCACAAATTATCACATGAGTTTAGTAATACAGTATGCCTAAGATTAGGCTAGGCCTATAGGCCTATATGTTTTGTTGCAACAATAAACGGCTTACAAGAGATGAGTTATCATGAGCCCCTCCTTAGGCATGGCAGTGCTAGCGCAAGTCGTAGTAGCCAAATAGCACCCAATCCAATCATCAAATTGAAAGACCTGGTAAACTGCGCATACTTTTATTTTGGATCTTTTCACATTCAAATACTTTTGTTCTTTGTCAATCACATTTGTTGCACTGCTCTTCGCGCTAAATTTCCTTCAATCAGCAATTTTGCGTCGTGTCTGTAATTGCAATTCGTTGCAATTCATGTATTTTCTCAAAGCTGCGCTGCACTCCATTGTAATCGTGAAAGTAGGCCTAACTAAAGCATGTCTTCAGGATCATAACTGTATAGGCCTACAAATAGGCCTATTTAGATATCTCAGATGATCTCGACAAAAACAGAATTCGTGAGGTTTGATTATAGGCCAATATCAAAATCTGAGTTTAAATCTGCAACGTAACGATGTAAATGTATTCATAGATAAGCCTATTCACGACCTCGATTGTCGCGTCTTTCGCTAAATGGCAATCTATCGATAGCACGCTTCGTCACTAATTGCGTGATTGAGGATTCGACTCCGCGTTCTTGCCATGAGCATTTTATAGGGCAATCAATCCCCTAATTGAAAAGTTGCAATAAGCTAATACCGCATAGTCTCCTTTAAGGAGTGAATCTTGGTCCGGCCAATGGACGGAGACTTGGTCTAGGAGTTCGGGGGGGGGGGGGCCGAACGAGTGTCCTAAAGACGATCGCCGAGGAGCGACATTTTGGGCGGTCGCCCGAGTAGTAGTCGAAATTTTCCATTTTCATCGACGTAATTTTCTGACGACCTTTTTTAGTCGTTTGGTCGAAATTTCCTGAAAGCATATCCCTTTTCCCTGCTAACATAGCTGATGACCTTTTTAGTGATTCGGTGGTTTATCGGAATTCTCTTCTAAGAACGTTACCGGTATTTTCTCCAATTAGCCATATTTAACCACCTGCATGTCCTAACACTTAAGTATTGGGGAGACAAATGCATGGTCGGTCCCCCACACACATTGAGGGGGTCCATCCTCTGTCCCCCAAGTCTCCGCCATGGCCGGGCCGCTCACAGAGTTTCCCGAATAGACTGTTGAAGTGTTTGTCTTCCCGCCAATTGTGTAGGCTATAGGTGTGATCCCGCCACTTATAACATTCTGCACACAACATCGATAGTACATAAACATACGAGACATACCGTGATCTCGGAGGATATATGAATAGGATGATTGAAGCGAGAAGACTCCATAATATGTTTAGACATAATTATGTCAGAATGCGATAACAGGGAGGACTCTCCGAGACTGGATTTTCGGTCCTTTGAGGAGTTGGAAGCGTTCAGTCGGACGATCAACGCGCACAATCATGGACCAAAATTTAATATGTGCAGTCGGACCTTTACTAACTACACTGTGTCCAGAAAAATTCCAAGGCTTTATGGTAAATATGAAAATAATTAGTAAACATTAATAGATTTTTAAAATTCCAAAAACAGTTTAATCCTGAAATATTATAGAACTATAATTTATGTTCAAAATGTCCGCCATTGGCTTCAACACAAGCTTCTAGACGTACACGCCACTGACTAACAGCAGCATCGACGACCAGTTGATCAACTTCATCCCAAGCATTAACAATTCGCTCGCGGAGTTCTTCGATGTTTCTGACCTTTGTCTTGTATACTTTCTCCTGCATTACTCCCCAAATTTTGTTGCTAATTATGTACGGATCAAAAAGGTTTTTAAATTTATTAATTGATTATTATCTACTATAGTTTTTTCATTCATATTTTAGAACCTTGGAATTTTTCCGGACACAGTGTATACACTTTGAGCTACACAATAATTAACCTCCGCTCTGGTTGATAGATACACGAAGGTCTATTATGAAGGATTCTTCGCTATCTGAGACAGTGGAATTCACTGCAATACCATGGTCTATATTTGTTGCTGTTTAACGACGCTGCTGCCATTTCAAAGATGATTAGTGTCGCCCTCCTCCCTTACCCAGGCTTGGGACTGGCATTGGCAGAGTGCAACCTGTGGCGGAGTTGCTGCAAACTTCGGCCGTTACGTTCTGAAGTCCCCGAGGGATTGTGTTTACCTCGGGAAAAAATAATAAAAAAAATAATAAATAAACAAAGTAGTAGTAGTAGTAGTAGTAGTAGTAGTAGTAGCAGTAGCAGTAGCAGTAGCAGTAGTAGTAGTAGTAATAATAATAATAATAATAATAATAATAATAATAATAATAATAATAATAATAATAATAATAATAATAATAATAATAATAATAATAATAATAATAATAGCATGTTGACGAGCCTACACACAGTTTTGGGCCGGTGACTCGATGTCATGCATGATGATCAAGCAATAAAGCAGGGTCAAAGAAATAAGTGTTTTGGCTCTGTGTGTTCAATAGGCTAGCTGAGATTGAAATAATGTGCATGCGCTTTGACCTGCGTAATAATTATGACTTGGCCTTCTACAAACTGAAATGCACATGTTCTAATTGCAAAATAGATATCAAAATCAATGTAGGCCTATATACCGGGTACCAGTGACGGTCACCACCAACGTCGATATAATGGCAGAACGAACACCGTTAGGACGCTGTATAGTTGTTTTTAAGAACACTCTCCGCGCTTAGACAAGCCTAATATTAAGGCATAAGCACGTGTTTTAGCCGTGGCTGGGCTGAGAGCGCCTCTGAGTAGGTTTCTTGAAGGGGCGCTATATAAGTTTTCGGAATGAATGAATGAATGAATGAATAAGTATAGGCTAGGCAGTCTCAAGAAGTAGGCTACCTGTAGGCCTAATGGCGTAAACCTAGGCCTACTGAAGCAGAAATTACCATGACCCTGCTTGGAAATAAACATGGCATTAGTGTAAGGCTGTAAGCTACCACCGGTCCACACTAGTCTTGTGTATTCGGACGAAGACCACGCGCATACAGCTCAGATTTGTCTGCCTTTGCGGAACACGATTAATCGATTATAGGCTTATTTTATTTATCGATCTGTTCGACGACGGTCTCTAAACCTTCTAAAATTAATAACTTCAAGCGTGCGGATATTACACATAACGAAAGAACCAATTCCAGTTAATATTTGGCCCATAATATTAGCCTATATAATATAATTAACACAAAAAACAAACGCATCTACATGTATATAAAGTCTTATCACAAAATACTTCAAACTCATTAGACCGAAATGATTGCTATTCATTAACCAAACAAAATAATTGAAACGAGAATTATAACAACAATCAATCCCTAGTTCACAGGAACATAATTATAATATTATCATGTTTATCAGACTATTTTATTATGGGTGATCAGTGGTCAGTGGTCACTCTTGTCAGGGTCGGATTAAGGCATGTTCAACATGTTCGGCCGAAACGGGGCCCCCACACTTTAAGTGGGCCCCCACACATGCGAAACAAAAAATTCACGAAAATTTGTTGAATTTCAACCAAACAACTAAAAAAGGTCATCAACTTTTTGGGGGAGGGGAATAATCAGTGTATTAAGGGAAAATTTCGACCAAACGACTAAAAAAGTCGGAAGAATTTTGGGAGATCCGCAAAAAAATTTCCCGAACAGGGCCCCCCACTTTTCTTTACCGGCCCTGACTCTTGTGCTGGAAGGTTGCAGTTCTAAGACAGCAGCTTGCATCTCCTTGCATTTAGTCGTTTCTCGCTGCAATGAACGCAAACAACCTACCGGTAGGCTATAGCGTATACCTATAGATAAGCAATTCAGCTAAGCTTGTTAAAATCGCAGTTAAGCTTTATACACGTTGATAGACTTTCTAAGCCTATAGTAAATTCTGGATTATGGTCTATTTTTTCGAGCAGATTATTCCGTGTAAGCTTATGTTAAATGTTTATCTCCCACAAACAAAACAAAACAAAACTTTATAGGCCATATAGCCTATATCTTGTTTAATTCCATATTTCGAATTAGGCTATTTTATGATAGGCCTATTAATTCACACTTAGCGTATCCATCGGTTCCCTCCATGCAGGCTCCAGCTGGAATCTTTGCGATCCTTTTGGGCCTCCCCTTTGTAACCAATGTAGGCATACGCTATTCCTCATCGCTATATATGTCATTGTGTGTAAAGTGGTTGCAATAACAAAATAATTATATATAATTTACTAGATCTACTCATCTAATTTGAAAATCGGAGTGATTTTAAAACTGAAAAATTAGGACGAATCTTATTGACTGTCGATTCGGTAGCTGATAACTAGGCCTATTTGTGGTCAGTGGCGGCGCCAGGATTTCAGTATTGGGGAAGGGGCTGAATCCTCGCGGAGGAAATTTTCCATTTTCGTTCACCAAAATTTGTAACGGTTTATAGGGGGCTAATCATGAAAATATTCATTTTTACATGTAAAAATGGGATGGCCTTTTTAGGGGTTCTAGCCCCCTAACACCCTCTGGCGCCGCTACTGTTTGTGGTTAATATGCACAAACTCATGATATATAGCACATTTTTCTGTAAATTCCTATCACGTGTTCACCACAGAAACAACGCGCAGTTCATAAGCGGACAAAGAACTGGGCGCACAGCATTGTGGGCGCATGTCTTGTGCTGAATGATGTCAACTGGGGCGTTCCTTGCATATGAGAACGGGTACGTTGCCTTTGTTGAGTACGTAGTCGCTGACACTTCCAAGGATGACTTTCTTCAGCACTCCCAGCCCGCGCGAACCCATCACGATCAAGTGAACGTTTTCTTCGTTGGCCACCTTGAGGATGAGCTCACCTGGACTGCCTTCGCTTCCATTCACCCACCGATAATTGATCTATGCAAACAAACATACACACTTATACTCGCTTCATGTAGGCCTATATATCATAGCCTATATATTATATATAATTATATATTATGACAGTAGCCTATGCATACCGTTTTGGGTTTATCTTTGGTTAAGGATTAAATTATTCCGATTAACGGGTGATAAGGCAACGGTCGATTATTACTTTAGCTAGATAGGCCTATATCTACATCTGCATGTTAATTGACAACACAGGGCGAACGGGCAGCTGCGAAACAATAGAAATATTGCGCAGTAGCGGCGCTAGGGGGGAGTCTAGGCGGCTAAGCCCCTACCTAAAAAGGTGATCCATTTTTTCCCATGTAAAAAAATATTTGTACGAATTACCCCATTTAGCCCCCCCCCAAAAAAAGACAGCATATAAAAAGGACCCATTTTCTTGAGATTGCGACCAAATGACTAAAAAAAGGTCGCCAGAAATTTTGGGGACTGAAAACGGAAATTTTTTCCGCTAATTAAGCACCCCCAAAAAACAGAAATCCTGGCGCCGCCACTGATATTGCGCGTCCAATTTATTAATGAGTGTATATTCTGTAGGCCTATACCCTGGCCGAACGATTCGACTTTAACGGATTTAACTAGACGCTAAAAAATCAGCTGGCGTAGGGCCTATACTTGCTCTATACTATCGCATAATTTGGAAGCGCTAGATGAGACAACGGTTGCGCGAATCTGCTGTATACATGTCTAAGCTTACATAAATAAAAGTCTGTCCGGAGCAACTAACAACAAAATAATGTGGAAAATAATTTTATTATTATTATTTATTAAAATCCCGTCGTCATGTGTCGGGTTATATAGCCTACCTTACGCTGCAGCAGCCGTGTTTCGTACGTTTCTTGCAGTTCCATCAATTTCTCTTCTTTGGCGTGCAGATCTTTATCGCTTGCTGCAAAATATAAATACGTTGCCATGCATGATACGTACGCACACGACCAGGCGAATATAAATAAACATATAACTTGGTATAACGACATCAGCATGAGTTATTGCAAATGCAACTAGAACCTTATTGACGCCAGTGGCGGCGCTAGGGGGTCTGGGGGGTCTGGGGGGCTCAGCCTCCTACAAGAGGCTCAGCCCCCCCTAAAAAAAGGGCCATGCGAATTTTTTTACATTGAAAGATCCACGATTTTCGGTCGATGACTAAAAAAAGGTCGTCAGAAATTTTGACGGATGAAAATGTGAAATTTTCGTCGCGAGGCTTCAGCCCCCCCCCCCCCCAAACTGAAATCCTGGCGCCGCCACTGATTGACGCCACTTCAGAAAACTATGCTCAATGAGTCAAATCACTTTCTACATTGGTCTAAATTATTTGAAATTCAATTAAGAGTAAGATTTAATCAATTCGAAAACCAGTGCATAGAAAGCGGCCACTGGGCCTAGGCCTAGTGGCATGAAAAGGTAGGCTATGCATTTGGAAGTTTCAAGTTGGAAGCCAGCCAATATAGATTCCCATGCACCCAAAACTGACATGGTCATTATAATCATCAGAGGCTCTGTTATGATTATCAGAGTATCTATTATAATGATCAGAGCAGGGGTCGGATTAAGGCATGTTCAACATGTTCGACCGAATAGGTGCCCCACACTTTAGGGGCCCACACATGCGGCAAAAAAATTCCGAAAATTTTAGATTTTTAGCAAATTTCAACCAAACGACTAAAAAAGTTCATCAGAATTTTCGGCCGAAGATCCGCAACAAATTTCCCGAACAGGGCCCCACATTTCTTAATCCGGCCCTGCATCAGTCTCTATTATGATTATCAGAGTATCTATTGTAATCATCAGAGTCTCTATTATGATTACCAGAGTCTCTATTAGATCGAGATCTGTTAATTCTTCTTTAGGTTCTCTGCCAAGTGGCAGGTCCAAACGGTCTCCATCTTTCACGCTGTTGTGCCATGTCCTCAAGTTCTCTGTAACCCTTCTCCATCATCCCATCCAGCAATTTTTGTCTAGGTCTTCCTCTGCACCTTTTCCCCTCCAATCTTCCTTCAATTATTTCTTTCTGCAGTGAGTTCATTATGGAATGAAAATATCGTCCATGGCACAGCACAAGGTATAGCGTCCGCGCCCATCGGACTGATGGGCGCGGACGCTATACCTTGTGCTGTGCCATGGACGATATTTTCATTCCATGTGGGAAATAGGCCTACGACACACGCGGAAGTGGTAGCAAGGCAAGTAAGGCTACTGCAACCCTCCGACTGCAAGGCAACGAACATACCCACTATACCATCGCGTCCCACATACAGACGATCATGAACCTAGCCCAGAGGATTATTCTCCGCAGATTAATCTCCAATCGTCTGCATCTGAACTTAGTTCACAAAAACCATTAGACCTACGTCGTAAAGACTTGCGAGAAACAGAAGCTGTAGCCTACAGATGGACGACAACGGTTTACACGTGGAACAGTGAAACTGTGAAATGAAAGGAATAGCTTACCAATTGGCTCAAGAAATCTGTCAGTCAGTAATTAAGCTGTATTCAGTTCAAGCAGATCCGGAGCAGAATTTACCTCGTGAAACGCCACAATTCACAGAGTCGGTGCAAAAGTGAGTTGATTTGTACGAATGCATTGAGCATACGAGGTGTAAAAATAGTAGGCCTATAAGATGCAAACCAACTGAAGACCAGAAAGACTAAACTCAGTGTTCGAGGCGTTGGAATATTTTACGATCAATGGTATCGAAAACGGTAGATCAATGAATCAGTGAGAATAGATGAGTAAATAAATGGCTGGGAATGCAACTAGACACACAGAGGTGCAATTCCAGTGCATCGGCATTTAATTGTGGTATAGGCAAATTTAGAAACAACATATGGTACCGGTTGTGGGATGAGAGAGAGCAGTTCAGTTTGGGATCTATGTGAGATTTTGGGTGAAGAGACATTTAGCCGCTCGCTGTATGCAACGGAATCAATGAGAATTAACAAGTGTTGGGCGGCTGGACAATAGTGGGCTAAAGGAGACAGGAGTATTGCAATACAATATATATATATATATATATATATATGGCGTTCGTGCCCCTGCTGCCACATCAGACATACAAGGGGCGGCGAGCTGCTGGCTTCCCGGACGACTCATGAATTTACCAGGATCCCGAGTGTCGCCCGGGTCGCTAGCGTGTCTGTGTCTGCTGCTCATTCGACGGGACGTTACCGCGCCGTCCCCGTCCTCACTCTCGGCCGAAGTGGCCTCTGAGATGGTCGCTCGCGACAGGGTATCAAGCTCGGTCGCGTCCGAGTCTGCCTCGCCCTTGTCCACGGTCACGATTTAACTATGCACGAATTCACGAACACAGTACGTATGGAGTAGTCGGCAACTACTCCACCTTATAAGCAACGCACCGTACAGCAGGCTTTATTCCACCGGAATAACGCTGTCTGCACGCTATGGTTTGGCTTAAACGTGGACATTTGTCTTCCGTATGAAAAATGGCAATATTACAGGTAATCGTTAATCTCATACGAGCTTTGTTATACGTCGTCCTATACGTTTTCTGAGGTTCGTACGTCCTCTTATACCCCTCCAGGGCCAATATATATGTATGTACGCCTATCAGGAAGGTTATCCCGACCCGACATGGGGTACCCTCGGCCAAAAAGTTATCATGTACCAAAGTGATCTCAAACGACTTTTACGTGTTTTAAACGGTCTGTAAACACTCTCATGGGTCTATCAATATTGTTTTTATACGCTCATATTAACTAATATTATGTCTTGTGGCATGTCCGCCACATATATATATATATAAAAATCAATTTCCAACACGTGCTCAACATCAAATTTAATCAGCGGCTTCATAATTGTTGTATCAAATATATTTGTTAACTGCTATGTTCAAACAGAAGGCCAACTTCAGAATATTTAGGCCTATTCCAGAATATTTAGGCCTATTCATAGTCGTTAGCCTCATGAAAATGATTTCTTATAACCTTTAAAAGCCGATCGAATTGTAAGTTCAAAACTTATAATGGCAGATATTATACAGTATTAGGAAGTGCTGTGAACTCACAGGCTCCCACGAAATGAACGAGGATGACTGTTGTGCTCGGCTGATGAAGCCAATGAATGTAATCTACAACGAACGACATATAAAGCAAATCAAATCGAATGTTCTATTGATTATAATCTAAGATTCCAAATTAATCCGCGTTGATTAAGTCAAGGACAGATAAAAGCCTACGTCACCGTCTACTGCATCGCATAATGACAGGTCTAATTATAGACTAGACCAGGTAGACCTACTTCGGGGTCAGTCCTATAGTGTCATTTGCAAACATCTATGCGCTGATGAGACAGTGATTGGGAAGCGATTGCCTTATAAATGTGCCTAACATTTCCTTCACAAGTCACAACAAATAGTAGACCTATAGAACTGTGATTAAATCTTTATGCATTGCCCACCGGAGATAAAGTGCAAAAAGGCAATAAGAGAATTAAGGCAGAAGGCCTATTGTAAGTTCTCTTTCTTTAGCCTAATCCCAGTGTCCCACCTGCAGAGATCTCATCTGGTGCTCTAGGGCTATAGGCCATATCCTCTATAATCTATTGCATAATAATACGAGTGGCTTCATTTCTGACACCGACGATGATGGCTTGCTGTTATTGCTCTGAAGTGATCTCCTGCTTTCATTGATCAGTCTCATCTTATCTTTGACCCAATTCACATCGCAAGCTTTCTATAAATAGAATACAGTCTACTTCCTCCTGCACACACCACCAGATCGTGCGTTGTTTGCTGATCCAATGTTTCTATACAGATGCAGTGGATTCGGTAGCTAAACAAATTATCGCCATCTGCCATGTATACGTGACCGCTTTCCTGACTGCTTCAATTTGACTGAGTCAACTGGGTGCAACTTCACTTAGGCCTCTGCAGTGTTTGCTGATGACCGGAGTGGCTGCAGATAATATTTATGTCAAATCTTTGGTAAAAACACCATGACGGGTGATCTTTCTCGTAATCGTAATCTCCAAACTTCTAAAGAGTTGCTCGAAAATCAAGCGCGGGGCACAGGCTTATTCACGAGCACTGCGTTGCATCAAAATGGTTGTTCGTAAGAGTGGTCTAAAGGTGGTCCGGATCGAGTTACCAAGAGTTACTTATTTAGCCTAGCTCCGTTAGTCCTTAATGGCTCTTCGGTTGAAGCGTAGGCCTATATATATATATACTATTCGGCTTCTACGTAGGCTACACATAGGACACTATAGCCTATACGGCGTATACGCTGTGGTCGGTCCGTTTTTCTGGAATACATTGTAAGTTACCTATTAATCTCCGTAATTGAACTTCTTTGTCTTTCTTTGCCCCTTTTCCGCAAGCGTTTGAAAACCATTCTCTTTGATTGTGCCATGGTTTGGTGTCAGGTCGGGAGCGCCTCTGAGGAGTTTTCTTGAAGGGGCGCTAGCCTATATAAATGTGCGATTGCAATTACAAGTGGGGCGCGGTGGTTAGTGGTGGCGTCGTTGCCTTGAAGCCGGAAGGTTCGAGGTTCGAATCCACCTCACGTCGCCACGTAGGGACCTTGGGCAAGTCCTTCACTCGCAATTGCTCAGCGCTTCGGCGTGAAACTCCGCTGCAGTTTCCGCTCTGCAGTCGGGAGCGCCTCTGAGTAGAGAGAGAGCTTGAAGGGGCGCTATAACAAGTGCACATACAAACAAACAATTACAATTACAATTACTCTATAGGCCTAGTCTAGCATACCGAGACACGTGATTTTTTATGATCGTTAATCCGCTGCAGCTGCGTTCTTTGCTTCGTTCTGGTTATGTGGGCAAAACATCTCCTTCGGTTAAAAATGCTTAACCAATTCAACTTTCTGAAATAGCCTGCGCTTCTTCCCAATCCGTCTCTTATATTACATCAAGTCACTCGATCGTGAATAAGCTGGTGCCCGCGCTTGGCTTTCGAGTGGCAATTTAGAAGTTTTGAGATTACGATTACAATTATATTTAAATTAGCACGGGCCTAATTATATAATTCTATAATGAAACCAGCCTAATTCAAAATTAAATACTAATCAAAATCATACTATCCCAAATTAAATCACAGTTGTAGGCTAAATTATGAACTAAACTTTAAAGCATAATAATGGATTAAAATTGAATCGGCATGATAATTATTAGATTATTATGCCTATTACTTTAGTGACTTACAGTCAAACGCCTTTTGGCAGTTGTCGCTCCAATCTATGGGTATGAGAACCTTCATCATCGGCATCTTTTTCGTTTCGTCCAGTCCGCGTATACTTGGCAAATTCTTCTTCTTCTGTTCTATCAAGAAGATAGATCTATTTTCTCAGATGTGCACCTGCTGAATCAGCACATTAGGCAGGACTTTGGTTAGAAGCAGGGTATATATACTGTCTTGGTCTGCACGGGCAAGCCGGTTAATAAAATTTCCAACACACAGCCTGTCGGATAAATAGAGACAGAGACAGACAGACAGCCATACAACCATACAGACAGACAGACAGCCAGACAAACAGACAAGCAGAGACAGAGACACATCAAATCGTAGTGGTAATCAGACCCTAATCATAGTACGTGTGTGGGCTAATCGTGATTTCGACCTTTCTACAATGTCACATTGAAGTCAACACCAGTCCTGTTGATTCATCGCTTATTTACAGCCAGACAAATTGATATTCAGGTTTGGTTTCAACTCAATAATTAATAATCTGACAGATTCGTAATTCAGATTCAGATTCAGGTGACAGTCAGACCAGGGGTTATTTTAAGGAATTTTCTCAACTGCACATAAATGACGTATTTTGAGACTGCACATTAGATTGACAGGGATTTGTCCCCCAAAGCTAAAGCAGCTTTTGGTGAGCGCGCGTTAATAACCAGGACCCGTATGCGCATAAGAGAATAACTCTTATATATGTCTTAAATCTGGCCTATTCCGGAATACTGGGTCATTTCCGTATGCATGGCTTGAGACTAGCGAATTAAACAAGGTATAACGTTATTCCATCTCCGAGGTAGGAGTAAGCCGGCTACTCCCATTGTGAACAATAGACGGCCGACGTTAGCTGGACAGCGTGAACAATAGGCAGCCGTCGATATTTCCCTGTGGCCCGTCTTTAGGTCTGAATCTGTTTACCCCACGCTGGCAACGACCGCATATAAATATCTTTCACGCATGCGCGCTCAGCTATAACCTATTGCATTGGGGGAAGAGCAAGCGTCATGCATCGTCGGGTGCAAGGAATGTGTAGATTAGTTATTCTCTTTGCTATTTTGTCTCGTGCATACGGATAAATTCCAATGGCTAAGTCGGGAGTTGTTAAGTCGCGTTTAGGCACTATACATAGATTACCTTATGCCTTGTCCTGTGCATACCGGCCCTGATGCTTTGCGCTTGGCCTTCGACTGGAGCTTTAGATGTTTGAATATTAAGATTTTCCGACTTTATAAAAATTCATATTAAAGATCAAAATCAATTGCTATGACAATGTTTGACTCAAAGTTCATCATGCAAAATCTCCAAATGAATTAACGAATGAAATCAGCTACACGTTCCTAGACGTTCAGACTTTTCAATATCCTTAATCGACTAGAGATCCCTTAAAGATCCCTTACAGATCCTCTGCTGTTGCTGGAATTTGAAATAGCTCAGAAAGATTGTTAAGTGTAATAAAGTTAAATGGTCCTATGTTCCTGGACACTTCCAAAGTTTCGCTAGTAGGCCTATGTAAGGGTAAGTCTAAATGTTGCTTTTCTGCTCTGAAACCCTGGTCATTAAGATCAACATGATATTGTTTTGCTAAAGCTAAAGCTAGCAGACAAGATGAGATAATTATTTCCCCAAGAAATAAAATCTTTGAACTGATTTCAAATTGTGTATAAAATATAACCCACTAACTGCAAAATACGATGTAAGACCAATAAATATCATCAGCAAACCTCCCAAATGGTCATTATTGATCGATAGGCCTATACTGACACTCGCATCAACACGAATATGTACTGTTTAGGTCAATAGCAGTTTTAACCAGGAGCCGCGTCGCCGATCTACATGTAAATGATATTTTACCACACCATGACTTGGCTTAGGGTACGACTGCTGGAAATTTTATATGCTACAAGCTCTGGTGTCATTCATGCTTGAGAACCAGAATGTGTGTGCGAACATAGCCGCAGACTTGGTCCTGGGTTTGTGGAAACGAACGAGCGACAGAAGGACAATAATTTCCAATGCACGAGCACCTAGCTGGGTAGGGGTTTTGGAAGGTGATGTACCAATCCCATTTTCGAATTTTGCTTAATTTCCACACTGCACTGGTGGTATTCTAAGTTGTAATTTACCGAGGTTGCTCATCATTTCAGTGCTGATCGTCATGGTTTAGGACTTTAATAAGTGTCCCGCCCCATTGTTAAAATATTTTTACAACATTATAATGGCAACTTTAAGACTGTGATCTTAAAAAATGGCTCACAAATTTCACGCCAAAAGGCATGGTTTGAGACTTCAATAAATGCCCCTCCCCATTGTTTACATTTCTGAATTTCCACACTGTAACTGTCATCTGAACAAAATTGGTCTTTTTAAATGCTGACAGCTATGGTTTTTAGAGTTTAGGAAGTCTCCTCCTTATTGTTTAATTTTTTCATTTGCACGCTGTTAATCTGGCATTTAAAGCTGTCATTTGAAAAATTACTCATCATTTTCTTCTCTCGTCCACTGTTTGAAAAAAGTCATTTGCCCACTGTTGTAATAGCATTTTAGGCTGTTACCTTGACAAATTCAATCATAATTTGGTACTCAGATACGTGGTTTATGACTTGAATAATTCCCCCTTCCTGTATCTTAATTTATTTTAAATTTACACAACGTAATGGTGGCAGTTTAGGCTGTCATCTGTATCAAAATTGATAATTATGGACAAGCAGTGGATAACACCGTAGAAATCTATAATAATGTTTGTGATAATATTTCTGAAATATTTGGGGATATAAGATATAAGCATCTCCGTCACCACAACAAGTTCCGGGTTCCGTTCCTCGATCCTATCCCATCTAAGTCTACACCCCTGTGCGAGAGGTTAGTTCAATAGCATAGGCCTACGTGTATCTTTCAGATTCTGAGGATGGTGATTTTTGGATGGGATCACATAAACTCAAAAAGGGTGCATGTAATATGGGGATATATGGAGAATTTGGGAGAAAATTTGAGTGTGCATTGACCTACAATCCTACATTATGTAGCCTATGTATGTATTGGATAGCCTGTGTGGCTGAAACGCTAGCTCAGTCTGGATGTCTGCCTGATTGATTCTTTTCTTTTCATCGCCTGTCTCCAGTTATATACTTGGGTTGTTATATTATAGTAGACTATTTTGCTTTATGCGTCCGACTGTCTACGTCCTTTGTCAGAGTAAGCGGCAAAAGCAGGAGAAAGTAGACTACGATGGCCAAGAAGTTGTCTGAAGGATAACCCCGGCCTTTACAACTTTACCAGCATATCAACCTACAGCAAACCTTGAATCTGCATCTGCCCATACATTTAGTCTACTGCAAATTCTTCTGTCTGCAGCCTCTGTGTGATTTTTAGCAGAGCCCTTGCTAATTGCTTGACTTGAAAACTGCATGTAATCATCACCATATCACGCCAAATTTCAACAGGCCTGCTCTTTTCCTGAACATAAATATCTCCCAAATAAACTGCCTCAAAGATGTTCACTTTGGGCTGTTACTGTCATGTTTGTGTCCAACTTTTTACCACTAAAAAAGTAACTGCACAAGATCTGATTTTCAACTGCACAAATCTCTTTCCCAACTACACACTTTGTGTCCAGCTGCACGTTAAAATAACCCCTGAGTCAGACATCTATAGACAGCTGCATGCTGCACCAGGCAATGGCATATTGCAATCAGGTAATGGTATGGTGTAATAAGGTAATGGTATGGTGTAATCATGTGATTGTATGGTGTAGTCAGGTAATGGTATAGTGCAATCAGGTAATGGTATGGTGTAATCAGGTAATTGTATGGTGTAATCAGGTGATTGTATGGTGTAATCAGGTAGTGGTATAGTGCAATCAGGTAATGGTATGGTGTAATCAGGTGATTGTATGGTGTAATCAGGTAGTGGTATAGTGCAATCAGGTAATGGTATGGTGTAGTCAGGTGATTGTATGGTGTAATCAGGTAATGGCATATGGCGTATACTATAGTCAGATAATGGTAAGAGGAGGAATCAAAACATTCTGTCGAAGGAAACAATTTTGAGTTCTGACTTAATTAAGACTCGTGCAGAAATCGATGTAGAGCCTCTGTGTTCGAGTCTTTACTAATATTTATGGCTTCTGATGGCTTCTAAATAAACAAAAGCTGGACATTTAGGCATGTTCAGCCGGCGGACCTACACCGTAGCAGCATTACGCTTTGGAATAGCTCTCTGGCGTAAGTAATTGTTACCTTGGTACAGTGACGGATTCAGAGGGCAATCCGGTCATCCCCCATTTCAAAAGTGCATAGGACGTGGCACCCCATTTGGTTTCAGCAAGCAGCGGGATAGGCGAGGGAGAAAAAGTAGCATAGCTACTAGAGCGGTGATGTATATTCCAAAGAGATTACGACCAGATGACTAAAAAGGTCATAAGATTTTTTCTGGGAAAGATCACTCAAAATTTTGGCCCCCACCCCTCGACAATTTCTCTATTTGCCTCTATCTTGGTATCCTACACTTGCTGTTCCTCTCACAGCTGTTAACAGCGCTGCCGCTCAGATAATTGACTATAAGGAGCAGTGGCAAAAATAGGTAAATATTACATTTGTAACTGTAATAATTTATAACTTCTCCCGACTGGTATATAATCGTAATCTCAAAATATCTACAGCGCCACTTGAAAACCAAGCGCGGGCACCAGCTTATTCACGAGCTGTGCGTTGAGTCAAAGGAGTTGTCCTTATAGGCTACGAGTAGGCTAGTACAAAGGATGTCTGGAGTCCGTATAGAGCGCAGGGCATCACAAAGAAACAAGCCGTAATCGTGGTTACTCTCCAGAAGATCATTCCGTAAGTTCGTAAGACTTTGTATACCTTAGGCTACGTTACTACGTAGTACAACGTAGGCTACTGCCCTATTCACTATCGATCTTATAGGACTATACATGTATGCTTAGGCTTGCACAACATGAGCTCAAGCAATCAACATGGCCTACATGTAAATCATCCACCTGTATCTCGGATAGCCTGTAACTGTTAATAGAAGCCTCCGAGAACCTAATTACAGCAATGCAAACAGCCGACGCTGCTCCAAAAACCATTCAGGATTTACAGGGTGGGCCATAAAAAGGTAACACGTACCATAAGGCTATTTCACATATTTGCTCATATTTAAGTCAGAAGTGTACATTTTTAATCATTTTTTACACGATAAAGATAATTTATATTTATCTTGCGGCATCTCGACATTCACAACTGTGAGGTGGAAATGGTCAAAGTTCAAACGAAGCCACGCACTCTCGTTATATTTAAGACAGATGTGTAAGTCTATACAGGCTAACCTTGCTTGAACCGGGAAAGCAGACAACCAAGGCCGTAGCTATATATGGGGTGTTTTGGGTGATTGAACACCCACGAAATGAAATAATGCTATAATGAAGCAATGCATTTACTAACACAATCATGATGCAAGGACTAGCGGGATTTCATTTTGAAGCTCTTATTTCTATGTGACATTTTACAATATAGTTTAAATCGTCCTTCAACCCCATAGTCAGTTGATAAAGTCGGTGGTCGGCTCGCTCAAAGTCGAGTAAAACCCCAGGAATAAGATCCTGGATATTTATTTATTTATTCATTTCTATAGCGGACTCGACAGCCTTTTGCAGCAACTAAGTAGCCTACCAACCTATTGTATTGCAATTGCTGCAGACCAATGTTTCTTTGTATATGATAGTCTTGAAGGCCATAAGTTACCACAACTGATAAAATCCCAAAGATAAGAAAACAATATGTTAACTTTTGTTTCACTATCGATCGTTGCTCTACGATTGTATTCTCATTCGTATGATGCGGCAGTGATAAGCCGCATGAGCGAAAAGGTTTACGCGGCCGTTGAACCAAAGCAGCTTGTTTATGTTATCGACGCCGATATATTTCTTCCCAACAAAAATAACACCTTTGCTGCAGCGAAACAACGTTGTGCGGTAGGATTTACTGTGGTTATTCTTTGTCATAAAAATTACCCGAGTCTTAATTGTTGTCGAGCATGGCATAGGCTTTTGAATAAGCTTCGTACGTGAGAGGTTTAACTGGTAGAACAGTGTTTAACGCACTATCAGGGCTGTTTTAAAGGAATTTTTTAACTGCACAACTCCTTAAGTTCTTTCCTTTTCCGTCTTCATGGTAAATTACTACCATGGAATCGGACCTTTTTTGCTAGTTTTGACTGTACACAAGCACAACAGCACAAATCCATTTAGAACTGCACATTTTGTGTACAACTGCACGTTAAAAATGCCCTGCGCACTACCTGGTAGGCTACTTAGGCTAGACCTATCGCCGTGTCCACATGGGGTCCTTCAAGTGGTTGTTAGGCCTACATGCTTAACGACACTGCCATATCAAAGATGATTAGTGTCGCATTCCTCCTTTGTCCAGACTTGGGACTGGCACTGGCAGAGAGGTGGATAAGCCTGGTTGCATAGGTCTAGGCCTACTTGTCGCTTACCTTAAAAATAGAAGTTAATTCACTTTCGAAAGCAGCGCAGTTATCTTAATTGACATTACGATCGATATCAGAATAATTATGTTTGAAGGTCGAATTCACGCAATAACTTCGGATATGCAACAGATTAGAAGACGAAGACGAAGAAGTCGAATGATCCAATCGACTGACGACGACAGAGAAGCGAAACAACGTTGAACTCCTACAGAAACGAATGTTATTCGCTGCGAGCTGCAGACAACATTTCGTCTGCGCAGAATGATCTGAGTCTGACAGCAACAGAAACGCCGATCAGCAGCACATCTGGTTCTTGGATAGAAGGAGGAAGAGATGGGAAGAAAAGAGGGGGACACACAGGCATACTAGCGGAGATATAAGGAGGAAGAGACGAAAAGAAAAGAGGGGAAAACACAGCCATATTGACGGAGATATAAGGAGAAAAAGACGAAAAGAAAAGAGGGGGGACACGCTAGTGTCGTAGCCAAGGTTTGGGGGGATTTTTTATGGCCTGGCCGGATGCCCTTTCTGACACCACCCCAACAGTATTACAGTAAATAAAAAGGGAATAAAGTAACAAAGGGAATAGGCCTAAAGTAAGAAAAACAATTGTTACTACAGGCAATTGTTTTGTTTTTCTTATTTAAGTGGATAAATAACCTTTAAAAAAATTTCCTAGGCCAATGGGGGATTTTAACCCCCGAAACCCCTTTGTCTACGCCACTGGAGCACGCAGCCATAGGCTATACTGACGGAGATATAAGGAGGAAGTGATGGGAAAAAGTTGACAGTCCAGTGGCAGCGCCAGGATTTAAGTTTTGGGGAGCTGAATCCTCGGGGAGGAAATTTTTATTTTTATCCGCCAAATTTTTGACGACCTTTTTCAGTCATCCGGTCGAAATCTCATGAAGATTTTCCACTTCCATGCGCCAAAATTTCTGACGACCTTCTTCGAGTCATTTCGGGGCTTTTTAACGTGCAGTTGTACACAAAATGTGCAGTTCTAACTTCTAAATGTATTTGTGCAGTTGTAGAAGCACTTCTGTACAGTTAAAACTAGCAAAAAAGGTCATTGTCCTGCGATTGTGAGTGATTTACCATGGCGGATGGGAAAGGAAAGAAGGGGTTGTGCAGTTCTATAAATTCCTTAAAAACAACCCTGAGTCATTAGACCGAAATCTTCCATTCTCATCCTCCAAAACTTCAGCTTTTACATCAAAAAGAACCAGATGGCCTTTTTATAAGGGGGCTCAGCCCCCGGATGCCCTTATTTAGGGGGTTTAGCCTCCTAGCCTCCCCCCCGCTGTTGCCGCCACAGCCAAATGGAAGGAGATACAAGGAGCATATGAGACGAACGAAAAGAGGCTATTATAATAGCATGCAGCCAAATGGACGGGGAGGAACAAAAAGAGAAAACATGAGCAACTATGGCGCGGTAGAAGCACATACCCAGAAGCAATTAAAGGCTACTTAGTGGTAAACATGATCAGTACAAACGTACCGAAAAAATCCAGAGAGACACTGACAGGAGCAAAAGAGACATGAACAGATACATGCACGAACCTTAAGAAAGATACTGATCAGAATATATAGACAATATTAGACATACGCAGACAGATAAATCATGGAAAGTAGCTGTTTGCGGATATTGCATTTCATCTCCTCCATAGAGTATATAGCAGCTACAGTTGCTGCTGCCATATCTGCATCATTTCCTCTGTTGTCTGCCTCCCACCCAACTTTCCATCATCTCAGATGGGAGGGAGTATAGGCCTAACTCTCGATTTAACGCCCACTTGGTAGAGGAGGCTCCCATAGGCCTATGTTTACTCTCAGACCAAAGTCATGAAATAACACGAGACTCGGCAAGAGTAGGAAGGCCTAGATGAGAGGCTCCAGAGCCACGCGCCGTTCCGCCTCTGCTTGCTGCGGCTAATGCTCCTTCGCATGTAGGCCATAGACTGTTGGTCGTTCTAGGCATTCTGCCTCGTCAGGTCTACACTATTAGTTCAAAACAACTTGAACAACAATACAATACAATACAATACAATACAATACAATATAGTTTCCCTGTTCTTCTCTCACATTCTTCCTCATGCGCCAGATCTTTACACTACATTGTTTATAATTATAATGATACGCTGTTAGCGCTGTTAAGTCAGTTGCAATGTGTGCGATATCTAGGCCTAATGCTATAGGCCTATCATACCTACATGTAAGTTGTACACTTTAAGTGTATGGTCTATGCAATACACTGCATTGATTGCAATAAGCTTAACACTGTAATTTGGTTATGTTCTTCTTATATACCGTACGTGTCTTTATCCTAAGTGTGCACTTGAGGCCAGGAAACATTGACAGTCACAAGTAGAATAGAAGAGGTGGGTTTTCAATGTAGATAGATAGAAAGATAAGCTTAAGTCTTGGTAGGAGAGTTGAGGAGTATCAGCCTATGCCTGCTAGAATTGATAAAGCAGATGATGTTTTTATGACCTGCCCAGTGCCCAGCCTCGCATACAGAGTTTACACAATGGTTTAAGAATAAAGGCAAACATTTTTCATTTTTATGGCCCAATGAAATTATATGTGATGTCTGTAACTGAAAACGATTATGAATCAAAGATTTCTAGACCCTATTTTACTGCATAGGCCTATATGTATATGCCTGAAAAACTAATTTTTTAGATTTAGTGTTTTGCAAACAATTTCGGGACGCGCTCATCGATTTTGTCCGAGTTCCTTGCTCCCGTAGGCTATTGCTCAGAAGCCTTCGGCACCATATAGCCTGCACCATGCTGGAATATTTGTTACCCAACGGTATTAAAAAAAGGTTTAACACTCCTGCCATACAGTGCCAACAAGCTTATGAATCTATTATACAACCTATCAATTTGTCTGAATTGAATTTCTGGTCAGTAAATTACTGTTGGCCGCTTTTGTCAATGCCTTCAGATCAGTCATAATTAACTTCTTAAATAGATTTTATTAATTCGGCCAGCCAACCAGGTAAGCAGTCAGTGAAGAATTAAGGAGACCTTAATAATAAGTGTGCCATTGAATAGCTAGAAGACTATAGGTCAAAGTGTCAGTATTCGACGAAGGTGAATCGGACACAGTGTTGGAAGCACCCAGGGACCTCTAGCAACTGTACCGTATACGTCACAAGTGCTTCTGACGTAACTGTGTATACAAACAGAGTATATATATATATGCTAAGTGCATCAGTTGAGTCGGTTGCATGACTTGCATCCAAACAGACGCCAAGAGCGCTTGGCATAACAAGCATGCCAGTCTTTAACATAGTAATTATTATCCTCAATTGAACTGCCCGGTCTCATGTTCGATGCAAAAGCTTCAGACAAACAGCCTATAGCCTATAGGCCTAAAAAACGCTGATAGTATCTGGATGAGCAGTGTTGCCACTGAGGTTTCAGAAATAAACCCAGATTTCCTTCCGAAAAAAACCCAGAAAAACCCAGACTATTCATATAAGCTATTTTAGACCCCTTTGCTCAAATTAAGTTGGTTTTTCGCTTGTTCGTACGAAGGTTAACAAAATGTTCGTCAAAAGAGTCGAATAGAATGTAATTACAACTTTAAAAATATCAATTGCTAAAGTTGTCAGAGACTCGACATCCATATTGTCAATAAGCTTAATCGATATATTGGAAAATTGGAAAACATGGCGGACGCGCGTGTTCTTGTAATTTCAGAGATTCTCTGTTATATATTGAATAAATTTGGCCGTGTTGCCGAAGAAAAAATAAAACTGATAGTGTCGGATTTTTACACTGCCGAGGAGATTAGCGATGGTAAAATTCTGCTAAATAAACACTTGGCTGTATTGGACTTAGGCGGTTTGCCACGCTTAAAGAAAAGGATGGGCGATAATAGGTCTGCGAAAGACCTCGATGACATATTTCAACTATTGAACCTGGCAGATGAGAAGCTGCTGCTGAATGAGCTGCCAGGCTTTGTTGCACAAAATCTGGAACGCGTGCCTCATCTCCGACCTGAGGACCTGGACCTCGTTGTCCTCTCCAAGAAGGTAACGGCTATTGAGGATCGCCTCAAACTGTTAACCACTGCGGAGTCAATTGTGGCTGGGTGCGTTGACAGGCCTGCGGTCTCCAGCGCGACTGAGCCAGGCTCATGCCCTGTCATTAGCCTCGACCAACGGAAAACAAAGTCCAATTCATCCGTGAGATTGTTCTCGGAAATTGTTGCTTCCTCGTCGGGGTGTGAAGCAGAAACGCCCATTGTAGCTGACAAAGGTGAGGCATTCATCACCATCAAACGAAAAAACCCGAAAAATAAGAGCCGGGCAATCGTTGGTGCTTTCACTGCCAGTGTATCCAAGCTGTCTGCAGCAAAGCCAGTTGTACACAAGGCCATTTTCCACGTGGATAATGCCTCAGACGGATGCATGCCAGACGACATCATAGACCACCTGAAGTCGCTGGACATTCCAGTTGTCTCCTGCTTTGTGTGCAAGTCGTGGCGGAAGCAGGGGTCGCAGGAAGACGCCAGCAGAGCATTTCGTCTGTGTGTTGAAAAACAATTCAACAGCAAAATCCTGGACAAAGAAATCTGGCCACGGGGGATCATGGTAAGACCATGGAAATTTAAATCGGCTGAAGCGAAGAAATCTTCTGGAGATATAGATTCAGCAGGTTATTTTGATCTCCAACCAGACAGCAACAGCCTTGTAGTAGACTTCACGGACAAATTAAACTACCCTGTCTAAGAATGGCCTGTAGGTTCAAAACAGTTGGTTCATTTAATTTACATGGTCTGAATCAAGGCCGGTCAATGCTGTTTGACCTGTGCCAAAAATGTTGCGTGATCTTTGTGCAAGAACACTGGCTGCTACCCAATAATCTAGACTGTTTGTCAGACATAGATGACAAGTTTACGGCTGTTGCTAGCTCAGCAATGGATGATGTCATTGGCCGAGGTGTTTTAAGAGGCAGGCCATTTGGAGGCGTTGCTATACTTGTGGACAACAAGCTTATGAGCAATTTGAAAGTACTTGTAAAATCTGATAGACTCATTGTGGTGAGAATTAAGAATTGCCTGTTTATTAATGTATATTTTCCTGTTAATTCAGGTCATAGCAATGCATATGATGACATATTGCTAAACCTTGTAGGTTCTATTGAAAATGCCTTAAGTGATAACCCCGAATGTAGGGTCATTCTTGGTGGTGATTTTAATCTACAGTTTGTTAATGATTTGTCTTGCCATGCAATTTTTAATGACTTTGTTATATCCTCTAGGCTGAAGCTGTGTGACAGCAAAATAAATAGTCCTACGCAGTTCACCTACTTATCGGAGGCGAACAATTCTAAATCCTTTATTGACCACTTCTTTGTTGATGAAGCACTGTTTGCTAAAGTTCAGTTCTCTGAAATAATCGACAGTGGTGTAAATTTATCTGATCATTTGCCTCTATTGCTGCACTTCTCTGACAGCTTTATAGATAATGGTGGTGATTTTGTTAGGCAGGTTCCTAATGGTGTTAAGTCAGGTCGGCTTAGATGGGATAAAGCGGATCTTGCTTCTTACTATCGTGCCACTGATTTACACTTAGGTCAAATCAATTCTTCACAAGTCTTTACAAACTGTAATGTAGGATGTTCATGTGTGCATGGCGATGACATAGATGGTGTCTACAGCATGATTGTTGATGGACTATGTCGATCCGCAGATGAACACTGCCCAAGAACCACTGCGTCACACTATAAGCATTATTGGGATAGTGAGCTGACTGATTTAAAAAACAAGTCAATAGCTGCTCATGACTTGTGGAAAGCATGTGGACGACCCAGTCAGGGATCAATACATGATGTGAAAAGGTGTGCAAAAGCAGAATATAAGCGTGCAATTAGAAACAAGAAATCTTTAGACGATACTTATGTTTCTAATGACTTACATGAATATCTTCTTTCAAAAGATACAAATTCTTTTTGGAAAACCTGGCAAAGCAAATTTAAGAGTAAGCGCAGATCCCCTTTATCTGTAGATGGTTATAATGAACCAAAAGACATTGCTAAGGCCTTTGCTAACAATTTTAAAGCTGCATGCTCACCAAATAATGCAAACGCCAGTGAGAAACTTGAGAAGTGCTTTCACGATAGGTTTATCCAGTATAATCCAGCTTCTGAATTTAAATTGATAACAGTAGAAATTGTTGACCAATGCATTCGTAAAATGAAGCGAGGTAAAGCCGCTGGTCTGGATCATATTGAGACGGAACATCTAGTTCATGCTCATACAAGGCTGGTTGTTTTGCTCTCGCTTCTGTTCAACCAAATGCTTGTGCATGGCAGGGTACCCACCAGTTTTGGTCTAGGCATAATCATACCCTTGGAAAAAGGGCCTAACGTAGATAAAGGTAATAGTGACAACTATCGTGGCATCACGTTAAGCTCAAATTTATCTAAACTTTTCGAAATGTGTATGCTTGAGCACTATGGCAGCTATTTTTGCACGTCTGATTTGCAGTTTGGATTCAAAAAGGGGCTGGGATGTTCACATGCAATCCTTGCAGTCAGAGCAGTTGTCGACTACTTTACAAGTCATGGGTCCACTGTCAACTTATGTGCACTGGACATGTCAAAAGCCTTTGATAAAGTGAATCACTTTACTTTGTTCAATAAACTAATGGACAGAAAGGTTCCTCGGGAGCTTTTGACCACACTTATAAGTTGGTATAGTCTGAGTGCAGCATTTGTGAAATGGGACAACATCTTATCAGAGATGATAACCCTAACATGTGGGGTTAGGCAGGGTGGTGTTCTATCCCCGGTGCTGTTTGCTGTCTATGTGAATGACATTATTGAAAAATTAAGTAGGTCTAGTCATGGGTGTAGAATTGGCGATACTTACTTGGGATGTGTCATGTACGCAGATGATCTCATCTTAATTTCAGCATCGCTGTGTGACCTCCAATCAATGGTTGATATTTGCTTTGCCGAGTTAAAAGGTATTGAGATGAAACTTAATGTAGCCAAATCTCAAGTTATGAGGATTGGAACACGGTTTCGTAATACATGTAAGTGCATTAAGGTCAATGGAGTAGATATCAGTTTTGTTGACAAATTAAAATATTTGGGCTGTTTTCTGACTGCAGCCAAGTCATTTAAAATTAGTCTGCATGAAATGCGTGTGAAGTTTTACAGATCATTTAATTCATTGTATAGTAAATGCTACAAACTCAGTGAACCAGTTTTGTTGCATTTAGTTGCTGCCCACTGTAAACCGTTTCTCCTTTATGGAATGGAAGCTGTGAGCCCTACCAAAAGTGAGCTGAACTCTTTAGAGTACACTTACAGCTCTGCAGTATGTAAAATTTTTAAAGTCTCCCATAGTAGTGTTGCCTCTGTACTGCAGTTCATGCATGAAATTAATATTACAGACTGCTGGTTATCCAGAAGATTGCGTTTTATCCAGAAATGCCTTTCACACAACAATGTTGTTGTCAGTTTTGCATCATGCTTCTCTTACACGCCTTAAGTGTTTGAGCGCTTGTTATTTTCAGTGTATATATTCTTGTTGTGTATAACCACCACTGTCTGGGAATGTAGCCTACATTTGATATTTGGTTTAGGTCAACCTAGAAGTCCTAGGCAGCTATGGATATCTAGTATCTATGCATGCAAACTTTTATAATAAGGAAACTTAGTCTGTTTTCTGTCTTTAGTGCTATGCAGGCAGATATGCTGTCCTGTGAATGCTGTATTTCTTTGTTGTTTTATTAATTTGTGCTACCATCATTTGGTGAATAAAAGATTGATATTAAGCGGGTCGAGCCTACCAGAATTGTAAACACATAGCACACATGGCTTAAGTTTGCAAAGTCTTAAAGTTGTCCAAGGTTTCCAGTCAAAGTCTCTTAAGACATGAACAATCCAACGTTTTAACCACCTGGAACATTAATACATAGGCTATACAGTTTATACTCTGCAACAACCAGGCCATTATACTACTAGAGGATTGACCTGACCTGCATGCAGTGTATATAATATATATGCATGTTGTAGATGTCAAAACGGCTTAACAATGAGAGAGGAGTGACCTTATCTATTTTGAGATATCAAAATGGTTCATTTCTGTGCAGAGCTATTCTTCAGGTTATAAATTAGTTGTGAATTGTCAACGTGAGATCTTGATTGTGGAGTTTAAAATTAAAATTAATGGAAAAGTATGTATTAAAACCATTTTGCATTGAATTTCACAGAATATTCATGTGTTGTAAATACAAAATGTCAACTCACCGAAATAAACCCAGATTTTGCCAAAAAAAACAGAAACCCAGACGAAGGCGAAAAAACCCAGATCTAGTGGAAAAAACCCAGCTGTGGCATCACTGTGGATGAGCTACTCAGCCACAAGACAAATCGGTATACGTGACGATTTGGCGCCGCCGTTTTGGCGCCGGTGTCACAAAATAGAGTATCCCCGTATTAATCGTATCCCCAGATGAAGAGAAGTTGAAAAAAGGCGCACTTCCACGTGTATCTGTGTTTATTTTTCAAATTGACTTCCATCTGCTTTGTTTCGAACAACGGCATTTATTCCTACTAGATAATTTTGCCTGCTTTGGTTTTGGAGCACTTAGAATATTTATAACGCTTAAGAACACTTAATTAGAGCCACTTAATAAATTCGAGTTGCCTTGCTCTGAACAATTGTTAGGACACTTAATTAAAACAATTAGACTCGCTTTAAAGTTTGATTACAGCATAAACTTTTCAATTAGGCCTATACTCATTTTTCAATAAAAGGGATAAAATGCATGGTTTATCCCTCCGGATAGTCTAGACCGGTATATTCCATTCGGAGGGGGGGAATAGATTAATTCATCCCCCGGATAGTTTTAAGGGGATAGACTATCACGTGACACCGGCCGTTTTGGCGCCGGACGTTTTTCTTGCTCAAGGTCCGTGCACGGTATATATATATATATATATATATATATATATATATATATATATATAAATAAAGAGAAGATTCTGTGTGTCTGTCTGTCTGTTTGTTCGGGATGCATTTCCACAGTTTTTGAGCTTTTCACTCCAAACCTTCACTACTGTGTAGGTCTCGGCATGAGACGCAAATTCGAGGGGTTGGCGATTCTCTTCCACCATGGGGGCCAGGGTGGGGAGCGAAACCCCCAAATTTTTTTCCAAAAATATTTAGCCATTTATATGAATTTTTTTTCCTGGATAGAGGGCCATCAGAACCACCCGGATCAGTAGTTGGTGAATCTCTAACACCAAGGGGGCCAGTGTGGGGACGAAAACATTAAGACGGTTAAACACCTTCTTAAACGCTTGCATGGTCATTATATAAATGGCGAGAGCTGCTAATGTAATTTTAACGAAAATCCTTATTTCACGGGTGGCGTACTGGTGCAGGTCGGTGTGGTGGGGTGAGGTGGGAAAGAGGGTGGGGGGGGGTGCGGGGGGAGGGTTAGGGGAATGGGGTGAGGGGGAATTTTCCCTGGAAACCCTAATTTCACCGTTTTCACGGGTGGCGTACTGGTGGAGGTCATAGTGTGGTGGGGTGGGGGGGGCGGGTGTGGGAAGGAGTGGGGGTGGAGGAATTTGTCCCTAAACCCAAATATCGCGGGTGGCGTACCGATGAAGGTCGGAGTGCGGTGGGGTGTTGTAGAGTGGGGATGGTATGGGGGTGGGGGTGGGTGAGATTGAGGGGTTTGGGATCGTGGTGGGTAGGGGGTGGAGTGAAATGGGGTGGGGTGAGAGGTTTAACGTGAGAGCGGGGGAGGGTTAGAAGAATGGGGTGAGGGGGAATTTTCCCCTGGAAACCCTAATTTCACCGTTTTCACGGGTGGCGTACTGGTGGAGGTCATAGTGTGGTGGGGTGGGGGGGCGGGTGTGGGAAGGAGTGGGGGTGGAGGAATTTGTCCCTAAACCCAAATATCGCGGGTGGCGTACCGATGAAGGTCGGAGTGCGGTGGGGTGTTGTAGAGTGGGGATGGTATGGGGGTGGGTGAGATTGAGGGGTTTGGGATCGTGGTGGGTAGGGGGTGGGGTGAAATGGGGTGGGGTGAGAGGTGTGGTGAGGGTGGTGAGAGGTGGGAATGGGGTGGGGTGGAGGGGTTTTGGGTGGAGGGGATGAGGGTGTGGTGGAGGGTGGGGGTTGGGGTGTGGTGGGGTATGGGGTTGGGGTAAGGGTGGATGGTGGGGTGGGGAGTGGAGGGGTGGGATGTAGGGGGATGGGGTGGGAGTTGTGTTGGGGTGGAGTGGGGGTCGGAGGGGGTTAGGGGTGGAGTGGGGGTGGAATAGGGGTGGAGTGGGGGTGGTGGGGGTTGGAGGGAGTTGGGGTGGAGGGTTGGGTTGGGTGTGGGATGGGGGTGGTAATTTTCCTGAGACTCAAATTTCTCGGGTGGCGTACCGGTACAGACTGGAGTGTGGTCGGGTGTTGTGTGGTGGGGTTGTGGCCGAAGCGGGTCGAATCCTAAATTTCCCGGGCAACGCCGGGTACCCCAGCTAGTATATATATATATATATATATATATATATATATATATATATACAGATTATAAACATATATATATATATATATATATTGTGAGTCTGTTTGATCAGCGGTAAATTGGTAATAACTTTTGAAATAATTACATAGCAACCTACTTGGCGAGGATTTCCAGAACACAGGCAGAGTCTGGTATCTGCATTGTTACTATGAGGGAAGCTAACCATCATCATCATCATCATCATCATCATCATCATCATCATCATCATCATCATCATCGTCATCGTCGTCGTCGTCGTCGTCGTCGTCATCATCATCATCATCGTCGTCGTCATAGTCATCGCCAACATCACCAACATCACCAACATCACCAACATCATCATCATCATCATCATCGTCGTCATCATCATCATCATCATCATCATCGGCACGTCATGTCATGTCGTCAGCGTCATCATCATCGCCAACGCCATCACCGTCATTGTCATCATCATCAGCAGCAGAGGCAACAGCATCATGTACAGCATCAGCATCATTATTATCATCATCATCATCGGCATCGTCATCACCAACATCATCATCGCCAACGTCATTAACATCATCATCGTCGCCATCGTCATCATCATCAGCAGCAGCAGCAACGGCATCATGTACAGCATCAGCATCATTATTATCATCATAATTATCATATCAACTTCATAATATCATCATTACCTGGTCTTTTGCCTGAAACCTCCGTTAGATAAAACAAAAAGAGAAACATGGGCTGCGGGCCGCACATAGGGTCAAGAAGGGCACTTGCCCCCTGGAAAATTTACGCCTTTTAACAACAAATTTATTCGCGTTAAAACATCAATGATGTTAATGGCACACAAAGAAATCTACATTGAGGAATCTCTGTAAAAAGAAACACGCTAGTAATTTCCTGTCTATAGCATTTTTCAAGTTCTTGCTATAAACTGTAACCATTAGGGAATGTAATCACGGGATCCCGATTACCGGGATCCCGGGAATCCCGGACATTTTACAATTCCGTAATCCCGGGATTGACAAACATGGAATCCCGTTTTTCGGTATTACCGAAAATTCGGAATTTTTATTAAATTACTTGACCAATTTTTCAACAATTCCTTGGTCAATAGACGCCAAAACGACAGATAAGCACACACCCTAATGAAGGTAAGCTGGCGACCAGCAGAAAACCCAGAGGGGTGACTGGAGGTAGGCGTTTCTCAGTGATCAGGCATGAGATTTAGCTTTCCTGGCTCCCATTCCTTGCTTGGTTCATGTTTACGGACTATAGACTCCTCCATAACAATGACCCACACGCCATTCAGTCGACTGATAGAACATATACAGATGTCAGATGCCAGCAGTGCTGGCCGACTAGGCACCCAGCGCCCAGCTCCGATTCACTCGTGTTGATGACACCTCCACCCCAAAATTGCGCCTGAACTTGACAGCATGCAAACGGGCTGTTGCTGCCTTAATATCAGATGACTCACTGGTTAATCTTGGCCAGCCTGCTACCTTGTTGTGTTCCTCGCGTTGTGGTCAGTCGGTGCATTTGTCACCTCGTATCGTCTGACCTAATTCCGGGTCGTCGTATGCAGAGGTTAATTACCCTATTCAGAGTGATCGCAACTTAAGCCCGGTTATAAAGACCGAGGAATCTGAAATGAGCTAAACTCACGGCAATCTAGGTCAAAGGAGAGACAAGAGAGGGCAGGCTAGGGCGGGGGAGGAGTCTAACTTGTTTGTTTAGTGGGGATCGAAGCCACTGGATGTAGGCCTATCACTATCAAGTTTCAAACAAACCCCACTGCTGCCAGGGACCACTGACTAAAGCCCTTGCCGGGAGTCATAATTGATCGCGGTTGAAGTACTTGAAGCAAAGAGAAAGATTTACTGTATTTGGCCTACTACTAAACTACGTCTAGGAATTTTTTAAATTGCCATTATAAGCCAATCCCGGGATCCCGGTATCCCGGGATTGACTTATTTATAATCCCGGAATTCCGGGATTGAGCAAGTGCCCCGGGATTACATTCCCTAGTAACCATGTTTTACACCACCTTAATTGGAGCACCCATGCAAATATAATCTATCAATTTCTCAGCAATACATTGAAATTCAAACTGATAATAGACCTATACTGTAAAAGAAATCTCTAAGAAAAATACCCAAGTTCTTGATTTCCATCAACATTATATCCTGCGCTGCATTTTTCAAACTCTTGCTAAGAAATGTAACCGTGACGTTTGTATTTTGCCCCTCCTGCTTAAATTTATGCGGGTGCCCATAAAGAGAAAGAAACAGTTCTTGCACAAGTCACTTTTAAATGCAAGGTAAATTGCACTGACACATTTAGAGTTCGGTTAGCAATAACATATGGGCTACTGTGGTCAAATTGTGGAGTACGATTAGGGTCTATATAAGCCCACGCAGATACATAGCCTAAAATATCTTTGCATAGGTCTACATAATGCGCATGTTGGATTCGTTATCACACTGCCTATAGTAGTTGGTAACTGCACACGAAAGATGTTGGATTGGCAACAGCAGATTTCTCTAATGAGCTTATTTAGACTTTACCTTAATTGATGCCAGCTACAGTGTTGAACTGTGCAGCTGTTCTACAAGATTCTATACAAGGTCCACTTCTGCTTACACTAGGTCCATATAAATTATTGTCATTCCGCATTCCTGACTAAAACTTCCCTAATCTATCTTTGAAAGCATCTTGAAACCTGATGGGAGCCACGTTTTGTGCACATCTCTGAATAGGGGGGGGATGACCGGATAGCCCCCCTCTTGATCCGTCTCTGCCTATACATTTATTATTTCGTGTTTTGTAGCTGTACAGGCGTCGTCCATATCTCATGCTTGTTTATGACTGCACAGGGAAGACTCGAATTAAGTGTTCTGCCGTCGACTCAGCAGTCTGAGGGAGGTGGGTATCTTCTCCAAAGCTTCCGGGAAATTACGATGCAGTAAATATGTCCTGGTCTAGACCAGTGGTTCTCAAACTTCTGCAGGCCGCGGACCGGTAATAATTTTTTTGGGAAGCTCGCGGACCGCTAACTTAAATGGCAAGCGCAATCAAAAGCGAACTATATTATTAAAAAATAATCATAGGGCTATTTATTATTAGGGATTTGTTTAATTAATTAAAGCGTATTCCTAATAGCATTTAATTTGTTTCTCAATTAAGTTGTCATTTAATTGCAATTAAAAAAGTTAAACTCAAAGTTTCAGAACAAAATTAGAAGTTTGCTAATGTTGGCCAATAAAGGGATCTGCAAAAATAGGTAATGACACATTACTAAGATTTTGCGCCAATGATGGAAGCACCCACTCGAAATAAAACACAGAAATCAGAATATCACCACATTCTAAATATTGTGGATCATATTTTCGTGTGAACGGTCGATTTTTTTTATTGCTTGGATCGAATATGAAACCAGTTCAGAACAATCATTTTCTTCACTGAGTCTCAGTGAGTCTGAGCAGTCACGCTCTATCACTGTTCTTTCAGTTAAAAACAATGTCCTGACAGACTTGTTTGCGTTTTGCTAATTTTTGAAATGCTTCAAATACATTTGTTTATATTTGAAATTCTATATTATGGTAGAAAATTAAAAGATCTACATCTAGTAATGCTTGATCAGCGTTTATTTGACTATAGTTCACCATAGATCAACAGAAATAAACAGATTGCGCAGTCATAGACGTAGAAAATTCAGAATAAATAAAATTGTTTGAATAGCCATTATATAGGCAAGTTAAAAATGGCACCGGTAATGTATTTTTTAAGTTAGAGACAGAATTTCGAATAAACTTTGAGCAACAATTCGAATAATTTCACAATTTGAAATATATGAACTAATAATTATAATTTATTTTTCACTCTCAGACTTCTTCACGGACCAGTGATCAGGACGCCGCGGACCGGCACCGGTCCGCGGACCACCACTTTGAGAACCACTGGTCTAGACCACAAACACACAACACATGATCGAGCTTCTTAAAAAGCCTACCGTACTTAAATTCGCTGTGCGCTTACATGCCTAAGACAAGTCTACATGCATACTTGCATAGCGGCCATAGCCTATAATAATCCTATTGCAATATTAAGTGATACGATCTATATAATAATACATGGTCATGGTGTGAATCCAGCGCTTAAAGTGTAAAATAAGAAGTGCCTGGATGCTCCTTAATAATTATTATGTGACCTTAACTTTCCAATGTGTGCTGGTGAAGGAAGTGGCAGGACGGCATTCAGATTTGAAAATAAGTGCATGGACTCCGTCCATGGCCATCCAGTCACATTTAAAATTACAAAAATAGGTCTTATGACAGTAGACCAATATCATGCTGTCACTGCAGTTATCTTAAATGTTCTACAGTGATGTCGAATTTGATGTCATATTTTCAAGCGCATCTCGTGAAATTCATGTTGGACATTGTTGGCATGAATTAGATTTATAGAGACCTCCGCCTAATATAATTATGTAAACACAATTTGACAATGATCAGCCATACTTTGGTTCTGCGTACAATAATCGCACATGGTAGGAATAATCCAGGAAGTTGAACCCTGCAGCAGTTCAGAACCCATAAACCAAGACCATAATAATTATACATTGCGATTGACCACGTGACTACTGCCAGTCATGACTTGTGGTTCAATTCCTAATTGGAACCATAGGCAATGTTTAACCCAGCCATCTGGGGGGGGGGGCGTTCCCCCCAGAAATGACATCCCTCCGAAAAATTTAATAATATGATTGTGGTTTTTAAAATGCTGTTTACATTATTGCATTACAGGAACAGTTTATACCGTTATATTATCTACTATATGATCATAATGTTTTTATTTACCACTATAATATGATACTATCCTATAATGAGTATAATTTACTGTATATTTGTACAAATCTGACCGTCTTTGGCAACAGGGATAAGCTTTAAAACATGAATGAATAGAAGCGGGCAACTTTTCGATTTACAAATGAATCGCGGAAAGGTGGATGTCTACTAAGTCATAGAGATGCATGAAGTCAAGATGAAGATATGAGTCACTAAGTCATAGAGATGCAGGAAGTCAAGATGAAGATATGAGTCACTAAGTCATAGAGATGCAGGAAGTCAAGATGAAGATATGAGTCACTAAGTCATGCATATGCAGGAAGTCAAGATGAAGATATGAGTCACTAAGTCATGCAGATGCAGGAAGTCAAGATGAAGATATGAGTCACTAAGTCATGCATATGCAGGAAGTCAAGATGAAGATACGAGTCACTAAGTCATGCATATGCAGGAAGTCAAGATGAAGATATGAGTCACTAAGTCATGCATATGCAGGAAGTCAAGATGAAGATACGAGTCACTAAGTCATGCATATGCAGGAAGTCAAGATGAAGATATGAGTCACTAAGTCATGCATATGCAGGAAGTCAAGATGAAGATATGAGTCACTAAGTCATGCAGATGCAGGAAGTCAAGATGAAGATATGAGTCACTAAGTCATGCATATGCAGGAAGTCAAGATGAAGATACGAGTCACTAAGTCATGCATATGCAGGAAGTCAGGATGAAGATATGAGTCACTAAGTCATGCATATGCAGGAAGTCAAGATGAAGATATGAGTCACTGAATAACGCTTTTAACTTTTAGGTTCGACAAGAGAACCTCTAGTCTTGTTGTTCCCTGCAGTTCGAACCTACATGCAGCAGCGAGAACAAAATAAAAATTTGTCAATACTAATGTAGTGTGCAGCTGTACTTAGTAGTGGTAACAAGTTTTTCCTAGCATGGGGATCGACGTATTATTTTACTCATTGCATTAGTGAAATAATTCCAATTCTTAGGCAACGTTGTTTAAGGGCTTCTTAAGCGAAATATACAACTTTCTAAGGGGCAGTTATCCTTGTCCACATTTTGACACAGATTTACAGCACTGCAAGCTGCTGGTTAGGACAAACACAGAAAAAAACGAGTTAGAAATGAGAGGACCACCTTTCTAAAGTCAGAATAGCACTTAAGATAAGAACATTTACACTCAGTTTTATTCTATAAATAATTTGTGTTATATAAACATTTTGAATAACCTTCTGAAATTTAAAACAAAATCAGACACATTAAATATGCCAAGACGGTCAAGACCAAACAGGACAAGGTCAAGAGCTGCTTGCCACAAATCACGAGGCCTAGGTTTGAAGTCAAAAGGTCATCTATGGGTATATGTTAGAAGAACAAAACCAACAGGACAAGGCTGGTCTTGAAACTGAGGCCAGGCTTCAAGGCCTCACATGACTGTTGGAAGTCTTATACTGAGTCAACTGTTCAACAAAAGACGATGAATACAATTTGCATAAGAGCAATGTTTTCACAATCAGATTCCTGTGTTCGAACCGGAGTACCCAAATGCTACAACTCAACTCTTGTTTTGCTGAAAGCAACTACTCTCAACTTTTAAGTGCCATTTTCCAATGGCAATTTCTATTTCTATTGCTAACCATGCAGCTAATTATTGTTGACAAAACGATATTTTCATGAAGCAGGAGCTGCAAATTGTACAGGTCAAGTCTTGAACACTGCTTTAAAGTTTTAATGTGATCAACTCCATTTCTCATCTTTTAACAGATAATGAAGCAGGTTGAAATCAAAAACTCAAATGGCTACAAACCGTCCATGCCTAGAGTCTGTTTTGAGGGTAAGAGTACAGATCGATGAAGCCAATTAAAAAAAAACAGACTACAGTTTTTAACATTAATTAACACCTACAGCAGAGGTAAATGCATTGTCATCGCATATATTTTGCACCATGAGAGGAGTCATTTGTAATTAGCAAATGGTTTCAATTCAAGAATTAAAAAAATCAATGTCATGTTTCCTAAAATATTAATTAATTATTGTTTCTAAGTAATATCTAGGCCAAGATTAACCCGACTGCGAAATCTAACTCGTGCTTTGTATCAATTTTCAACTCTATTTCACATCTTGTAACAGATATTGAAGCAGGTTGAAGTCAATTGGCTGAAAACCATCCACGTCAACAGCACGACATAAAAATTGCGTGCAATGTGGTATGGATGATGTATACATGTATACATACATGATATGAAAACTGAATTTCGTTATCAGATGTTTGGATCTGTCTACTCTAGTCTTCATAGTTCGTCCTTGTTTGGGTACCTGATTTTGATCCAGAATTTATCTAGTTTGTCCACATAGTCCCAGTCAACGAGCATCCACCAGTTGACAACATAGGCAACGCGTTTGTATTGATGCCTGAGGTAGTAGGCGTGTTCCCACACGTCAATGACGAGCAGAGGATCAAGGTCCTGAGAAATGGGAGAGTCCTGATTTTTCGAGACCTCAATGGACAGCTGCTTTCCTGGCTTCTGCTTGCGATCCCGCACTAACCAAACATAACCTACGAAAGAAAAAATAAACATTTCACAAATGAAACAAACTCTGTACAAATTCTGAAGCAATTTCATTGTTCCTGCGCCACTAACTAATGCATATCTTAATTTTATCCAAGCTGCTTCTAACACGTCACTCATCGGTACGAAGTAACACATCTTGGCCATTCAACTTATCTCTTGTCTCTACTTGGTTCTCAGGCACACAAACACTGTATTCTCTCATTGTATTATCTAACCCTTGTTGTGCATCAAACCAAAATAGACTTTAAAATCAAGTAACCTTCAATTGGGATTTAAAAAATGAACTTTGCAGATTGGCGCAGGTTATAATCGGAAGTTGTTGAAAGTTCATCTTAGAAGAATTTAAATTTAAAGCCTGATGATGTTCAGACCAGAATTTTAAAGCTAAACTCAAATGAAAAGCGGCAAGACTTAATGTGGATTACATATATAGTTGCAATGCCTATATTGAGTTTTGGAATCGAATGAAGCTTCCCTCACAACTACGGCAATCAATAGCTCAGCAGTTCTTAAACAATAACATAGAAACGATCTAACCAAAACTGAAAGACAGTATTCATAAACATGCCAACAACAACTATGAATAATCGACGCTATTACTGGAATTGAGAGTCAACAAATACCTGAACCAAAGAGCTCCACTGCCTCATGGCTGAACAGAATCTTGAAGGCAGAAAAGCCGCCGAAAGTTCCTTCGATTTCAGTCGCTAGATCCCCAGTTGGAAGACGTTCTTTGCCCTTGGGATTTGGTGACAAGACACCCCAGTAAAGGGCATGATTGATGAACCTAACATCAACTCAAAATACTGAATCATGCAAAACAGGCATGCAGAATTCAGAATCCAGTTATAACCTCATTGTATATGTGTAGTTTTTAAGCTAAAAGCTGATGGACAAAAGCATACCTATAAATCAGCCTTTAGCAATAAATGAAAATCTACAAACCGTTTTAGTATGATTGTACAGTAACAATTTCATAAGATTCAGCAATGCAATAAGTACTGACAGGAGAAGTTACATGTACAGCGTGACAGTGTGGGACAATATTAATATCATGAGGGCGTACAATGCACTAAAGCTGTAGGAAATCTTTGTGTGAACAGTTCTTTATATATGCGATCGCAATGCAACGCACAAAGTTATTCAGCAGTAAAGACAATTAATTTAATTCCTTTGCAAAATTTACCCTCCCACGTTGTTCGCAACATCTCCTCTGTACTCTTCTGGAACGTGACGTAATCGGTTTAGGATGTGAAAGATAGGATCTTTGTTAAAACTGTTTTCAGGCTCCTGCAAAATAAGTTCAGTAGCTATATAATTTTAAGCATTAATATATACATCTTACAAATTCAGCACACAAAAGCAATGGTCTGACCATGTGAGTTGAATGACAGTTGAACTGGATCCCAAACAACACACCGTGTGCAAGGTTCGAAGGAAAGAGCTGAATAAAGGATCAGACTTGAGACAAAAGTAAACGAGGACATTTACTGGACTTGAGCAAACACTAAAAGGAGCCAGTGCAGAGGACCGAGGCAAAAGGAGGCCATCTATTCACATTTACTGGCACCAAATACCAGGTGCTGGGAAATGACGATGATATACCCTTACATATATATATATATATATTATATAGCGCCTCTTCAAGGTAGGCTACTCAGTCTAAGCGCTCATGGCCAAACAAAGGCTAAATAAGAGTTTTAGGTTCTTAAGGAACAGAGTGGAGTGACCCCTGGGAATTAAGCGCAGTGTTACAGGGAGGCCATTCCAGGTTGTAGGACCAGCAACAGAGAATGAACTATGCTGTCGGATAGCAGTCCGCGAGCGGGGAACCAATAAATGCTCAAATACAGCACAATATAATCTATATGGTAAATGCATGTGTACAGTTGTATATATAGCCTATATATATGCCTACTTGTGTTTGTAATAGTGAAAAGTGACAGAATTTAGTTACACATCTATGAAGCAATGACAGACAGATTTACACACAAGATTTCTGTGGAATTTTGTAACTCGAAAACACAGTAGGCTTCATTCATTTGCTCATAAATTTATTCTGAGTTTAAATTTTGAGGTCTAACGCTTGCATGCATCAAGCTGTTCAATACACCTCAAAAGGGGGCTCATGTAGATGGTGCTGCAATACTTAAATACTAGTACTGAATAAGTGCACGGACAAAAATTAGCGCATAATTAGCCTCATTAGGTAAGTTCAAAATTTAGGAAATGACTAGAGCTGCACAGGGCTGCTGATAAAAGCAAGCGCAACATAGGACAGATTCGCATTTTCGGAAAACTAAGTTCCTGATTAGAGACACTTAGTTTGTTGAATGGCAGAATAGTGGCAGGCACACAAACGTAGAGATGGCAATATAGCTGACGCTGTCAAATTTGACAAAACACAGTTTGAACAATGGATGGAAATTTAGAGATGTTTGGTTTGCACTTGTACCTACAGTCATCCTTTGCCAAGTATGAGAAACAACCTAACATAAAACAAATATAAGGATGCTATTAACTTGAATGTACTTGCAGGGTGACATCAAGCTCAGCAAAGCCAAATACAGGTAAATGCCGTTAAAAAAGAACTTAACTCAAAAGCTAAGAGAGGGGCCATAATATGGTTCTTTCACTAAGTCTGCCAAGTAAACTCTTATGGAACGTGCAAAAGCAGCATGGAATTTCAGGCTAAGAAGCAAGAGGAACTGTCCAATAAGTACTGCATTATCAGTTCAGGCAGATTAAACAGACTTTGTCAGGTTATCCATTCCACAGCAATCAGGCTAGTATTAAGTTTAGGGACAAACTCCAACCCAAAGACAATGCAACATTGAATCCACTAGAACTCAGGATGACAATCAAAGAACAGGGCTGCACACAATCAAGACTTGAGCATGTTTGGACCTTGGTCCAACCTGCCATACAGCAATACACTGGGCATCTGGTAGAATCATCGAACTTTGGGCAAGCAAAGCAAAGGCTACCTTCTAACTCAGATGCTTTTCCTTCCTGAAGCTGCAATATGGATCTAAGATTAATCAAATTATATACAGGGTGGCCCCAAAAAAGTACAGCCCCCTAAGGTTTTTTGCCAATATCTTGGTCAAAAGTACGAACTTTTTTAATGAAATTTTACAGACTGAAAGGCAATTCATATTTACGTACAATGGTCAAATTTCACCAAAATATTTCGAACAGAACAAAAGTCATATCACTTTTAGTGAGACCACCCAGTTTTTTGCCAAATCAAAAACATAATGCAACAAAAATGTGATTTTAATTAGACATATCTCAAAGAATTGTTATCAAATAAACTTGATATTGCCAGACAATTCTTATTATAATTATTGAGAAAAGAAACATTCGCTTCTATGCGCAGCCATTGTATATCGATGATAAAAATGTGCTCGTGTTATATTTGACCTACCTTCTCCCTCCATCGAGCTAGAATGGCGTTCATTTTCTTGCGATAGTTATCATGGTGACCCTGGTAATGAGCAACCATAGTCGGTCTGTCTATGTAAGGCTCTAGTCCATCTAACGGGTACGAAAGGAGTGGCAAGATGTATGTGTCCGCTGGCACACTAATCAAGTAGTAGGGCGGGGTCACTTCGGCTGAAACAATACCCACGCTAAACGACAACGTGACAACACACAACAACAGCATATTTCAATATAAATGCAGCGTTGTGCAACTGCAGACTGCTGAGAAGCAACTACACTAAACGCCAAAAGCCACTTTTTATAGTCAGAAAGGCAGAAACACGTACACGCGCTCAGGGACGTCACTCTGAATTTCAGAAAGAGCCAGGTTCGTCTGAAAAAAATCAAGAAAAAGCTAGATATTTTAGATCGTTCTGTTCTCAACAGTTTTCAATGCGAGGTGTCGGCCGCGTCGTCTATAATCATCCTCCATTGTTGCCTAAAATCTGCACTACCTTCGTCAATTATTCTTTCATTGATAGTTAAGTCTTTGATTAAGCCTCTTGCTCTCCATGCCAGCGTTTTATCCATTACGCTACCAGGCCCCCGGTAAATGCGCGAAATTGTTACTTTTTGTTGCGTCATGTAATCAAAGACCTTGATGTAATGATGTAACTCATGTTGCTGGAGGCCAGTACGTGGAGGCCGGAGGGGACTCACTAAAAAGTGATATCAACTGTTTTATTTGAAATATAAAGGTGACATTTGGCCATTTGGTTTGTGAAGCACAGCTTTCAAAAGCTCTGGCCTGTAAAGCAGTGGCTTGTAGAGAAGTGGCTTGCAAAGCAATGGCTTGTAACATAACACAAAGTTCGCCGGGTTCACCTCCAGAACTGCTTATATCAACTCAAGCGTGGTTCAGGGGTCGGGAGTGGGACCTTCCTCCTATGTCGTGACAGCCTCAGACCTGAAACCAGTACTCACCGAAAACAAGATTGTCAAGTATGCCGATGATACTTACTTATTGGTTGGAGCCAAAAAGCGACTTACAATTACCGCCGAGCTGGCCCAGATAGCGGAATGGGCGCAACGAAACAACCTGCAGCTGAACCCAACCAAGTCGCGAGAGATGCTGGTTACTCGCAGTCGCATCCAGTACACTCCTGATCTGATCTCCGGAGTTCAGAGGGTCAATGCGATGAAAATCTTGGGTGTGACCTTCCGGAGCGATCTACGAGCCTCGGGGCATGTCGACGAGGTGCTTGAGGCATGCTCTCGCTCACTCTACGCCCTGAGGGTTTTGAGGACTCATGGCCTGCCTGCTGACGCCTTACACGTGGTAACGAAGGCCACAACTGTTGCCCGCCTCATGTACGCCGCCCCTGCCTGGTGGGGGTCTACTACGGAAGGAGATCGGTCGCGCTTGGATCGTTTCATGCGCCGAATCCAGCGGATGGGATTTCTACCTGATGCCTCGCCCTCTGCTGCTGATATGGTTGAGGAATCTGACGAGCGCTTGCTCCGCGCCGTCATATGGAACAGTTGTCATGTCCTTCGCGACCAATTTCCCCAAATGACCAGTACGGTTTACAACCTTCGACCCCGACGTCATAATTTCCAGCTCCCGCACAAGGACAACATAAACTTTATTTCCAGAGTCCTCTACAAGAACGCTTACAACCATTAAATCATTCAATCTCATTAACAATGATCTTTTTTAGTAAGACGTTTTAATTTAATTTTATGATGTTTGTCTCTCTTGATGTTCACCATGTAACCAGGCTGCGGTGTGTCAACCTGGACGTTTTTCACGAATTAAACGAATATCTATATATTGTAGCCTACGTAAATATGAATTACCTGTAAACGTTGATTAAAAATCATGCGCTTGGCCAAAATATTAGCAAACAAAATAAGAGCCACTTGTTCATGGCTCACCCTAGCTGTAGTAAAGTAAAATATATGATAATTATTGCCAAAACGTAATTAATGTCACCAGCATAAATTGTCGTAGTGGAGTTCAAAATTTAGAGTGTCTACTTGGTAAGAATGTCTCAGATAAATTTAAGTAATGCTTCAGGAATAACTGAAAATGTATTTTTTTCAAGTGAAAAATCAATGAAAAAACTAGATCTTGGGAAAATCCTAGATATAGAATCTTGGAAACAGACAAAGAGCGACAAACCTAGATCTAGGTGGGAAAAACCGAGAGCCCAACATTTCATAGACATCTTACATTTAATATTATAATGTCTATGCATACCACGCAACAAAGATTTTAACAGATGTTAAAATTACCACGCAACACGCGCATAGCAAGAATCAACCATGACAGGACTGGATAGCATCTTTGTTCGACAAATCCTCTAGCGGACAGAAATGTTTCGCAACTTTTCTTACACAAAAAAGCATTGTATTTTTTACATTTTTCCAGCAAATGCCTACTATTATTTGTTGTTGATATTGTGGTATGAGTCCTAACCTCAAGAATGTTAATGATTTTGCTGAAAATTCGGGTCGACTGCCGCACGGTTAGAACTTACACTGTTCAAAAACTAAAAAGCTACTAAACAAAATCCAATTTTGCACACAATTTAATTAGAAGGCGTTGTGATTTTTTCTGCTCATCGATATAATTATCATGTAAACAAACAAAAACAGGCAAGATGCAATACTCTCTTGACACCGGAGGCGCTGCAAAGCATAGGCACTTCAACTCTTAAAGTTTTAATAAGGACTTAGAAAGTTCTAAAATAATGACGAAAGAAAAGCATATTTAATAATTCATTGGCAAATTTTTAATAAATAACTGCATCGTAAAATCGTAAAATATGTTCACAGACATAGATTGATATAATAGATGGAACTATCTTACTCACTTCGCAACATCGTATATTAGGCGCCATTTTTATGTGGCAGTGCTTGTTGCTATTGGTAACCATGCAGTTACTATTGAATGTATTTATTGTTTTGCATGTTGTAAGAGAGGCGAGTTGAGTAAGGATTCCACACTGACTATTAAGGTAAACGTTGTTTAACCGATCGATTTAATCGATTTAAAAATTCACTGCCGACAGTCCTAGCATTAATTGATTGTGTGCTCTGCTGCAGGAGCTGATGATAGCACTCAAGCTAGTATGATAATTTTTATGTTGGTCCCTAACGAGTAAACATAACAAGTCTTTCGTTTTTATTTCTAATAATCTATCTTGCCATAGTGCAACATAGTGAGGTAGTTTTGAATATACATGACTCGTGTAGGCCTATGCTAAATACCTACGAATGGATGTCACCAACCAAACTTGCATGTTACTGAAGATGAGACATCCTAACATTATCAATAAACACAACCCTGTAAATTTAGATTATGAGTGTAAGTTTGGGAATGAAGTCTAATGGATGCATAGATGCATGCATTAGACTTATTGTGGGGCGCAGTAGTGGTGAGTTCAGTGCCTTGGAGCCGGAAGGTTCCAGTTTTTAAACCACGTCAAGCCACTGCATAAAGACTTTGAGCAAGTCCTTCACTTGCAATAGTTTGTGCGCTTCAGTGTGAAACTTTCATGCAGCGTCCAAGCTGTAGTCGGAAGAGCCTCTAAGTAGAGAGCTTGAAGGGGCGCTGTAACAAATGCAAGAATTAAAATGAAATAAATTAAATTGTCTCCAGCATGGTCACAACATGTTGTATTCTTAATGTAACAAATGAATAGAATAATAATAAACTGTAATTAAATGTTTGTTTGGTAATTTACTTTTAAGACTAAATTGCTCGTGGCAATAGCATGCTGGACTATGCAAAATGATGCTTGTCGTCTTAATTGAATAAAGTAATGGTGAATATAATTACAAACTGTGATATAATATATTTGATATACAAGTCCATTAAAGTATTATTAAACTATTCACCTGGGTTCTTTATGTATAAAAATTTGTGATGTAGTCATGCATTCGCTAATTCGAGACAGATGCTTAAACTCATGTAAGTTTCCTGTTATTTTATATGATGCATGTTGGAAAATGGATACAGTATCCAGCACATACTTGTAATGAATTGTTTTAGTTCTGAATTGTTTTTGAAAGTTTGTTTTCTGTCTTCTTCAGGTCTCCAAGAAACATGGCTGTTCCATTTTCCAACACAAAGTTGAGAGTACCTCAGGGTTTCCAGAGTCTTCTGGAGGGTGTGGCCAAAGAAGTCCTGCAAATGCAGCCAAATGATATCTTTGCCTTCAGTGCTGTGTATTTTGAGAACCTTCTGCAACTGCGAGAAAGTAAGCAAGATCATAACAACATCCTCTGCCATTGGAGAATAATATATTTACCATTGCGTCTATCTTATATAATGAATATTTTGTACATGTATGTATGTGTTTAACAAAACACTGATTATGAAACCTTTTAAGTACACCTATCTCACAAAAATAGTTGTTAATTATAGTTTTATTATCTGGAGCCTCTAAATCATTGACTGGCAGAGCTTTTTTAATGTGCAGTTGTACCCAAAATGTGCAGTTCTAAACAGATTTGTGCAGTTGTAGAAGCAATTCTGTACAGCTAGAACTGGCAAAAAAGGTCATCGTCGTCCTCCGATCGGAAGTA